>WOAB01000510.1:14192500-14792500 GCA_027886185.1 Rheum nobile
GCGGCGACTTCGGCTTCCGGCGACGATGACTCCGGCGACAAACCAAGCTTTATATGAGAGCAAGAGAGAGTTGCGAATGATGGAGAAGAAGCCAAATCCGAGCCCCTTTTATAGGCTAGGATTGGAGCTCAACTCCACACCAAGGGAAAGCCAAACACTCCAGCTCCCGCCGATCGGCCACGAGGGAGAAATACCAATCGCCGACTTTCTAGAAGCAGAGGAAGACGACGATCAGAGTTTTCCACGGTCGCGGTTTCAGAACCGCGATCGCGGTTTGCCCAGGCAAAACCACGCACGCGGATTCAAAACCGCAGTCACGAAACTGCCGTGCTCGCGGTTCCCCGACTTTGCTCGCGGGTCTTGATCGCGGTCTTTGCTAAATTCTATTTTTTTTGCACTCCATAACACTCTTTAAATAATTTAAGACTCATATATCTTTATTAAACGTATATCAACACGTTCAAATGGTTCTTACCAAGTTTACAGAATAAGCCTAACACGTCTTGCTTACAAAATGAAAGTTGAGACTTTTAGGGGTTATTACAATACCTCCCCCTTAAAAAAAAATTGACCCCGAAACTAGGTCGAAAACAGCTCGGGAAAACAACTTAGCATATCAGCCTCAGTCTCCCAAGTTTCCCAAGTTACCTGCTCGGATCCCGACTTGGACCAGAGGATTCATACTAATGGTACCACCTTGTTCCTCAAGTGCTTCTCACGGCGTTCGAGAATACGCACAGGTGTCTCCTCATATGTACCATTTGCCTGAATCTCGATGTCATCATAACTCAGTACATGAGACTCATCTAACACATACTTTCCTCAGCAGAGACACATGAAACACGTTATGCACAGGATGCGCCGATACCGGTAATACCAAACGGTATGCTAAAGATCCAACTTTGTCAAGGATCTCGAATGGTCCCACGTAGAGAGGGTTGAGTTTCCCACGCTTGCCGAACCTAAACACACCCTTGGATGGCGACATCCTGACAAACACCTTGTCACCTACCTCAAACTCGACATTCCTGCGCTTCAAATCAGCATAAGACTTCTGTCGACTCTAAGCTATAAGCATCCTCTGTTTGATCAAGACAATGTCCGAGGCAATCCTCTCGACTAACTCCAGTCCGAGCAAAACCTTGTCGGCATTCTCATCCCAACAAATCAGAGATATGCACTTTCGACCATACAAAGCCTTGAATGGAGCCATCTTGATGGTGGAATGCTAGCTGTTATTGTACGTAAATTCAATTAGACTTAAGATGTTCTCCCAACTGGTCGGACGATCCAGCACAAAAGCTCTCAGCATATCCTCCAGTGTCTGAATAGTCCTCTCAGACTGCCCATCCGTCTGAGGATGAAACACAGTACTGAACCTCAACTCAGTTCCCATGGCCTTGTAGAGTTTTTTCTAGAACCTCGACATGAATCGGCCATCACGATCCGATACAATGGTTTTTAGCGTACCATGCAACCAGACAATCTCGTATAGGAAAACTTATGATAGCCTCTGGGGTCCCCAAGTTGACTTGATGGCCACGAAATGAGCACTCTTCATGAGCCAGTCAATGATCACCCATATGGCATCCTTATGACTCTGAGTCTTCGGCAACCCCGTGACGAAGTCCATCGCAATATCCTCCCACTTCCATTTTGGCACTAGGAGAGGTTGCAATTCACCACCTGGTCTGCGGTGTTCAATCTTACCTTCTGACAAGTCAAGCATCTTGCCACAAATTCTGCTACATCCCACTTCATGTTGGGCCACCAGAATTTCTTTCTGAGGTCTTTGTACATCTTGCTGGATCCTGGATGTACAGAATAAGCTGACGAATGGGCCTCCTTCATAACTAATTGACGAAGGCCATTAATGTCAGGCACACAGATCCGGTCCTGAAACCAGAGTGATCCACATCTTGAATCACGAATCCCGGAGCTTTCAGATCCATCACTTCACTACTTAACTTCACTAAGATCATATCATCAACTTGATTCTCCCTGATCTGATCGAGTAGCGTGGCCTGAATCTCCAACATACTCAGGCATCCTCGACACTGATCATACAAGACATCAATCTCGCACAATCCTTGTTGTAGTTTGGTTTGGGCAGTGAGCAAAGCTACTATGGTCTCATGCGGCGTCTTCCGACTCAAAGCATCGGCTACCACGTTAGCCTTGCCCGGATGATACAGCAACTCGATGTTGTAATCCTTGAGTAGCTCTAACTAGAGACTTTGCCTCATATTCAATTCTTTCTAAGTGAACACATACTTGAGACTCTTGTGGTCGGTACAGATCTGGCATCTAACACTATAGAGATAGTGCCTCCAAATCTTTAGCGCAAAAACCACAGCCGCTAACTCCAGATCATGCGTTGGATAGTTTGCTTCATAGGTCTTCAATTGCCGAGATGCGTATGCAATAACCTTTCCCTTCTGCATTAGTACACATCCTAACCCATGTTTTGAAGCGTCACTATAGACCACATAACCATCCGATCCATCTGGTAGCGCCAAAATTGGTGCGGACATCAGGCACTTTTTCAACTTCTAAAAACTTGCCTCGCACTTGTCGTCCCATATGAACTTCTTGTGGACCTTGCGGAGCAACCCAGTCATGGGTAGAGCGATCTTTAAAAATCCCTCCACGAACCGTCTGTAATAACCTTCAAGTCCTAAGAAACTGCGCACCTCCTTCACGTTCTGACGTCGCTTCCAGTCGGCTACCGTTTCGATCTTCTGAGGGTCGACCATCACCCTATTCTCATTAATCACATGGCCCAAAAAAGCCACTTCCTTAATCCAGAAGTCGCACTTAGACAACTTGGCATACAACTGATTTTGTCTAAGAACCGAAAATGTCATACGAAGATGCTCCTCGTGAACTTCCCCGTTCGGAGAGTAGATCAGGATATCGTCGATAAAGACCACCACGAACTTATCCAGGTTCTGGTGGAAACATTTGTGCATCAGATCCATGAAAACTGATGGAGCATTTGTAAGCCCAAATGGCATTACTACGAACTCGTAATGTCCATATCTCGTCTGGAACGCAGTCCTCGGAATTTCTTCCTCACGAATCCTGAGCTGATGGTAACCAGACTTCAGATCGATCTTGGAAAAGACATTCGCTCCCTGTAGTTGATCCAACAGATCATCTATCCTTGGCAAATGATACTTGTTCTTGATGGTGACCTTGTTCAATTCTCGATAGTCGATACAAAGTCTGAACGAACCATCTTTTTTCTTGACACACAAGACAGGAGCGCCCCAAGGCGATGCACTCGGCCTTATATATCCTTTCTCGAGTAGCTCTTCAAGTTATTTCTTCAATTCTTGCATTTCCGTTGGAGCCATCTGATAAGGTGCTTTAGAAATCGGTGAGGTTCCAGATCAATAGTGAACTCCACGTCACGATTCGGGGGTAAACCGGGAATCTCATCAGGAAAAACATCAGGATACTCGCATATGACAGGAATATCATGAACTGAAGTCTCATCCTTCTTGGGTTTATCCAGATAGCACAAGTAATCGATGCAACCTTGTCGAATTAGCTTACACACAGCCATCGCATTGATAAGCTTTCCGTTATCAACGTCATTACGACCCTTGAACTTGCATATGAACTGGCCCCCAGATGAAACTGTCACTGTCCTTGAGCTGAAATCGATTACCGCCCCGTGACGCGTCAACCAATCCATCCCGAAAATGATGTCATATGGAGCCATGGCTATGCAGATCAAGTCCGCTTCGAACTTCCGACCGTAAATAGTAATCGGAAATTATGACAGTCGTTTGGTCCCTACTAATTGCTAACCATTGGGAAGGTTCACCACAAATGGTTCGCAAGATTCATTGCACCCGAATCAAACAATATGCAAACTGATGTAGAGTAAAGGTATATAGTACCTTGGGCAATCAGAGCGTTGGGTCCGTCAGCCTCACGCATCTCGTACAGCAGCTGACCCTGACCCACTGGAGCAGCTGGGGCCTTTCCCTTGTTCTGAGCAGTAGTCTGCATCGAGGTGTTAGAAGTCCCAACAGGCTTGAATCGAGGTCGATTGCTATGGCTAACTGACCTTTGTTGCGACTCAGCCTCCTTCAGCCTCCTCTGAGGACAAAAAGTCTGCAAATGCCCTTCATTTCTGCATGCAAAGCACGTCCTCTTACCCTTCGTGCACTCATTGCTCTTGTGCCCCAGCGTTCCGCAGTTATAACACTAAATCGGGTTCTTGCTCTGGCCTGAGCGTTGAGTAGGACCTGACTGTGTCACCTCAGTTCTTGCCCGACCAGACTTGGCAAAGTGTGACGGTGGTGCGGGTCATTTAAACCCACTAGCCTGAGGCTGGCTCTACGCCGGTCTCTGGCGATTACGCTTCTTTGCCGACTCCTCCAGAGTCACTTCCAGCTTGTAGGCGGCATCCACATACTGCTCCAGAGTAGAGTAGCCATGGCGCACCATCAATGGCTTAATGTCCGGGTTCATCCACTCATGGAAATGCCAGATTTTCTACTCCTCACTCGACACTTCCGGTCCAGCATATTGCAACAGGTGGTTAAACTTTGTAGCAAGCTCAGTCACCTTCATCCCATCGGTCTTAGGGTAAAGGAACTCATTATGTTTCTCCTCCCTCATAGCATGGGAAAAGAAACGATCGGTCATATTCGTCTTGAGCATACCCCAATTCAATGCGGGATGATCAGCTAGTCCAGTGCTCTCCCACCATTCACTAGCCACATCCTTTAGTTGAAGGGAGGCAATGTGCACTTTCTCAGCTTCAGTGCAAGCGACATTCTTGAATAACCCCTCCATATATGAGAACCAATACGCCACCCTGACTGGTTCTCCGATACCGTCATAGCTGTCAGGCCTCATCGAGCTAATGGCTATCAAAGCCCGACCATAATTCCCTCCATTTCCCATGGTGTCGGTCGGAGGTACTGGGTCCACTGGCTCCTTAAATTCAGGGACAACATGAGGGACTGGGACACCTTGTGCTTGCGGTACAGCTGGCCGGACTATCTCGGTGACAACCTGCACCACGATCCTTCGAATGGCCTCAATGGCCGCAACATCAAAGACAACCTGAGGGTTGGCCTAAACATGGTCATTGTCTGTTGGGTTATTATGAGAGGCAGATTCGCTCTCATCCCCCTGATTAGCGGCACTTCTTAGGTTCAACCTAGGGTTGTTACTCAGCCCAGCACCGGTTGTGTTCCTTGTGTTCACCATCTGTTTGCCGATCAATTATTAAAGTACTCCATAAAATTAATATAACATTTAAAGACGCACAATAGATGTAATTGATTCAGAGTAAATTAAACTGGCAAACTTTATTGATAGGAGAACTGAAACCATGCTTTATAAGTCTTACAATAACCTTCCTAAACGACGAGACAAAACTGTTAGGAGGCTAATGCTCTAAAAACAACGAAAGGTAAAACAGCGAGAACTGAACACTATGACATGCTACTATCCCCCTCGAGGTGCCTTGAAAAGATTTATGTACTCATCAGCCCTTCGATACCTCTTCGGAGGTGACCTATCCTCTGGTTTCGGAGCCGGCCTTCTCGAGCTACTAGGACCCGGAACACTTGGCCCCTCCCAAGGAACGCTTGGCCCTTCCCTAGGCACAGGTGGATAGCAAAACCGACCCAAGAACCCTGGGCAAAAATCCACCACATCCAGCTCATAGTGCGGGTTGACCAGTTACCTTGCTTGCCGAATGTCATCCTGAAGCTCATGGACATCATCCAGCATGAGAGAGAGATTGGACTCAACATCATAAGCCCGTTCCTCCATAGCGTATAGCGAGTCCATCCACTCCTTCATGTGCTCAACTAGCACACGGGGCCTGACCCTTGCCTGTTGGGCGGGGACATCCATAGAAGCCTCAAACGAACCCCACGGTCTCGCTTGCTCCGTCAACTCCTCCACTTGGCGACGAGCCTCGGTGGAAGTCATCTCACTTTGATGGTGTACATGACGAGAAGCAGGGCTCATCACCGGCTCTCCGGGTGCATGGGTAGGATGCGGACCCCCTGGTGCATCCAACGGCTCGTACTCTACTTGGTCCGTACCAGACACCCCAAGTGCCTCCCAAGTAGCAGGGGACAAGGGCATGTACTCCGGAAACGGTGGCATCTCCGGGCTAGGGAAGATGAATTGCATCTCCGGATCTTCTTCATCCACAAGCAGGTGCTCCAGACCCAGATCAGTATCATAATCCTCGAGGTCCTCCTCAGGGTCCTCCTAAGGATCCTCTTCGCTGTCCTCCTCGGGGTCTTCATCGGGATTCTCCATCTTGTCGGATATGAGAACCACCGACACCTCGAGAACGGTCTTCTCCTCCTCTTGAGGACTAACCGCATCCCCGACTATAGCACAACCCGAAAGGATAGGGAACTCAAGCTCGGCCTTAGGTGGCGGAACTACTTTAGCGTCCCTCCTTCCCTTGAGCTGTGACACGATAGCACCCATTGCCTGCAAGGTAACGAGGGAGAATTAGAACTTTCTAAATATAGAAAGCTAAATTTCTATATTAGACAGAAGAAGAAGGCATGACTAGAACGGCAGAGGTTTCAAAATATAAAATTTTCTCAAAAGTATAATCTTTGTTGAAAATTTTGACTCGTCTTTTCGAAACCCACTTAATTTCTTTCTTACGAACAAAGAACGATTTACAAAAAAAAATTGATTTGAAAACTTAAATCATCTTAAAAACTTTTAGCTCTGATACCAAATCTATAACACCCCTAAAATACCTTTGGAAATATTACCGCCAATGATCTCAGAATACACACCCGGGGTCACCCAAGGCTTACCGTTTTTATAACAAATGATATAATAGTGTAAACTTTATTAAATAACATGAAAGTTGACCAAATAATATTCATACCGACGTCATAAGTTACAACTGATAACAAAACCAAATACAGAAAAATGTTTATTACAGCGAAAGTCTTTAAAACAGATAAAATGCCACATAGGGGTTTTGAACCGTGCGATCTTACGCTAGGATCTTCAACCTTAGGAAAACACAAAAATATCAACTGCCTTCAACGTCAGGAATCTGGCCTTCACGGATGAGGAAATTTACCAGATGTGCCGTAAGAGACGGATGACACCAGCCAACCATGCAAAGGAAAATAACGGTTGGTTAGTCTAATGAAATACTATGCAAGGGTACAAATAAAAAGGTTTCAAGTAGTCGTATCAAGTTACAACCATCGCTTCTCGAATAATAGTTGATACACGATGTGAACTCCAATACTTCTACGGAAACACAAGAAAAGGAATGATCGAAGAGAAGACTCCAAAGGAATTGAGTCTTATGGGAAACGTATGAAGAGAAGACTCCAAATGAATTGAGTCATATAGGAAACGTATGACAATTGTTTGGGAACGTTTAGTTTTCACACAAGTTTAAAAACGACCTTGATTATTTGGGTCCACGACCAACCTCACCGCGCAATGCGAATTCAGATTGGAAAGAAGACTTACTCTAACAAGAGTCCGGGCGATTTCCACGTTGTACTCCTCGCCCGAGGGTATATTAATTATATGCGTAAAAGCACTTATCTTATTTACTTCCAAAACTTACATTCACGTTACAACTTTTATTCACATCATCTCAATATGAGAGATATATTTGGGGAAAGAATCCTGAGATTTGGCACTAGCTAAGTGCACCTACCCGTGAATAGGGTACGGTCATGACCAGAAGTACTAGGGCAAAATCCTTCTAATACTAGTTATAAAGAAACGACTAGACCTCGTAAGGTATATAGCGTTTCTATGAATACTCGTGCTAACTAAGCATGTAAGTTCACATATAAATCCACACCAAAATCCATTACGGTAATATCATATAGAACTATATAATAGCGTTGTTTCTAGCAATATATACAACCTATTATAAATTCATATTTTAACACATTGTTTTATCAAATCTGTTCCCAAACATAAAACAACAACCTTATCCCATCTTAATTAGACAATTAAATAATTGATAATCAAGGGAAATATGGAATAATGAGCAAGAGCGAACCGCCACTTGCCTTAGCTGGACGAACGAGCGATCGGGTTCCGAGATCTGGAAACTTGCACTTGAGCACGGTTTCCTACGACGACGATGATTTTTAAGACAAAACCCTAAGTTAGATACGATACGAAAAGACGAAGCGAAACGAAGGAAAGAAGTCAGTGTCGCGGTCGCGGATGGCATAGCCACGATCGTGGCCTTGTTGGGCAAAACCGCGCCCGCAGTTTTACAACCGCGATCGCGGATTCGCGCCCAGCCGGGGCCGCGGGTCTCTACCCGGCTGCGGTCGCGGTGGGTGGAGCCGCGGTCGCGGAACTCCATCCTGACGCGAGCTTAATCGAGCTTTCGAGGTCATACCGACGACGATGAGGCTTCGTACTTCGCTTCTGAACCAATGAGCACCACCACCACTCCACGGACTTACCAACGGCAGTGACTTCGGCTTCCAACAACAAACCAAGCGTTATATGAGAGGAAGATAGAGATGCGAATGATGGAGAAGAAGCCAAATCCGAGCCCCTTTTATAGGCTAGGATTGGAGCTCAACTCCACACCAAAAGAAAGCCAAGCGCTCCAGCTCCCGCCGATCAGCCACGAGGGAAAAATACCAATCGTCGGCTTTCTAGAAGCAGAGGATAACGACGATCAGAGTTTTCCGTGGTCGCGGTTTCAGAACCGCGATCGCGGTTTGCCCAGGCAAAACCGTGCCCGCGGATTCAAAACCGCGGTCGCGGAACTGTCGTGCTCACGGTTCCCCGACTTTGCTCGCGGGTCTTGATCGCGGTCTTTGCTAAATTTTTTTTTTTTTTTGCACTCCATAACACTCTTTAAATAATTTAAGACCCATATATCTTTGTTAAACGTATATCAACACGTTCAAATGGTTCTTACAGAGTTTACATAATAAGCCTAACACGTTCTGCTTACAAAACAAAAGTTGGGACTTTTAGGGGTTATTACAGTATGAAACCTTCTTTATGGGGTGAGGCTATTGTGACAGCCAGTTACCTCATAAATAGATCACGCTCATCTGTGGTGAATTTTAAAACACCACAGGAACTCTAGACATGTAAGAAGCCTAGTTTGAAACATCTTAGGCCATTTGGTTGCACAGCCTATTCCCTGATTAATCAGGGAAAGCTGCAACCAAGGGCACAAAAATGTGTCATGCTTGGCTACTCAAAGGGTGTGAAATGATACAAATTACTTCTTATCCAGCCTAATGGGTATAAAGTAATTACTTCTAGAGGTGTTACTTTTAATAAAACTGATTTTCATTTAAAAAATGCACTAACAAACATTACTAAGAAGACAGGTACCACAGAAGCTGAGACCAGTAAGGCTGCAGTCCCAAGGCGGTTCTTTGACCCAAATGACCACTTGGAGCATGAAGAAGAGGAGGAGTTTGACATTGGTCAACACTCTCAAGCTCACAGCAATACTGAACAAGGTTCAACTGAGGCTACTGAAGATGGCCTAGTAGATGGTCAGGAGAACCAACATGAAGAAAACAATACACAACAATTAAGGGAGGAAATCAGGGAAGAAAATTCTAACTCTAGCTTGTCTAATAATGTGCATGATTCTATGATGTCTAATGATGATGTTATATTACCTTATGCCCATAACTTGGATAAGTACCAACTCACTAGAGATAGAGCCCCTAGACTTAGAATACCAAACAAAAAAAATTCTTCCAATATTGTTGAGTATGTTTTCCTGACTGCTGAAGTGAATATTATTGAATATGCCTTCATAACAGCTGATGTGATTGATAACTCTTATACTCCTGATACATATGAACAAGTTGTAAAGTGTAAGCATGCTAAAAATTGGTTGAGTGCTATGCATGATGAGATTGATTCTATGATGAAAAATAAGACTTAGACTTTAGTGCCCAAACCTGAAACTGCTAAGCTTGTTGATTATAAATGGATTTATAAGATAAAAGAGGGCACTAGTGCTAAGGAACCTCCTAGGTTTAAGGCTAGACTAGTGGCCAAGGGGTTTACTCAAAGGGAAGGAGTGGACTATAATGACATCTTTGCACCTGTGGTTAAATATAAAACTATGAGGTTGTTGCTTGCTATGTGCACTGTGTTTGACTGAGAATTAGAACAAATGGATGTGAAAACTACTTTCTTACATGGAGATTTGAATGAAACTATCTACATGGGACAACCTAAGGGCTTTGTTGATAAAGATAAACTTGACTATGCATGCTTGCTTAAGAAATCAATTTAAGGTTTAAAACAGTCCCCTAGACAATGGAACCTGAAATTTGATGCTTGCATGAGAAAGTTATGCTTCTTAAGAAGCAGCTATGACACATGCCTTCATTTCAAAAATGTTAAGTTTGCATCTCCCTTATATGTACTATTATATGTGGATGATATCTTGTTGATGTGCAATTCTAAAGTGCTTCTTTCTGGTGTGAAAAGAGACCTTAAATTGCATTTTGACATGAAAGACTTGGGGGCTGCTAAGAGAATTCTAGGAGTTAAAATCATTAGAGATAGAAAGAAAAAACTTATGTGGCTCTCTCAAAATGATTATGTGCAGAAAGTGTTGGATAGGTTTAAGATGGATAATTCTAAACCTACCTCCATACCCTTAGGAGGGAACATAGAGCTCTCTAGAGATAATTGCCCAAGACCAGTGCTGATATTGAGAAGATGTCTAAAATTCCTTATGATGTGGTTGTTGGTTATGTCATGTATGATATGCTATGTACTAGGTCTGACCTTGCATTTGCTATTAGTGTGCTAACTCGATACATGTCTAATCCTGGTGAACTTCATTGGACTGCTATGAAATATGTTCTGAAATACATGTGTTGTACTAAAAATATGTGCTTGGTATTTTCTGAACATACTTCAAGAAATGAGTTGCATGACTTTGTAGATTCTAATTATGCTAGTAATAAGGATACTAGAAAATCCACTACTGCATACTTCTATACTTGGGCAGGCAACTGTATTTCTTGGAAGTCAAAACAACAATTTGTTATGGCTTTGTCATCCACTGAAGCTGAGTATATAGCAGCTACAGAAGCTGCTAAAGAGGGAACGTGGTTGACTGGTATATTAAATGAGATACAATGCATGTCATATTTGCCTGAGCTATATATGGATAGCCAGAGTGCTTTATATTTGTGCAAGGATCATGTGTATCATGAAAGATCCAAACACATTGATGTAAGACATCATTTTATCCGCGATCTGGTTAAAAAGAAGCAGATTGTGGTAAAGAAAATTAAGGGTGATCTGAACCCTGCAGATTTTGGTACAAAGATTGTGAATACTGATAAGTGTTCATTTTGCAGGGATTACCTGCACCTTTGGGATGTACGTTAAGGCAAATTCAGAGAACTGGCCGACGATGGTTAGGATGTCCAAAATCCGCTCCTAGCTCAGTTGAAATAGTTGTGTTCTACAGTTAGGGCTAGGTATTGTATGTATTAGAAAATTAAGAGGGCAAATTGTAATGATGATTTCCTAAGTTGTAGGAATTAGTCTTTTGTTCTGACTTTACTTAGCAGATCATGTTAGTGGTTAAGTTGTTGGCCTTGTTGTTATCCCATTAAGAAGAAGCCCAGGTCACTACCATTAGAGTGTTGTCGGTTGCCCTTGACCTGACCCGCTTGAGGAATCTAGAGCTCCACGCATCTCTGTTGAAGCCTGAGTACATAAGGGTTTTTTGGAACCTTATTCTGGCATTCAGCTTCTCGCCGCTTTGCTTGTTTCACACACACACACACACACACACACACAGAGAGAGAGAGAGAGAGAGAGAGAGAGAGAGAGAGAGAGAGAGAGAGAGAGAGAGAGAGAGAGAGAGAGAGAGAGAGAGAGAGAGAGAGAGAGAGAGAGGCTTCTTCTCTTGCGTGTTCTGGCGAGTGCTTTGTCGATCTTCCTTTTGCAAAGCTTTTGCTAAAGAGAGGTTGAAGGAGAAGACGTGGTCTTGCTCCAGAGAAGAGGATCTGCAGTGGTTGCGCGGTGTTTCGCTTCGAGGTGCTCGGTGGTGGTGTCTTGCTGGTGGCCGGCGACCTTGTTTGGTTCAGGGAGTAGCTTCTTCCTTGCTTGATCTTGTGTTTGTGATCTGTTTGTGTGAAGTCTGAACACTTGCTCTCTTGTAACCTCTTTGACATACTTAGTGGATTTGACTCTTGTATTTGAGGTCACGAGGAGTAGGCTGTGTCCGAACCTCGTTAAAATTGCCTGTGTTGATCTTGCATGTTTTCTTTCTTGTTTGGTTTGAATCTTGGCGAGTTAATTTCACAAAGACAAACATTGTAGAATTAATTAAGATACTACTAATTTTAAGCTTAGTAACTTGAGCATTAGTGTAAGAAATTCAGATCTATATGTTAGAACCCATGTCACTATTTTTTTGCGATGTAATTATGTGTGTGTGTTACGGTTACCTCAACATATATTCATGAATTTCAAGACTAGCTTGAAAGAAAGCAGCTTTTCTGAAGTCATGTGAGATTGGTGCACAAAAGAAAGGAGAAGAGTGGGAGGCAATGATAGGAAGAGAATTGCGAAAGAACCGACAGGGTGGCATAGTTTGAGGAGCAAGATAATCCAGTTAAAGTGATTTGTCCTCGTGTAACCAAAGGAGACAATATTGAGTAGAATAACGAGGGCCTTAATTATTTTAATTGTGACCACAAATCAACAAATAGATTTTCGGGATTTTTACTTGGGATTTGGGGCCGTGCCTAATTGGTAAGAGAGCTAGCTACCTCAGTGAGCTGTACATTTTTGTTTTTTAAAAAAGAATGCAGAAATTAATTCCAACGAAAAGAGTTTATTCATCTTTTTTTCTCCAACTTGTCTAGTTTGATTGGTCAGTATGTTCTACATTGAAATCGAATTCTATAGATTTTTTATGTAAAAACGTAATCTTTTAGGCCAAACCTATTTGCACCGGGGGCACAGTGCCCTGCAGGCGCCTGCAGGTGCGCGGCAGCGGCTTCCGCGCGGAAGCGGGTGTTGCGCGGCGATGGCCTCCGGTGGTGGGTGCCCAGCGGTGGCCGGTGGTGGCGGGTGGTGGGTGTCGGAGGTGGCCGGTGATGGATCGATCGACTCGTATAAATTTTCGGGTTTAGGTCGAGTCGAGTTCTTCTTCGATATTTAAAAAATACTGAATTTTAAACCCTTAAAAATATTCCCTAATAGAGAATGGATAAACCCTAAAAAAAATATTAGTGGTTAAAAAGATTAAACTAGTGGCTAAAAATAATATTGAATTTTTAACCCTACAAAATATTCCCTAATAGAGAATGGATAAACCCTTAAAAAAAATTAAACTAGTGGCTAAAAAGATTAAACTAGTGGCTAAAAATAATATTGATTTTAAAACCCTTAAAAATATTCCCTAATAGAGAATGGATAAACCCTAAACCCAAAAAATTAAACTAGTGGTTAAAATGATTAAACTAATTGTTAAAAATATCGAGTCAGGTTCGGATCGAGTCGGATAAACCCTAAATCCATCACAGACTGGATGTGCCTTCACGGACTGGCATTGGCTTCCGCGGCACTGGCTTCCGTGCAGTATCGGCCTCCGTGCAGCACCGGCGTCGACTTCTGCGCGCCTGCAACCCGGTGCAAAAAGGCTTGTGTCAGGGGGCAAATAGCTTACCCCATCTTTTAACATTCGGGATTTCTTTACATACTGGTAGAAGGATTCGAAAACAAATTCCTAGATACTGCATATGAAATCTAGTCCCATTTTCACTAGACTAATTGATTAAATTATCTGTCGTTGTGGCTTGTTTTTGAATTAGACTGAAGTGATTGATTTCTTTGGTGTTAGGCAAAAGCCGCTAGGAAATGTATTTGTTGGATTTTTGAGTTGCTTCTTGAAAGGGTAAAGGTTTTTGTATACATCACCATATACGTAAGTACTGTCTCTTGGGCCTCCTGATACTTGTTTATAACATAAATCCAAACCAAGTACTTTAACATGGGTACGCTGTCTTATATGGTTGCATATGTGACAAAATTCAAGAATACTTGTTTTATTACATTAATTTAATTAAACTATGAGGCTTTCTAAGGTGCTTTGGGGCAACAACTTATAGTATATGATGGAGAATTAGGTGTGAGTCACATATTTTATTGTAACTTGTAAGACATGGAAATATGATGAGTTGCTGAGCCTCTTACAGTGGATGGGTTGATGATGGTGTTTAATTTAGGAGAAACAAAAACAATGCAAAGAAAAATGCTGAAATGGATTTTATTAACCTATCACCTTATTTAAGATGTAAGATTAGAGGCAATCTAAGAGCTAGTGAAAGGATTTGAGTAAAATTGTGTTGTCAAATGGAAAACATACTATTTACTTATGAACAGGATTTGAGTTGGTTATATGGGAATTATGATGTTTTGATGCTCATTTGCAGCACTTTCAGGCAGTGGCGGAGCTATGTGGGGCCAGAGCCCCCTCTGTCCCCACAAAAAAAAAACTTGTTTTTTGAAATTTTTTTGCGCGACGACTCTGGGATGCATGGGGTTGGCACGATAAGAAAACATGGTGCCTTGCCAGTCAGACACGCGGTGAGGTCACTAGGCCTGGCCAAAAGCAAGCGTCGCTCACATTTGCCTTGCAACGGAAGCGTCAGCGGCAACGGCGCGGCCAACTTTGTCGATGGCGAGGCGCTGGTCGATGTTTGTTGGGCACTGGGCCTATGTGGACCATTGCTCGCGCCAGAATTGGAAAAAAATGGCCAAGCCTCTGGAGTGCCTTTCTTGGCCTTCCCAGCGGCACCAACAACGGCGCCATGACGATCCAGATGGGCATTTGGTGTTCCACCTGTCGCGTTGGTCCTCTTCTTGTCAGTGCCCGGGGAAGACGAAATTGTTCCAGAATTGGAGGAGTCTTGCCTCTGTAGTGCCTCTAGGGACTCGTTGGACCGAGTAGACGCGGCCTCAATGGCCTTCTGGCGATCGCACTCAACCTAGTCCTGCAAGATCTCATGGGGAGACATTGGATGCAAGGTGACGCGCTTCCCGTGGTAATTGAACACATAAGTATTCAAATAGCCATCATGGAGCACGCGCTTGTCGAATTGCCATGGGCGCCCAAGCAAAATATGGGTGGCGTCCATAGCAATGACATCAAAAAGTATAGAATCACAGTATTGCCCTATGGAAAAAGAAACTAAGCATTGGCGAGATACTGTGTTACCTGGACTGGAAGAAATCCATTGGAGGGCATAAGGCTGTGGATGAGGTGTTGTAGGCAACTTGAAGTGTGTCACGACCTTCTCATTGACAATGTTAGCACATGATCCTCCATCAACTATAACACTCAAGGAAGCCGTTTGGACGAGAGCCCTTGTGTGGAACAAGTTCTCGCGTTGGTCGTGGATGCTTGCTTCCTTGACTGTGAGGAGACGACGCGTCACCAAGCTCAATGGTGTGCCCGCGTGCAGAGAAGCGGGTTCGCAGTCGTAGGCGTCTTCCTCCTCTTCGATGCCGTCATCGATGGCCTCGAGTGTTGGCTCCTCGTCATCGACATATTCATAGCCGGCGGTCGTGGTGGAGAACAACACCTTGCGAGTATTGGGGCAGTCCTTCTTATAGTGGCCTCTTCCACCACATTTGTAACACTCGACGTCGCGCGCGATCTGTGCCCACTGGAGTTTGTCTGGGCGGGTTCTGGCGCGGCGCGGTGCTTGGCGTCGAAGGCTTCGCTTTGGGGGCTGGGCTCGACGCGGTTGTGGTAGAGACACTAGGGCGAACATTAGTAAAAGGTAATCCACTAGGGTTAGAAGAATACCTTGGTTGGCCACTTGGAAAAGTGTAAGACTTTCGGCGAGAGATTTGTGCATGGATTTGCATCGTCGTGTGTGTGAGGGTGTTCAAATCTTTGATGGGCAAAATCTCGAGTTGATCACGGATGTTGGTGGTCAAGTCACTCAAGAATTTCATCCTCAAAGTCGATGGTGCAACGGAGATGTTGGCCTTGTAATACATGTCTTCAAGCTTGGAAAAGAACTCAAGTGGACTCATTGACCCTTGGCGAGCCATGGCAATTTCCATTCTCATTTGATTCCTATAGTCTGGAGGCATGTATTTCTTGGTCATTATGTAGACTAGTTGATGCCATTCAGTGACCCGTGTTCTGTGGTGACGCACACAGTCATCCTCGAAGCGATGCCACCACACTCGGGCTGCTCCTCGAAAGTGAAGCGTTGAGGCGTAAACATGCTCCTCTGGAGGAACGCGGCAATAGTGTAGGGTGTACTCCATAGCCTGCACCCATTCAAGAAAAATAGATGGATTGTATTCACCAAAGAAATGCTCGATCTTTACCTTGACTTCGTGTCGTTGGTATCGAGGTTGGGCAGGTGCTTGGTTGAACGCGTCGTTTGGCACGGCGGCGTAGAGAGGATTCTCGTAGGCACGCACACCATGGCGTCTATCGCGTCCAACCTGGCGTCTATCGCGGTCTTGGTGATCTTCTCTGCGAGCAAACTCATCCCTTGGCGCGGAGGCGTCGTCGCGTCGGCGTCTTCGCGGCTGGTCATCGTAGTCAGCTCGGTGAATGTCCCTTGGTATAACATCGCGGCGCTCGCCGCCAATGTCACGAACGCGTTCTCCTTGAGGCTGGAGACGCGGTGGAGGTATCCAATCCGAAGGGTGATCCTGCAATTCAAGTGGATCTCCAAGAGCGGGGTGAAAAAAATTAGGGTTGACTATACCCGAGTCCTCAATCTCCTCGTCGTCATACTCGTCGAAGTCGTCGTGGACATTGGGTGTGATCGACGCGTAGCCATCGGATCCGTAACGCGGCGTCCGAACACTTTGGTGTCGAAGATGATCGCGTACATCATGGCTCTGTGGCTGGGTAGTTGGGGTCCGCAATTGATCATCGCGTCGCGTATGCCCACTTGGTCGGCGACTAGGTCTCCTTGGCGACGCGTCGGCTTGCTCGGCTCGGCGAGGGCGGCCTTCGCGAGGCGCTGATCCAGGTACGCGTCTCTGGGTTCTCCTAGAGGCATAGCGATCATCAAAGTTGTATGGTTCAGAAAACTCACCTTGAGTGTCTTCGGCGTCGTGGTCATGGTCGGAGCCGGTGTCGAAGCCAGCGTGTGTGGCTCTGGGCACGTAGCGGTACGTGTGCGAAACGAAGCCTTGACGACTCTCGATGACACTTTGCATACGATTGAGTTGTGGTTGAGGTTGAGATGTCGAAGGCATGATCCCTTTGCCTTTGTCGAATCTTGTCTTCGATGGACCGGCGTCGGTGGCTCGTGGTTCAGTCAGCGCGTCCATAGTACTCAGGGGTGTTGGAGTGGGCACGAGTTGTGCCGCGCATTCTCTGGCTTCAAATTGAGAAACGCATTGACGAAGAGCTTGGATCTCTCGTTGCTCCTCGGACAACTCCATGATGGGGTCTTGTTGTGGGGGGTCAATCGGTGGTTGGTCTTGGGGTAGACCCAATGGCGGTGGATGTGGATTGGTGTTGTCGATTCCAAGTTGGTCTTCACGTTGTCTACCCGTCATGCTACCTATAACAATATGGCCAAACATAGGAGTAAAAATGAACCAAAAGACAACAAAGAACAACAACCAAGAAAGTCACTAGTCAAGTCACAAAGTTCATGTTGGTAGGGCTAGTTTGGCTTGCCGTGAGGGCGGCTTGGCTTGCACAAGAGATGGTGTATCAAGCAAGTTGCAATCAAACAAACAAGAACAAATTGAAACCCTAAAACAAACGTAAACAAAATAACCTAATTAGCAAGAAATCACCTTCTAGGAAGCTTGACCTAGATGATGGATAGGGTGAGAAGATGAGCTTAGACCGAGAGTGGGTTAGGGTTGCCTTATTTTGGCTTTACCTAACTTTGGTAACTTTTTTTTTTGAATATCTTTTTGATATCTTTTTTTTTTATAATATCCGAGATCTTATCTTTTGATCTTTTCGGATTGCAAAGGGAAACAAAAGAAAAATGGTCTAAGTAACAAGAATATCACAAGTGTGATCTTTAGAGATAGGAGAGAGAAGATAAGATTTGATTGATATCTTATAAGGAAATTCGGTTAACTTAACTAAAAAGCAAGATCTAGCAAACAAGGAAACTCTATCCACGCGTGAAACAAGGAAACAAAATATTCTAGCATGAAAGATAACAAATTACCTAACACACCAAAACTTAGGGAACAAGGAAAAAAAATTCGACCAAGAGTTTATCTTGTAGAAACCGAGTAGGTTAGGCAAATATGGAAACTTTGGTTTTTCTCAAGATCTTACGAAAACAAACGATGGGGGTTAAGAAAAAAAAAATTGTGAACAAGATGTAAACTTGAGTTCGTGACTTACAAGACTGCTGGGCTCTAATGCCAGTTGATGTGTTCTTGCCTCCGATGACAAGCCAATTGTCAAAGGCGACACCTTTGGATCTAGTCTTGGGCGAGAAGTCACGTTGTCTTGCACGAAAGGCTGATAAGATGGTGGCGAAGCGAACCCGGTGGAGGTGGCCTGGAGGATCACGGTGTCGGCGAGGCGAAGTGTCACGTTGAGTGTCACAACAGCGAAGACGACGTCGATGGTGAAGGCGATGGCGAACGCGATGGAATTGGTGGCGGTGATGGACGCGATGGAAGCGAGGGGTGGGACGACTGGATAGCGATGGCGGAAGCGATTTGATGAGGGATAGATGACTTGAAAAGACAAGTCTTTGGTGTCGTAGCGTCGACTGCGGATGAAGGGAGATGCGAAGGAAGACTGGCTTGAAGGTTCAAGCAATTGCCGTAGCGTCGGTGACAGAGGGAATGGGGATGCGAAGATAGAGGGTGACGTCCGATCAAGGGAAGGAGGATAAACACTCTACTTGAAACCTTGATTAAAATTGAACGTGTTGAAATAAATAACATAGTTTGACTTAAATACTAGAGGCGAGACATCGGATGGGCCGAGTCGAGCCTAGTAGGCTAGCCCATGCAAGCATGCAAAAGGCACAAACCCTAAAATAGAAAGGACTATAAAAGGAAACTATCTAAAAAGCAATAATAACAATTATAGAAAGCGTCTCAAAAAGAACGCGGCGAAGGCATGGATGCAAACACCGCGAGGAATGACGACGAAGGGTCGATGGCCTCGCGAGTGGGTGCACGCGATGCCGGCTGCGATGAACGCGATGTTTCAATGCCGATGGTGGAGAGGACGACGAGTCTTGGGTTGGCGTCTGGGCTTCCTTGGCCAGCGACGACGCATGCGACAAGTGACGCGACGGCGGCGGCGATGGCTTTGGACCTAGACCTTGTCACTGGGCCCTCTGAGCATAGGCTCATGGCTTCTTCCTCGTCTTGGGCCGTCATGGGAGGCAGGGTCACATCATAATCGCAATACATACACCACAGCTATCGCTTCAGCAACCTTAATATCCCACTGGACTGGGAGTCAACGAACACCAACATGAACAACAAAGCCATATGAGTCTCTGATGACAATGCCTAGGCCAATACCATCAACGCCTAGCATAGTAGCATTCGCATTTAGCTTTAGGATACCCATACTCGGCGGCGACCAGCTCACCAGCACGTTGGTCGTAGCGGAATGCACCTGGGTAGCAGACATCACGTTTCTATACTCCTGGACCAGCCGCTGAAAACCAGTTAGCATTTGGGGCGCACCAGTTGACCGCCCTTGGAACATGACTTGGTTGCGGAATGTCTAGGCCACCCATAAACATGTTAAAAACTTACAAAGTCCAGTGACCCGCTTGGTATCCACAACGGACTGGGCAACATCAGCCAATACCCAATTTGAACTAGAATTAAGCAGGGGGGGAAATCAGAAGTGATCCAAATAGCTTGTGAAGAAGGACAGTGAAACAGTGCATGCCATATTGTCTCGTCTTCTTGGGAACAACGATCACAAGTAGGAGATTGGACGATATGCCGAGCATACAATCTGTGCTTCATACTCAAGGATCCTTTCATGGCACGCCATGCAAACACACGAAGTTTCGGGGGAACATTTAACCGTCACACCGTATCCCACATCTTCTGATCTCCTAAAGCAATAATCGAACTAGCAGCCCTCCCCAAAGTGCCAAACCAATACCCGGATTTGACAGTGTATACTCCAGTTCGAAAAATGGCCACATCTGCGAATTGGGGAAATTACTACGACAGAGAGGGATGTTGAGCACAAGAGTAGCATCTCATGAACAAAAAACTTGCCTCACCATATCCTCACGCCACACATTACAGTTATGGTCAATTAGTGCACTAACATAGAGAAGAGGGTCGGAACCTGTCACTTGAATAGGCGACCGGTAGTTGGAGCCTTCAGGAATCCAAGCCGCATCCCAGACAGGCACGTTATAACTTGTTCCTATTCGCCAACATAACCCATCGAGCAATAGGGATTTGGCTCCCCAAATACTGGACCAAGTATAACTAGGATTGAACCCCAATCTTGCTTTAGCAAAGTCAGTATTGCGATAATACTTATCTCGTAGACCCGAGCCACCATGGATTCAGGTTGCATCATGAGCCGCCAGCCTTGTTTAGCTAGTAGGGCCTCATTAAATACTTTTAAATTACGGAACCCCATTCTGCCATGATTCTTCGGCAAGCATAGAGAGTCCCAACTCTTCCAATGGATCTTCCGTTCATGATCCTTCGACCCCACCAAAATCGAGCAAGCATAGAGTGCAATTCAGAGATAAGTTTGTCCGGCAACCTAAACACACTCATAACATAGAGGGGTATCGATTGAAGAACAACTTTGATCAGAGTTTCCCTGCCGGCCTGAGACAATAACTTTTCCTTCTAGCCATTGAGCTTCTTCCACATTCGGTCTTTCACAGCCGCAAAAACAACCTTCTTTGATCTCCCAACAATAGTCAGCAATCCTAGATATTTAGAGTAACGGTAAACCTCCCTGACATACAGACATTGGTTAATATCAGTTCTCCTGTGCGCATCCACATTCTTGCTAAAGCAAATTTCTGACTTTGACATATTAACTTTCTAACCCGATGCTCTCTCATAGACACTGAGAATCTCAGTTAGCTTGGAGCACTCCTCAACATTTGCTATAGCAAAGACCAAGCTATCATCCGCAAAAAAGACATGGGATAAGGCCAGTCCTCCCCACGACATTCGAATTCCATGTAGTTATTGGAAACGAACAGCCCTTGACAGCATAGATGATAGACTTTCAGCACATAGGATAAACAAATAAGGCGATAACGGACACCCTTGTCGAATACCCCGTGATGGATGAATGAGTTCGTGGACACCCCCATTAAACTTGAAAGAGAAGGAAACTAAAGTTAAACAGCTCATAACTCGTCTATTTTAGTCTTCAGAAAAGCCTAACTTTACAAATAAACTCTGCAGAAAAGACCATTCAATCCGATCGTAAGCCTTCATCATATCAAATTTCAACCCAAACAATCCCCGAGAACCCCTCCGTCAATTCTTAATACAATGAAACGCTTCAAAAGCCAACAATGCATTATCTGATATCAATCGGTTCGGTACAAACGCACTCTAAGACTCTCCAACCATCATACCCAAATAAGGCTTGAGTCTGTTGGCAAGAGTCTTTGCTGCAATCTTGTTAATAATCGTACATAGGCTGATTGGACGAAATTCACTAACCAATTTTGGATCTTTGACCTTAGTAATCAAGGTAATAACAGTGTGGTTAACATCACGTAAATCCGTATCACCTCTCCACCATTGCTGCACAAAACAGACAACATATGGCCCAACCACATCCCAAAACTTCTGGAAAAATATAGCATGCATGCCATCCATACCCGGAGACTTTGTGGGATGCAATTGGAAAGAGGGCATAACGAACCTCATCAGCAGTTGACATTGCATCAAGAGACGTATTCATATCAATTGTCACCTTTCTTTCAATACCAACAAGAGCCTCATCATCATTGATTGATAGTTCAGACCGAAACAACTTGGAGTAGAAAGACACCACTTCATGCTCAATATATGTGTGTGTGTGTGTGTGTGTGTGTGTGTGTGTGTGTGTGTGTGTGTGTGTGTGTGTGTGTGTGCGCGCGCAATAAGACCTTCTGTGTGTTTATGGAAGTGGGGTCTTATTACCCATGTATGGTATGGTTAACATGTTTTACTAAAGGTTCATATGAGGCCTTGCAAATTTGCAATAGAATAGTAATATGAAAACAACTTGTGCATTTATGAGCTTGATTCAGCTTTCATTACATGATGGACATTATAGGATTACACATGTATGAATTGTTTTGTTGACTGGTAAAGTTACATGTTTAAACATTTGATTTAACACAAGCCTATTAGCTCAAATGATAGAGCAATATGATGTACACATTGATGTGGGTTCGAATTCCGCATAGGCTATTTATCCTATATGTGATATCTCAAATCTTGCCTTGTACCACTAAAACTGAAAAAGGGTAAATTATGGATGTTGGGATCGGCCTTGTACCAGCTTTGAGGAAGAAACCACCAAAATTTGGGGGGAAATGTATCATGTGCATTGCATGTGATACCCCTCACAAAATTATATTAAGGGTAATTTTGTAATTTTCATATAAAATTAAGTCTGGATAAGTTATCGATACTGAACATACATTTAGGCTTTAGCCCTTAGATTCAGCCTCATCTCAATTCAACCCCTGGCTTAAATTATTCCATTCAACTTTAGTCCAATTCATTCTCTACTTCCACTTCAGTCCCAATAAGTCTCACTCATACCGAACAGACCCTAAGTCATTAACTCATTATACAAGTAACAGGGATGCAAGGAGATTGTAACAGAGTTTAAAAGGGAATGAGACCGAAGGATGAAATTTGAATGGTTTCTATGGCTAGGCCGCTAGGGACTTCCTTGTGAGAAAACCTCCAAATAGGGACTCAATATGTCTTTTAAGCCATTTTTGTTTTGATTATTACAGGTTATGCCAGCTTCTGTATTGTAATCTATCTATAACTATATATTAATGTTGACTCTTTTTAAGTCTCTAGAGTATTTTTAGGCCCATGTTGTTGATGTTTTTTTAATTAATTTTTTATTTTTGAATAATTTTTATATTAAATAATTAGTGAAATATACATTAACAAAGAGATCTTAACAATATCTTAACTAGCTATCTCATTAGAAGAATTAACATTTTTACGCAAATATATTTCTATATTTTATTTATTTTTATATTTTATTAAATTATCTGTTATAAATTTAATTATAATATATAATCAAATATTGAAATAAATATGAAACATAAAATATCAATAATCTAGCCAAATAGATAACAAAAACTTAGGTTTTTTTTGAAAAAGTAGAATTTGAATATTGAATATTGGGTGTTATAGAAAAATGTGAAGGAAGAAAAAAAAGTGAATTTTATTTATAAAGAGTTTATAAACTCTTGGCCAAACAGGCCCATAGTAAAGCTCATCAGTGTTGATTATGATATGTATAAACAACAACATAATCGATTTTTGTTTCTTTCTTTGAAGTTAGTATATCTTTTTTTTGATGAAAAGCTAGTACATCTTTAAATGCTAATTTAGTTTTAAATTATACTTTTATATGCTATGAATTTTGAAAATATTAGTTAGTGAATTCATCTTTTAAAACCTTCTATATAAAATAGATTGTCAATCCATTAATTTGTAATTATAGGATTAAGATAGTTTTATCTTTTTTTTTATCTAATCCTACAAATTCAAATGAAATTCTCATGACAAATTATTTTTTCACCGATTTGCAGGAATACCCCAAATGCATTAGTGACTTGCAAAAATATCACTTTGACTTTTTTTTTTGGCATATATACACCATTTGGGGTATTTTTGCAAAATATTAAATTTTTTCTTTTAATTCAGAAATGAAGTAAAAGCAAAAAAAATCATGAAAAGAAAAAGGAAACAAAAAGCACAAAATAGGAAAATATCATTTTTTAATATTTCCCTCCAAAACCCCAAATTTTATCCCGGCCCTTTCTTCATTTCTCCTGCCCACTTCCCTCCCATTTCCCGGCCATCCCGCCTTCCTCCATCCCGCTGGCTGGTGAATGAACAGTTGGAAGTGAAAGATCCAAACCCATTCTCTCTCCTCTCCCTCTCCCTCCCATTCTACAGACGTGTTAAACCTCAGGAATGGCGAACTGTGTACCTGTTAAACAGGAATGGCGATTGGCGATTGGCGATTAACTGTGTAACGGAAGTGTTGAACCTCAGCAGATGAACCCGAAGAACTGTTGAACTCAACAGATTGATTCACAAGCGGTTTTCCAGGTTAGGGTTAGGGCTAAATTATGTAAAACCAAATATTCAGAAGGGAGCAAATGTAAAACCGAAGCTACCCAAGCGACCAGATGAACTGGTAGTTTTCTGAAGTAAAGAAATGATTCACAAGACTTTTGTTAACCAGATGAACTGGTAGTTTTCTGAAGTAGACAAATATTCAGAAGGTTTTTTACCTGCTATAATAGAAAGTTCTTGTCGGCCTTAGTAAAACAATTGTCATACTTAATAATAAAACTGTCATAACTACAACGTTTAAATTGGATATATGTCATACCAAATATTCATAGAATAATGTCATAACTACAACTAAAAGTTTTTAGTCATTAAACCATATTACATGCTTGCCTATTTCCTAATTTGGGTAGGACGTGTGACATCTGGCTGAATAGTTCTACTCAGAAGCTGGATAGTTCATCTCAGAGATCCAATAAATACAAGATGTTATAATTGGATCTCCCTTTCCCGATGCTCTGCCTCTTTGACAATTTTACTTTACATAGATATTAATTGTACTTCATCTCACCAATCTACTTTACAGATATCTTAATTAGAAAATGCTCCATGTTTGAGTATTTTTAGGTACATGGTGCCACTCGTAGTGCTGGTGATTTCAAAACCATGACATTGTAAATTGCTATTGTGACATATTGTTTATCCAATTTTCACAGAGTAAGAGTCTATGACTGACAAATATGACTATATTCAGACTGATTTACTTTGCAGAGATCTTACTTTACAGAGATCTTCATGGCACTTCATCTAACCCATCCCATTGGAGTGTGTGTTGTTTGACTATCCCAACTGTACATGCTTCCAGTCCTACTCTCTCTTTGTTTCACTTCATCTCACCCATCTCTTTCTACTCTTCATCTCTTTCATCCCCTTAGAGCAGCTCGTGTGGTTGTGTTCTTTTCTTGTGGACTCACAAACTCCTGTTGGATTTTAATTGAGTGGCAAATAGGTATGGATGATGAATAATCCACCATTGGAGACAAGGGAGAGGTTGGCTTCATCGATGTTCCTTCAGTCACAACTTCCACTCCTACTAAGGAGGGTCCTGTCATGGTGTCTGTGCCGTTTCCATTTGCTGGAGGAAAGCCTCAATCGGTTCCTGTGAACGAGGTTGTCGTGGTGTCATTCACAATAGAAAACACCACTGATGAATATATTTTACTTTTGGGTGTGAAGATTTATGCTTCAATTCCTGAAGATTCATTTGTGTTGTCACTGATGAAACCTCCATCTGGCCAGCCAGATGACATACCCGAGGAAGATTTTGTCCGTTCTTTTCATATGGAGGAACGAAATTTGATGCCACATGGTAGCCTGACTATATGGATGCCTTGTGTGCCCAAGGAGATTGGTGTTTTCACATCTATAGTGCATATCCAAACTGATGTTGTGACTATTGAATGACTTGTCTTCCTCTTGGCTGAAGATGAGGTATCCAAAGCTTTGGCACCTCAGAGACCATATAACATACCACCACAGATCAGGAAAGCGATAGAGTTTGAGGAAATCCCTGAAGTGGTCTAACAAGGCTTAACAGAGGAAAATTATGCGTCGTATTTCAATGAGTTGTTAGGGATGGAGGAACTTCTGATTATGGTAAGTGTTATATTTTCTCTGTATGGGGGTTGGGGGACTGAGGGGATAGCTAGATGGCATCGTTCTCTCGTAGTACCAAGTTGTTGAATGTTTTTTTTTTTATATTTATTTATAGGAGTACGTGAAAGCTTATAATATGAAGTCTGTTACTTTGAGACAAAGGTATAATGTCAGGCTTGTAGCACTTAAAGTGCCAGGACTAGGTGAAAGAAGGCCCTCAGTTGTCAGTGGAGATGTGGTGAATGTTTATGGAGAATATTCTCTCCATTAGGTATGTGGATAATGTTAGGTATCTTACGATTTTTGTCAAAGTGTTATATACTATGAAATTGCATGAATTATCGTTGTCAATGTTATGTTCTCATGTTGAACTTGCCAATGTTCTTTGAACAGGGCTTGATCCACCGTGTTGAGGCTGATGAATTATTATTGCAATTTAATGATGAATTTTACCAAAGGCATATAGATAGAAATGTGTATGAAATCTGTTTTGTGTTCAACGGGGCAAATTTCCGTAAGCTTCATGAAGCCATTCTATCTGCAGAGGCATTACACGAAAACTTCCTCTTCCCCCCATGAGTATCATTCAAAGCGGAGGATTACAGCAAGCAATTTTGTGCCTATCTCACTTCTTCTTGATGAGGACCAAAAAAATGTTGTTCGCTTAATTTTAGGCTGCAGAGGAGGAGCTCCTTATGTGATTTATGGACCCCCGAGAACAGGAAAGACAAAAACACTGGTGGAGGTGATCCTACAACTCTATACAACTAGACGTAATTCTCATATACTGGTATGTGCTTCTTCAAATTGCGCGGCAGATCACATATTAGAGAAAATCCTTTGTGAGGGGATGAAACTTAGGGAGGAAGATATTTATAGGTTGAATGCCACACATCGTCCCTTACAAAAAATGAACGCTTCATTGTTGAGGTTCTACACCTATAGTGCAGGTTTCTTCACTTTCCCTTCTCGAGATGCACTCTGCAGGTACAAGATAATAATAACGACATACACGAGTGCATCTTACCTCTATCATGTTGAAGGGGTTAACCGTGGCCACTTCTCCCACATCATCTTAGATGATGCAAGCCAAGTTTCAGAGTCAGAGACAATGATCCCCATATCAACCCTCTTAGAAAAGAACACAGTTATTGTTCTTTGTGGTGATCCCAAACAACTTGGGCCTGATATTTATTCAAAGCAAACTGAGGCTTATGGTTTGGGAAGATCTTTTCTGGAGAGGTTGTTGGACTTTGAAGTTTACAGATGAGGGGATCGCAATTATGTCACAATGTTGTTGAACAATTATCGGAGCCACCCTGCAATTGTTTGTGTTCCTTCAAGACTATTTTATAGTGGAGCATTGATTCCATATCGAGAAGACAGTAACACATCTTCCTTACCTTGGGCTGATATGCTTCCCAATGGGAACTTCCCTTTCATGTTCTGTGGCATCCAAGGCTTTGATGAGAGGGAAAAGGGCAGCCCATCATGGTTTAATAGGATTGAAGCTAGCAAGGTGGTTGAGCTCGTACAGAAGCTGATAAGAAGGAATGTGCCTGAGCAAGACATCGGGATTATTACCCCTTTCCCACAACAAGTACTAAAGATAAGGAAGGCTCTCATGTCTCTACGTATGAGGGATATTGAGATTGGCGGGGTTGAGCAGTTTCTAGGTAAAGAAAAGGAAGTGATCATCCTGTCAACCGTCAGATCGACCGCTAACCACGATGAATATGACAGGACTTTCCGCATGGGATATCTGAGCAACCCGATGAGGTTCAATTTTTCCCTGACTCGTGCCCGATCATTGCTTATTATTGTTGGAAACCCTTATATTATAGAAAAGTTAATTGCCGGTAAAAAAACTTACATTGTTGGTCATTGTTGTTGGTCATTGACAGGATTAAAAAGGTTGATTAACTAACAGTGTTTTTGGTCATTGACAGGATTGGCACTGGCAAGAAATCCTAAAGGATTGTGTTTTAAATAGCGCCTATGAAGGTTGTGCATTCCGCGTGAAGGAGGAGGTTGACAGTAGGTAGTTGTGATTCTAGTAATGTAATGATAGCATCCAGTTGACAACTATCCTTTTTTTTAAGAAATGTAATGGTAGCCCACGTTCTAGGAATGTAATGATAGCATCCAGTTGGCAACTATTCTAGTAAGGTAATTGTCTGTGTGTGTAGTGCTGGCATTGTGATTGAATTTGAAAAACTTACATGAAGATCGACATTAATATTTTGGCAATCTGAGATGTAGAATCAACCATGCTTACTCATACTATTCGAAAATAAAATTAATCCTCTTACATAAAAAACCAAAGTCATGAGGTACATACTTCATAGTCAATTCATCCTCAACCATGCCTACATGCTCGATAACAAATGCTGAAAGCACTAATCCCTAGAATCACACCAGCACCAAACGCAGAAATAGGAATTATTACATGATTCCTGAAGTTTTCCTGGGAGTGTAGTGTCTTGTTTTCAGCTTCAAGTTCTGCCACCCTTGCATTTAGTCGCCAAATTGCATGATCGAATTGCATCTCACTTGTATTGAGTTCCATGATTCTTTGTCCAAGTTCATGTATCTCAGTACGTAGGCGTGTGATTATTTCACCCAACATGTTGGAACGTGGGCTATTCGTTAGCAACATGTCTAACTCTTCTTGCAACTTCTCCTCTATTTGAGAAGGTGTAGGAGATGTAGGTGGATGTTCATATTTTCGGGGGTCCCCTCTTTGATAACTTGAGGTGTCGCTGGATGACATTGTACTCGAGTACTGCAGAAACAAAGAAAGATTTCCAGCCAAAAACACAGTGATACGTGCTTGTTTATTGATCCAGTATGAAAACCACACAATAAACAAAGAGGGTTACCTTCAAGTTCGGCGCAGAAAACACAGTGATACGTGCTTGCTTGTTGAGTCAAAATGAGAAGGAACATGGTCGGGGGTCCCCGCTTAGGGTTATTTAGGTTTTTTTGTTCAATTTGATGGCCATGTCATTCGCTATTGAATATTGCTTCATAACTATTTAGCTGATATGACTTCTGAAAATGTAGTACACACCATTGGGTTACAGGTTGGGAAAACCTTTGTTTTCCCTCTAAAAGTTAACAAGTATCCCTCCAATTTCTACCCCTTTACCCACGTGTTAGGTTGTCATCCATACAGAACCCAACTTGTAAACCTGCATAAAGCCACCGTAACACCACAAGACCTTAAATCCACAAATCTTCAAAAAAGATTGTGCAGCGTCTTCAGACCTCTTTGGAATAGAAGAAATTTAATAATGGGTGAGTTCTGACTTTCACGTTCATATTCTTCTTTACAAGACATTCTTTTGTGGTTCCCTAAACGAGAGAACAACCTTTCAGATTCTTGTTGAGCATTACACCAACTTTAACTCTCGTTTATCCTTGATTCTAGAATATTTATTTTCCCTATAAATGGAACTACCATCACTAGAATTATCAAAATCGCCAGCCTGAAAACCCTTTATTATGGCATTGCTTACCCTTTAATGTCGGTGTTAGGGTATTGGTCATACGGGGGTCCCCGTTTGGCATAAAGTATTGAACTTTTGTTTGCTTTTTGTTCGTATAACAGGTTTAAGAGCATACTACTTGACTCTGAAAATAGGTGGTGAATGGACATGTAAGGGAAACAAGTGGGTTTTTGATGGGATCACAACGACAACAGGACTTCTTTTGTATGCAGATATGAATTACTCAAATCTGAGGAAAAAGTTGGCTGAGAAGATTAAATGCATTGACGAGATAGATGAAATAGAGATAAAATATCTGTCACCGTGGAAACCATTGCCACAACCAATCGATGTCAAAGATGATGAGGACCTTGGTGCGTTCAATGTTTTGAACGCACACTCGCAAGATAACATTTGGCCTATCGAGTTATATGCGAGTATGAAAAAGAAGGGAAACAAAGAGCCAGAGGCCGAGGTTGTGATGGCTGGTCATCCAAGTAGAAGTGATGACGAGGACATCACAGTGTGTCTAACTCCGCCACCGTTAACACAAACGCAAGAGGCAGAGCCCGAGGTTGTGGTAGGTTGCCATCCAAGCAGAAATGGTACCAAATCCAACAAGAGCAATATAGTAAGCGACAATTGTCCCACTGAAGCTTTAATGAATATAGTTGATTGTGACATGTATGAACTGAAACCAAATATTTGTCGTGCAAACAATGGGGAAGTACAAATAGTTGACTTGGTGAGCCAATCTGAGGCAGACTCGGAAACTAATGGGAGAGAAACAAGGTCTTCCACAGGAACGAAAAGAATACATGAATGTATTGACATTGAGAGTGATTATGGGGAAGACGTTGGGCGAGATTTTGATTGGGATGACTTTGAGGATGATGTTGAGGAAGATGTTGAAGAAGGGACATTGTTGGATGACACTAATGAAGTCGACAACTTATTCATAGACATTGATGAGGAAGTTCTACAAGAGATTGAAGCCGAGTACTATCATAGCAAACGGTTTAGTAAAAGGCAATTGGATGAGCCAATGGAGGATAATGGGGTGAGCGGCAATAATTTGGAAATAAAAATTGGAGAGCATTTCAATTGCAAGAAGGATCTTAAGGATCGTTTATCCTTGATGGCATTACAGAGGCGCTTCCAGATGCAAGTCCAGAAGTCTGATAAGAAGTTATATGTGGTAAGGTGCATTGATCCTAGTTGCACTTTTTTTTTTCGTGGGACCGCTCTTGGCAGCACAGGATTGTTTGAAGTAAGGAAGTATTGTGGACAGCATACATGTGGCATGAAGCTAAAGCATAACTACCACAGACATGCAAGTTCAAGCATAATTGTTGACCATATTATGTCAAGGTAAGTAAACAATCCTGTCAGTATGATCATATATATTTATGAGCATGTATATGAACTAACCTTAGCATGTTACATATACAATCTTGTTACAACTTTAACACAGCCGGTACATGTCATGGACCTCGTGCTTCCGAAATTCAAGACAGCATGAAGAAAATGGGAGTGACAGTTGGTTACGACAAGGCAAACAGAGCACGTTTAACCGCCATTGACAGGATAAGAGGCACAGTCGAAGAAAGCTACAATAGGATTCATGGATACATGTACATGCTCGAAAGGATGAATACAGGGACAGTCACACATGTTGAAGTAAATTCTAATCGTCGATTCAAGTATTGTTTCATCAGCTTGGGTGCTTGGCGCAATGGAATGCAGTTTTTAAGAAAGGTATATTCCCATTTTGTCACGTTCCACGATGCTATTGTCAAATTGATACAGTACATTATAGCATATGTCACTTTGTAAAGCTGATTGAAAACTATTGCAGGTCATAACTGTGGATGGTACCCATCTAGGATCAAAGTACAGAGGCACACTTCTAGTTGCAGTGGCACAAGACGGAAACAGACAAATATATCCAGTGGCTTTTGATGTTGTTGACAGCGAGAATGATAGTTCATGGTCGTATTGCTTCCGATACCTACGCTCCGTTGTTGCCGACGATCATGACCTCGCATTTGTGTCTGACCGTCATGGAAGTATATACAAAGGTTTAAGAGAGCGCTATATCTTCGCAAAGCATGGTTGTTGCACACTTCACCTATGGAGTAACGTAAAGACGAGGTTTAAAAGAAATGACTTGTGGATTATGTACCAAAAGGCAAATCAAGCGTACACCAAACAGGACTTCAATCGTGAATTTGCAAGACTTTGCAACCAGTCTCCGGAAGTCGATACCTACCTCATGGGTGTTGGATTTGAAGTGTGGACAAGGTCGCATATGCCCGCAAACAGATTCAACATTATGACGTCCAATAATGCGGAATCCGTTAATAGTCGCTTAGTGGGCCCGCATCGACTGTCGTTGATTGGGTTGCTTGATGGTATACTGAATGTCATGAGTCAGTGGTTTTGTGACAGTCGATTCAAGGGAGAGCGACATTCTAAAGTTCTGACCCCGACAGTTTGTCGTGAGCTAGAAGGTAATTATTTGAAATCGTTGACAATGGTCATGAGTAGGCTAAATCAATATGAGTTTCAAGTGCATGCCAATGAAACTACACTCATGGTAAATCTGCATGCTCGAACCTGCTACTGCAACGTCTTCCAAGTTGACCAAATTCCTTGTGCGCATGCAATAGCAGTTGCGAAGGATTGTGGTGTGGATCCTGTCACTCTTGTTCATCCCCTCTTTACTGATGAAATGTGGAAGGAAGTGTACAAGGAAACTATATATCCGGTTCCTGCATTTGAGCGTTGGGAAGTTCCTGACACGGTCTTGAATAGAGCATGTTTGCCACCGGATGTTAGGAGGAAATCAGGAAGACCATAGAAGAAAAGAATCCTGTCACGGGGAGAGTACAGGGGCCCGAGGAGAAGGTGTGGAAGTTGTGGCACTGTCGGCCATAACTCACGAAATTGTCCTAACCCCTCAGCCGGCCCATGATGCCGTTAATTGTGCTACCTCTTCAATTATCTATTTTGTTAATATGTGAGCAACCCGTGTTATCTCTTGAATTATGTATTTTGTTAATATATGTATTAAGAGATCCAAACTCTTGAAGGATCTCTTACCACTCATATTACTTTTCGTATAAATGATATGTATTTTGTTAATATGCGGTTAGTTAATGTAACATTATCCTGTCATGACTATATTTATGTCCTGACATTGTCAATATTGACTACTTTTGGTTAAATTCATATGACAGAAGTTTCACTCCATTATGTATCTACCCCTTGACCCCACTTGTTATTCTTCCATATTTATCATTACAGATTCAATATGCTTTCAAATAACAAACGGACCAACATTCAGATGTATAATAGATGAAATGAAGTCAAGGAACCGCTCAGAAATTGTATATATAATAGTCTGTTAAACCGGGTTCATAACAAGTTCTTAATATAATTGTTAAACCGGTCGAAATTGGCCCTAATATGGCATTGTGAGCTCCAAGGAACCGCTCAGAAATTGGGCCGAATATGGCCTTTTTATATCCTGTCATACAAACTGTTTTGGCCTGTCGCTTCCGTGTCATAAAGTACTATTTCATGCGACATTACCATAACATACTATATTATATAAAACAGAATTACATAACATGCTTCATTTGGCAATCTGACACTTATATGACAATATATAGTCACTATATGACATAATAAAGTTCCTACTTGACATTACAAATTCATACAATAAAAGACTTCATAACCTACTAAATACTACACTAACTTACATAGTCCCTACACTAAATATTACATGTCACACTGCTGCGGAGGAGACAGATGAATCTGGGCCTTCGCGCTGCGGAAGTTCTTCAACAACATCTCCCGGTTCTACCTTGGGCATCTGCGGAAGTTCTTCAACAACATCTCCCGTGATTATTGAAGAACTTCCGCAGATGAATCTGGGCCTTCGTGTTGCGGAGGAGACAGATGAATCTCGAACCTGCTATATGTTTATGAAGGCCACGGTTCTACCTTGGGCAACAAGGACGGCCGCATCTCCGCGGTTCTGTAAGGCCCTCAAGGTACGAGGGCCGCCATCGGGGGGCACAACTTCGAAGAAGTACGAAGCGTCCCGTTCATAATTGTTAAAGTGATACAGTTGGTTGATCAGCCACCAAACATCATGTACCATTTCAGCCAATGGACTCCAGTTTTGCGTCATCCCGCCTTGGTAGTAATGGGTCGAAATCCTGGCATTTGCTCCCCTTGAAGGGATGATTCTCCCTCCGGTATGGACAGTTGCAAACACCCTGTGATCATTAGGCTGATCAGCCATGGAAACGAAAGAAGCGTAGGGAATTTGGTGTTTTTAGGGTAAGGTGGAAGATGTTTTTAAGCGGATTGTGGATGAGGAAATATGACTTCGTATAAGGGGGTATATAAAGAGGTTTTTGGGTTGGTGGTAGTTAGGGTTACATTTATGACGGTGCTCTAATAGAGAATTAATTTAATTACTTGGGTTAATATCCTGTCATGTCACTGATATCCTGTCTAATCAGTGTAAATTGGAGTTGGTGGGCAGTTAATGATAATTTCATGACGGTTGACGCGTTTTTTATTGTCTCTTCTCAAAAAAGCAATGGATGAGTTCTCAGTAGAGCCGATACCCTGTTTGGAGTTTTTTATTGTATCTCACATCCCTCTTAGATTCATCTTGTCATGCAATTTTTTATATCTTGTATATTCTGAAGTCAGTCAAATCCATTTTAAGTGCCATGTAACTGCCATTTAACCTACACGCACATAACTGCCATTGTATGTAATCTAAACAAGTTGTCATAACATTGTATGTAATCTAAACAAGTTGTCTTCGAAAACATCCAATTGTACGTAATCTAAGCAAATGCCATCCAAACCCCAAAAAGAACATCGAAATATCCAATTTAAACGATGGAGTTCCTTAGGCTCGACCTTCACACCCCGTCAAACATGCTGTGAGCCATGTCGCTCCTGAAGCCGTCAATAAATTTGTCTGCCACAACGTCAAGATTTTTCCAACCAGCACTGAGCAACTCCATGTGTTTCAGAGTGTATATCCCACAGTCATGACTACAAACACAAAATGCAATAAAGTTACTTAGATGAAGTATATAATAAAATTGGTAAGGGAATTGATATTTCTACTTACCCACGCTTGTTCTGCTTCAGTCCTTGAATTCTCTCAAATTTAATCTCTTGAGTACCCCGATGTTCAAATTTCTTGGCAAGCGGCGGGTACTGTGTCATGAAGTGAGGAAGAAACCGACAAACCCCATGCAGGCATGTCTCTACGACCAAGTTAGGGTTCAAATCCACATTACAATCATATACATTTGCCTGCCATTGCTGCAGATCGATCTCTATAGCCACCCAATGCATGTTATCGATGTTGAGGGGGAAATAAATGAAGTCCAGATCATCCCAACTAGACCCATAAGGTTTAGGCCGATCTCCCCTAAAGTATGCGAGTGCACGTTCAGATGCAGGTGGAACAGTGCGGGCATTTTGGACATAGTATCTATATGCATCCGTATAATCAGCAGGCCAGAAAACGTCCAATAATCTGGCCTTGCGTTTAACTTCGGACTCCAAAAGCGCCTTACGGATATAACAACAAACTTCATCGATGTGCTTTAAAAAAAATATAATTCATCCTGTCAGGCATTGTAACAAATCCTAACAGTAGGCATTGCAACAAATCCCAACAGTAAACTAATTTGACATCATAAGTAAATAGCTTACACCATCCTCCAGCCAAGCTTTTGGTTCCAGTATTAGGCCAAACTAGTCCTTGTCCATCTCTTGACCACACAGTCCAACTCTTGGCTTAGAGCTGAAAAACAAAAAAGGCGTAATTAAATCCATGAAAGATAGTTGAACATTATTAAATCTGTGAGATACTAACCTTTCATCATTCATCCATTTCAGCAAAGCAGTCATCTCCTTCACCTGTGAATTCTTGGTTATCTTCTTCACAGTTTTCCCCTTTTTCTCATCTGTGTAAGGTGTTAGTTTTTTGGCGGATGGCTTCACCATACGACTAGGAAGAACCCTCTTCGGTTAGAGATGCTGGTTTTGTTTATTTTTGGGTTTCGCCTTGCTGGATGAAGCAACCACAGCGGCTAGCACTGAAAGAGGTTCCTCTCTTTCCTCAACCTCTGCTGGGGTTAGCTCCTGCTGGGTAGCCTTCGGTGCTCCTTCAATGTCGTTAGTAAAATCCTGCTCCTGGTCCTTTTCACCATCGTTAGCAACATTTTCATTTATGTCTTTGACAATGGCCATAACACCATACGCACCCTCAACATCATTGTTACCCTCAATGAAATTATCAAAATCCTGTAATCATAATAACCATGTCATACATGAGTACAAATCCTGTCACCATGCCAGACTTTTCTTGTAAAACATAAAAACTCCCAACATAACAATAATCTTGTCACCTCGTACAAATAATAATGTCATAGTAGTGATGATAATATGATAATTTTCATATGAGCATATTCATACCTCTTTGCCTTCAGCCTCTACCTTCTCCACCTCAGCCTCCTGAACCTCAACCTCTACCTTCTCCACCTCAGTCTCCTGAACCTCAACCTTTTTGTCACCACCCTCACCATCACTCTCATTATCAACAACTTCATTATCCTCATCAGAAACTTCATCACCATCACTCTCATTATCACTATTATCCTCATCAGAAACTTCCTCCTTCGGTTTGTCACCACCCTGGTGAAGTTCTTCATTGTCATTACCCTCATCATCATCACCAAATTCGTCATCATCACCATCATCATCATTATCCTCACTCTCAACCTCATCACTCTCAAACTCCTCACCATCAACCTCCTTATCCTCCACCTCCTCATCCTCTGTTTCCTGGTCATCCTTATAAACTTCGTCCTCTTCCTCATCAGACTCACCATAGGATTCAAAATCATCCTCATCCGAATAATTCTTTGATTTCCCATTACTCTTGAGCTTAGGCACCTTATCCTCCTTCGATACCCTCTTTTCCAGCCTTCTTATCCTGTCAAGCACTCCTTTTTCCATCATCTTCATCATTCTGAACATCTGACTTATCACCTCTGATGACTGCACAGATGCATTACTCGGCCTCACTCCATCTTTTCCTTGCTTCCCCTTCCCCCTCTTTTTCAAACCCTTCATTGCTTCCTTCACAATCTTGTCAAAATGCGGGTCATCATTTTCAACAACATAGTAGCAGTCGGACAGCTTATCCACCTCATCCTCATCGGGAATAAGAATGGGCTTAACCACATGTGTAGGATCAGCCAAAGACAACTCCAACACTCCATGTTTAGGGGCTTCATCTGAAAACCAATGAAGGCCTCGAGGCATTGCAGATTCACTCAACTTTGATGCAAATTGGAGACCAAATGTTGGCACAGCTTCCCATACCCATATCTACAATAACAAGCGGTTTGAGAATTAGCAAATTAAGATACATTATTTCATTTTATCCTGTCACCCTATAATTTAGATCAGGTCACCCTAAAACTATCTAGAATGCAAATACAAGTATGTTGAAAAACTATTATGTTGTGTCAACCAAACAACAAACAACTTCCTGCATATTCACCATGATCCTGTCACCCTGTACTCAAATATCCTGTCATAGTATAGCATAGAGTATACTACTATGCTGCAAATAAAACACATTCGATAATTCATATTTCAACCATTACAAATTTAGATCAGGTCACCCTAAAACTATCTTCAATGCAAATAAAAGTATGTTGGAAAACTACTATGTTGTGTTAATCAAACAACAAATAACTTCCTACATATTCACCATGATCCTGTCACCCTGTACTCAAATATCATGTCATAGTATAGCATAGAGTATACTACTATGCTGCAAATAAAACACATTCGGTAATTCATATTTCAACCATTACAAATTTAGATCAGGTCACCCTAAAACTATCTCCAATGCAAATAAAAGTATGTTGGAAAACTACTATGTTATGTCAATCAAACAACAAACAACTTCCTGCATATTCACCATGATCCTGGCACCCTGTACTCAAACATCCGGTCATAGTATAGCATAGAGTATGCTACTATGCTGCAAATAAAACACATTCGGTAATTCATATTTCAACCATTACAAATTTAGATCAGGTCACCCTAAAACTATCTGGAATGCAAATAAAAGTATGTTGGAAAACTACTATATTGTGTCAATCAAACAACAAACAACTTTCTGCATATCCACCATGATCCTGTCACCCTGTACTCAAACATCCGGTCATAGTATAGCATAGAGTATGCTACGAATAAAACTACCTGAAACACAACTGGCATGCCTTGAATGGAATATGGAATTCTTGGTGCGTTGGAGAGTAGCTTTGCCTTCTCTACTGTTTGCATCCTTTTGGCCAATGTTGTGGTCAATGACTTGTGAAGCTCTTCATAAGCAACCCATCCCCCATGGATAATCCCAAACATTATCCATATTCTCCAGCAGCCTAACATGCAGTGGCTTCACTAGCCTCTTCTTATCCCCTCCCAGCAACAGACCCTCAACTATCAACAACAGTGCCAACTTGAGTTTGTAGTTGTCCAACTCACGATGTTCTTTAAATCTGTTGTAAACATCTTGTATTGTCATCTTAGGACCACCAGGACTACCAAAAAATCGCTCCATTACTAGCCAATCAGCTTTAGTATCCACAAATGGAAGTTCACCACAATTCAATCCAGTTATGAGAGAGAACTCCTTAATCGAAAACCTCAACTCTTTCCCTGCCACTTCATACCAAGACTCCCACTTCTTTTTTGTTTCAAGTTGCTTAAATAAAACTGCATGCAATGTCTGTGAAGAAAATGATACCTGCTGCAACATTTTCAAAACTTTTCCAAACGGGCCATCCAAAACCCGTTGCCAATCCGCATGTGTCAACTTGTTTTCAATCTCACGAACAAAGTGCACCCTATAGTTGATGTTAATTCTTCCGTAAAAAGGTTCACCTCTGAAATAATTGTACCTAATCTGCAAGCCAAATGAAAATAACCATCAACAAACGAAATCGAACCATTTGAGAAGCCTGAGACGACAGATGAAAAAACAAAAAACCCTAAAAAAACACTCCCGATACAAAGTAAACCATTTCAGACGGGTGACAGGACAATTGAAAAAAAATACCCTAAGCCCTAAACAAAAAATGTAGACAACTTACATCCCCTTTAAAGATTAAGGGTTTATTCCCCTTTACTGGTATCGCTTTTGGCCTCGACCTGCCCTTCCCGGCTTTTTTTCCTATTGAACTATTAGAAGTTTTTTCCCCTTTCACCTGCACTTTGTCTCTCTGCTTCGTCTTCTTTCGAACCTGCATGTCGTCTTCTTTTCTCTTCCTTTTCTCTCCACCCTTCTTTGGGCTCGACTCCTTACGGTCTCTAAGCACTGCCATTTTCTAGGGTTCTTTTGTAACGCGCTTCAGAGGTTAAGGAAAAGTTCAAGGAGGGGCGAGTAAGTAAAAATGGAGTTGCAGAGTCGCGTTAATGGAGAAAGATGGAGGGAGTAAGTAAGAAAATGTGGAGATGGACTTGGTAAGAAAAAATGGGCTTCAAGAGTAAGAAAAAATCGAGTCTAGCGTTAATAGAGAAAGATGGAGGAGTTGAAGAGTCGCCTTCTGGGGAAGAAGAAAATTTCTGATAACAATGATGGATGTTTGTAGAGTCGCCTTCTGGGGAAGACGAAATTATCTTCTTTTGGAGGGAATTTTGGAAGGTAAACACGGAGGGCATTTTGGGAGCATTCGAACTTCGAAGAAAGGTAAATAGGGTTATGTCTTACCCTTTTTATTCTAAATTAAATATTATTAAAAAGGTCAACAGAATGGTAAACACAAACAAATAATATTAAAAAATAATTTTGTACCCTAAAACAACAAAAACAAAAGGATATTTCCGACAATAGGATTATACAATGTGACAAAAAACATATGTACGCAAATTATAAAGAAACTTCACTGGCAGGAATTATGAACAACACTGACAGGAAGTATGCATCTACAACGAAGTAGAAATGCACCAACCAATTTTGCTAGATTTCCAAAACAATTTCAACACAAGTTATTGTCAACAATACAAGTCAATTCTAGCGAAAACCACCCAACAAGGAATCATACAACACTATCACTATCCCAACTACAGTGAAGCTTACATGAAAGTGAATAAGATATCTTCCACTAGTCAAACCAGTTCATATCGAAAATACTAACGGCTATCCTTTTTCTGTACTCATCCACAAATTTGTCACCCACATTCACGATGTTTTGATGTCCGGAACTTAGCATTTCTATGTACTTGATCGTGAAGACGCCACAATCGCCCCTGTACACAAGTAAAAAATGTAGTTGGTTTGATGATATTATAACCAATTTCACACAAAAAACAAAACAATTTATGTAAACAACTTACCCTCTCTTGTTTCTCTCCAATGTAGGAACACGAGTCACACTTAGGGGATTTCCCCCCCCTATCTTCATAAATTATTGCCAAGGGCTCATATTGTGCTATCATGACAGGAAGAATATATGTCAACCCTGCAAGGAGCCTATGGACTTCCGACAATTTGAACAAATTGACGTCGGGATCGTATACAGTGACACACCATTTACTTAGTTGTATCTCCAGAGCTACCCAATGTTTCTCCTTCAAATTGAAGGGAGGTATATACGATCCACGTCCTTTCAATCCTTCCCATAAAGTGCAGGCATTTCCCCACGTAGGTATCTCATCTTAGATCGATCAGCAACATAACTTTACTTATCTGAAAACCATCTATTCATTTCCTTGTCCAAATTATGTTGAAACCAGGTGTCCAATATTGCCACTGGTTTGTCACACACATGACAACCAAGATAATACATACATTCGTCCAAGTGCTACAAACCAAAATTATATGTCATACCAGAAATTTGCTGCATGCCACGATAATTTATATAAATAATGAAAGGGGCTTACCTGAGAACTCAGCCACGGCTTTGGTTGCAACAATTTCTCAAAAAACTTCCTCTGTAGATGTTCTCTAGTTGGAGAATCAATTTCCTCACTACATCATAACATGGTTTAATTAACATCTCAAACACGCATTCATATCATCAAGACAGGTTCATATCATCAAGACAGGAGGGACAACTTTCTAACCTTTCCTTCGAGTCTAACCCACGGCACAATTTATTCATGATTGGAATTCCTTTGGATGTTGAAACCTTGCATCGTTTGGGATTATCGGCTTCTCTGGACAGTCCTCTCTTCTTGACAGGATGGTCCTTCAGTTCACCAGTTGTATTAATTGTTTTTTTACCTGCTTTTTCTTGTTGAGACTCCAATTGATTCTTTGGTAGACTCTCCTTCCACCTCAGCTTTTTTTAGCGTCTGCAAATAAGTTTTTTCATAAATAAGATGTTGGTGATCTGAGGGACTATCCTGTCAGGAAGATTTATTGATGCATACCTCAACTCCCTTTGTCCTCCCTTTTTTATTTTCCCCCTCATTCTGAACTGCGCCATCTTCATCACCCATCTTCTTTTCTGAGCGATTCTTCCTTGCAAATACTTTTCCTTCCTTGCAAATACTTTTCCCCTCATCCTGTATTGCACCCTCAACATCATCTCTCTGAACTGCACCATCTTTATCATCCTTCTTTTTTTTTGAACGAGTCTTCCTTGCAACTTGCTTTCCTTCTTTCTTATCGTCTTCTTCTTTTGTCATTGTTTCTCCATTTTTCCCCTCATCTTCTACTGCACCCTCAACATCATCTCTCTGAACTACACCATCTTCATCATCCTTTTGCTCTCGATAAACAACCATATATCCTAAATTGCCATTGTCGACTATAATGGCACCTTCATCATCGTCATCCTATAGGGGATTTGAATCAGACCCCCCCCCCCCCCCCCCCCCCCATTCTATCCATTTCGACATCCTCATCATGACCATGTACAACATTCTGCTTCAATAAATTACAAATTAGATTTAACTCAAAAGAATAATAAGTAAGTGCATCATTCTATAATGTTTGTCAAAAAACAGAGCTTTATGCATCCATCCAACTTATAAAACTACTTTTTTTCTATTAACTAACTATGACATTCCTGTTATAATGTTTGTCAAAAAAAGGCTTTAACTGACAATAAATATAAGTAACTGTCAATCTCAAGTTTAAAACAGTGACATTTTACCTTTTTAAAATGACATTACTATTCTACATTCCGACAAGTAAAAATGCTTGAGCTTCCACGAAATAAAAATCTAAGTTCCCAAACAAAACTTAATAACGATTGTTGACAGTTATCTTACCTCCCCTTCCTCTTGTTCATCATTTGTTGAACCTGAGTTGTTGAATACCCTCTTCTTGATCATCTGTTCCATTATGCCCAAGGTTTTATTCATAACACTAAATCCTGCGTCCACTTGGTTTTCCAAATTAATCATACGCTCATGAAGCTCTTTCATAGCGCACATCATCTGTCTTGCATCCAGGCCTGAGGACTTCGCAGCAGGGGCAGGGTCCGAATCACTCTTTCCTTTTCTTCTACCATTGATAGACCTCTTATTACTTACCTCGAATTTCTCAACTGCCTTGTCAAAGTAAGTGTCCTTCACTTCCCCATCAAATTTGCATTCTTTTAAGACCTCCACCTCAGCTTCTTCCTCTATCAATACCACATTTGGAATAAAACGGGATGTGGCCTTCCCCAAGAAAGACTCCACAGCCGTCGCATCAGGTTGTGAATCTGATGATCATCGTAGACCGTGTGGGTAGGCCTCCTTATCCACCAAATATGCAAACGCTGAAGCAATTGGTTTAACAGCTTTAAACAGCCAAACCTAAACCGCAGTTTTTCTTGTCAGTATGATACTTAAACCATCAATATATTGTAACTACAATACCAACTTCAAAACAATATACATTACATCCTGTCATGTTACCTGAAAGGCCATTGGCAACCCCTTGAGTTTGTAACCCAACCTTGCACTTGAGTCTCTGCTTGTTTCAACCGTTTCCAATCTATTCTTCACCGTTGAACTCAATCCCTGGTGAGTTTCAATGTAGCTAACCCTGCCCCATGGGAATTTCGTGAATCGATCGATATCAGTCAATAATTTAACATGACCCGTGCTTATGTGAACCTTTTTCTCAACCCCAAGAATGACGCCCTCTAATATAATCAATAATGTCATCTTATATTTCAAAGGGCTATCAAGCTGTGTACGCATAAATAATGACTCTAGCTCACCCAACGTCAAATTATGTACATCAAATAACTCTTTCACGGCATTTTTATCCGGGTTCAGCTCATTATCATTCATTCTGCGACAGCATAACCCCGTCACAAGTGCAAATTCCTTCATTGAAAAACGTAGCAGCTGTCCTTGCAGGTCATACCACGTCTCCTACAACTTCCTCGTTTCTACTTGACGGAATAAAACGTAATGTACAAGCTGGCATGAAAAGGTTTGTCGATGAACCATCTTCACAGTAGGTCCAAATGGGCCATCTATTATCCTTTGCCAGTCCACAGGGGAGAGACATTTCTCAATAAGTTTCAGCAATTCACGCCGACAATTTTGGTTGACTTTGTCGATGATTTTTTTCCCTTCAATTCTCAATAAATGACCCTAAAAAATACAAATTATACAAGGTCAATAAATACAAAAGGAACATATACTTAAAAACTACATGACAGGATGTGAACTATGGAAAACTACACACAATGAGCTAACCAAAATTTACCTTTTTACCCATTTTAATTTCTTCTGTTTCAATATGGAAAACTACACCACTTCAGCTGCACTGGGGGAGATAGACAAACAACAAAAAATATCAACATTTAAGCTTTTTCTAAGCACCTAACTCAACATACTCAGATGTAGAGATCACACGAGAAGACAAGGAAGTTGCAAGAGTAAGAGAGCTATAATGTCAGGCAAATAAAAACATTTAAATTTCAAAACACAACAAATGTTTGACAAAACTGACAATCTAATTGATCATTTCAATAGTAAAACTATACGACGTGACAAATATTTCATCAACGCTGACAAGAAATGTTCAAACAATGGTAATTCCTGCAATTGTGACAAAAACAAACATAATTTGACATTCTCATTTTATAAACACGGATTTCACAGGTTGATATAATTCGCTGCATTCAACCTCACTTCATTTCAGCTCAAACGAACACCAGTGAATCAACCCTAAAAACCAAATGAACAACAACGGAGCAACCCTAAAATGGCGTTAAATAGCTAGAACTCTGAAAAACTTGACATACCTACAAGGCTCGAAGGAGATAGACAGAAGAGGAAGATGAATCGGAATTGCGACCGAATCGGGACGTCGGTCCAAGACCTGCACTTTGTCGCGCGTCTTCGGCAAGGGCCTTATTGAGCGGAGCTCAAGCGGCGATGAAGGGCTCCGTCTGTGGAAAACCTGCAATTTTGCGACGAAAGAAGGGTTTAAGCTACCTCGAACGGCGAAGAAGGATTTCAAGCAAAAAACAAAGCTGGAGATTATGGAGTTTGAATCGATATCATACCTGAAAGAGAAACCTTCTCGTCGGAATTGGTGAAATTCGTCGGACAAAACAAACCTGGATTCCGCCGGAGAAGATGGAGACACCTCGAGCTGGGAGAGAGACCTCGGCCGGCGAGGTTGTTTTTTTTCTGTAGCAAATTTCACATTTCATTTTGAAATTGAAACTGGATTATGTTTTAATATTTTTTTTCATGAAATCAGTACTATGTCATATTTTATTTTCAAAACAAAAAGAAAATTCAATTTTTAATTTACCTTTTTATTTGTGGGATATTTTTGCAAAAAATAAAGAAAAAAAAAGTCAATAAAATATATTTGCAAAAACAAAAAAAATAGGATAAAAGTACAAATATATTAATAAAGAGGGATATTGGGTGCTATTACTCTTATTTTTTAGCTAATCTTACACATTCACTAGTACCGCATGTAAATCTACAAAACGTATATATCCTACTTGTCTACCTTATAGCCAATATGCGCTTGCTTTCTTGACCATGCGTAGATTTGTGGATAAGTTGCACTAGATATAAAAAAAAAAAAATTAATACCTGTTAGAAAGTGTGCCCAACTGCCCATCACCAAGGTAATTCGTTGGAATTTCCTGTCCACTGGCAAGAAACACAGAGATCAGGTTCTGCAGTAAAATGAATTCTAGTATAATAATCAGATTTTTGAGATCGCATATCAGTTTGATGGATTGTAGTCTGCTGCGATTGCCTTTTCGGTGCACTGCTCAAAAATATCCAAGCTAATTAGGAACAGCATTCTACTCCGAAAAGTAGGGGGTTCATCTGGTCCGGACCGAACCGGATTTTTTCAAAAATCTGGACCGGAGATCGGACCGGGTCTATTCGGTCCGGTCCGGTTCTGGTCCGGTCGGTTAGATCGAAATTTATTTTTTAAAAATAAAAATTTAAAATCTATAAAAAATTATCTAAAAAACATATATACTCCTAACTTATTAAATTAAAAAAATATATCTATATAAAAATACATAAAAATCTCCCAAAAAACATATAAAAACATATAAAAATAAAAAATCTGGTCCACCGGTCCGGACCGGTTTTTTTTCCGGGTTTGGACCGGACCGGACCAAAACCGGATTAAGGAAATTATCTGGACCGGAGACCGGACCGTATTTTCATCGGTCCGGTCCGGTCCGATCCAGATTTGAACAGCCCTACCGAAAAGTATAATGAATATTTTTTATACAAGTAAACATTAAAAAATTTTAAACTAGAAATGCATTCTTAAATTATCACAATCGATAATCTGTAAGAAATTTATATATAGGTTATCATAAAAAAGTATTCAGTCTAGCGAACTCATATCTAGTAGCACGCAGATTCTGTCTAACAGTTACAGATCTTGAAGTACAAAGAAGATGCTGAAATCTCTAAAGCGCCGATGGTGCAATGTCATGGGTAGTAAGAAAATCCGCAGCATGGTTGGCTTCTCTGAAGCAGTGATGGACTTGAGTAGCAGCAAAATAATGGAGTAACGTAGTAATGTCAATTATAATGGAGTGTATTTCTCATGGTATTTTCCAGGTGCCTCGAATGACATTGATAACAACCAAATTATCACATTCTATAATTAAATTATTAATATGTAAATTAGCAACATGGCGAATACCATATAAAGTTGCATATGCTTTGGCTTGTAAAACAGAAGTATTAGGTAAAGTTTCACCATGCAAGGAAAGAATACTTCCATTATTGTCACGTAGTAAGTAGCCAAAGTGTGATGTATTGTCATATTTCTTAGAGTCGTCAAAATTTAGTTTGATTCAATCAACCGATGGTTTTTTTCCAAAATTTATTTGTAGTATGCAATCTGTTGGGTTTCATAGTTGATGGTTGAGTTTTGGGAAGAGAGGCAGTCGAAGTGATCTAGCTTTGAAATTGAACGTATGCTTGATCTGAGGGTAAGGTCATCTGTTTGGTGTCATTTTTCCTAAAGATTAACATATTTCGAAAATTCCAAATTGTCCACCAAAGGAAGAACATTGGTAACTGTGAGCCATTCGACGCTCTGAAGAAGTCAAAAAAGAGAAAATCAGATGTAAATTGTAAACAAAATGTGGAATTTAAATTTTGTTCTAACTTAGCAATCATTTGTTGTGTAAATGGACAGGTAAAAAAGAGGTGATTAAGGTCTTCAATATCTGAGTTGCAGAGGCTACAGGTGGATGGAACTTTAGAAAATTGTCTATTTAATCTATCTATGGTAGGAAGAGCGTCAGACATAGATTTCCAAAGGAAATTTTGAATCTTCGTAGGGATTTTAAAATTCCAGATCCAAGAGAAGGAGTCAGAGTAGTAGAAATGAAGAGGAGGTAGTTTAGTAATGCATCTGGTTGATTTTACTGTGAAGTTTCCATCCGAGGAAAGTTTCCATATGTTATGATCTTCCACATGGGTTGCAGGAAGATGAATTTCCAAGATTTTAAAGATAATAGAAGGTGGTAAAAGAGTCCTTAGTCGTTGTAAGTCCCACTCATTGGTTGGAGTAATAAAATAAGAAACTATGAGATTAGTGTCAGTTGTGTTATCAAAATAGGGTAGAAGGTCATAATTTAAAACCCAAGAGTCGGTCCAGAATTTTGTTGTTTTACAATTTCCAATCTCCTATCCCAGACATTTTCGGAAAATATCATGGAGGTGCAAGTGTCTAAAAAATTGTCATGACTGTTTGGGTTTCTTTTTGTAACGAAATAGGTCAGAGGAGCCAAGAAAATTTCTCAGTGATAAGACATACCCATATGCTATCAAGTTTAACTAGGAGTTTCCATAGTAATTTCATTTGCAATGATTTGTTCATATTAGCAGCTTTACAAAGCCCAATGCCTCCAGAGGATTTAGGTTGACAATACAATCCCAACTTAGAAGAGAATGAGATTTTTGGTCTTGTTCTAGAAAAATTCCTTATTAATTTTATCAGTTTCATTACAAACGACAAAAGGCAGTAGGAAGCTTTGCATTAGATAATTAACTATAGAAATCAAATTGGATTATATGAGAATCGAGCGTCCAACATGTGAGAGTGAGTTGGCTTTCCACTTTGAGAGTTGTTTCTTAAGACTAATAATTGAATAGTAAAAAAATTCCTTTTTAACACGACCTCTAACAATTGGGATGCCGAAGTATTTTTTCATGGATTTTGTTACTTGAATATTTAAGATAGATGCCAGAGAACTTGTCAGTTGTGGAGATATATTAGATAGTGTTTGGAAGGAGCTTTTGTGAAATTTTATTGCCAAAGCTGACATACGAGTGAATGTGTCAAGGATGCCTTTAATGTATGTTGTGTTAGTGTGGGAAGAATTTGTATGGATAAGAATGTCATCTGCAAATGTGAGAAATGGAATACATGTTCCATTTCGAGTAAGTTGTATACCAATTTTCCTGTTCAATTGTTGAGATTCATATGTAAGGGTTCATGATAGATATTCCATGGCTATAATGAAAATATACTTTTTTGGTGAAAGATTTTATCATTCAGCGGGGTTTGAAGATAATTTATCCCCTTATGAAATTAGGGACTAACCAATACAAGTATATAAGGTCGATGAAAATCCCACAAGACTTATCCCTAATATTGAGTTTTGGGGAATCCTCAACGGCCTTGCCATTGCTTAAGATAAGGGCTATGGTCTTCAAGAAAGTATGGATTGAATCAAACTCTCAACTAGCAATCAACCTAATCTCTAAACCCATCGACCCATACCACCCACTATCCAGCCTGGTCATGCAATGTCAAGGCATTTTTAAGGGAATTGGCTAATCTGATTTTGATATGTCTTTCGGGAAGCGAACATGGTCGCTGACTCCCCTTTAGATTTTTCTTTTCCGATAGGTTTGCATTGTTTGAGAGAGTTACCTGTGGGTATTAACTCTATTTTGAACGATGATACTAGGGGAAGGGCTACCCCACTCTACTTTGTACTAGTCCTTTTCAATTTATGAAATACTGAGAATGTCGCCTCTCTTTGATAGAAGAAACCTAGATTTGTTCATTGTAATAAAAGAAGAACAAAAATTTAGATGGGTATTTTCATTCTTTTGTTTTCCTTGTCTACAAATACTGAATATTGTAAATCAATACTCCCTGCATTAAGTGTCATTTTAGTCTTTAATTTTTAAGAAATATTTATCATTTTATAATTTAGGTAATTATTTATTGGTGAGTTACGATGTATGTTATTGGAAATTGCACATATTAACATTTTTTATGAAAATTTTCTTTATTCATTGGTTAGAAATGAGGTGAGTAATTACTCCATCGGTATAAAAAAGATTGTCATTCTAGCCGTGTTTTATTGTTCAATAAAGATTGTCATCTTACATGTTTTGACAAGATTTTTCCACTAATACCATCATTAATTAATGACATAAATTAATTATGTATTTAGGTGAGTGTAATCCCCTCTACACAACTCTTGGAAACACAAGAATTGAAAGTCTTAATAATATTAATTGAAGGTATTTGAGACAAATTATAACATTTCTTAATAGTAGTGTCAAACTCTAGAATAACAATTTTTTTTATACGGATGAAGTATTAAATTGTAGATTATAAGAAAAAAAAATGTAGTATTTTAGCTTAGTTATAACATTCCTTTATAGTTGTATCAAAAACTAAAATGACAAGTACTCCCTATGTCCCACTTTATAAGCCCTGTTTTGACCCGGTACAAATGTCGAGACGGGTTTTATATCGTTAATATCTCTAATAATATAAACCTAAAAATTATAATTTTTTGATATTATCAAAGTACTCATTAAGACAAATCAAACAAGACCCCACGTGACTATGTTTTTTCTTATATATTGGAAGAAATCCCGAAGATTCTCTTCAACTGTGAACAGTGTACGAAAGTCAAATAAGACTTATATTATGGGACGGAAGGAGTATTATTTAACAAAGCGGGTATAATTTTATATGTATATATATTTAAAGTATGGATTCTTATAGAATATGGCACACTAGTAGCATGCCATTCCCATGTGATGACACTAGAAAACTTGTCCTTTCTTTAAAAGCAGGGAAAGGTAAATCCTAGGGCAATGTACTTGTTCTTCACTTTTTTGTGGGTTTCGGATTTTAACTGTTGTATGGAGCATGACTGTCCTGAAAATGCTGCACTTCATCCGACAATTGAGCATTACAAGGTGGCTTTGTTCTTTTTACAGGCTTTTTGGTTTATGTGCTTACTCATCTGCTCTTCGCCCATTTTTACATGCATGTAAGTGTGTAACCAAGTATATTCACACATCGATTGACAGAAACCAACCATGGGAATCGGATCAGTACAGCTAGGTATATCATGAGGAAAAAGCATGCCTTTTTTGGTACATTTACTATCATTTTCTTATACTCTGTGTGTAAGGTCCGAGGCCTTAGAAGCACGTCATGTCATGCTAATGCGAGGACTTTTCATAAAGTCATTTATCCTATTACTACTCGCGTTCTAGTACGCTTAATTTCAGAATTCTTTGTCATTTCTTGAACCATGAAAAGAAATAGTTCTTGTTGACATGAATATCATTTCAATTCTTAAAAATCTATATCAAGTACGGAGTGTTACACATTGTAAATGAGAAGCGTTTAGAGTAATTTAATTTATAACAAAAGGTAATTGTTTTAAGCCTAAAGCATCTCTTTTTAGATGATAAGAAGTTGACGACTAGGTTATTTTTGTATGCGCCTTTTTTATCAAATGGATTGGAGCAGTATAAGTTTTGTTGCGTTTATATATATGAGAGGGAACGATCTATTAACCGAACACAGTCACGATCGATCATATGGATTGGAGAACACTCTTCAGTCTCTACATATATAAGCTATGAAGCACGGACACGGCTACACAGAGCTTGTTCCCGTGTCGGACACCGGGAAGCGCCAGGACACGGCTCGAAAGCGCCAGGACACGTCGAGACACGGTCAAGACACGGTCAACATTTCGGACACGTCTTGGACACGGTCAACATTTCGGACACGTCTTGGACACGGTCAAGACACACTAGGACATCAAAACGCAGTGTTTTGATAAGTGAAAAAAAATCATCTTTTTTATTTTAACCCTAGCTAACAGCAGCCAACCGCTCTTCTCTTCAATCTTTACTCCCTTCGCTCCTCACCACCCACCAGTAGTCGCTCCTCACCACCACCAATCGTCTCTCCTCACCGGTGCCACCGTCGTCCAGCTCTTCTCTTCAATCTTTACTCCCTTCGCTCCTCACCACCCACCAGTAGTCGCTCCTCACCACCACCAATCGTCTCTCCTCACTAGTGCCACCGTCGTCCAGCTCTTCTCTTCAATCTTTACTCCCTTCGCTCCTCACCACCCACCAGTAGTCGCTCCTCACCACCACCAATCGTCTCTCCTCACTGGTGCCACTGTCGTCCAGCTCTTCTCTTCAATCTTTACTCCCTTCGCTCCTCACCACCCATCAGTAGTCGCTCCTCATCACCACCAATCGTCTCTCCTCACTGGTGCCACCGTCGTCCAGCTCTTCTCTTCAATCTTTACTCCATTCGCTCCTCACCACCCACCAGTAGTCGCTCCTCACCACCACCAATCGTCTCTCCTCACTGGTGCCACCGCCGTCCAGCCTGCGCCCACCTCTTTATTGTTAAGAATACTAACCATATTTGTGCCATTGGATATTATATATGTATCTCTTATTAATGTCAATATATTCCTCTTTACAATAGTTTTAAAATGATAAATAATTCAATTTATATTCCCGTGTCTGTTTTTTCTATTTTTTGGATTTGCCGCTTCAATCCCCGTGTCCTGCCGTTTTCGTGTCCTGTATCCGTATCCGTGCTTCACAGTATATAAGCTTAAATTAAAAAGGGTTTGAAATGCTTTTCGAAAAAAATATACTTAAAGATATTTAAATGAATGTCATATCTTCCGTGGCAAAATTGTCTTCTTCTTATAAACTATTGTAGATATTAATTGCTTCTTCTTTTTTGATAAAATAGATTATTACTCATTAATAAACAGTAGAAGCATGAGTAAGGTTCCGGTGCGGAGCACTCTTACGGTGCAGACGTGCGGACATACACTATAGGGCCTTATTTATGCACTTTAGGGCCTTATTTGTGCACTTTTCCAAAAATTGAGAAAAATGCTTGAAATAAATATTTTTTTTTTTACAAAAGTGCACATTTAAGACGTTAAAGTGCACAAATAAGGCCCTAAAGTGCATGCTCCGCACGTCCGCACCGTAAGAGTGCTTCGCATATGATCCAAACTCGTAGAAGCATACATCATAGTTGTAGATATTGTAGATATTGCTGGTTGTTGCTCTTGAGATGATTATTGTGTTATATATTGTTGGAACGATCGATTCTACATATATAATATATAGTTGTAATTCAAATAAATAGCACAATTGGATTTGGAATGGTTTTCTTGGACAAGCAATGTTTAAAGAATTGGCTTTTGTGGGTTTGTTGTCATTTAGATGATGATAACCCTTGAAAGAGTCCAGCTGCCACCATGGCCCCTCCTCTCCCCAAAACTTATTTGCATGTTTTCTTCCCGAGTTTTTTGCCACCTTCGTCGGCATATGTTCATATAATTTTAAAGGACTAAGGATGATAAAAGCGAAATTTATTTTGTCTTACATTGGATTGGATTATATTTATAATATAGAGAATGATTACATCATTGTTGTCTGGTTCACAATTTCCCAAAATTTTCTTTAGGAAGGAGATATTGTAAGATTATATAAAAGTTTTTTTTATTGTGTATCCATGGACACACTATAATAACTTCTTTTTTAACAATAAAATTCCATTTTTAGTAATAATTTTTTTAACCATTAGTTTAATTTTTTTTGCTAAGGGTTTATCTATTATCTTTTAGGGAATATTTTGAATATAATTTTCTATTTTTACTTATACACATGTGTGTACATGAGCACACACTAAAAAAACCGTATATAAAAATTACTGTAATAGTTGAATTTAGGCACATATATTTACGTGCCTAGGTGTCATAGTTTGTTACATTATGCATTTTGGGTCAAGATTCGACATTATAACACATTCCATTATGGAAAATGATAAATATACTACAATGATACTAGTCGATGATAAATGGCTAGTATAGATGGATATGTTACAAATAACTTATATATATATATATAAGGTTAGAAATAAGAATATGGAAAGGTGTGGGGGGTTAGTGATACAAAAAAAAACCAAAGAAAAAATAAGAATTTGGGGAAGAGCTTCCTAAACTAATAGTTAGTCCCAAATGATATCTTGAAAAGAGCACCAAATTCTTGGCCTCTAAAAAACACACATTCAAAAAAGCCTATATGCAAATTCAATATTAATACAGGCGTAGATACTTGTACCAACATTAACTAGGGCAAAATCTACAAACTCCGAAAGACGATTGGTGCATCGAATTGCGGGTATAGAAGCATCAAGACGGTGGGGGCGTGCTTGTAGTTTGGGGAAACATCAAAGGTGAAGCGTTGCAAGATCATAGCCATGGCTAGCTTGACTTGCAGGATGGCTAGGTTTTGCCCAATGCATTGGCGGGCACCGAGCCCGAATGGCATGTAAGCGGTCGGGTGCTTGGCCGCCCGGGCCACCCCCTGGGTGAATCGGCCCGGGTTGAATTCGTGCACATCCGGGCCCCACACGTTCGCGTCGTGATGGAGGGCTAAAATCGGAATCAAGAGCTCCGTCCCCCCGGGGATCTTGTACCCTCCGAGTTCCACATTCGCTTTCGTCCGTCGGATTGTGGCCACTGCTGGTGGGTACAGCCTCAGTGTCTCGTAGATCACCATTCCTAGCTGGGCAAACATTAACAACCAACATATATCACCCAACTCTTCCTTCTATTTATTACTCAATTGTTATGGCATTACTTGATATTTTTTTCCACGGGAAATAAATTAGGCTAGGGTGAGAAGATCAACCACTTGATTAATTCATACTTGTAGATATAGGTTTATTTTGACCGGTAAGTAAGTTTGTATCGTGTCATGTAGATTTTCCATTAACTCGCTTAATTTTCAAAATTAGTTACAAAGATTTTGCTTTTCATTCTCGATTATGAATTTGATTTAGATTCTAAGACTCGTGTGGTAATCATGTGACTTTCAGTTTTTTACTTTTTTCAAAATCAAAAATTTCTTTTTTCGGTTTCAAATTTTCATTAGTAATTATAAATTTAAAGTATATATTAAGATATGGAACGTTTATTCAATTAGATTGATAACCATATAAAAATAAAAATCTTCAAAACTTACTAGACAAGAAAATCTTCAAATCTAATGGTTTTAAGTTTTTGTTTTACAGCTAAAAACAAAGGTTTTGAAATACTTTTTTTTTCTTGATTTTCAATTATACAGGATATTATTAAAGTTGACTCAACTACTAGGATGTTAAGTATTTTATATAATAAAATTCATTACGATAAGAAAGATAAAAATCACAAAACTAAAAATGTAAAACAAACCTAAATTAAACATACCACTAAAATGCTCCTCTAATACGACTTTAAATTTTCAATTTTTTGGTTTTGAAATATTTTAATATTCTTTCGTAATCAATATATTTCATAAATATCCAGAGGTCTCGAGTTCGATTCTTGTTGGAGGCGTGTATGGAGACACTGATGTTGAGAGGGGTCTACGACTTCGTGTGCCAATAATATCCCGGTCTGGACGTAGAGCGGCTCTGACCAATCGAACCAGGCGATCAAGACCAAAAAAAGTAAATATATATTTTCATAAAACATATCATACTTTACTAGTTATCTTAAATCTCAAATTTTTTAATCAAAATTTAAAAAATCAGGAAAAAGTTTATCCAAATTTTCATTTTTATTCAAAAAAATAATAATAGGAAACTCAAAAGAAACTTTTTTTTTGTTTTAGAAAATTATACTCCACTTGTTTCGAAACACACTTAAAGGGCCAGTCAAAAGGGAAACGCACATAGCACATGTACCATGAAAAGGAGACAAAAGATGAAAACGGCTGTGAAAAGAGAGAAAGAGGGGGGAAAAGAACTTACTGTTTTGAGATTGGAGACGTCTTCTTTGGTGGGGGTGTCACGTGCCCCACAGACCCTGAGGACCTCCTCACGTGCCAGCTGCTGCCACTGAGGGTGCATCGCTAGCAACACGGTTGTCCATATGAGCATGTTTGAAGTTGTGTGCTTCCCTGCAAAGAAGAAGCTCTTGCACTCCTCCACTATGTCTTCCCCTCTTATCCCCATCCCACTCCCTCCCTTCTTCCTCTCTTCCTTCAAGCTCTCCATTATCAAATGCTCTAGCAAATCCCGAGGGCCCGGGCCCTCTCCCTCCGGCCCCCGTCCCTCCATGCTCTCCCTCTTCTTCTCGATTAGATTCGTCAGCAATGCCTGAACTTGCTTGTCGAGCCTCCAGATCGCCCTGTTCCTCCCCGTCGGGAGAAACCTGTACGTGCAATCAGACAGGCTTTTCTTTAGTAATTAAGTTAAGCGAGAGAAAATATCATAGGGTATCTCTTAATTACTTGTATCCTGGAATGAAGACTTTCTGGAAGGACTCGGCAGAAATGACCATCTGTTGGGTCTGGAGCTTGTAAATGGCCTTCCCGTCCTCGTAGCTTCCTCCAAAGATGGTCCTCGTGATGACATCCCCGGTCAGATTCTGGAACCACCCCGACACGTCGATCTCCGCCTTGCCAGAGTTGCAAATTAATGACCATTTTTCAAGCATATCTGCCACGCTCTTTGCCATTAGGGGCATCATTAGCTGTTAATCAGCAGGTCACACCAACGAAAATATATTAAACACCAGAATTATTCCCTACAAAGTCAACTATGCACCCTGTAATTCAAATTCTATAATCTTTAAATCAATGATGGACTAAATATTTTAATCATGTTTTCCAATATACTATATATATATATATATTCAGTTAATTTAATGATTGTAACCAAATTAAGATGTACGTGAATCATTAGTCTAGGTACATGAGAGATCAATTAGAACTTAATTACTTTGAGATTTTCCATGTGGAAGATTGGAGAAATGATCTTCCTACGGTGAGCCCAAAGTTCTCCCTTGAGCGATATCAAGCCATTGCCTTCAAGCTTCTTCACAAGAGGGTGAGACTCGTATTTTTCGTAGAATTCCGACTTGGTCGCGAAAATTTCTCGAATGAGAGCTGGGTCGGATATGGCAAAACGGGCTGTTGGTCCGAACCATATTAGAAATGTCGCGCCTGCACATATAATTTTTTAAAGAGTTGATTTTTTGGTAATGATATGTGAAATGCCTCTAGATACAAAGATGTAGTTTGCAAATGAGAAAAAGGAGAAGAAGATAGGGCGGCACAACCCACCGCCCGTGGACCCATTAATGTCATCTAGCTCTCTAACACATTAATGTTATCTAGCTCTCTAACACATTTATGTTATCTTCATCATTCATTAGCAACATTTCTATAAAAATAAAAAGAAGTAAGGCTACTCAAAAGAGGGAGAGAACCAAAAAAAAAACTCAAAATTCCCTTCCGAGACCAAGATCAAACAAGGACAGAAAACTGAATGATCACAATTGAAGATGTGATATATGTGGGTGGAACTTGGAAGTGATCAAAGTCCACCAAAAACAAAATTAACTAGAAAGAGACAAATAACTTTCAATACAACAGTGCAAAATTAACTTGTAGATCCAGCATACATTAATAAATGTTCGACACCGTTTGATGTAATAGAGCCTCATTGTTTAGATCCAAAATCAAGACACCTTTATTTATTTATTTTATCAAGAAAACCCAAGAATCAGCCGCAAAAAAAGTTGATCATATATAAGCATGATCGATCAAGATCCAGGTAATTAAGTTGTTTTGAAATCAAAGTTGAATTATAAAGAAGAATAGAAAAGTACCATAAATCTTCTTCCAGTGGTGGTAGAAAGGGAGGACCCTGGGGAGAATGTTGTGGGAGGGAGGAGACATGGGCTGCGCGGAAGCCATGGCCATCAGCTCGCCAATCTCCTTCATGTTGCCGAGCAGCGGGTGGGGCGGCGGGCCCCGCACCCCCTGCGCCGTGAAGTGGCGCCTGATCCTGGCGGGCCCCCACCACAGCTGCACCGCCAGCTTCGCCCACACCACCCACAGCCCCACCGCTGCCGTCACCGCCAATTGCACCCACAAGTAGTACTGCTTCCCCCCACCATCACACCATTCTTCATCCATCTCTCCTAACTTCTCCCTTCTCCTTTTGTTTGATTTCCGTTTTGGGTGCCTTTTCAAGCTATGATCGGGAGGAGGGGAGCACAAAGCCGGGTTTTGATGGCTTTTTTCTTGCTTCTTCTGCCGCTGCTTTTTTTTTTTGTTTTGTTTTTCTTCCTCCGGGAGGAGAGAAAGCGGGGAAGTGATATTGTGGGAGAAATGTTTATGTTTCTGTTTCTTTTTATATAGAGTAATAGAGGTGTGTGGGCGTTACAATGATAAAACTTAATAAAATTACTTAAATGTTTTTAAAATATTACAAGAACGCGCTTGTAGAGGAGACTCAGGGGGAGTTATAAAGATGTAAGCACCTTAATTAAGGGTTGGTTTGGATTTTACAAATAATGTATTAAAATATATTATTTTACATTAAATTGTCAATTTAATATAAAATAATATATTTTAATACAGTTAAGATGAAATTCAAATAGATCCTAAAATTCCGAGGGTTGTTTTGTTTTGTCTTTGTTTCCTTTTTTGGTGGATTTGTGGTGGGGTGAGTGTGAGAATTTGTTGCACCAAACTTTTATGTGATTAAAATAAGAAAATGGAGCGTTTTTTACATGGGAAATTCAATTGTAGGACCTTGTTTTACTGAAGACAATGTCTCCGTTGTTAATAAAGTGATTAATTACCACTATATTATGGTCATTTTTTGTGGATATATATATCTGGAAAAATAGGTCCTTGTTTTTTTGTTGATCACGACCCAAGAGTATTAAAACTTGGCGGGGAAAATTGTAATGATCATTCACTTGTTTTCGTTCATTAGGATATTTTCACATTTAATGAAAGGTCAAGTACGTAGTATTTTCATCTCAAGCTAGCTAGAAGATGTTGCTCGATCACTTTGAAAGGTGCGGCCTAATCAATACGGTCCATACGGAATACTATTATTTCTAAGTTAGTACGCAGTATCATTATACATGGGTACTGTGGGTGTCAGATTTTAGTGGGCTCAAGGCCCATAGAGAATAAAGGACCCAAAACCTTATTTTTAGGATGAAAGAGAATTCAACAAAAAGGAGGGCTTGGAGGCTGCAATAAAGAAGAAAACGAACTTCAGCTAATAGAGGCCGCAATTTTAGGACAGGAGGAGGAGCTCCTCTCTGAAGCTCGAGGGGGAGCAATGGTAGATTTCTGAGAAAAGGGGGAGATAAGAGCTTTCTTGAGCTCAAACCGGGAGCAATTCGGAAGAGGCTCTAATGGGGGGAGAGCTTCAGAAGGGAGAACAGAAGGCAATACGGGGGATTTCTTTGGGGCTCGACCGGATCCTCCATTGAAGGGAGAACGAAGCTCCACCTCTGCTCCATCACCGTCTTCAATTTCTTCATCGCCTCTCTCTCCATCGCCGTTATTCGCCCTTTCTCGCCCTCCAAAATTCTGCAAACCAACAGTGGACAACGGCCCTCTCCTCGATGCCCAGTTGGTGGCTACCCAAAGCGGTCGATGGCTCTCGAAGCCCGTCTCTCCTTCCCTGGCCCCTCTCTATAGCCAATCTCATCGGTTGGGCTACCAAGGTGTGTGTTCGATCTCTCTCTCTCTCTCTCTCTCTCTCTCTCTCTCTCTCTCTCTCTCTCTCTCTCTCTCTCTCTCTCTCTCTCTCTCTCTCTCTCTCTCTCTCTCTCTCTCTCTCTCTCTCACTAGCTTGATCCGATAATAGTGCTTCTCTGTGTGCAATGAGTTATGTGCGATGTCATTTTCTGCTCCTAACTGCTTCTCTGTGCAATATTTGATGTGCGATTTGAACAAGTAGAAAGGCAATACTAAGGTTTTTAGATGACCTTTGGCCAAGCCCTAACCATATAGCTCTCTAATGATGCTTCTATGCGTTCCATTATGATGCAAATCTGCTCCTAATTGCTTGATGACAGGATACCCTATGCTATGCTTACCCCACTTCTTCGAGATGTTTCATTGATGCTCCATGTATTATTTTACTTGGATCTCTCATAGATGATAGCTAGGGATAAATATTGCTATGTTGCGAATATCATGTTGCTCCTGATTTATCAATATGTTGACATGAGCAATTTGATAATTTATTGCATGATATGTTTAGACCATGGTTCATTGAGGTTTTAGGGCTATTTTATGCGTAAGTGAATAAGGCTTTATCTACAAGTTTGCTGGAATGGTTCGAGGGGTCCTTCGCTGAGGCAACCTTAGGCTCTCAATGAGAGCATTGAGATTCGTTGGTAAATGAACTGGTACTCGTAAGCCTTATAGATGAGTCTTTGATGAAAGACTTAATGCTAGAATACTTGACTAATGAACTGAAGGGTGAGTGTACTCGGTCAATGTAATTCGACGGGTTAGTAAACCTCTCAATCTTAACTTTTCTACATATATATATATATATATGCTCTTCGTATAGAAAATTGACTTGAGCGTCGGAGAGCCCGCCCCGGGGAAGCCATCTCCGGGGTGTTTTTAGGTGGACCTTACGTATGAGAAAGTTGCTGGAGCTCGAGAACGGTCATATACAATCTTGAGAAGTGTGAAGGAATAATATCAACATCAGAGCTGAACCGTGGAGCCAGAGACCCCGCCCTATGCGAAGCCAGAGACTAGGAAGTTGTTGAGGACGTCCCCAAAACAAACAAATCCTCAACAAATCTGGGTCGAGGGTGTGTTGACCCTCGACGTCTTCACGAACGGTTGAAACGGAATTCAACAGGTACCTTTTAGGGCTCATTTGGTATCATAATATGAATAAGGTTATAATGATGAATCAGGTTGGATATGAGAAAATGAGTTGAATGATTCCCAAGACTTTGTGTTTTGTATAATTTTGGGAGATGCGGTCCGTTTAGATTGACGGACTAATACATTAAAATGAATTATTTTGTATTATATTACATTAAATTTTGTGATTAAAAAATATAAAATAATACAACTTAATGCAATGCATTAAAATGTATTTGAAATGAAGAATAAAATTAGGTTTGAGTCATACTTCTAGTTTTATGTGGACATAAGGTGTAGTATTGTGAGTTGTAATGAGTCATACCTTGTAATCAATTTCATATCCACACCTACCTCTACCAAACACCAAAACTGCTTTGACCCATTCCCTATAGCTATGGTTTAAAACAAATGTCCCTTTAGAAGTTTCATCCCTTCATTACTATATTAATATTTTTAAAAGCAAACTTTTATTGTTTGAATTGCTTTTTTGCATATTTCATTTTGGTAAATAAGATAATAATTAGTTTAGTATCAAGATCAACTTGAAAATCAACCTCCCATGGACAGTGCCAGATTCCTTTAAGGACTTTCACTATTGTTAAGTTGTCACTTTCGATTTCAATCTATTGAAGTTTCATTTTTTTGCCTTAATAGGGCGTTACAGAAAGATATGGCCTCTGTTTTGAGCGTTGTGGATTTTCCACATTGACCAGCATTGGTTAGTGTTGGTCCTCCTTTGTCATTTCTAAATATGAATCCAAATGAAGAATCCCCATTTGATTTTGTGGATCCATCAAAATTAATCTTAATAACCTTATCTGGTGGTTTTATGCACCGTTGGTTTTTGTATTTTTTCTTATATGTTCTCCTCCTTGTTGTGTTATTGTTGGTTATCGTGCAATCCAAGTTCCATACTTTTTTTTTCCAACTGAAAACTAGATTTTGTGTGTACTTGATCAAGTATTTTATTGTCTCATGTTCCTGATTGTCATTAGAAAAGCTTTTCTGGTTCATTTGGTACCATATGCTCCATCGTATGATTGTCAGTTCTGAGAATTGGTATTGAGTTAGTTTGTTTCTAATCTCTTCCATAATGTCTTCGATTCTTCTATTTGTGGAATTGATTCTACTGATATACCTTTCCGTTTCAACATTTATTTTTGTCATAGTTTGTGTTATATGGATGCAAGGTAATAAAATATGTTTTATGTCTTCAGTTTGGTGGGTGCACGAAATCCATCATCCAAGAACCACAATCCTTTTCTCATGCAATCTCGTTTTGGTCGGTAGTCTGTTTTTTATTATTTTCCAAAGAAAGTTTTTAACTTTGGGGTAAGTATCAATTTTCCAAATCCAAGAGGTGTCATACACACTGTATCGTTTATTCTTGGTAATGAGTTACATTGCAGACTTTGTAGAAAACCATCCATTCTTATCGGTTCCCAATACATGTGGTCAGTGATTTGACTAATAAGAATAAGAGTGGCTATGATTAGAGATACTATATGAAGTGGGAGTATCTGGTCAAGTTTTGATTTGTTCCATTTTTTTAATCAATATCCAAAAACTCTTCCACCCGAGCGTTTAGATTGTTTTTGGATGCAATATTCAAAATATTGCATAATGATTCTTTGAGGACCCATCTATCCGTCCAAAACTTGATTGTTTCGCCATACCAATTTACCACATTAGTCCCTCTTGAAAGTCTTGTCGGATGTCCATCATCTTTCACCTTTGCCAAGAGCAATTGCCTTTTTTGTCATACTTTAAAATATGTTGTTCATTTAGGTATCGTTCATAAACTATACTTGCTTATATTACAGAGAACAATTCATATCCATAGATTTTCGTAGGCCTAGTCTGCCGAGATTGGTTTATTAGCAAATTTTATTCCAACATATAAGAGGCTTGTAGGATGAATCTTTGTTCCAAAATAAGATAAGTTAACTTTTTCCAGTTCATTATGTGTGTTGATTGGTAGCATAAAGCTTTGCATTAAGAATTTGGCTTTGTAGTCATGTTTGATTTAATTAATGTCATTCTGCATGCTTGTGATAAAGAGCCCGCTTTCTATTTATCAATTGTGTCTTTGATTTTGTTATAATATCCTCAACGGTTTTGACATTCACTTTACCATTGATAATTGAACATCCAAGGTATTTCTCTATAGAGGGCATGTTTGTTATTGTAAAAACTTCTTGAATATGTTGTTTTTGTTCGTTTGGTACTTTCTATGTAACTTGAAAAACAGATTTATGGAAATTTACTTTTTGTCCGTAGATTTCGCATTATTCATCAATAATTTGTTTTATTTCCCTAAAGTTGTGGTGGTTTACTTTTGAAAAGATCATAATGTCATCTGCAAAGGCTAAAAATGGGATTCTTGTCCCATTACGGGTGATTTGGTAACCTAAAGATTTCTTTTGTCATTCTGATGCTTGTTGTAGTCTCTTGAAAATGATCTACACTCCTAGTATAAAAAGAAACAAGGAGTGTGGGTCACATTGACGTAATCCTCTTTCGGGTCTGAAAATTTTAGTTGGTCCTTTATTTACCAAGACAGAGAATGACATTGTTGAGATGTATTCTTTAATCCAGTTTATAAATGTTGTGCTGAATCCAATTTTTCAAAGAATGTCAAGAATGAATTTCCACTCAATCTAGTCGTATGTTTTTTCCATATCTAATTTAATCGCAATGTGACATTCAACACCTTTTCTAGATTTAAATGAGTGAAAATTTCATGTGCAATGAGGATGTTGTCTTGGATTGCGCTATTCGCAACAAAAGCACCCTATAAAGGGCGGATTAACTTTTCCATTTATTTCTTGGGTCTTTCTGTTAAGATCTTAGATATGATTTTATATATTGTCGAATAGAGACTAATCGATCGATAATGATTTGTTGAGTTTGGGTTGTCACATGTTGGTATAAGAGTAATAAATGTGTGGTTAATCTATTTTATATTTTTTTGGGAGAAGAAAAAACTTTTCATCGCTTGAATTACTGATGGGCCTACGATATCTTAATACTTTTGGTAGAATTCAACCGTTATTCCATCTGGACCTCGCGATTTGTCTCGTCCAATGGAAAATGTTGTGTTTCTAATTTCATCATTGGTTACTTGTTTAGTTAGCTCCATATTGACTTCATGTGATATTTTCGTCTATTTTAGGTCAAGATGCCTTCAGAGGGTGTTTTCATTTATTGAGTTACTTTTGAATCTTTTGATAAGGTCGTTTGGAATTTCATTCATGATTTTTGTTCCCCAACTCGAATCTGACCCAATTGAAAGGTCTAAATGTATACTCTATCCTTACAACTATATAAATTTAGCCATATATACGTATTTATATCCATTTATTTTCTTATAGAATTTTTATGTGAATAGAAACATAATTATATATCAAAATCTTTATAAAGGTCAATATGATTTAAAAAACATGTATCGTTTAAAAAATGAAATGATTATTTAATAAATACAAATTTCGAAAATAAGATATATTAATTGATATAGAATCTACAAAAAAGAGTTATATAGCATAAAATAAAAAATATATAGTATTCACAATAATTGAGATAATAAATATTGAAATTTTGGGTCGATCCCAGCCACACATTTTTAGATCCATCGGATTTTAGTTTTTTTGATCCACTGATTTTCATCAAATCGAGTCTCAATACAAAAAATTTCGGACGGGTCGGGTCTTATTGTCGGACTGGATCATGTTTTGACAGAATATATTTATAGATGTATATATAGTTATTTGGGTTGGAATTAAATCGAAGTTTGATAATTCAATTGTAATAATATATAAATGAGAAAATTGTCTAAAAATAATCGCAATTATTTGTTGTATGACAAAATAATCCCCTCTTTTAAAATAGCCAAAAATATTTTACTATTCACATATGGACTAAAAATAATCAGAATGAATTTTCCAGTTAGGTTTTTGTTGAATTTCATGACATATACAGAAGAGTAATCGTTAGACTTCAAGATGTACAAATACACACTTATTAAAATATAATAAACTTCTTGAATTTCACCCTTTCAAAAAAAAATTCTTGAATTTCAACATTTGTTCTATAAATAACGGGCTAAATCTATTTATTTCACAAATACAGATAAAAGTACTAAATATTTTCAATCTAGGGCGAAAATAAGAACATATAAATAGAATATTTCTTCCTTCCAAACCCATGATGGATGCACTTTTCATGACCACAATGTCATTTAGAATGCTCTCTCTCAGGAATTAAAGGCTTGTTTTACACCAACTACACCCAATACTACTTCAATTGATGACTTACATATAATTCCTCATATTATTACACATCAAGATAATATACATCTTATGGTTCTTATGTCTCCTCTTGAAATTAAAAATGTAGTTTTTGATTTATCATTAAACAAAAATAATCACAAAATATATGGCAAGTAGACTTAAATCCTTGCTACCACGACTAAGTCCTTATCAATGGGCCTTTGTTTAAGGGCGTCTCATTTAAGACAACATTTTAGTAGCTCATGAAATCTTACACTCTTTACATACTAAAAAGAAGGGTAAAAATGGTTGGATGACACTGAAATTAGATATGGAAAAGGCATACGACAAATTGACTTAGAATTTCATTCAACTTATTTTACTAAAATTCGGGTTCTTTAGTGTCTGGGTACAACTTTTAATGACTTATATCACTTATACTTCATTCTTAGTTCTTGTTAACAATGAACATGGTCTTGTTTTTACTCCTTTATGTGGGTTTCGTCAGGTTGACCCTATAGCTCCATTCATCTTTATTATAGTTATAGAATTCTTCTCCAGAACTCATACACTTGAATCTCAACAAATGAACAATAAAGTGGGTATATAACTCACTCGAAATGAAACTTGTATTCCATTTCTTACATTTGCAGATGTTACTCTTATCTTTGCTAATGCCTTTCAAGCTAACATGACATACATTAAAGGTATTCTTGATAATTATACATGTATATCAGATCTAGTGATTAACTTTCATAAAAGCTCATTTCAAACATCTTCTAATATACATGCACTACAAACTACCTCTCTTGCATCTATTTTAAATATCCTAAAAAAATCAATGGAAAAATACCTTGGTATCCTAAGTGTTAGAGGTTGTGTTAAAAAAGAATTTTTTGACTACTCAATTATTAGTCTTAAGAAACAATATTATCAAAATGGAAAGCTAACTCACTCTCTCAATTTGTACGTTTGATTCTTATCCAATCAAATTTAATATCTAAGATAAATTATTTAATGCAAAGCTTCCTCATGCCTTATGTTGCTTGTAATGATATCGACAAAATCAATAAGGATTTTTTATGGAATAAACCTAATCCTAATTATCGATATTTTGCTAGTTGGGATAGTATTTGCCAACCCAAATCTTCTGGCGGTCTGAGCCTCCATAAATCTAGTAATATGAATAAATCACTGCAAAAGAAAATGCTTTGGAAACTTCTTGTTGAACATGATAGCATCTGGGTTTGCCTTATTACTGAAAAATATCTTGGTTCCTCTGATTTATTTTCTTATAAAAATAAACCTAAACAATCGTGTCAATTCTCTAGACTCTTGCATCTCCATGATATTGTTAAACAAGGTCTGGGATGGGAAATTGGAGATTGAAAAAGGGGCAAAAATCTGGTTTGACTCTTGGATACCAAATTGTGATCTTCTTCCCTATTTTGATAATACAACTGACCCAAACTTAACAGTTTATTTTTTCATTACACCTAACAATGAATGGGATATACAATGACTTCGAAATATCTTACCACCCTTTTTTATTTTAAAAATCATGGAAATACATGTCCCTATAACTCCTTCTGAGGACTATCTTATATGGAGACTGACCTTGGATGGCAAATTTACAATTAAATCAACAAGAGGCATCACTGAATCTTCTCCAATTACTCGTCAATCTGACACTTTCTCATGGATTTGGAAACAAAAAATCTCACCTAATATTCTGAACTTTCTTTGGAAAGTTATGGCAGATTCTCTTCCCACTAGAAAGATTAAATCGACATTTCTCAACAGTTCCCTCTGTATGTATCCTCTATAACTCGAATAATGAAGATCTTAATCATTTGTTCTTTACACGCCCCTTTACACAACATATGATATTTAATTCAAAAAAAGATTAATTTTTCCCTTTGCCTTCTATTTACGACAAATTTTGCTTTCAACTTTGACTTCTTTAGAACCTCAAATTCATCAGCTATACTAATGTTTTTCTTATGGTGGACCATTTGAAATTTTCGTAATACTCTAATCTTTAGAAAGCATGATATAGTAGAAAATCCTTGCCCTACAGATCATGCATATTTTCAATTTCAAAACCTGTTCACATCGACTTCTGCAACGCATCTACCACCTATGAAACGTAGCAGACTACGATATACCAACAGCACTTGGAAGAAACCATTAGATGATTGGGTCAAATTGAACTTCGGTGGTTCTAGAATACATCGCACTTTGGATACTTATTACGTGACGATAATGGAAATATTCTTTCTCTTCATCGTGAAAGTATCACACCCACTTTTGTTTTACAAAGTGAAGCTCTTGCAACACTTTCTAGTATTCGGCAAGCTGTTAAACTTCACACCGAACATTTAATTATAAAAGGTGATAATTTAGTTGTTATTAATTTGATCAGAGGCACTTGGAAAATCCCTAGGGAAATACACTCTCTTATTATCGACATTACGATGTTACTCTCTTCTTTTGCTGCCACTCAGGTCCATCATTGCTTTCGAGAAGCCAACCGTACTTATGACTTTCTAGCTACCCATGATATTGCACATTCAACCTTTCAGAGATTTCAGCGTCTCCTATCAACTACAAGATCTATTACCTCTACACAGAGTCTACTCCCCACTAGATGTGATCATCCATTGAGATGATTTAGGACTGCCGAACTCTTGTTTTGATAATTTCGGCACAAAGTTTATAAAGATCATCCATTGAAATGATTTAGGACTGCCTTTCTATTAAAAAGGGTCATAGTGTTTACCCTGCATAAAAAAATATGTACAAATAAAACTCGAGGTGAGAAATTTTACTTTTATTTTCGGACTAAACCCTATCTATCTATCTATATATATTAAAGATGGTTCCTTTTGAGCCACTAGAGTGTTTTTTAGCTCATGTTGTTAAGGTTTGAATTTTTATTATTTAATTTATTATTATCTATATATATTGGACCTGTCTATTTTTAAGCCACCAAATGCTTATGAACCCATAAATCCTATATGTCATTTTGTAGTTAATCATCCTTAATAATTTTGTTTTATTTTTTAAATTAATCGAATTTAAACTCTAAAATTCTATCAAATCTCAACCAAATGTCATCAAATGAACTAAACTCTTTTAAATAAATTAGCTTATTTCTTTTAACAATACATATAGACTAATCTAAATCTTATATTTGTTTGTATATTAAATTTCACATTCATTTTCTACTATGAAAATTGTTATATAATTATTTTAACTTCATATATGGGTCTTATATAGTATTCATAGTCAATATAAAAATAGACGGATTGTTTTTTTTACAAGAACAATGACACCCAAGCTAATTTTAATAAGTTATTATGATTATTTTATTTCTAAACCGTAAATTATTAATATGATTTATTTTGATACTCTTAACAAACTTTACTTTGTTTACTTATTTTACCATTATTGACATAAAATCTTTCACAAATGTCGATGTGGTTAGTTAAATTAATAAGTTTTAATTTTTTAAGCTATTGACCATATCAAATCCTACGAGATCTTCCTAACATCATCATATAAGTTTACTTCTCTAGATTTTTTTTGCTAACAAATTTATGGAGTTGTTTTCATACACAATTAAATTTAAGATATCTCAATTAATCATTAACTGTTAAGTTATCTATCTAATTTTGAAATTGATTTAATATCTTCATAGTTCAACTCAACTTAAAAATTATAAAAAATAAAAAATATAAATTCATGGTTTTGAATTAATATGAAAATATGAGATATCAACATACTATTCAAAAACATAAAAAAACATAATTAATTCATTTTAAAGCAAACGTAATACACCAATAAGTCAATTTTAAAGATATAATATAAGGAAGTGAAACAACTTTAATGTATATTTTTGAAACTATGCTCAATTTATGGAATAATATAAACAAATTAATAAATTCATTAAGTATTTATACAAACAACGCATATAAAAGTTATAAAATATATTTATAATAGAATCTTTATTTTTAGTCATAAAATATAATCTAAATTGTGGTGGTTTGGAAAAGAATTATATAGTAAAATTAGATCAAATTTATTTTGTATTTTCTTACAATGTACTTCATCTATGTATTTTAAAAGTTATTTTGAAAATAAAACATATACTCTTATAGATTAGTTCATATCTCCTTTCAAATTTTACGTTACAAGCATTTAGAAATAAAAAATATTAAAAATTTGTAATTTTAACATTTCTCTCAATTTCTTCTATACACTTTCAATTCGAAATTTACAGTCCAGTATTTCCTTTTTTTTTTGTATCTATTTTTGAACTTTTATTATCTCTCATTTTAAAGCTTCTAATTTATCTATACATATATGTACTAAAGGAGAGGCGTCTCACCGACCTGTTGGCCTTACATTAATTTTGCCTACATTTCGGATACTAGAATGTCATATCATCCAACCTTTAAAAAAATTACAGAAATAGGTATCACCTTAATCTTTTACTAGAACATAACCGATCATATATATCTTATATTTCATATTTTTAAGCAAATAAAAAAATATATTGAGGCAATCACTTTACATATATTTAATATATTAATATATGTTAGAAAATATCTTAATTAGCAATAGTTTATGGAGATATTTGGAATCAAATTTAGAAATTACATATCTTTGGTTAAAATATCTTAATTTTTTAATTTGATTTACAATTGTATCAAATATCTCAATTTACATTCAGATCTACACTAATATTATTGAAAAAAACTACATTAATTTAAATTTAAAAAGTGGTGATTCATTTCAAAAAAAGTTTTAACAAGAGGGTAAAACTCAAGTAAATACTAAATAACTAAGAAAAAAAATCCCTAAAGGATATTAGTATATCTTGAATTCTATGAGGATGATCATCAAAATCAATAAAATCTATATACATATTAAATGCATCATCTTTCCAGTCACCAAAATGCTTTTGGGTCCACTTTGTTTATGTGTAAAAGTAATTTTTTTTTTGTTTTTTAATTTGTTATTATATCAAATTAATTAGCAAATTTTAAATAAACAAATTTCAACAAAATTTGTACCAACAAATCATAACAAATTGATTTTTTATTTACATTCTAATATGATTTTTTTTATTTAAGCAAAATATTTTGATTTGATTTGATTAGTTGAAATCTCATTATTTACTGTTAATAAATTAACATTTTATTTAGCTTTTTTGTACGACTACAATTTAACAAATTCTTTATCAAGTCCTATCTTTTGCTTCAACTAACATTGTGGCAATTAAGTTTTGTTCATTCAAGTAAATTAAAACCAAGCTAGGTATAAGATAACTTATACTGATAATATAACGAACCAAATAAATTTTGTTATATCTACGATTGATTATGTATTTTGTTTTCACGATCTCATCAATTCTATAAGAGAAAGTGAATTAAATTACAAATGAGTCGAAAACCATGCATCCATAATCCCATATATATAAATACACTCACAAATTTAGCTGTATACACCTTATGATTAATATTATACTTCCTTTTCGTAACACATTTAAATTTATTCATTTCTCAATTCATCTTAATCATGTTAAGCTTTTTTGACATGTAAAATTGTAGTTTTTTTTCTTTCTTTAAACGTTAGTAAATTTTTTTAGCAAATTTTCAATAAATAAATTTTTACAAGATTTTTTAGTGTTTCGGGTATTATTTTCATTACAGACATCAAACCAAAGTTTTTAATTTAAGTATCATTTACTTGATGTGAGAGAAATGTTTATTGTTCATGATATCAATTGTTTTGTTTGTATTTTTAAGTTGCTTACATTCCCTTGTACAACAATCCTTTTAAGCATTGAGCAAATTTAGCCAACTTTAACATTCAAAAAGCTCATTGCTCAGCAAAGATTATCCAAAGCTAATATAAAGGTAAATTGGACTAAATTGATGGATTTGATAATTTCTAAATTTACTTACATTAACTAAAAGTTTAATTATTTTGTGGCAATAAATTGTTATATAAAAATTAATTAATGTTTACATGGACTTGATGAAACACGATTTTTATTATACATATCATTCTTACCAAAAACAGCTTACCCATATTTTTTATTAAATATTTTACTTTGTTTATATGTTTAATTATATATCTTTTAATATTATATACTGATGTCATAATATATCACTTCAGCATATCATTTCTTTTTTAATTTCTACAAATTTATTATGACACATATGATCAATATTGTTCAAATTTTTAAATTTTTTACTAATATTGTGAGTTATGACTAATATTTTTCAATAAAATATATACAATTTTTTTAGATTTATGCTAAGATAATATAGTTTTATTAGATATATACGTAAAAGTGATATTAAAGCTACTAATACAACACATCAATAAAAATATGTTGTTCATGGCACCTTACTATTTAATTGTTGAAGGTCAATCATCACTTTAGCATACATGTCATCAAAATGACTGGAAATCTTAACAAAAAATTTCACCCATGCTATTTTCTCTCTATATGTGAATAGTAGAGATTATCTTTTATTGGTGTAGAAGGTAAGATTATTTTTTCGTCTAGAAGTAATAGTCAAAATTATTTCTAGTTATTATTTTTCTAATATATAACTATAAATATTTAAAGGACATGGGTGTGGAAGAGAAAATTGAAGGCAGCTGAGTGATATAAAGGAGGAGGCGTGGAATGCATGTGAGGCCAGTTAGTCCAGCAGAGGACAAACATGATCAGTGAACCCTTTACCTTTTGGAGGACCCCCTCCCTTTGTAACTCCTCTACCACTTATATAAGATGTGACCTCTCCTGCTCAAAAAAAAAAAAAAAAAAAAATATGTGACCTCTCTTTTCGATATATTTTGATGGTAAATACATAGTAAAAAAAAGGCTGATACTATATGCGCGACGAATTTTTGTTGTACCCGCGACATTCTGTACGCTAGGAAATGACGTACAGATTAAAATATACATAAATAATAAGGTTATATGTATTTTGAATTTTTTTTAAAAAAAATAAGTATAAATTTGTACGTCAAATTTTGGCGTACAGATTTATACTTAAAAAAAAAAATTATAATCTGTATGCCATAATCTGGCGTACAGATTATTAAAATAAAATAAAAATTAAATTAATTTTTTTTTTTAAATAAAATAAAATTTAAACACTTTTTTAATAAAAAAAAGTTTTTAAACATTTTTGTAATAAAAAAAATTTTAAAACATTTTTTAAATAAAAAAAAGTTTTTAATCATGTAGAGAATTTCAATACGAGTCCGTACATATAAAATTCGCCCAAAACGGACATCGTTTGCCCCTCCAAAAGCCCAAAACACGAAGCCTTCCTACCCATTTATTTTTATTTGGTGCCCGACATATAGCGCATTGTAGTGAAAATTTTTGAATTTTTCTACTATAATTTTGTATAAAATTTTAATACGCGTCCGTACATATAAAATTCATTCAAAATGGATATCGTTTTCCCCTCCATTAAACCCCTCTTTTGAGTTAGGGCTTAAAGATGAGGCTTAAATGGAGGCTTTTTGAGTTTAAGCCACAACTCAAAAGAGGGTTTAATGGAGAGGCTTTTGATCCCAAATTATATTTATATTAAATTACAATTATGTCATTATATTAAGTTATCAAAATATCATTTATATTAAATTACTAAATATACCATTTATATTAAATTATAAAAAATTTGATTTTATATTAAATTTCAATTACATGTTGCATTTTAGGTGAATTGAAAGAAAGGAAAAAAACCGCGGGCACGGCCTTGGAAGAACTCAGCTAAGATGCCAAGAAGCAAAGCCGCGATCGTATATAAGTGTAACTATATGAAATATAATAAAATACTATAGTATATATAAGTGTAACTATGTGAAATATAATGAAATGATATAGTATATAAGTCTAAGTATACTAGATTTAATGAAATACTATAGTATATAAGTGTTACTATATGAAATATAATGAAATACTATAGTATATAAGTCTAAGTATACTAGATCTAATGAAATACTATAATACATAAGTGTAACTATAGGAAACATAATGAAATACTATGGTACATAAGTGTAACTATATGAAATATAATAAAATACTATAGTATATAAGTGTAACTATATGAAATTTAATGAAATACTATGATACATAAGTGTAACTATATGAAATATAATGAAATACTATGGTACATAAGTGTAACTATATGAAATATAATGAAATACTGTGGTATATAAGTGTAACTATATGAAATTTAATGAAATACTATAGTATATAAGTATAACTATATGAAATATAATGAAATACTATAGTATATAATGAAAATACTATAGTATATAAGTGTAACTATATGAAATTTAAGGAAATACTTATATACTATAGTTTTCCTTTATATTTAATGTGAATATACTATAGTATTTCATATAGTTATACTTATATACTGTAGTATTTCATTATATACTATAGTATTTTCATTATATATACTATAGTATTTCATTATATTTCATATAGTTATACTTATATATTATAGTATTTCATTAAATTTCATATAGTTACACTTATATACTATAATATTTCATTATATACTATAGTATTTTCATTATATACTATAGTTTTCATTATATTTCATATTGTTATACTTATATACTATAGTATTTCATTAAATTTCATATAGTTACACTTATATATTATAATATATCATTAAATTTCATATAGTTACACTTATATACCATAGTATTTCATTATATTTCATATAGTTACACTTATGTACCATAGTATTTCATTAGATCTAGTATACATAGACTTATATACTATAGTATTTCATTAAATTTCATATAGTTATACTTATATACTATAGTATTTCATTATATTTCATATAGTTACACTTATGTACCATAGTATTTCTTTAGATCTAGTATACTTAGACTTATATACTATATTATTTCATTATATTTCATATAGTTACACTTATGTATCATAGTATTTCATTATATTTCATATAGTTACACTTATGTACCATAGTATTTCATTAGATCTAGTATACATAGACTTATATATTATAGTATTTCATTAAATTTCATATAGTTACACTTATATACCATAGTATTTCATTATATTTCATATAGTTACACTTATGTACCATAGTATTTTATTAGATCTAGTATACATAGACTTATATACTATAGTATTTCATTAAATTTCATATAGTTACACTTATATACTATAGTATTTCATTATATTTCATATAGTTACACTTATGTACCATAGTATTTCATTAGATCTAGTATACTTAGACTTATATACTATAGTATTTCATTATATATAATATAGTTACACTTATGTATCATAGTATTTCATTAAATTTCATATAGTTACACTTATATACCATAGTATTTCATTAAATTTCATATAGTTACACTTATATACTATAGTATTTCATTAAATTTCATATAGTTACACTTATATACTATAGTATTTCATTAAATTTCATATAGTTACACTTATATACTATAGTATTTCATTATATTTCATATCGTTACACTTATGTACCATAGTATTTCATTATATTTCATATAGTTACACTTATGTATTATAATATTTCATTAGATCTAGTATACTTAGACTTATATACTATAGTATTTCATTAAATTTCATATAGTAACACTTATATACTATAGTATTTCATTATATTTCATATAGTTACACTTATGTACCATAGTATTTCATTATATTTCATATAGTTACACTTATGTATTATAGTATTTCATTAGATCTAGTATACTTAGACTTATATACTATAGTATTTCATTAAATTTCATATAGTTATACTTATATACCATAGTATTTCATTATATTTCATATAGTTACACTTATGTACCATAGTATTTCATTATATTTCATATAGTTACACTTATGTATCATAGTATTTCATTAAATTTCATATAATTACACTTATATACTATAGTATTTCATATAGTTACACTGATGTACCATAGTATTTCATTATATTTCCTATACTTACACTTATGTATTATAGTATTTCATTAGATCTAGTATACTTAGACTTATATACTATAGTATTTCATTATATTTCATATAGTAACACTTATATACTATAGTATTTCATTAAATCTAGTATACTTAGATTTATATACTATATCATTTCATTATATTTCACATAGTTACACTTATATATATACTATAGTATTTTATTATATTTCATATAGTTACACTTATATACGATCGCGGCTTTGCTTATTGGCATCTTAGCTGAGTTCTTCCAAGGCCGCGCCCGCGGTTTTTTTCCTTTCTTTCAATTCACCTAAAATGCAACATGTAATTGAAATTTAATATAAAATCAGTTTTTTTATAATTTAATATAAAGGGTATATTTAGTAATTTAATATAAATTATATTTTGATAACTTAATATAATGACATAATTGTAATTTAATATAAATATAATTTGGGATCCAAAGCCTCTCCATTAAACCCTCTTTTGAGTTGTGGCTTAAATGGATGCTTAAACTCAAAAAGCCTCCATTTAAGCCCCATCTTTAAGCCCTAACTCAAAAGAGGGGTTTAATGGAGGGGCTTTTTGGAGGGGAAAACGATATCCGTTTTGAATGAATTTTATATGTACGGACGCGTATTAAAATTTTATACAAAATTATAGTAGAAAAATTCAAAAAATTTCACTACAATGCGCTATATGTCGGGCACCAAATAAAAATAAATGTGTAGGAAGACTTCGTGTTTTGGGCTTTTGGAGGGGCAAATGATGTCCGTTTTGGGCGAATTTTATATGTACGGACTCGTATTGAAATTCTCTACATGATCTAGTATACATAGATTTATATACTATAGTATTTCATTAAATTTCATATAGTTACACTTATATACTATAGTATTTCATTATATTTCATATAGTTACACTTATGTACCATAGTATTTCTTTAGATCTAGTATACTTAGACTTATATACTATAGTATTTCATTATATTTCATATAGTTACACTTATGTATCATAGTATTTCATTATATTTCATATAGTTACACTTATGTACCATAGTATTTCATTAGATCTAGTATACATAGACTTATATATTATAGTATTTCATTAAATTTCATATAGTTACACTTATATACCATAGTATTTCATTATATTTCATATAGTTACACTTATGTACCATAGTATTTCATTAGATCTAGTATACATAGACTTATATACTATAGTATTTCATTAAATTTCATATAGTTACACTTATATACTATAGTATTTCATTATATTTCATATAGTTACACTTATGTACCATAGTATTTCATTAGATCTAGTATACTTAGACTTATATACTATAGTATTTCATTATATATAATATAGTTACACTTATGTATCATAGTATTTCATTAAATTTCATATAGTTACACTTATATACCATAGTATTTCATTAAATTTCATATAGTTACACTTATATACTATAATATTTCATTAAATTTCATATAGTTACACTTGTATACTATAGTATTTCATTAAATTTCATATAGTTACACTTATATACTATAGTATTTCATTATATTTCATATCGTTACACTTATGTACCATAGTATTTCATTATATTTCATATAGTTACACTTATGTATTATAATATTTCATTAGATCTAGTATACTTAGACTTATATACTATAGTATTTCATTAAATTTCATATAGTAACACTTATATACTATATTATTTCATTATATTTCATATAGTTACACTTATGTACCATAGTATTTCATTATATTTCATATAGTTACACTTATGTATTATAGTATTTCATTAGATCTAGTATACTTAGACTTATATACTATAGTATTTCATTAAATTTCATATAGTTATACTTATATACCATAGTATTTTATTATATTTCATATAGTTACACTTATGTACCATAGTATTTCATTATATTTCATATAGTTACACTTATGTATCATAGTATTTCATTAAATTTCATATAATTACACTTATATACTATAGTATTTCATATAGTTACACTGATGTACCATAGTATTTCATTATATTTCCTATAGTTACACTTATGTATTATAGTATTTCATTAGATCTAGTATACTTAGACTTATATACTATAGTATTTCATTATATTTCATATAGTAACACTTATATACTATAGTATTTCATTAAATCTAGTATACTTAGATTTATATACTATATCATTTCATTATATTTCACATAGTTACACTTATATATATACTATAGTATTTTATTATATTTCATATAGTTACACTTATATACGATCGCGGCTTTGCTTCTTGGCATCTTAGCTGAGTTCTTCCAAGGCCGCGCCCGCGGTTTTTTTCCTTTCTTTCAATTCACCTAAAATGCAACATGTAATTGAAATTTAATATAAAATCAATTTTTTTTATAATTTAATATAAAGGGTATATTTAGTAATTTAATATAAATTATATTTTGATAACTTAATATAATGACATAATTGTAATTTAATATAAATATAATTTGGGATCCAAAGCCTCTCCATTAAACCCTCTTTTGAGTTGTGGCTTAAATGGATGCTTAAACTCAAAAAGCCTCCATTTAAGCCCCATCTTTAAGCCCTAACTCAAAAGAGGGGTTTAATGGAGGGGCTTTTTGGAGGGGAAAACGATATCCGTTTTGAATGAATTTTATATCTACGGACGCGTATTAAAATTTTATACAAAATTATAGTAGAAAAATTCAAAAAATTTCACTACAATGCGCTATATGTCGGGCACCAAATAAAAATAAATGTGTAGGAAGGCTTCGTGTTTTGGGCTTTTGGAGGGGCAAATGATGTCCGTTTTGGGCGAATTTTATATGTACGGACTCGTATTGAAATTCTCTACATGATCTAGTATACATAGATTTATATACTATAGTATTTCATTAAATTTCATATAGTTACACTTATATACTATAGTATTTCATTATATTTCATATAGTTACACTTATGTACCATAGTATTTCTTTAGATCTAGTATACTTAGACTTATATACTATAGTATTTCATTATATTTCATATAGTTACACTTATGTATCATAGTATTTCATTATATTTCATATAGTTACACTTATGTACCATAGTATTTCATTAGATCTAGTATACATAGACTTATATATTATAGTATTTCATTAAATTTCATATAGTTACACTTATATACCATAGTATTTCATTATATTTCATATAGTTACACTTATGTACCATAGTATTTCATTAGATCTAGTATACATAGACTTATATACTATAGTATTTCATTAAATTTCATATAGTTACACTTATATACTATAGTATTTCATTATATTTCATATAGTTACACTTATGTACCATAGTATTTCATTAGATCTAGTATACTTAGACTTATATACTATAGTATTTCATTATATATAATATAGTTACACTTATGTATCATAGTATTTCATTAAATTTCATATAGTTACACTTATATACCATAGTATTTCATTAAATTTCATATAGTTACACTTATATACTATAGTATTTCATTAAATTTCATATAGTTACACTTGTATACTATAGTATTTCATTAAATTTCATATAGTTACACTTATATACTATAGTATTTCATTATATTTCATATCGTTACACTTATGTACCATAGTATTTCATTATATTTCATATAGTTACACTTATGTATTATAATATTTCATTAGATCTAGTATACTTAGACTTATATACTATAGTATTTCATTAAATTTCATATAGTAACACTTATATACTATAGTATTTCATTATATTTCATATAGTTACACTTATGTACCATAGTATTTCATTATATTTCATATAGTTACACTTATGTATTATAGTATTTCATTAGATCTAGTATACTTAGACTTATATACTATAGTATTTCATTAAATTTCATATAGTTATACTTATATACCATAGTATTTCATTATATTTCATATAGTTACACTTATGTACCATAGTATTTCATTATATTTCATATAGTTACACTTATGTATCATAGTATTTCATTAAATTTCATATAATTACACTTATATACTATAGTATTTCATATAGTTACACTGATGTACCATAGTATTTCATTATATTTCCTATAGTTACACTTATGTATTATAGTATTTCATTAGATCTAGTATACTTAGACTTATATACTATAGTATTTCATTATATTTCATATAGTAACACTTATATACTATAGTATTTCATTAAATCTAGTATACTTAGATTTATATACTATATCATTTCATTATATTTCACATAGTTACACTTATATATATACTATAGTATTTTATTATATTTCATATAGTTACACTTATATACGATCGCGGCTTTGCTTCTTGGCATCTTAGCTGAGTTCTTCCAAGGCCGCGCCCGCGGTTTTTTTCCTTTCTTTCAATTCACCTAAAATGCAACATGTAATTGAAATTTAATATAAAATCAATTTTTTTATAATTTAATATAAAGGGTATATTTAGTAATTTAATATAAATGATATTTTGATAACTTAATATAATGACATAATTGTAATTTAATATAAATATAATTTGGGATCCAAAGCCTCTCCATTAAACCCTCTTTTGAGTTGTGGCTTAAATGGATGCTTAAACTCAAAAAGCCTCCATTTAAGCCCCATCTTTAAGCCCTAACTCAAAAGAGGGGTTTAATGGAGGGGCTTTTTGGAGGGGAAAACGATATCCGTTTTGAATGAATTTTATATCTACGGACGCGTATTAAAATTTTATACAAAATTATAGTAGAAAAATTCAAAAAATTTCACTACAATGCGCTATATGTCGGGCACCAAATAAAAATAAATGTGTAGGAAGGCTTCGTGTTTTGGGCTTTTGGAGGGGCAAATGATGTCCGTTTTGGGCGAATTTTATATGTACGGACTCGTATTGAAATTCTCTACATGATCTAGTATACATAGATTTATATACTATAGTATTTCATTAAATTTCATATAGTTACACTTATATACTATAGTATTTCATTATATTTCATATAGTTACACTTATGTACCATAGTATTTCTTTAGATCTAGTATACTTAGACTTATATACTATAGTATTTCATTATATTTCATATAGTTACACTTATGTATCATAGTATTTCATTATATTTCATATAGTTACACTTATGTACCATAGTATTTCATTAGATCTAGTATACATAGACTTATATATTATAGTATTTCATTAAATTTCATATAGTTACACTTATATACCATAGTATTTCATTATATTTCATATAGTTACACTTATGTACCATAGTATTTCATTAGATCTAGTATACATAGACTTATATACTATAGTATTTCATTAAATTTCATATAGTTACACTTATATACTATAGTATTTCATTATATTTCATATAGTTACACTTATGTACCATAGTATTTCATTAGATCTAGTATACTTAGACTTATATACTATAGTATTTCATTATATATAATATAGTTACACTTATGTATCATAGTATTTCATTAAATTTCATATAGTTACACTTATATACCATAGTATTTCATTAAATTTCATATAGTTACACTTATATACTATAGTATTTCATTAAATTTCATATAGTTACACTTGTATACTATAGTATTTCATTAAATTTCATATAGTTACACTTATATACTATAGTATTTCATTATATTTCATATCGTTACACTTATGTACCATAGTATTTCATTATATTTCATATAGTTACACTTATGTATTATAATATTTCATTAGATCTAGTATACTTAGACTTATATACTATAGTATTTCATTAAATTTCATATAGTAACACTTATATACTATAGTATTTCATTATATTTCATATAGTTACACTTATGTACCATAGTATTTCATTATATTTCATATAGTTACACTTATGTATTATAGTATTTCATTAGATCTAGTATACTTAGACTTATATACTATAGTATTTCATTAAATTTCATATAGTTATACTTATATACCATAGTATTTCATTATATTTCATATAGTTACACTTATGTACCATAGTATTTCATTATATTTCATATAGTTACACTTATGTATCATAGTATTTCATTAAATTTCATATAATTACACTTATATACTATAGTATTTCATATAGTTACACTGATGTACCATAGTATTTCATTATATTTCCTATAGTTACACTTATGTATTATAGTATTTCATTAGATCTAGTATACTTAGACTTATATACTATAGTATTTCATTATATTTCATATAGTAACACTTATATACTATAGTATTTCATTAAATCTAGTATACTTAGATTTATATACTATATCATTTCATTATATTTCACATAGTTACACTTATATATATACTATAGTATTTTATTATATTTCATATAGTTACACTTATATACGATCGCGGCTTTGCTTCTTGGCATCTTAGCTGAGTTCTTCCAAGGCCGCGCCCGCGGTTTTTTTCCTTTCTTTCAATTCACCTAAAATGCAACATGTAATTGAAATTTAATATAAAATCAATTTTTTTATAATTTAATATAAAGGGTATATTTAGTAATTTAATATAAATGATATTTTGATAACTTAATATAATGACATAATTGTAATTTAATATAAATATAATTTGGGATCCAAAGCCTCTCCATTAAACCCTCTTTTGAGTTGTGGCTTAAATGGATGCTTAAACTCAAAAAGCCTCCATTTAAGCCCCATCTTTAAGCCCTAACTCAAAAGAGGGGTTTAATGGAGGGGCTTTTTGGAGGGGAAAACGATATCCGTTTTGAATGAATTTTATATCTACGGACGCGTATTAAAATTTTATACAAAATTATAGTAGAAAAATTCAAAAAATTTCACTACAATGCGCTATATGTCGGGCACCAAATAAAAATAAATGTGTAGGAAGGCTTCGTGTTTTGGGCTTTTGGAGGGGCAAATGATGTCCGTTTTGGGCGAATTTTATATGTACGGACTCGTATTGAAATTCTCTACATGATTAAAAACTTTTTTTTATTTAAAAAATGTTTTAAAATTTTTTTTTATTACAAAAATGTTTAAAAACTTTTTTTTATTAAAAAAGTGTTAAAATGTTTTTTTAAAATTTTTTAATTTTTAATAATCTGTACGCCAGATTATGGCGTACAGATTATATATATATATATATATATATATATATATATATATATATATATATATATATATATATTTAAGTATAAATCTGTACGCCAAAATTTGGCGTACAGATTTATACTTATTTTTAAAAAAAATAATTCAAAATACATATAACCGTATTATTTATGCATATTTTAATTTGTACGCTAGGAAATGGCGTACGCCATTTCCTAGCGTACAGAATGTCGCGCGCACAGCAAAAATTCATCGCGCATATAGTGGCCTCGCAAAAAAATTGACTTATAAGTAAATCGGATGCATTAATGTTAACTAGATTAATCAAAATTATATATTAACAGGCACTTATATGTCAACGTCTAAACATACACTCATAGTATAAAATATATATCTATACAACGGAAAAAAGGCACGGTTGTATTACATATATCGGAAAAAAACATGTATTATTAATTAGTGCATATATTTTCTACTGTGTACATATAGTTTGTATTATATGTAAATGTATTTTGTATTATATACATAGGAGGAACCAGGGGGCAGCAGGGTCCTATGCCCGCCCTTTCCATATAGCTTATGTACTTCAGTTAGTTAAAGAATGTTTCTAATGCAAACTTATAGGAAAATAATATTGTATTTTCCTTATTTATGTTGTAGATATCTTTTCTTATCTTTTATGGCAACTAGAGATATTATCTTGTAACTATATATCCCACATTCAATGAAAGTGAACCTTAAGGAATTTATTTTCAAAAGATTATCTTTCTCTCTAATCTTATCATGGTATCAGCCTAATCCGATCCTAAAACACAACCCTAACCCTAGCCCCTCCCGCCATCGCCGCCGGCCTCCCTTCCTCCGGTGCCGCTGCCCGTCTCGTCGGCCCCTTGCCCCGACGCCGTTCTCACTGGTTTATCGCCCCGGTGCATTTTTCCGCCTCTCTCCTTTCTCCATGTCTAAAGACGCAGACAAGGAAGCCCAAATTCCCTTCTCGTCTCCGTTCTACTTGCATCCCTCTGATCATCCGGGCCTTTCGATCTGCCCCGTGACGTTCAAAGGTGACAACTATGACGAATGGGTGATCTCTATGCGCAACAATCTTGGCGCCAAGCGAAAACTCGAATTCGTCGAAGAAATATTCCGAAGCCAGTCGCTACGGCAACCGCCCCTCCTACTCTCGACGATTGGCGTATGGTCAATTGTATGTTGGTCAGTTGGATTTTTCAGTCCATTGACGTCTCGATTCGGTCCTCCGTCTCCTACTTCGACAACGTCCGAGACTTGTGGCTTGATCTTAGTCAACGTTTCTCTGTCGGGAATGGGCTGCGCAAGCTTCAACTATGCTCTGAGATTTCGTCTTGTCGTCAAACTGGAATGACCGTGTCTGCCTACTACAACACTCTAAAGAAGCTATGGGATGAACTGGCTGCATACGTGCCCGTTCGTAATTGCGCTTACGGCAAGTGCGAGTGCAATCTGAATAAGTTCTGGCAAGGAGAGTATGAAGAGGAGCGCATCCACCAATTTCTGATTGGTCTCGATGATGCCATCTATGGTGCTCTTCGCTCGAATCTAATGGCTGAAGACCCACTCCCGCCGCTGAATCGAGTTTATTCGCTTGCTGTCCAGGAAGAGCGTCTGCGCACTGTTGTCTCCTCTCGCGATGCTCCTTCCGATGTCGTGGCCCTTGCTACTCGCCAACATCGCCCCTCTAACAATTCCGGTGATTCAGGTTCGAATTCAAGACGCGAGAATATTACTTGTGAGCACTGTGGCCGTAAAGGTCATGACAAAAGTGGTTGCTTTAAACTCATCGGGTATCCCGATTGGATCAAGGACAAGTGGGCTGCTCGTGATGCTGCTCGTGACGCTGTTAGATCCTCTTCTTCGCAGCAACCGAAATCCGCCGGTCAGCAGCCGGCTCAAGGTGTCGCCAACTCCGTACAACAGTCCGGTCCTGCCGGCTTGATGTGTCCTTGCCTCCTGTGTCAAGCCAAGTTGTCAAAGGAGACGCCTTGGATCTAGTCTTGGTTGGGAAGTCACGTCTGAACGTCACAGTGGTGGTGATCGCGAATGGAAGAACGCGATGATGGTGGTAGTGGTGATCACGGTGGCGATGGAAGCGAGTTGATGGGAGTATGGATAGTGGTGGCGGAAGCGATTGAATGGAGGGATAGACGACTTGAAGGGACAAGTCATTGATGTCGTAGCGTCGACTGCGGAGGGGATAAGCTCGATGGAGATCAAGTGGTTGCCGTAGCGTCAGCGGCGGAGTGAATGAGGATGAGAGGGATATGGGTGACGTCCGATCAAGGGAAGGAGGGATTAACACTCAACTTTAAACCTTGAACTTTAACTTGAACGTGCGAAATAAAGAGTACAAAGTAGGGTATAAATAGGGAAGGGGTCTCGACCAAGACCTAATGGGCTTGGGTCGAAACGAACCTAAGGGCTAGCCCATGCAAACATGAAAAAGGCACAAACCCTAAAAGATAAAAGAAAACTATCTTAAACGCTATAAATAAGGAAACTATCTAAAACGTTGCAAATAAGGAAACTATCTAAACAAGCTGGAAATACCAAATATAGATAATGTCTTAAAAAGAACGCGTGGAACTCATAGATGCGTTGAAGGCTTTGAAGAGATCATCGCGTGAGACGACGAGGTAGCACAGTCTTCAAAAGAACATGGCCTTTTTCACAGTCTTCAGAACTTTTGATGGTGGCGAGGACGACGAGCCTTGGATTGGTCTCTAGGAATCCTTGGCTGGCGGCGGCACGTGCGATAAGTGACACGACGGCGGCGGCGATGGCCTTGGACCTCGACCTTGTTACTGGGCCCTTTGAGCGTAAGCTCATGGCTTCTTCCTCGTCTTGGGCCGTCATGGGAGGAAGGATCACATCACCCTCCCCCACTTGACTGTGAAGCGTCCCCGCTTCACCATCATCAAACTCTGGCTCAACATATGGAGTCAAGTATGCCACGTTGAAGGACGCGTGGACTCCAAAATCTGGTGGGAGCTCGAGCTGATAGGCATTGTCCCCTATGGCCTTTATCACGCGGTAAGGGCCATCTCAGTTTGTGCTTTCGTCGCGAGGGGAACCTCTTTTTTCGTAGATGCACCCAGACAAGGTCCCCGGGGGCAAAGACGGCGCGGCGGTGGCCTGAATTCTTCTACAAGGCATACTACGCAGCCCTCCTCTCCAGCTGCTCCTTGGTCTTTCGATAAAGCTCTTGGACTTGCTCAGCGCGATGTGAGACGGATATATGCACTGGATCTCGGAGAGGGCGCGGCGACAAATCCAGTGGTGTCAAGGGGTTGATGCCATACACCACCTCAAAAGGTATCAACTTGGTCGCCGTGTGCCTGCATCTATTGTAACAAAACTCGACAATTGATAGTAAGTTCTCCCAACGCTTAGGGTTGGCTTTGAGCATCGTGCGAAGGAGGGCTCCTAAAGTTCTATTGGTGACCTCCGTTTGGCCATCGGTTTGGGGGTGATAGCTAGTTGAGAATAAGAGTTTGGTTCCTAGCTTTCCCCAAAGAGTTCTAAAAAAATGACCAATAAACTTAGAATCCCTGTCACTAACAATGGTACGCGGGACTCCATGAAGACGCACCACATGCTCAAAGAATAAATCATCAATCTCACTAGCACTATGGGTGGTCTTACAAGCTATAAAATGTGCCATCTTAGAAAATCTATCTACGACCACAAAAATAGAGTCTTTACCTCGTCTAGAGAGGGGCAAACCCGTGATGAAATCCATAGACAAATCTTCCCAGAGGGCACTCGGAATGGGCAAAGGAGTGTAGAGGTCGTGAGGACTGGACTTAGCTTTGGCTCTCTGGCAAGTCACACAACTCCTACAAAACCTAGTCACTTGGTGGGTCATGTTAGGCCAAAAGAAATGTTCTCGCAGTGCGTCTAAGGTCTTTCTAATCCCAAAGTATCCACGACTCGCGTGTGCTTCCTCAATCAATAGGAGCCTAATGGAAGATCTAGGAATGCATAGACGACTAGCCTTATACAAATAACCCTCAGAAAGGTAAAACGTCTCAAACTCACGCGATCTCAGGCAGTGCTCAAGAATATGGGAAAAGAAGGGGTCACTAGCATATAAATCTTTAATCAAAGCAAAACCCAAAATCTTAGTTTGCACTTGAGTCAAGAGAACATACCTGCGGGACAGCGCGTCAGCAACGATGTTATCTTTCCCTTTCTTGTGAACAACGACATAAGAGAATGTCTCCAGAAACTCCACCCATCGAGCATGGCGGCGATTGAGGTGAGCTTGGCTCTTCAAATAGCTCAGCGCGGCATGATCACTGTGGATGACAAACTCACGCGGCCAGAGATAGTGTTGCCAAGTCTTCAGCACACGTACTAAGGCATAAAGCTCTTTGTCGTAGGTGGGGTAATTGAGAGTGGCTCCTGTGAGCTTCTCACTGAAGTAGGCAATTGGTCTCTTCTCTTGGTGTAGCACACCACCAATGCCTATGTTAGAGGCATCACACTCTACTTCGAAGTGTTTGGTGAAATCTGGAAGCTGGAGTAATGGCGCTTGGCATAACGCGGTCTTCAAGGTGGAGAAGGCGCGTTCATGGGAATCCTGCCACAAAACTGTGCTTCCTTTCTTGGTGAGCTCGTGAAGTGGCGCGGAAATGGAGGAAAAGTCGCATACAAAACGCCTATAAAAGCCCGCGAGACCTAGAAAGCTTCGCATTTGTGTCAGAGTTGTAGGCGTGGGCCAGTCCCTGATGGCCGCGATCTTTTCCTCGTCAACGCATAAACCATCGCTACTAACAATGTAGCCCAGAAAGTTGGTTGACGCGGAGAAAAAGGAACACTTAGCCAGATCGGCGAATAGGTGCTCTTGGCGAAGACACTCTTACACTTGTCAAAGGTGATCGGCATGGTCTTCGAGGCTCCGGGAATACACAAGTATGTCATCGAAATAAAAGACAACAAACTTGCCAAGGAAAGATCTCAACACGTGGTTCATCACGCGCATGAATGTGTTGGGCGCGTTCGTGAGCCCAAAGGGCATGACAAGCCACTCGTAGAGCCCATACTTGGTTTTGAATGCCGTCTTCCATTCATCACCTTCTTTCATTCTGATCTGGTGATAACCACTCTTCAAATCAATCTTGGAGAAGAGTGTCGCGCCATGAAGTTCATCAAGCATATCATCAAGGCGGGGAATATGGTGCCTATACTTGACTGTGATCTGGTTTATGGCACGGAAATCAACACACATTCTCCAGGTGCCATCTTTCTTGGACACAAGGATCACAAGCACAACACAAGGGGAAATAGATTCCCTTACGTACCCGCGATCTAACAATTCTTGGACTTGGCGTTGTAGTTCTTTGGTCTCTTCTGGACCAGCTCTATAAGCAGTGCGGTTGGGCAAAGAAGCACCTGGAATAAGATCAATCTGGTGCTCAATGCCTCTTAGGGGAGGTAATCCTTGTGGCAACTCATCTGGGAACACGTCTTGGAACGCGACAAGCAACTTTGCGATCGATGATGGTAAGACCGCGTTCTTCAACGATTCTGGTATGCACGGGGTTGGCACAAGTAGAAAACATGGCACTTTGCCAGTGACACATGCAATGAGGTCACTGGGCCTGGCTAAAAGAATGCGTGGCTCACATGTTCCTTGCAAAGGACACGCTGGGGGCAACGAATGATGTGGGGCACTTGGTGTCCCAGCTATGGCGTTGTGCTTCTTCTTGCTAGCGCCTGAAGGAGATGAAGTGTGACCAGATTAGGGCATAGTGGACGCGGTCTCTATGGCCTTCTGGCGATCACGTTCGACCTGGTCCTGCAAGATCTCATGGGGAGACATTGGATGCAAAGTGACGCGCTTCCCGTGGTAATTGAACACATAAGTGTTCAAATACCCGTCATGGAGCACGCTCCTGTCAAATTGCCATGGGCGCCCAAGCAAAATATGGGTGGCGTCCATTGTAATGACATCACAAAGAATAGAATCACAGTATTGGCCTATAGAAAAAGAAATTAAACATTGGCGAGATACTGTGTTACCTGGACTAGAAGAAATCCATTGGAGGGCATAAGCTTGTGGATGAGGCGTCGTAGGCAATTTGAGGCAATTTGAAGTGGTTGACAACCTTCTCATTCACAATATTTGCACAAGATCCTCCATCAATAATAACACTTAAGGAAGCTGTTTGGACTAGAGCCCTTGTATGGAACAAGTTCTCTCGTTGATCGCTTAAGTTGGCTTCCTTGATGGTGAGGAGACGACGCGTCACCAAGCTCAATGGTGTGCTCGCGTGCAGAGACGTGGGTTCACAGTCATACGCGTCTTCATCCTCCTCTGCATTGTCTTCAGGGATCGCGTCAAGTGTGGCCTCCTCGTCCTCACAAGACTCGTAGCCGGCAGCGGCTGTGGAGAACAACACTTTGCGAGCATTGGGACAATCTCTCTTGTAGTGGCCTCTTCCACCACATTTGTAACACTCAATATCACGCGCGCGATCATTGTTCACTGGCGCCTGTCATTGCGCGTTCTGTCGCGGCGCGGTGGCCGGTGGTGCGGTCTTTGCTTTGGGGTCTTGGCTAGACGCGGCTGTGGTAGAGGCACTAGGGCGAACATTAGTAGAAGGTAAACCACTAGAGTTAGAAGAATACCTTTGTTGGCCACTGGAATATGTGTAAGACCTCCGGCGAGATAATTGGGCATGAATTTGCATCGCCGTGTGGGTGAGTGTGTTCATGTCCTTGATGGGCAAAATCTCGAGTTGATCACGGATGTTAGTGTTCAAGCCACTCAAGAATTTGGTCCTCAGAGTAGATGGTGCAACAGAGATGTTGGCCTTGTAATACATGTCTTCAAGCTTGGAAAAGAACTCGAGTGGAGTCATCGATCCCTGGCGAGCCATGGCAATGTCCAATCTCATTTGATTCCGGTAGTCTGGAGGCACGTATTTCCTGGTCATTACGTATACTAATTGATGCCATTCTGTGACTCGTGCTCTGTGGCGTTGAACGCAGTCATCTTCGAACCTATGCCACCACACGCGGGCGGCTCCTTGGAAGTTAAGCGTCGCGGCATCAACATGGTCTTCAGGTGGCACACGATTATAGCGAAGAGTGTACTCTGTAGCCTGCACCCATTCAAGAAACACAGAGGGGTTGTATTCACCATGAAAATGCTCGATTTTTACCTTGACGTGGGGTCACTGGTATCGAGGCTGGGTTGAACGCGTTGTGTGGGGCAGCGTCATAAAAAGGGTTGTTAATGGCGCGCAATCCATGTGGTCTATCGCGTCCAACGTGGTGTCTATTGCGTTGTTCGCGATCTTCGCGGACAAAGTCATCCCTGGGCGCGTCGACGTCATCGCGTTGACGTCTCCGTGGCTGGGGATCATAGTTGTCGCATCGATTGTCTCGCTGCTGAACATCGCGGCGCTCGCCACCAATGTCAGGAACGCGTTCTCCTCTGGGTCGGAGACGCGACAAAGATATCCAATCCGAAGGGTGATCCTGCAACTCAATGGGATCTCCAAGAGGTGGATGGAAAAAAATTGGATTGACCATACCTGAGTCCTCGATCTCTTCGTCATCATACTCGTCGAAGTCATCTTGGACATTGGGTGTGATCGACGTGTAGCCATCGTCATAATGCGGTGTCCGGACACTTTGGTGTCGTAGATGATCGCGTACATCATGGCTGCGTTGTTGAGTAGGGGGTGTCCTCAAAGGATCATCACATGGGACAGCTCCACGATCGCGGCGGCTATGTCTTCTTGGCGTCGCGTCGGCTTGGGCAGCCTGACGACGTTGGCCATCGCGTGGTGTAGAGGCTTGCACACGGCGTTGTGTTCTCCGAGAGGCATACCTGTCATCAAAATTGTAAGGTTCAGAGTACTCACCTCGATCATCCTCGGCGTCGTGGTCGTAGTCGGAGCCGTCGTCGAAGCCAGCAGGTGTGGCTCTGGGGACATAGCGGTCCGCGTGGGAAAAGAAGCCTTGGTGACTCTCGATGACACTCTGCATTCTGTTGAGTTGTGGTTGATGTTTAGACGTCGAATGCAGTTTGCCTTTGCCTTTGTCGGCTCTCGTCTTCGATGGACCCGCGTCAGTAGCTCCAGGTGGAGGCGGCGCGTCCATAGCACTTGGAGGGGTAGGAGTCGGCACGATGGGTGCCACTGGTGGTTGAGCTTTCAAAGTCGCGATCTCTTGTCTTAGAGCCTGGATCAAGGTTTGATCTTCAGACAATTCCATGATTGGATCGCGTTGTTGGTCTTGTGGTGGTTGGTCCTAATGTAGAACCAACTGTGGGGGTTGTTCTCGGTTTGTTGTGTCGACTTTGCGGTCATCTTGACTGGATCCAATCTGCATCGTGCCTATAACAAGACGGCCAGACATGGGAGTAAAAACAAACCAAAAGACAACAAAGAACAACAACCAAGCAAATCACTAATCAAGTCACAAAGTTCACGTAGGTAGGGCTTGTTTGGGCTTGCCGTGAGGGCGGCTTGGCTTGCACAAGAGTTGGTGTATCAAGCAAATTGCAATCAAACAAAAAAGAACAAATTGAAACCCTAAACAAACGTAAACAAAGCAACCGAGTAGCAAGAAATCACCTTCTAGGAAGCTACCTAGACGATGGAGAGATTGAGAAGATGAGCTTAGACCTGGGTGAGGGAGTTAGGGTTGCCTTATTTTGGCTTTACCTAACTTTAGAAACTTTTTTTTTTAATATCTTTTTGATATTTTTTTTTATATCCGAGATTTTATTTTGTGATCTTTGCGGATTGCAAAAGGAAACAAAATAAAAAAAGGTCTAAGTAACTAGAATATCACAAGTGTGATCTTTGTAGAGAGAGGAGAGAGAAGATAAGATTTTGATGATATCTTATAAGGAAATTGGTAAACTTAACTAAAAAGCAAAATCAAGCAAACAAGGAAACTCTATCCACGCATGAAATAAGGAAACAAAATATTCTAGCAAACAAGATAACAAAATTACCGAACACACCAAAACTTGGGAAGGAAGGAAAAAAAAGTTCGGCCAAGGTGTGACCTTGTAGAAACCGAAGGGTGAGCAAAGATGGAAAATTTCTGGTTTTTTTCTTTCTCAATGAACGCGATAATATGAAAAGAAGACAGTGGGGGCAAGAAAAAATTATGTGAACAAAATTAGAACTTGAGTTCGTGACTTACAAGACTGCTGGGCTCTGATACCAGTTGATGTATCCTTGCCTCCTGTGTCAAGCCAAGTTGTCAAAGGAGACGCCTTGGATCTAGTCTTGGTTGGGAAGTCACATCTGAACGTCACAGTGGTGGTGATCGCGAACGGAAGAACGCGATGATGGTGGTAGTGGTGATCACGGTGGCGATGGAAGCGAGTTGATGGAAGTATGGATAGTGGTGGCGGAAGCGATTGAATGGTGGGATAGACGACTTGAAGGGACAAGTCATTGATGTCGTAGCGTCGACTGCGGAGGGGATAAGCTCGATGGAGATCGAGTGGTTGCCGTAGCGTCGACGGCGGAGTGAATGGGGATGAGAGGGATATGGGTGACGTCCGATCAAGGGAATGAGGGATTAACACTCGACTTTAAACCTTGAACTTTAACTTGAACGTGCGAAATAAAGAGTACAAAGTAGGGTATAAATAGGGAAGGGGTCTCGACCAAGACCTAATGGGCTTGGGTCGAAACGAACCTAAGGGCTAGCCCATGCAAACATGCAAAAGGCACAAACCCTAAAAGATAAAAGGAAACTATCTTAAACGCTATAAATAAGGAAACTATCTAAAACATTGCAAATAAGGAAACTATCTAAACAAGCTGGAAATACCAAATATAGATAATGTCTTAAAAAGAACGCGTGAAACTCATGGATGCGTTGAAGGCTTTGAAGAGATCATCGCGTGAGACGACGAGGTGGCACAGTCTTCAAAAGAACGCGGCCTTTTTCACAGTCTTTAGAACTTTCGATGGTGGCGAGGACGACGAGCCTTGGATTGGTCTTTGGGCATCCTTGGCTGGCGGCGGCGCGTGCGATAAGTGACGCGACGGCGGCGGTGATGGCCTTGGACCTCGACCTTGTTACTGGGCCCTTTGAGCGTAGGCTCATGGATTCTTCCTCGTCTTGGGCCGTCATGGGAGGCAGGGTCACATCACGGCACCAAGCCTCTCACGACTAAGGACCGTGCTGATTTTGGTCCCGCTCTGACTGACAATCAATGGTCTTCTGTCATGAAGATGTACACATCCATGCAGTCCGGCACCGATTCCTTTGGTATGACTTCCTCTTGGATTTTAGACACAAGTGCTTCTTTTCACATGACATGCGACTCAAGTTTACAGCAGGACATCTCAGATGTCCAATCTGTATCGATTAAGCTTCCTGATGGCCGTATTTCGTCCTCTACTAAGGAGGGTCGTCTTTTGTTGGGCAAATTTTGCATCTCTAATGTGTTATTTGTTCATAATTTGAGTTGCAATTTGTTGTCGTTTGCTCAGTTGACTTGTGATTTGCGTCTTCTTGTGCTTTTAACCGAGGCCCTGTGTGTTATTCAGGAAATCAGTTCGAGGACGGTGATTGGTGTGGGTAGACAGCATGGCGGGGTTTATTGGCTTCAGGCGCTGCGATATGCGGCTTCTGCTCTCTCAGTTCAGTGTTATGCTAGCTCTGCAACATTGTGGCATCGTCGGCTTGGCCATCCGTCATCTTCAGTCTTATCTACTATTTCAAATTTTAGTCTAGATAAAACTTCTTTAGCACATATTATGCCTTGTGATTCTTGTTTTAAAGCAAAACAGACTAGATTGTCTTTTCCCGATAGTTCTAATAAAGCAGAAGAGTTATTTCAACTTATTCATTGTGATGCTTGGGGTCCTTACAGTACTCCGTGTTTTAGTGGTGCTCAATATTTTTTGACTATAGTTGATGATCACTCACGGAATGTGTGGGTCCATTTCTTGCGGATGAAGTCCGAAGTTGCTACGCTTGTGAGAAAATTTTGTGCTCTGGCAAGAACGCAATTTGGCCGACAGGTGCAGCATGTTCGAGCTGACAACGGGACATAATTCCTTCCTCTCCGTCCTTATTTCGCTGATCAGGGTATTGTCTTTGAGACATCTTGTGTTGCCACACCACAACAGAACGGCCGGGTGGAACGGAAACACCGTCATCTACTCAATGTGGCTCGTGCTTTGAGATTTCAGGCACATTTGCCCATTCAGTTTTGGGCAGAATGCGTCTCTACTGCTGCCTTCCTGATTAACTGCACTCCGTCACCGGTGCTTGACAACCGAGCTCCTTACGAGATTCTTCATCAGCAACCTCCAGCTTATTCCTCTCTTCGGATTCTAGGTTGTCTATGCTTTGTTGCTCACAATCCTCGGCCGCATGACAAATTTGCTTCCCGGGGATGGAAGTGTATCTTCATTGGCTACCCTCTCTGTAACGCTCCGGGCCAGATGTGCTACAGTGCCATAGTCCCGAAGGACTATAAGGCGGTTTTAAAAGAAAAGAAATCCAAAACTATTCCAAATACACAAAAGTTATCAACCTGAAAATTCCTGTTCAAGTTTGAAACAACACTTAAACCTGTCATCAGTTTAATGCATCAATTTATATCCAAAACAACGGAAGCGAATACAACATTTTCAAATCTGATGCAAACTAAATCTTTAACTGTGAAGACACATCTGTGATACAGAACCCACTTGTTGCTGCAAACCTGCAAAGCCTGATTGACTGGGGGACCCGATACCCCAGCCAACCGCGGCACATAAACCGAAGTTGGTCAGTCTTCCATCAAGACTGGCAAGACTCCTCAAGCCAAAACAGTTTAAAATCCAGAGATTTAACACAACAACCAAATAATACCAAACAACAACATGCCACACCATATATAAATATCTATGTCATTATTCCACCAATATCAACCGCACATCAAAACATATACACACACTATCACATAACCATTCATTACCCACTCTTATCCAACTCTTCACTATGCTAACCTCATTCAATCCAACTTACTAACACAACCAACCAACCTTTGTATCAACGAACACATAAGCACCAACGAGACAATCATTACCTTATACAAATATAACGACCCAGGCCAGCCATCCTTCCGGTGCCGCCTGTTCGTTAACATGTGCCGCAACCCATACACCTCAACCCAACCCATATTGACCCATACCCTCAAGATGGGAAACCAACCTTCCTAATCAATCAACATAACCAACCTTCTCAAACAATTCACACCAAGATCCAACAACCACTACCAATGGACAACAATAGCCCACAACCACCACTAACAACAATCAACAAACGACTACTAACTACAACCAACCGACAACCAAAGTCTAACACAAAACCAATAATCAAACCTCCCACCAATATCCGCAAACAAAACCATTAACTAAGCACACAACCAATAATCAAGCACACAACCCATAACCGAGCACACAACCACCCACACACACAATCCAACACATAACTGCCAACACACACAAGAGTCAACACACACACATGTCCACACACACAATCCAACACACAACTACCAACACACACAAGATTCAACACACACACATGTCCACACACACAATCCAACACACAACTACCAACACACACAAGAGTCAACACACACACATGTCCACACACACAATCCAACACACAACTACCAACACACACAAGAGTCAACACACACACATGTCCACACACACAATCCAACACACAACTACCAATACACACAGATGTCAATTCACACACAATCCAACACACACAACTGTCAATACCACTTAATCAGGTACGCAACCAACATTTAACACATAATATCTCCTCCGTCTCACCACCACATCACCGGGTGAGACAATTCTTCCTCTCTATCCGGATAGGCGGATGGGTCGCATACCATCCGAGTTCCTGGCCCTAACCACCATAGGCATTCCCCCTACGTGATTGAGTGAGGCTTTCATCACTCTGGCCCACCAACCACCGGAGGTCACACCCTCCGAGGCCCTGAATCAACACTCTTCCGGATGGGACTTTCACCATCCAACCATAGCCTTTACCAACGCGGGGTCATACCCTCACGTGGTCGAATGAGCTCACACCCTCACCCCGGCTCCACCATCAACCAACAACCAATCAATCAACATCAATCACAATTAGTCACAATTAACTACCACATCAACATTTAATCAAACACCCCACCAATATCCGCATACACACACACACACACACACACGTATTCACACACTTTCAAACAATCACAATTAATCACTATTAGTCACAATTGACTACCACGTCAACATTTAATCAAACACAAGACGAGACAAATACTAACATACACACATTCAACCAAGTAACTCCACAATCGATAATCCAAATTAACATAATCAGACAAGGATAAAATCAATTACTGAACAAAATAGGAAGAAAAGTAATTTTATAAAAATAAACGAAGGGTTAGCAAGAATCATCTTGCCTCAAACTCGACAACCACGACCTCAGAAACCTCCAACCAACTCGAACGAACCTGCGAAATCAATCCGAGCAAATCCCTGGCATTAATTACTCATACAAATCCACTACTAACAAAACCCCCAAATTCAAACCCTAATTTCATACCTCCAAATTCCAATTCAGCAAAATCCCACACAAATCAACCCACAACTTCAGCTGCTCGCTGCACTGCATAGAGACCACGTAATCAGCCCAAACAGATTTTAATTTGCTGAACCTAATCCTTACCATTCAGCCACTTCGGTCCACACGCAGTTCAACAGAAAATAGGAGCCCTAAAATTCAGATTGGAGGTAAACCCCCACACATACCTTGGTTGTTCGATCTCACCTCTGGGTTGAGCCTTTGGCTTGCCGGAATTTGCAGCAGCAACCACCAGCAGAACTTCAGCTGCGACACCCAAACGCAGCAGTAGCGAACAACACAGCGGCGGCGTCTTTGCACAACAGTAGCGGCAGCTCGTGCCCAGCTTCAGCCTTCAGCAGGTGTTCGCGTCCAGCTTTAGGGAGGGAGTGGTCCAGCTGGGGTCGTTCTTCGTCGGAACTCCGAACAGCAGCCAGCGAGAGGTAGGAGAAGAGGTGAGTTCTTCTATCTATGTTCTTACGCAGCCAAGGGTTTGGTCCCTCCTTTGCCCCCTTTTCTGATTTTAAGAAGTCCAAAATTTTTTATTTACCATTTTGCCATTTCTATAACCTTTGGGGTATTTCATTCTCCCTCCCTTATAAGAGTTTCGTCCTCGAAACTAAGATCAAAACAGGTTCGGATATCTGTCTCGCATGACTGACTACAGAATGTACATGACTTGCCGAAGAATGACCTTCCTTGAGAATCAACTTTCTAATCTCTTTATCAGCTGGCATACACAACTTATCTGAAATCACAATATTCCATCTTCCTGAACAAGAATTCATGCACTCTTCCCTGAGCAATCTGAATGTATATCTTACTCAACATTCCATCGCATTCAGCTATATCCGCTCTTTCCCGAACAAATTTGACTTTTCACCCTTCGCCAACTCATATTGCAATCCCGACCGAACTGTCAGACAAGCAACCACATGCTCGAGAGTCGACTTCCTACATAAAGCATCAGCAACCACGGTAGCCCTTTTCTGATTGATAAACAATATCTTTTCATAATCCTTAATCAATTCTAGCAACCATCTGTATCTCATGTTCAACTTTCTCTCATACAATTTGAGCTGACAAAATGCATACGCAATGACCTTCCCATTCTGCATTAGAACACAACCCAAACCTTGCTTAGACACATCACTGTAATTAACAAACCCTTCTGTTTCCTGCAGTAAAACTAACACTGACGCACAAATCAAACACTTCCTGAGTTCTTCGAAACTCGCTCCTGACATCTCCTGTTCCATTCAAAATTCTCAGTCATACACAACCTTAGAAAATTCATCCACAATCGCCTGCAGTAATCTGTCAGTCTGAGAAAACTCCCAATTTCCTTAACATTCTAAGGTTGTTCTCGTACTCTTTCTTACTCCAAAATATACTAAAATATCATCAATAAAAATCACCACAATAATCCAAATACCTTCAAAATAAAAACATCAGTTCCTTAAACCCTTGAAATCTGCGGAAGCATTAGTCAACCCAAAAGACATCACAACCAATTCATAGCGACCATACCTTATTCTGAAGGCAGTCCTGTGAATATCCTCATTTCAAATCCTAAGCTGAGAATACCCTGATCTCAAGTCAATCTTTGAAAACACTGTAGCTCTTTGCAATTTATCCAACAAGTACTTAACTCCTCATAATCCATGCAGAGTCGAAAGGAACCATCTTTCCTCTTTAACAACTAACACAGCCGCACTCCAAGAAGATGCACTTGGCCTACCAAAGCCTAACTCCATAAGTTCCTCTATCTGCTCCTTCAATCTCAGCATACACACATAACCGGCATAACCTTTTCTTAACAGTTTAACAGTAAAGTACAACAACTTCATACTGAATCATCAACTACCAGACTAGCTGCATCAACCTCTTGACGACAAGCCTGAGGGCTTCATCCTCTATCACAGCCACACTTACCTTATTAATCTCCAACACGTCCCACTTACCAGGGAACACATCACTGAATTACTCAACAACACTAAGCATCACATATAAAATATATCAAACACAAACTTACCTATACGTAACAACAAGGGTCTTCTGATCACACGATTGCTTCACAGTTTTGGCGAATAATCTTTTTCCAGGTCAAACTTTTGAAAACATTTTCGAACGTAAATGCTCTGATACCAATTCCTGTAACACCCCGGGCCAGAGGTACTACAGTGCCATAGTCCCGAAGGACTATAAGGCAATTTTAAAAGAAAAGAAATCCAAAACTATTCCAAATACACAAAAGTTATCAACCTGAAAATTCCTGTTCAAGTTTGAAACAACACTTAAACCTGTCATCAGTTTAATGCATCAATTTATATCCAAAACAACGGAAGCGAATACAACATTTTCAAATCTGATGCAAACTAAATCTTTAACTGTGAAGACACATCTGTGATACAGAACCCGCTTGTTGCTGCAAACCTGCAAAGCCTGATTGACTGGGGGACCCGATACCCCAGCCAACCGCGGCATGTAAACCGAAGTTGGTCAGTCTTCCATCAAGACTGGCAAGACTTCTCAAGCCAAAACAGTTTAAAATCCAGAGATTTAACACAATAACCAAATAATACCAAACAACAACATGCCACACCATATATAAATATATATATCATTATTCCATCAATATCAACCGTACATCAAAACATATACACACACTATCACATAACCATTCATTACCCACTCTTATCCAACTCTTCACTATGCTAACCTCATTCAATCTAACTTACTAACACAACCAACCAACCTTCGCATCAACGAACACATAAGCACCAACGAGACAATCATTACCTTATACAAATATAACGACCCAGGCCAGCCATCCTTCCGGTGCCGCCTGTTCGTTAACATGGGCCGCAACCCATACACCTCAACCCAACTCATATTGACCCATACCCTCAAGATGGGAAACCAACCTTCCTAATCAATCAACATAACCAACCTTCTCAAACAATTCACACCAAGATCCAACAACCACTACCAATGGACAACAATAGCCCACAACCACCACTAACAACAATCAACAAACGACTACTAACTACAACCAACCGACAACCAAAGTCTAACACAAAACCAATAATCAAACATCCCACCAATATCCGCAAACAAAACCATTAACTAAGCACACAACCAATAATCAAGCACACAACCCATAACCGAGCACACAACCACCCACACACACAATCCAACACATAACTGCCAATACACACAAGAGTCAACACACACACATGTCCACACACAACTACCAACACACACAAGAGTCAACACACACACATGTCCACACACACAATCCAACACACAACTACCAACACACACAAGAGTCAACACACACACATGTCTACACACACAATCCAACACACAACTACCAACACACACAAGAGTCAACACACACACATGTCCACACACACAATCCAACACACACAAGAGTCAACACACACACATGTCCACACACACATGTCCACACACACAATCCAACACACAACTACCAACACACACAGATGTCAATTCACACACAATCCAACACACACAACTGTCAATACCACTTAATCAGGTACGCAACCAACATTTAACACATAATATCTCCTCCGTCTCACCACCACATCACCGGGTGAGACAATTCTTCCTCTCTATCCGGATAGGCGGATGGGTCGCATACCATCCGAGTTCCTGGCCCTAACCACCATAGGCATTCCCCCTACGTGATTGAGTGAGGCTTTCATCACTCTGGCCCACCGACCACCGGAGGTCATACCCTCCGAGGCTCTGAATCAACACTCTTCCGGATGGGACTTTCACCATCCAACCATAGCCTTTACCAACGCGGGGTCATACCCTCACGTGGTCGAATGAGGTCACACCCTCACCCCGGCTCCACCATCAACCAACAACCAATCAATCAACATCAATCACAATTAGTCACAATTGACTACCACATCAACATTTAATCAAACACCCCACCAATATCCGCATACACACACACACACACACGTATTCACACACTTTCAAACAATCACAATTAATCACTATTAGTCACAATTGACTACCACGTCAACATTTAATCAAACACAACACGAGACAAATACTAACATACACACATTCAACCAAGTAACTCCACAATCGATAATCCAAATTAACATAATCAGACAAGGATAAAATCAATTACTGAACAAAATAGGAAGAAAAGTAATTTTATAAAAATAAACGAAGGGTTAGCAAGAATCATCTTGCCTCAAACTCGACAACCACGACCTCAGAAACCTCCAACCAACTCGAACGAACCTGTGAAATCAATCCGAGCAAATCCCTGGCATTAATTACTCATACAAATCCACTACTAACAAAACCCCCAAATTCAAACTCTAATTTCATACCTCCAAATTCCAATTCAGCAAAATCCCACACAAATCAACCCACAACTTCAGCCGCTCGCTGCACTGCACAGAGACCACGTAATCAGCCCAAACAGATTTTAATTTGCTGAACCTAATCCTTACCATTCAGCCACTTCGGTCCACACGCAGTTCAGCAGAAAATAGGAGCCCTAAAATTCAGATTGGAGGTAAACCCCCACACATACCTTGGCTATTCGATCTCACCTCTGGGTTGAGCCTTTGGCTTGCCGGAATTTGCAGCAGCAGCCACGAGCAGAACTTCAGCTGCGACACCCAAACGCAGCAGCAGCGAACAGCACAACGACGGCGTCTTTGCACAACAGTAGCGGCAGCTCGTGCCCAGCTTCAGCCTTCAGCAGGTGTTCGCGTCCAGCTTCAGTGAGGGAGTGGTCCAGCTAGGGTCGTTCTTCGTCGGAACTCCGAACAACAGCCATCAAGAGGTAGAAGAAGAGGTGAGTTCTTCTAGCTATGTTCTTATGCAACCAAAGGTTTGGTCCTTCCTTTGCCCCCTTTTCTGATTTTAAGAAGTCCAAAATTTTTTTATTTACCATTTTGCTATTTCTGTAACCTTTGGGGTATTTCACTCTCGGCAAAAGAGGTTGGCGTCTCTATGATCTTGAGACTAAGGATTTTTTTATTAGCCGTGATGTCGTATTTTTTTAGGATCATTTCCCGTTTCAAGAGCCGCCTCAATTGGCTTTGCCGGTCCCTCTTTCTGCTCGGTCTCCAACGGTTTTTGATGAGCCTTCGTCCACTGTTGACGCAAGGGGGAGTCCTACCCCGCCTACAGCTTCCCCGGTATCGGTCTCTCCGACAATCGTTACTGAGGCCGTGTCCCCGGACAGGGGGAGTGACTCTGTCGTCGTCCCTCCCGTTTCTGATGAGACTGTTTTGACTTCTACTCGTCCTACTCGGAATAGAAAGCGTTCAGTTCTGCTGAAAGACTTCGTCTGCAGTACTGTTCAAACAATAAACCCCCCTGCTCGTCATGCCTCACCTTTGCCAAAATCATCGTCCTCAGGTAGTTCCTATCCTTTGGTCTCTTACGTCTCGTGTGCTAACTTTTCTAGACCCCATGTGTAGTTTCTAGCAGCTATTACTGCAGGCACTGAGCCGAATTCATTCTCTGAGGCCGTTCGATTTGGTCATTGGCGTACTGCTATGTCATCCGAATTAGAAGCTCTGAAGCAAAATCAGACCTAGATCATATCTCCGTTCCCTGTCGGAAAGACACCCATCGGCTGCAAATGGGTGTACCGCATTAAGTACAACTCAAATGGGTCTATTGAAAGGCACAAAGCTCGTTTAGTTGTTCTGGGGAATCGTCAGCAAGAGGGCATTGACTATACTGAGACCTTTGCTCCCGTTGCCAAGATGGCGTCTGTCCGCGTCTTCTTGTCTGTTGCTGCTATCCGTAGGTGGGAATTGCATCAGATGGATGTCCATAATGCGTTTCTCCATGGAGATTTGGATGAGGAGGTATACATGAAACCTCTGCCTGGACTTCTGAACATACCCAATGGTCACGTATGTCTCCTTCAAAAGTCGCTTTATGGCCTCAAGCAGGCTCCTCGAAATTGGTTCGCCAAGTTATCATCTGCTCTTCGGCAATTCGGTTTCACTCAGAGCTAAGCCGATTACTCCTTGTTCTCACTTCAGCGACATAAGGTTGTGACATGTCTTATAGTCGTAATGCCTATCAAAGAAATCCTAAAGTACCTACTATAGAGTATAGCAAGCAAGTCAGGGTCGATCCCACAGAGAGTCAGGTTATCTATTCTTGTAATTCACGTCACCGAATAGGAACTAGGGGGGGGGGGTTGTTTGTGTTTTTCGTAACCAAAGTAAACAAAGCAAGTAAACAAGTTTGCAAATAACGGTTGAGAATAATAAGGGAAAAAGCGCCACACTTAACAAAGATCCACACAACAATAGAAAGGTCGATCACAGAATTCTATCAATCTCAAGTTCTTAATATTCCTATAGTTGTTCTTATCCCGATCATAGATAATTATTAGTTCTACCAGCCCTAATAGTACTTATTACTAAATCAAATCCGAAAACCTTCAAGACTCAATAAAGCAATAGCAATCAAACAAGGATTCAACAAGATACATGCAATAGAAACAACCCGTTACTATAAGCATGCAATTAACTCTCTCTCACGATGAAGCGCTCGGATCCCCTATACGCAACAATCGTGCTTGCTACTAGATATGCAACCCGAACCCGGAATCACAAGTCCTAGCTATATGGATAATATCAATAAACCTAGGTGATCAATCTAGATAAATCAACATAAACCAATAATCAATCAAGCACAAGAGAATCAATCCAACTAGATAGGAAAACGAACAAGAGTAGAAAACTCACAACCAATCAATTGCTGGCTTCAAAGTGTCAAGTGCAACAATGGAGGTTTAGTTCTCCATTAGGGTTTGTAAGCAAAATACGTAAAACGGTGGCAACTAGGGTTCGCCCCTTACAAAGTCTTAACAATTAGACTTAAATACTAAGGCAAATATTCAGGAATAAAATAAAGGAAAATAACAAACTTGGAAACAAAGTCTCGGACTTAAAATAAAGCGGAATAAAAATACGGAACGAAAGCCTTCAGCGCGTCTCCACCGCGGGTGCGGTGGGTTCCACCGCTGGGTGCGGTGGCTATCCAGTGGCTTCTGTCCACTTCTCTGACGACCTCGCCGCAGGTGCGGCAGTGCCCACCGCTGGGTGCGGTGGGACTCCAGAATCTTGTCTGGTTTCTGCTTCTTCCACCGCAGGGGGCGGTGGTCTTCGGCGCGGGTGCGGCAAGGCTCCAGTAACATCTCCTCTTTAAAGCTCTTCCTTGCAATCTCTCGCACCGCTCCTCAACTCGTCTCTTCACTCATTTTTCGTCTTTCCTTGGTGGCTTCCTTCCTCAGTGTCTCCTAGATATCCACAATAGCTCAAACACCTCCAAAAACACCAAACTTTGCCTCCAAATGCCATACACATGAATGTGTCTAAATCTACCCGAATGATACCAATAAACCCTCTAATGACTCTCACTTAATCCCTACAAAGTAGTTCTTATCAAATTCCCCCATGCTTAGACCTTTGCTCGTCCTCGAGTAAACTAAAAGAAAGTCCACTCCTCCAATGTAGCACACAAGGTCTCAGGAAGCATATCCTACAACTAAGAGTCACCTAACCCATGCCAAAGCTCCTGGCGCCAATCTCATCTACAACACATCCATACTCAACAGCTTAAGGGGCAAGCAGAGTACTTCCCCCAAGCTTAACCCGGACATCCAATAGCGTGAGTGACCTCTAATCCTAGCCTCCATCTATGACTCCTTATGTCTCCCAGAGTGACCTACCCGACAATCCTTCTTTGTCTCCCTTCTTATGTCGCCCTGCCAGGTAAAATGAGGAATCCTAAAAATCACTCTTCTTCTTTTCACTCATTTTGCCAAGGCGCCCTTTCGGGTTTTCACCAAGCCACTCATTTCATTTTTCAATAGATGGGCTCACAATATACTCACATCACTCTTGACCAATTATTACCCCAGCCTAATGCTGGTCCAAGCCACCTGCTTTTTACCTAGGCAGCCCTTTCGGGTTTTCGACCTATCCCAGGATTTTTATGATAGCCTTTTTTTCAAATTTTTGGCTTTTTCTCTTTTTTTATTCATTTTTCTCCTCAACGACGTAGCAAGTATAGAATTCTCCCCCATGCTTAAACATTGCATTGTCCTCAATGTAATGAAAGACAAAAGAGTGGAGGCACAGGGAAGAGCAACAAATAACTCACAGACGCCGCTAAGTTGGCTTGGACACCTTCGGTGTTGCTGGCGGTGTACTCCATATCCGCAGGTCCGGTGTTGGGTGTTCTCATCAACTCCAGTGTCTTCTTCCTACCGTGCAACCAAAGGGAACCACTTTGGTGAATAGTGGTGAACAATGATAACAGGGTTGCACGGCCTTCAAATGTCACTAAAAATGGGCCCAGATATGATCGTGGTGTGGGTCATGAGTGGTCTTCCTTCACAGTTGTCGACTGTGGGGTCGCCATCCTTGCCATGCGCACCCTTCACCATGGTAATACTGGACAGCTCGCCTCCGGTAGAACTTTTTTTTTTTTTTTTTTTTTACGAACAACAGAAAGTAAAGGAAGCCCACCGCGGGGTGCGGTGGGATGCTCACCGCTGGGTGCGGTGAGCTCTCCAGAAACCTCCTCTTGCTCCTGCAGGAAAACTAAAAGACAATTAAATGGAACTAAAACAATACGAAAAATTAACTTACCTAACTTGGGTTGCCTCCCAAGCAGCGCCTTTAGTTAATGTCGTTGGCTCGACATGAAGCTCAGACAATCTCAATTCACAATATCGGGTTCCTTAGGTACCCTCTCATTAAGCACCTCCTTCCTGAACCAATCATGGAAAGGTTTGAACCTTAGACCATTCTTCTTCTTCAGCGGCTCTTCCACCTTGACCTTCTTAGTCGCCGTTCCCCCATACTTAGATCAATCAGGGGGGTGTTTAGCCTTAACTTCAGGGGCCTGCACAATAAAAGGGAACATCTTCTTGCCCTGTGGAGTCAGTAAGGTGGGGCCACTGCCCAAAAGAGAAGTAGGAGACTCACCCTTCTCATCTAGTAAAGCCGTGACTTTCTGCAGATTAGAAGATACAGGAATACTGACAGGCAAGTCAACTATGAGATCCTCTATTATAGGTTGCAATTCATCCAAAGGGTTGTGACTCATTACATCAATAAAGTTCAAAGATGTGTTAATGATGGGTTTCATATCATATATGTTGTATTCAACTCCATCCTCATCAAATTCCATAGTTAATTTCCCACTTCTGACATCAATTGTAGTGTTAGCAGTTTTCATGAAAGGTCTACCTAATAACATATGTGCACCTGTACCACCACCCATATCAAGAACATAAAAATCAGTGGGAAAAATCAGCTTATCTACCATAACAAGGACATCCTCAACAATCCCTTTCGGGTAGACATTGGTTCCATCAACTAATTGAATAACTAGCCTAGTGTCCTGTAGTGGTGACAGACCAAGAGACTCATAGAACGACAATGGTAAGACATTAATAGATGCACCAAGATCTAGCATAGCTTTATCAATCTTTGTCTCACCAATGATGCAAGGGATAGAGAACATACCTGGATCACTGCACTTCTTGGGCATACGCTTTTGAAATACAGCAGACACTTGCTCGCTCACCCGGACCTGCTTCTTTTTCTTCTGGTTCCTCTTGATCATGCAAAGCTCCTTCAAGAACCGAGCATACTTGGGAATGCTTTAACAAGTTTAAGCAAAGGAATGTTGACCTCACACTTGCTGAAAGTTTCGAAGAGGTCCTTGTCGTCGACTACCCTTCTCTCCTTGAGCGCCTCTGGAAAAGGGGCGGGTGGCTTCTCGGAACCGAGAGGAGAAAAGTATGGACGAATGTAGGTGTCCATATAAGGTTCATCAACAGCTCCAGAAGTCTCGCCGTGGGTGCAGCCAGAAGCCACCGTCGGGTGCGGTGAATCCCCAGAAATTTCTCGAGAAACAGTATCGTCACCGTGGGGTGCGGTGGGCGCCACCGCTGGGTGCGGTGGACTCGACAGAACATTCTGTCCCTCCTCATCATTCTCACCGCGGGTGCGGTCACCTTGCCGCTGGGTGCGGTCATTCTCCAGAACACCCTCTTTTCCTGAGTCGTCCTCTTCAGCACTAGGATCGACATGCAATTGCTTTCCACTTCTAAGGGTCACAGCACTAACATTTGCCTGTGGGTTAACTACCGTTTGAGATGGTAGATTTCCCGACATCTTTGCATCGATCCTCGTGATGGCTTCAACCATTTGGCTCACTTGTGTTTCCAAATTATGTATGCTTGACGTCGTGGCTTGAACATGAGTAGTGAAATGTTTCGTCAAGGCTTGGAGCATATCTGCAGTTGAAGGAGACGCATCAGGTTGTGGAACTTGTGGCCTTTGTAGAAATTGAGGTCTTGGCTGTTGTTGTTGTTGAAACTGAGGCTGTTGTTGTTGATCCCTCCATCTAAAATTTGGGTGATCTCTCCATCCCGGATTATATGTGTTGGAGTAGGGATCATGCCGAGGTCTTGGATCGCCATAACCTCCTACAGCGTTTATCTCAGCAGGCGAATCATCTTGTAGTTGAGGACATGCGTCGGTGGGGTGGAATTGATCGGCACAGACCCCACACGCTTTCAGTTGTTGAGGAGTCCCTTGCAGCGTAAGTCTCCTCACCATGTCCTTCAACTAAGCAATATCACTGGCATACGCCGAGCGACCAGAGTCAGCAACATTGACTCCTCTCTTGGTAGAAGCTCTACCAAAGTTTCTTGTGCCCTCTGCCATCTCCTGAATCTTCTCCATAGCTGCTGCCGGTGTTGTGTTGAGAATATTTCCACCACATGCAGCGTCGACAATCCTCCTTTCATTGTCCAGCAGGCCATTGTAAAGATGAAGCACTAGATCCTGATTGGAATACCCGTGGAACGGACATCTTGAGCAAAGTCTCTTGAACCGCTCATAGTACTCATATAGGCTCTCGTCAGCCTCCTGCTCAATGTTGCTAATAGCCTTTTTCAAACTGTTTGCCTTCTTTGCAGGGAAATACTTTTCGAGAAACGCCTTATGTAGCTTGTTCCACGAATCAATGTTTCCTGTAGGCAGATGGTAATACCAGTCATCAGCAGTGTCCTTCAGAGTAAACCCAAAAGCTCTCATCTTGATTTGCTCCTCAGTAACATTCGCCGATTTCATGCTCATGCAGACTGTGTGGAATTTACCCATGTGTTTGATTGGGTCCTCGCCAGCCAGTCCATGGAAAGTGGGGAGCAAATGAATTAGCCCCGGCTTCAACTCAAAGTTCACATTCTCTCCCACAGTAGGGATTACTACGGCCAAAGGTTGCTGTTGCAAGTTCGGCACAGTCAACTGTCTCAACGTCCTATCAGCGTCCCCCATCTCGAATGCAGGGTTGTCAAAAACCAAAGTACGGTTCACTCTGCGTTCCTAGGACAAAGTTCTCTCAATCTCTGGATCAAAATCAAGAAGATGTGAGTTAGTAGCACGAGTGTGAACCATAAGATAGGTTCACACCAAGGTTGGTAACAAACAAATCACAAAAACAGAAAATTTGACTCCCCGGCAATGGCGCCAAATTTGACAGGTCTTATAGTCGTAATGCCTATCAAAGAAATCCTAAAGTACCTACTATAGAGTATAGCAAGCAAGTCAGGGTCGATCCCACAGAGAGTCAGGTTATCTATTCTTGTAATTCACGTCACCGACTAGGAACTAGGGGGGGGGGGGGGTTGTTTGTGTTTTTCGTAACCAAAGTAAACAAAGCAAGTAAACAAGTTTGCAAATAACGGTTGAGAATAATAAGGGAAAAAGCGTCACACTTAACAAAGATCCACACAACAATAGAAAGGTCGATCACAGAATTCTATCAATCTCAAGTTCTTAATATTCCTATAGTTGTTCTTATCCCGATCATAGATAACTATTAGTTCTACCAGCCCTAATAGTACTTATTACTAAATCAAATCCCAAAACCTTCAAGACTCAATAAAGCAATAGCAATCAAACAAGGATTCAACAAGATACATGCAATAGAAACAACCCGTTACTATAAGCATGCAATTAACTCTCTCTCACGATGAAGCGCTCGGATCCCCTATACGCAACAATCGTGCTTGCTACTAGATATGCAACCCGAACCCGGAATCACAAGTCCTAGCTATATGGATAATATCAATAAACCTAGGTGATCAGTCTAGATAAATCAACATAAACCAATAATCAATCAAGCACAAGAGAATCAATCCAACTAGATAGGAAAACGAACAAGAGTAGAAAACTCACAACCAATCAATTGCTGGCTTCAAACTGTCAAGTGCAACAATGGAGGTTTAGTTCTCCATTAGGGTTTGTAAGCAAAATACGTAAAACGGTGGCAACTAGGGTTCGCCCCTTACAAAGTCTTAACAATTAGACTTAAATACTAAGGCAAATATTCAGGAATAAAATAAAGGAAAATAACAAACTTGGAAACAAAGTCTCGGACTTAAAATAAAGCGGAATAAAAATACGAAACGAAAGTCTTCAGCACGTCTCCACCGCGGGTGCGGTGGGTTCCACCGCTGGGTGCGGTGGCTCTCCAGTGGCTTCTGTCCACTTGTCTGACGACCTCACCGCAGGTGCGGCAGTGCCCACCGCTGGGTGCGGTGGGACTCCAGAATCTTGTCTGGTTTCTGCTTCTTCCACCGCAGGGGGCGGTGGTCTTCGGCGCGGGTGCGGCAAGGCTCCAGTAACATCTCCTCTTCAAAGCTCTTCCTTGCAATCTCTCGCACCGCTCCTCAACTCGTCTCTTCACTCCTTTTGCGTCTTTCCTTGGTGGCTTCCTTCCTCAGTGTCTCATAGATATCCACAATAGCTCAAACACCTACAAAAACACCAAACTTCGCCTCCAAATGCCATACACATGAATGTGTCTAAATCTACCTGAATGACACCAATAAACCCTCTAATGACTCTCACTTAAGCCCTACAAAGTAGTGCTTATCAGGTTGCTCTGTATGTTCTTGTCTATGTCGACGATCTGATTATTGCTGGTAGTGACCCTGATCTCATTTCCCGATTCAAATCCTATCTCAGTTCTTGTTTTCATATGAAGGATTTGGGGACTCTGAAATATTTTCTTGGGATAGAAATCGCCCGCAACTCCTCTGGGTTATTCCTTTCTCAACGAAAATATGCTCTTGATATACTATCTGAGGCCGGTCTGTTAGTTGTCAAACCGGCACCTGTTCCTATTGAGCAACATCACAATCTTGCCAAATCTGACAGCTTGTTGTTTGATAGTCCTGAGTGGTATCGTCGTCTGATTGGTCGCCTCATCTATCTGACGATCACTCGACCTGAGTTGTCCTATTCAGTGCACACCCTCGCTCAGTTCATGCAGTCTCCCCGACTTGATCATTGGCATGCTGGTCTCCGAGTCTTGCACTACTTGAAAGGTCATCCGAGTCAAGGGTTGCATCTTTCTGCTCAGAGCTCTCTCCAGCTTCGCGCCTTCTGTGACTCTGATTGGGAATCGTGTCCCACAACACGTCGCTCAGTCACAAGGTATTTCATGATGCTTGGCCATTCGCCCATTTCTTGGAAGACCAAGAAGCAGGTTACTGTGTCGCGATCGTCCGCAGAGGCCGAGTGCCGGGCGATGGCGTCTGCATGTTGTGAGCTTATTTGGCTCAAGTCCCTCTTGAAGTCATTAGGAGTTCCACACTCGACTCCTATGTCTCTCTATTGTGATAGTCAAACTGCTTTGCATATAGCAGCGAATCCCGTCTTTCACGAGCGCACCAAACATATTGAGATTGATTGTCATTTGGTGCGTGATCAGATTCAGACAGGGAATGTCGCAACACAATACGTGTCGACCACACAGCAGCCAGCGAATTTATTTACCAAAGCACTAGGGAAAGGGCAATTCGAGCTTCTCCTTAGCAAGTTGGGCATTATTGATCCACATGCTCCAACTTGAGGGAGAGTATAAGAAAATAATATTGTATTTTCCTTATTTATGTTGTAGATATCTTTTCTTATCTTTTATGGCAACTAGAGATATTCTCTTGTAACTATATATCCCACATTCAATGAAAGTGAACCTCAAAGAATTTATTTCCAAAAGATTATCTCTCTCTCTAATCTTATCAAAACTAGTCCAATGGTTTTATCATCTTAGTATACTTAGCGTAAAAAGAATATACTCAATATAAAGAGAATACATCTTGTATATAACCGTTTTTATTGTGCTATAGTTAACATTTAATATAAGAAAAATTATAGTTGTTAAATTTATTAGTTAATAATAACAATATCACGTTGGTCGCCCGCACTTTATCGATCCACCACTAAGACTAATGTGCCCCGTTTAAATTTGTTTTGGCTCCGCCACTGATTATATATGTGTGCATGTATTTTATACTATGTGTACATCATTTTATTGAACATGTGTTTATTAATTTTGTACCATGAGTGCATTAATATTGTATTGTGTGCATACGTTTTGTACTAAGTGTGAATCTATTTTATACAACATGTATCATTTTTTCTTTGTACTATTATTTTGTACGTACTACGTATGCATCATTCTCACGTTCATATATATAAGCGTTCTTGCTATAATATTAAAGTGTGTTTGAATAGATGTGAAAATCTATCTTTTTATTGGTTATTTACCTATTTAACTAGGTAGTAAATAAAACTCAATCGCCTTAGGGACACATAGTATAACGGTAAAAGGGTTGACCATTCAGTTCTAAGTCATTAGTTTGATTTTAGCCATTGGCACTACACATCTCGCGATTTATCTCCTCTACTAGGCATGTGACATGCAGGGTAGTTGTGGGCGCTTTTATTCGAATTGTTATGTGATATAAATTCGAAGTACATAATAATTATGTAGTGCAACATGTTCCCTAGCACATTCAATTTTGAGGGAAAAAAAAAACACTGAAAGAAAACATGTTCCTGTACGTGCCTAGTTAGAATTTTATGTTTTGATGGGTCAGTTAATTGCTTGCTTGTGCAGTACAATACATGTGCTATTTTTGGTCCAAACATGTAATGTGAGCAATCTTCTTTGCTCCTCTATATCTCTCGATCTCGCGTCATTTCTGATTTGGTGCTCTTTCTTTTCATCTCCTTAATTGTAATCTGTCCTCCTACGCCACAACATATTGTAATAGAGAGCGAGACAAAAGTCTTAACCTTTATAAATTGGTTATTCGCTAAAATATGCCACGAGAAATTGAAGACTTGGTCGTTAGTAGTAATGATTGATATAAATTAGTACGTGCTTAAGGTGCTTTGGATTTGCAATGGTATGATATATAGTTAGATGTTACGATATAACTTTTTTAACAAGATTAAGACATCAAGCCTAAGTGTGATTTGTGTTATGCTTTCTGTATACGGGCTTGTATGTACATAGTATACCATTTTCTTTTATTTTGTTTCAGCATGTTCAAAGGACGGAGAACAAACAATATCCCACGAGATTTGATCCGGAGCGAGGATGAGTACACAAAGGCCGGCCAGGTTTAGGATGTATTTGTTCCTCAATCTGTTTGAAACTTGGCGGGTTCAACTTTGATATATACAAGGTGCAGGGTTATGTATGACAAGGAAAGAGCTAGGCAGCATGGGCATGTTGGCATAAGTGCTTGTTGCAAGAGAATTAAAAGAAAGATGACAAGGAGGCACAAAGGGAGTTGTGGGTGGGGGAATGGATGTTTCAATTTTGGAAGGTTGCTCTTAAAATTAAGCACATGGGAACCCTTGCTAACTAATTCCTATATCTTTCAAATTTAATGCTCCTTTGCCCCCATATTCTCTTAAATTTCTTGTATGAAGATATGCACAACAAAGTGATTAGATATGTCTCCAGTTAGTAATTAGTAATTACATTGCATTGTATGCCCACCAAAAACCCTAGTTAGCCTATTTATATATTTTGGTTGCCCCACAAACACAATAGGCCGGGCTTCCTATAATCTAGTCTTAGCTGTTCTCATAGGCATTCATCATATGATGACACTCTTTGCTTTTGCCTCTCCGAATATATACCTTTTCTACTCAACCGACCTATAAGTATTTTTACACGATTATTTTTCAACGCATAAGTAAAGTTGTCTTTTAGCGCATAGGGTACGTACATAATGTACCCTATGCGCATAGGTTTGAATCATGATAAACCACTATCGAAATCAATATATATTTTGCTATGCAATCCACGAAAGTGTAAATGAAATAAGACAAAGTAATCAATTCCTAAAAAGACTTTTGAAAGGAATCGAACCTTAAAATACATGTAATATTGGGTTTTAGACTTTTATTAAGTGCAATTATGGAGAGGATGCTCTACCATTCATCATATGAACCAACACAACAACACAATCCAAAAGCCCTTTATATATGTAGTGAGAACTTCCGAATGATCATAGGATTCTTAGAAAGTTATGGCAGTTATTATGGAGCAATGATTAAATTACAGTTATAACATTGGTTACTAGCGGTTACTGACATATCCAATAGGGGAACGATCACGATGCAACGGTTACAAAACAACTACAGACGATTATGGCAGTTACATTGTTGGTTACAACAATAGTTACAAGCATGTGGCAAAAGAACAATCACATGATAAACATGGTAAAAGATTAACCAACCATAAGGACATTTCCTTTAGAGGGAAGAAAAAATGTCTAGTCCCTCAAGGAAAACTGACAAATTACACAAAACAAAGTTCCATTCAAGGGAACTTGCCTTACACATGCAACAAACCATTTTGTTTTCCTCCGAAATTCAAGTCCGCTTTACAAGCGTATACTCCATACAACCAAACATGTTTTATAATGAAGAGAGTCCTAAAATGTCGTGTGAATCTTGACCATACTAAATGGAAATGATTTCTTGAAAATTACGAACAATCATCCCCCATTTTTGTGTAATCCTTGAATCACAAAATAACCAAGACGTTATTCCAAACTCTATGCATAACGAAAACATCTAGCAAATTGAATTTCCGGTTAGTGTGATTACACACTTCAAACACCCTAGAATCATGATTTCCTATGGATTGAGCCAATCATCCTCTTTCGGTGGATGAAGATAACATACGCATGATTTACTTTCCATCTCTAAAGTTGTACTTGACTCTATTAAGGGTCTTGAATCCATATCCTTTCATGAACGTATCTAAAGCCAACCCAAAGGTTCATGAAACGGCCAAATTTCATGATCATATAGATAGATCCTTTAATGGGAATGTTACATCAATCGTGTACGTACAATATGCAAGTTTTCAAAGGAACTATTAAATAGACTTTGTCTTCAACCTCTTAACTTGTGGGAGCCAAACACCCACTCGAGAAATTTTCTTTGTGCTCTCAGTTTCTATGCATGTGTTTTCACATTGAATTCGTCCCTAATGTTAATTATGAAGAAATTGGGTATCCTACTTCTAGAAACCTATATGGGTCATTAACTCATGCCCTTAAAGCCAACCCCTTCATCAAATGGGTTAGCAAATTGTTTTAGACCGTATAAGACAACCGAATCTACACAATGTGTCATGTATCCACAAACTTTGCTATATATCACAACAAAGGGACATAAGCACCACAAAACACATGATCTTTCCCCTCTGGCCAGAGATATAATGCTCACATAGTTGATAAAAGGTTCAAGTATAACCAAATATTATAGACTTAATTCCCTTATTCGTTTGCATATGAACTAGGCTATAACTAACATTGCCAATCTCATTTCCTTTGTAGAATACAAGACACTAGATCATAAAGGACATAGTTCCTTCAGGGGAACTAAGTATCCTTCCACATTTAGAAGAAAAATAATGTAAGGCCCTATGCCTTAAAACCGCCGTCACGTGCCAAACTGAGAACTCTCCAAGAGGTCACCCATTTGGTACTACTTCATTCCTAACACGCTTAACTTTAGAGTTCTTTGTCTTCACACGAACCTTGAAAAGGAAGAGTTCTTGTTGACATGGGTAAAACCTCAATCCATATAAACTAGTCTTAAGTCTCGCGTGTTACAAACTCTCCCACTTAAACCCCTTGATGACCTCGTCAAGGCCGAAAGATCGCCCTCTGGATCGAGCGACCGCCATTCTGGCCAAGTCAACTCATAACCCAGTGTCGACTCTGATACCATTTGTAAGGCCCGATGCCTTATAAGCTTTATCCATGCCAACCCGAGCACTTCCTAAGTTGTACTTCTCGCTCAAAGTTTATTAATTATGTGATCGCAACACTTATCTTATTAATTTTCACCACACCACAATTATTCTTAAAGCTTTTAACACAATCTCGAATAAAACGAGAGCAACACAGGATGACATTACGTCCAACCCAATTGCACCAGCAAGGTGCTTAAGCACCTCTTATCCTTAACAGGTAGATAAGAAGCAATGGTCATGACCATAAAAGTATTAAGGAATTATTCCGACTAGTACCGACTTATAAAGAGATCATTATGCCTTACAAGACCATAATATCCCTGACACACACGACTATTAAAGTCCATACACAATGACTATAAAGTCCACATTCAAAATCGTCATTACAACGATAACAACATTAATCATTATACTTATATAATTATTTATATATCAATAATAACTATCAACCTAGATACGTAATTATTTAAAGCACACTAGTGTTCCCAAACATTAATTAGGTTTTAGAAATTACCCAATTAATTAATATTTTAATTTCAATATTAATTGTCTGTAAAATAATTAATGAAATTACAAGAACGAACCACCACTTGCCTTAAGTCGTTTTGTCGAAAAACGACGTATCGACGTTCAAGAGGAGTTCGATTCTAGTCGACGAACTAGATTCATGATTCATTTCCGTTCCCAATGGAAATTCTGAGACGTACCCAATTCACAAAAAATAAATTATAATTAGATAATTTATTTCGAAGTGGAAAATTGAATGAGGTTCATATCGATTAATCTTTAAATTTATTTAAACCGAATAAATCAATCGTCAAAATTAATTTAATTATAGTCGATTCATTACGCGACACAATTAATCCTCCAACCACATGTCTAATAACCTTAATATAAATGATTTATTTGATTATTTTATTTATTGCCTCTAATAACAAATTTTAGCTATATACGTATATAGTTATAAACGGTTAATATTAAGATTTTCCTAATCAAAATATTATACAAATAATATGATTAATTTTAATACTAATTATATTAAACTTAGATTAATTTAATTAAGATAATTTATCTTAATTAAATTAAATTAATCGAATTAAAAATAAAAATAAAAACCACAAACAACACCTTTACCACAAAAACAGATTGCATGAGGAGTGGTTTTCGCAAGACTCTTTCGGGCTCGTTTGAAATCCAAATATATAGAGACCGGTGTGGTTGTATTCGTTGCAACCAGTACTTTCCCCAGAACATAGAATAGGCGTCAAATGTGGTCAGTGGTGGCCAAAACGTTCCGATGAACAGGTGGTATCAGATCAGTTTTCCCGAAAAACGCTTAGATTGAGCCCACTTTCAGCGGCTCGTTGGTGATTAAAACAACGTCTAAATTGAGCAAGGCCAACGGCTATGGACTCGTGGTGTTGCAGGCTATCTCCAGATGTGATTGGTGGTGGAAGAGCTTGAGAAATGGCGCCGAAAAATGCCATTTACAATAGCTCGAAATGCACAGAGGCGGAAGGGAGATGGCTTGGTTTTGGGGTAAATTGGATGCTGGAAATGAATTGAAAGATTTCCCGTAATTCCAAAAACATCGTCCCCCAAATCACTCGCTCGAATTGATCGTAATTGGATCGAATTTCCCAATTTATGCCCGGGTGAGTCACACACGTGTCCTTTCAATCGCGGATTGATTTCAACCAATTTGGAAACCAATTAATCCCAAAATTAGGGGGTTTTGATTGTCCCTTGATTGATCTTTGAATCCCATGGCTCCATTGCTCCCAATTTGTAAAAACGAGCTCGAATTCCGCCATTGAAATCAAGCCCTAACATGTGTTCTAGAGAAAAAAGAAGATAACTCACACTTTTTTCTTAATGACGCACGACCCACTCAATTTTGGGTGAATTGTATTATTTTACCCAAACTTTAAAAAGTGAGACAAAAACACCCTATTTTAACTACAAAATTATTATAAAATTGCCCAACCTTTATTTTTTAATCATTGGTACACTTATTTATTAATTTCTACACCGTATTGTTGTAACCCAATTAATAACTCGTACAAAAATTATCTTAACATAATTTTTGGACTTAAGTTAATGAAAATGAAAATTACTCCTCTATAAAATAAGTAAATAAATTTCATAACTTTTATTATTAACAAAAGGAAAAATTACCAAAAATAATCCCAACTGTCCCTAATAGATAAAAAATAATATCAACTTTCAAGTCAACCAAAAATAATCCAAACTTTGAATCCATGAACCAAAACTAATACAAATGATTTTTCCGGTTGAAATTCCGGCTAATTCGATAACAACATTATACCTAATAAGAGATCTTGTACAAAGGAGAATCGCTTACAACGTCCAACTACAAAGAAACATCGAATACACGTTATCAGATTAGCCAGAAATTCAACAAAAAAAGTCATTTGTATTATTTTTGGATCATGGATTCAAAGTTAGGATTATTTTTGGCTGACTTGAAAGTTGAGATTATTATTTGTCTATTAGTTAATGTTGAGATTATTTTTGGTAGTTTTTCCTTATCAAAATAAAAAAATATTACCATAATGCCCTTCTAATTTAAGATGTATTATAACAAATTGTACCCTTAATTGTGCATATCGAAACGATGAAACAAAGCAAGAGAATCCCTGAGAAACAATAACAACAATCCTCATAATACCAAGTTATAAAGCAACAACTAAACCCCGCGAGATATATATCGTTCCTACGAATACTCGTGCTAACTAAGCATATAAGACAACACCAATTTCACACCAAAGTCCAACTAGCACCATACGATGATAATAATATATATAAGGGTCCTCACTAGCAATATATACAACCTAGTATATAATTCATATTTTTCCACATCATTATATCACACAAGTTCTCAAACACAATATGACAATATTTATCCCAACTTAATTAGAACAAATAATTAATTGTCAATTAAGGAAAATATGTAACAAATGTAAGAGTGAACCTCCACTTGCCTCAAATTAAGATATCGGTGGAATGACGTAACGTCCTATGGAAGAGGTTGTTCTTAACCGACGAACTGGATTCCTGGTTCACCCTGCTCCCAATTGCGATTCCAAGACGTATCCAATTTACAAGAAAATAAATTATAATTGGATAATTTATTCATAAATGAAAATTAAACGTTACTCGTATCAATTTCTAATTGGATTGATTTAAGTCCAAATAAATCAATTGCCGATGTTACCTAATTTTAACGATTATTTATACCATACCAAAAATCTTTCAGTCATATATTCTAAATAATCATATTACAAATAAATTAATCTATTTCATTTATTTACAACATTAATTATATACTTAACTATATATATTATCCACTCTTATTGTAAAAAAATTAACATTTTACAATTTAAGAAATATCATATAAAATAAGTTAAATTTAATTTTCATATCAATAAAATTAAATTAACACAAATTATCACTAAGTAATCTTGATTATCCATATAATCAAGATTAAACAAAAAACTACAAAAAACGAATTCGATAAAAATCGAATAGAGGATCGAACAGGACTGTGCTCGATTGAAAACCAAATGGCTCATGGTTGGTGGCGTTGGATTCGTGACTTCAAGACGAAGATTTCGACACCGGAATCCTAGGCGGAGATGCACTGAGGTGGGAGAATTTTGCCCAAGAACACCCAAAAATCTCTGAAAACTATATGAACCCTAAACCTTGAAATTGGATGAATTAGGTGGACGATTGAAGGGGTATTTATAGGGTAAATATAGCTTGAAATGTGATCGACACAATCCCATAAGAATCGCCTCCCAATTAATTTTGATGAGAACGAATTTTAAAGAATTGATTTCGATCGATTCAAAACAACGTGATTGCTCCCGGACAAAATCCGGGCGTTTTGCCCTTAATCCCGCCAATTGATTGAGGTGTTTAATGCGTGAAGTCCTAATCTTCAATGCCCATGGGTCAATTTGACAAAACGAGCTGAAAATTGGGTTAAAATTCGCCATGGAAACCAGCTTGAACTCGCGCCAACAGAGGTTGAAGAAGAGAACTGCATTATCAAGTTGTGGCAAAAATGCCGCTATTTTAAGAAGCTCACTCAAGAAGATAAACATCAGCACAGGTTTAGCTTACGATGTGTTTGGAAGCCCTCGAAAATTAGAAAATTTTTCCATACTTATTTATAATATTATCCTAAGCTTGTTTATTCATTTTAACCCAAATTTTAGTTGGAAGAAAAATTAAATAAGGTTAGTACTAAGCTTAAATCACATTTTCTTATAATTTTTTTTAAATCTTAATTAATATATTATTAATCTCAACTTAAATATTTTATGTTAAATTGATAAGTTTATTTAATTTAAAATTAATATAATGTTAAAATAGATTTAAATAAATCATAACATAAAGATATTAAGAAATTGATTAATTTATTTCCACTTTTACAAATAATAATTGACTAGTCTTTATTAAAAAAATATTACACTTATACCCTTATGAAAAAATAAAGGTTATTACAGAGTCACTGATCTTGACGATTTCATCAAAGGTTCATGATCTCCCTAGACTATTTCTTTGATATGATGTCTCATATAAACCTGCCTTTACATGGCGCTTGGCACCCGAAAAGGTTACTCTGCACATGTCTGAACCCTAGATATCGTATTGACCACCTTTGCGTATTGGAGAGATGGTGGCCGAGACCGTTCTTCTATTTTGCGCTCTTGTATAGCCTTTGCCTTGTTAGATAAGATATTTTTCAAGAGGCCATTTTTTATTAGCTATGCAACCTCACACCGCAAGGCTCAATGATCGACATCGTAATTAATTAAAGTCGCACCATTTTGAGGGATCTTTTAGATGATTCGGTTTGTCTAACATCTTGGGACATTTCATTATGTCCCCTATTTGGCTTAATGTTTTGATGAGACTAGGCCCATCAACAATGAAGGCGTAGTCTTGTATTTTCAGAGGCAACTTGGGGTCGTTTCTCTAGATTTTGGGGTCGTCACTACAAATGTTGATGGTGTAACACCCCCAAACTCGGAGTGTCACAACCGTGGATTCTACCCAGAACCCACCAAGGAAAGGAAAACAAACGGAATAACAACGACAACGGAAGCGACTAAACACTTGAAATTAATAAAATTAATGGTTAAAAAAATGAAATGAATGCCTAATACAAGGTTAACCTGACACAATAACAACATCAGAGTACACAACGGAATACAAAAGGAAGCCCAAAGGGAAACTAGCACCACCATCGAGCACCTCCAACTCCTCCATGTCGTTATCAAACCGTCAAAGCTGAAAACATGTAACTGAAAAACCAATGGAACCAACAGAAAACCCAGAGTAACTTCTGTTAGTAATTGAGATCTCAGCAATGAACTCGCAATCAAATAACAAATTCGGAAACTAAACAGACAAGTTACAAACCAAGTTTAACCAAAGCTTAAACGCACTTAAGAGTAGATTACTAAGATAATCAAACAAACACAGCGAAATCACGACTTAGTAACAACACACAAAATAACACACACACACACAACAGAACACACCACATGCACAACGCAAATACACCGATTGTTGAAACACAATAATGCCATACGTACAAGCAAGATCCATTTTGCCATGAGAGGCTAAACCACAATCCTAACACATTATGTGCCATAACTAAGACACATAAAAAGTTAACCACATAAACCATTCGCACACTTCAGCTAAGTCACTGAACAAGAAAACACAGGAATTGCAGATAAAATCCAAAAATTCAATCGTCACATAGGCCAAACCAAGGCAATCAACTAAATAAGTCTTGGATGACATACCTCGAAACCAAGCAAACAATATCCAATGAAGAGTGATAGTCAATCATTACCTGGCCTAAACAAGCCATAGAAGTACAACACCACAAATCAACAAAAATCATTGAAAACACACTTATAAATGAAAACACTCCAATTTTTAGAATCTGAGAGTCAACTTGTAAAATACAAAAACTAGATAAAACAACTTCCAAAATTCCTCAAATTTTACGAATAGATAGCCTTTAATGCTACGGACCCAATTCCTCAAGAATCACCTTAATCTGACTTCAAACAAAAAACATATTGCAAATACACTCCACTACTATACCATAGTTTCCAGATTCGAACCCTAACTCGGCTTTGCATACAAAACTATGACCTAATGTTTCTTAAAAATGATGAAATTCAACATATAAATACTAGGATTCAAGATGAGTCCATTTACATATCATACACCCAATTCCGATCTAAACTCAATTTATAATGAATTTTTAAAGTATATCGTTTTATCCAGTTTTTCCTGAATATCGAGAATCACTCATAGATTTTTATCTCTTTCGATACAGATCCAAATACCATAAAATATTACTCCATCCATTAAGTTTTAATTGACGTGTAGCAAGTTTCAGACAAAATAAGAAATCAATTATTTTCCCAAATTATCCTTATGATTAGTGACTAATTACTTTTGTATTACTACTCATGAAATCTCACAAAAAAATATCAGAAAATCAAAAGGAAATCTCCTCTTGTTATGTTTCTCCTAGAAAATGGGAAAGCAATGAATAAAAAATTAAAAACCAAAAAATATAAAAAATAAAAATTACTAAGCATGAGGATAAATCTGGAAAAAATAGGTGAAAAAGTCTAAAATGACAATTAAAACTTAACAAAGACTTAATCCTAAAACGTCAATTAAAACTTAACGGAGGGAGTACATACATACTCCCTAATATTCCACCTATCATCTATAAAAATTTCATCAATATTTGAGTTTTATAACCCCGTCCTTAGGGTATATGACCCTTTAAGGAGGGTGGAATAGCAGGTTTGGACTGTAAATTATGTTTAACAGCCGCTTGACCCCCTAAGTCACCATCCACAATGCGCGCGCTTCAGTCAACTTTAGTTCGTTACCCGTATTTATCAAACGCTCCCATTCCCACCGCCCCCTTCCTCTCTCAAATCTCAACCGAAACCCCCAAAACGACGCAGTTTCACTTGAAAAGCTTCGAGCTGCAATGGTGATGGCGACTACCATGAACCGAAAGGAGGTGGATCGGATCAAGGGCCCCTGGAGCCCCGAGGAGGACGAGTCGCTGACCCCCAAAACGACGCAGTTTCACTTGAAAAGCTCCGATATGTTGATGGTGGAGGACGCCGCGCCGAAGCCGGAGGTGGATGAGGACGAGATCCGCTAGCCGCTCAAGAGAGCCATGAGCGACGGCGCCGATATCATCAGGAACGTCTCCGGCTTGACCTTGAGCCCCAGGAGTCCTTCCGGATCTGATGTGAGCGACTCCGGCGGCCACGTCTACCGGCCGGTTCCCAGGACTAGCGCGTTTCTTTGATAGATGATTTGCAAAAGGAGGTCCCTGACCTAAGGGGCGAGTGTTCTCAGTTAAGGTCGCTTTTGGAAGAGAAGACCAAGGGTTTAGAGTTGGTTGTGACTGAAAACAATGAGTTGAAGATAGAGATTGAAGAGGCGACACTGAAAGCTAAAGCAGCTGAAGCTGAAAATAAGATGTTAATCGATCGTTGGATGCTGCAGAAAATGCAGGATGTTGAGCGCTTGAATGAGGTTTTTACCATATTATTGCTCATGTTTGAATTATAGAGTTTATTTTATTTTAACTGTATCTTTCATAAAAAAAATTCATAAATTTATTTTCTTGACACTGTACAAGAGTAAAGAACTTGTGTAGTGGGCTATGGATAAAATGCAATGGTTATTTCGTAAATTTGGAAACAAAAGCAAAATTAACTTGGCTTTTGTGCCTTCTGTTTCTATTTTGGTATGTGCACTCTAGCCTTCTTGTTCACGCAACATGTAGCCGGAATGATTCATTTTAATTTCCAGTTTGAAAGGTGATTATTGTTACAATCTCTGCAAAGATTGTAGCTTCTCATTCCGGACTATTGTTTTAGATCTTGGATTGATGGATTTGTTCATGAGATTGATATATCTAATTGCAAGATCAATGGCATCTCGGCTGTTATTTAGTGTGGTCAGATGTATTTTCAACTATCCCTAGAGAGAAAGTATTGTTAAATAACTGTCCCTAAAAAAGACATTTCCAAAATGTCTTTGGGGACAACTGTCCCTAAAGAGGCACTTCAGAAACGCATCTGGGACAGTTCCCAACTGTCCCTAAATAGACAATTTCCAACTATCCCTAGAGAGAAAATATTGTTAAACAACTGTCCCTAAAAAATACACTTCCAAAATGCATTTGGGGACAATTGTACCTAAAGAGACACTTCAAGAAGCATATGGGGACAGTTTCCAACTGTACCTAGAGAGAAAGTATTGTTAAACAACTGTCCCTAAAAAGACACTTCCAAAATGCCTTTGGTGACAACTGTTCCTAAAGAGGCACTTCAAGAAGCATATGGGGGACAGTTTCCAACTGTCCCTAAAGAGAACATATTGTTAAACAACTGTCCCTAAAAAAGACATTATCAAAATGCATTTGGGGACAACTGTCCCTAAAGAGGCACTTCAAGAAACATATGGGGACAGTTGGACCTAAAGAGACAATTTTTAACTGTCCCTAGAGAGAAATTATTGTTAAACAACTGTCCCTAAAAAAGACACTTCCAAAATGACTTTGGGGACAACTGTCCCTAAAGAGACACTTCAAGAAACATATGGGGACAGTTAGAAACTGTCTCTATCCCTAGAGACAAAGTATTGTTAAACAACTGTCCCTAAAAAAGACACTTCCAAAACGGCTTTGGGGACAACTGTCCCTAAAGTGATACTTCAAGAAGCATATGAGGACAATTTTTAACTGTCCCTAAAGAGACAATTTCCAACTGTCCCTAGAGAGAAAATATTGTTAAACAACTGTCCTTAACAAAGACACTTCCAAAATGCCTTTGGGTCCCTAAAAAAGACACTTCAAAAATATTGTTAAACAATTAGGGTGCTTTAAATTATTAGTATTTTTCTTGTATACTCCAAGCTTCTTTTTAATCAACCATATTCAATTCGTAATATTATATATGACTATGAGTCTATGACTCTAAAACAAATTTAACAAAAATAAATAAATAACTTGGGTTTTTTGTTAAAGAAAAAAAGGTTTCCAAAATATATTATCTAATAGTTTTTGTTGTTGTTAATTGGGTTAATTAATTTGTATATTAATTGTTATTTATAAAAAAGTCTTTCGAAAACTATTTTCATAAAATATTTGATTAAATATGTTAATCTATCCAAACCTATTGTGCTATAACAACACTCAGAATTATAGTAATATCTAGCTTCTCAAAGAAAAAGAATAATTGTAATTCTTATAATTTATTTTTTCGATTTATAAAATCTCGTCCGATCCGATAAGTTTGGTATTAAGAAAAAAATTTAAGAGGAAGCAAACTTCAAAGGAGATTAAAAAACGCTAGATTGTGAATTAATTTTTGTACAGCACGCACCATTATATATGAAAGCGCTAGATTTATTAGGTAAAAGGAGTCATGCATGCAATTTCAAATAAACGGAATCCGTGCGACATATTTGTGAGTAAATTGGGTCCTTCGGGCCCAATTTACTCTTAAAACACCTTGACCCTGTAACACATTATAAATTTATGACATACTCCATAATATATCCACAGCAATTTATTTAATCTGAACCCACCACATAATACAAACATACCCATAAATCGATCTCAACCACTTTACTATCAGTACAGTTAATTGAAGAAAAGAAAATATGAACTTACAAAAATTAGAGATGGACAAAACTTACAATGTTTAGATGATGTACGTATCCTAAGGATCGATCGAACAATAGTCATTATTGTTGATTAATCAATTGGCAATCAAGTTTGACAAGTAGAGAAGAGGGACGGCAGAGGTATGATGATAGATATATACTAGAAATCGAAGCCCATGCTTCACACGAGCCATTTGTGTATATGTAGTATTGTTGTTTAAATATGAGTTTGTAATATATTTTTGTTGTTCTATGTTTTATCTGAGATGATATTTTTTTGATATTAATTTAAATATAATATCTAAGTATATTATATATAAAATGCTATGATTGTACTTATGAAGCAGAGCATTTTTAAATTTGTTTTGTTAGAAGTACAATTTTAATTTTGAATTAAGGTGGAAGTTCTTTTTTGTAGGGATGTGTTTTTTTTATGAAAATATTTTTGGAATATTTTAGAAATGCATATCTAAGTATGTGTTGGGTTAAAGTGGTGTATTTGTAAACAATGATTGTAATATTGTAAGTAAAGGTGATTTATATTAATTTGTAATGATTGTTTGATTTTAAAAGCGTAATAAATGAGTCTACCAATGGAATAAATTCTTTTAATTAAGATTTTGATGTATGGGTGAACTTAAGCTACTTTGTAATAAAACATAGATTCTTCTAATTAATTATTTTACTTAATTGGTAATTGTTTCGGGTATATATTCCTCCTATAAGCATTAGTGATGTTCTAGATCATTTTACCCTTGTCTTCTTAACCTGAACACCTCCTTCTTGGACAGTTACCCCTCACTCTCACACTCCTCCACTTTTTCCTTGTTCCACACATGCATCACCAACACCGGCTCCGTGTGTCCCTGTACCCGACATCCGCGCACCCTCCATGCACTCCTGTCGATAGCCATCCCCGTCCCCCTCTTTCCCCCACATGGTCGCCATCTCCCCGTCCTTTCCCCGGCGATCCACCTGATGGCGACCACCCCACTTTCCCTACCTTCTCTCCTTTCTCTTTCTTGAAAGGATCATCAGCAGATCATATGGGGTTCAGAGCAGATGACGATGACGATTACTTCTTCAAGATGGGGCTGATCGACGACTTTGGCGTCGGCAAATCCTACATCTTCCCCCGATTCACTCGCAATGACTTTAGCCTCAAGCATAAATCCACCATCGGCGTCGAATTCGCAACTTGTAGCATTCACGTTGACGATAAGGTCATCAAAGCCCAAATTTGGAACACATATGGCCAAGAAAGGTACTCCTTTGTTCTCGATTTTGACATTGCCCAGCCTTTTATGCTCGTCGTTTGTCTAATTTGAAGTTCATGGGGGAAGAATGCTCATTTTACGCTGCATGAAGTTTAGGGCCTGAAAATGTATATATTCGTGCTTGTTTTGAGTGTTAACTAAATTCTTTGATTCTCACGACTTGATTTGGGATCGACAGCGGTAGGATTGTATGATTCAATAGTGATTTCTCACTACCACTGTGGCTCAATGCTTTGATTCATAATATAATTTTGCACCCTGGAGAAGCCATATTTGGCGTGCATTTCTAGCAAGCAACTTGTTGGCCAACATGTATGACCAAAAAATAAAGAAGACTAAAAGAGTTAAACTATGCAGACTTAAGAATTCAAACAAAACTACTACTAATGTACAACACTATATACCATTTGGTACATGATATATTGTTAACTTTTCGTAGGGAAACTTCAATGGAAGATTACAATGATTACAAGTTGATCTAAATGTCATTTCCCTAAACCTACATAATTCCTCTTGCACTATGTGCTAAAAAAACATGTAATTGCAAGTCAAGCAATCAACAGTTTCAACTCTTATAGAAACCTTGATTCACATGATAACTTGGCAAAAAGGTATTGCATCTAGGATGAACTTCAATTTAATGCATGTAATCCTTCAAGTAAGAAGCCTTTAAAAAGCCAAAAATAGGTAATGTAGAAAAGTAAGTAAACTTATAGAATCCAATAACAGGGAGGTGCAACAGAGTTCCAGTTATGTGCAAGCAAGCTTTAGGCCACTTCATTAATTTGAACAAAACCAATAGGACTTTCAGAAACGAAGTAAAATATTAGTATAGTGTTGGAATATAGCATCCCACATCTAAAGTTGAGTCATAAATTGCCTAGTATATAAGCTTGATGGGCTACTCCTCCTATTACCAGTTGGTTTTAGAATGGAACCTCATTGGGCTTATGTACTGGGCCTATCCGCGCCTATGCGCTCGTGTCCGCACGACCCCTAGCCTATGGGCCCACGGACTTTCACATGGTATCAGAGCTGGTTCGGTCCTAGGCCCCTTTCTTGGGTTGGTTGAGTCTGGCTATAAAGAGATTGAGATGCCCACCCACACCCGTTTGTCCAAGTGTCAACTGGGCCAGGCCAATTGCCCGCCCGTTGCACTTGCGGGGGCGTGTTGGAATATAGCATCCTACATCTAAAGTAGAGTCATAAATTGCATAGTATATAAGCTTGATGGGCTACTCCTCCTATTACCAATTGGTTTTAGAATGAAACCTCATTGGGCTTATGTACTGGGCCTATCTGCGCCTATGCGCTCGTGTCCGCACGACCCCTAGTCTATGGGCTCACGGACTTTCACCTATAGTGAAAACAACAAATATAAACAAATCATATGCAGAAGCAGTTTGCAGAAGGCGGAGTAGTTGGGACAATACCTTGTGTCGCCCGTAGTATAATTTAATACAAAAACTAATGAGGTTGTAAATTATTTCTTTATGGAGTTGAGATGTATGTGTTCACTTGCAAATTGGTTGTATTGTCATCATGTCTTTAAAAATGTTGCGCACATGATTGAATAGCGTAGTCGGACTTGATCAGTGGCGGATCTAGAACGAATTATAAGGGGGGCTCAAAGACTTATAACATACTCTCTCCTAACATAATCTCTAATACGAAGATCATATTCGTTGATTGGTTTTTGCAATGTCGGATCACTAACAATATCCTCTTCACATATAGTCTTTATTCTAGCTCAATTTAAACTACATCAATTAAAATATTCAAGTATTCAACCAATGTTCAACATTTCAAGCAATTTAATCAATCCCCAAAAAATTAACTATAAGTCTATAAACAAATATTTCAACTAATATTTAATATATAATTATAGATTCAATGTAAATATGTAATCTTTAAGCAAATATATAGATATGATTCATACAAGATTTTCAATTTTCCTTAAACCCTAAACAACTAAAACTCACAATTTTTGGATGAAATGAGAGACGGTGAGCGCGTCAGACTGGTCGGCGTCAGACTGGTCGGCGTTGGGCGTCAGGCGGCGGGAGAGGCGTAGGCGGTAGGACGTCAAAATTCCACCAAAAATTGGGAGTTGAAGACTTGGAGAGGAAAGGTCGGTGCTGTGTGGCCGGTGTTAGGGTGAGTTGAGTAAATGACCCATTTGAAAGTTTTTATTAAGAAACTACCCTCCTAGGAAACTAACCCCATTCCCCATTCCCCTCTCCTTGAACCCTACTCCCTATCTCTAAACCCTATCTCCTAAAACCTAAACATAAAAAAACAATATTTTAGAAAGAGAAAAAACAAAGAAGATGGAGGAAAAAAATATTAAAATAAATTAATAAGGGGTAAAAAAAATACATAAAAACTAGTAAAAAGTAATTTTATTAATTAAAAACTCTTAAAGGCTAATGGACCAAAAACTCTCCAGGTGTTAGTCCGTAGCTTCTCAGGAACCAACGAAAAAAAGGGAGGAATAACCAATTAAAACTTGTTTCTTTTTTTGGTGCTATTAAAACCTGTTTCTTTAAAAAAGAAAAAGTTATAGGTGTTTTAAATTTTATCAAAACCACGTCATTTTGAATTGGGTTTTAAAACTTAAAAAAAAAATTGAAAACAACTCGTCTTCTTCGCTCCACTCCGCGTCTCCGCCAGATCTGAGATCTGCGACTGCCGACTGCAACTTAGGCCCTCCGCGGCTCCGCCCTCACTCCCCTCAGTGACTTCTTCACGTGTGCAGCAACCAGCAGGGGCTCCCTCCTACTATCTTCCTCTTCTCCTTCAATGGCGTCGGGGGGCTCATCGCTCCGGCTAAGCTTCTCGCCGACGGTGAGCGGGGGCGGCCGCCCCCCTAGCCCCCCCCGTAGATCCGCCTCTGGACTTGATAGCTTACTTTCAACACTAACGGGCACCACTTGAGTGTTGATATAGTTTGTTTCTTGCACTTTTGCATGCTGTTGGTGAGTAGAATGGGCTTTTCTTTAATCATTTTGTGTTGTGCTTTTCTATCCTGCAAATTTTGAGCTTCATTTATGATTGTTATGTTTAGGACTTGGATCATCCTATGGTGCCAAGAAGCAGAAAGTATGTTCGAGTTGAAAGTTTTAGATTTGGCTGGCAAATAAGACAAGGAAAGTAATTTGTGGTGTTTTTAATTTGGCTTGGCTTGCCAGATTTTGTTCAAATAAAGGCACTACCAACTTTTTTCATTCCTCTCAGAGCACCTATGCCACCACAACACTGATAATTGGTGATAATTGTAGTTTACTCCTTTCTAGTGGATGAAAAAGCAAATTTAACTTGCATACTTTCCAGATGAGTCTGTAATACCCGGTAGAAATGCATGTGAGATTAAAATGGTTCACCAAGAAGATGATGGGTTTAACGTAGAGATGTCTAAACTGGAGAAGGCATTACGCAAGTTCTCTTCAATGAACCAGGATGAGTTGTACTCAGCAGTGACAACAATCACGTACATCCAGAGGGTTAGTGCTGTTTTTTGTACCATGTTTAACTACATTATTAGTAAATGTTGGTGTGTCTAGTCCCTCATCTAATTCACCTTAATTATTCTCATACCATCTTAATGTTGATTTCATGCAAACTGCAGAGCATGGGTACTATAGAAATGTGTAAGTGTAGTAACACTCTTATCTTCTAGTTGATCAGCTTATAACACCTTATGATGACAAACTCTATTTTTTTAGCAATTAAGACACAGAAGACCTAAAATGCTAGGACCGGCTTTATGTGGACCTAAAATGCTTGGTCGAAGTAGTAGATACCTGGGAGTTGCCTCCTAGAAAGATATAATGCAGCTGACGGGGAAGGAACGACTTTATGTGGAGTCTTTCCTGAGGTATCTTGTTTTTCAATTAAACGTGTTTTCAGATGATATGCTTCATTGTGGCCTTTTGCTGGAAAGCTGTGTGTTCGAGTATGTCTATGTGGCTTTTTGGTGATTATTGTGCTCTTGTCAATTTGAATTCTCCCATGATTCTTTGTTCAGATTTTGTTGCTGCTCATATTACCCCTTGCCTTTTGTTTTAGATAGAAATATGTGGATGTAATTTTTCTTTTCCATGTCTCCTTTTTTGAATTGAGTCTGAGCTAGGACTAAATTGGATTGAATTTTCTCAAACTTTAGTCCGTTGGTGTGGTGGATTGTTGATTCACAACTCAGAGGAGGATTACATGGTCTTGAGGGACTAGTGTTGGACAATTTCCCAGCCAAAAGATACAGCGACAACTACTTTTCTTCCTTGGAAGATGCACAACAAGTTAAATTACTTTTTAGGTCTCTCCCTGTCATATGGTTTGTTGGTGGAGTGAATTTTTGCTTCTTTTTATGTTTATTTTGCTAAGAATTATTTGGTTTCCAGGTTTATGGTTATTTTTTCCCTGAGATACGTAGTCTTGTAGAAAGAATTGAGTTGATTCATATCTTATTATCTGAGCTCTTTTTATTATTCAAGATGTTTAAGCTTGTTTTATTCGAATTTATAAATTTTATTTTATATATCATCTTGTGCTGGGTCACGCTTTCACTCATGTTATAAGCTTGTGCCTATTGCAATTGGGAAAATATATTGTCTTTTTTAACATCTAATGATTATTATACAGTTAATGATGTCCCTTACAACACCTATGTGCCTATTGTTGGTTACCCCCATAAGAAGCTGCTCATCGACTGTACTGTAGACCAAGAACTTGAAGATCGTAAGTGAGGTAATTATTAGTTCTATGTCTTAGTTGTGGTTATTCTACCACTATGAACAATGTAATTTAGGTTTTGATAATATGAGAAACGTTTGTTGAAACTTGAGACATGAATTTTGTTAACGGGATCGAAGCGAACTTGTATTTGTCATTCCTTGTTGTTTCTTGCTCTATGCTTGAGTGTTTGAAATTGCATTGCTTGCCTGATGTGATGTGTTTATTGTAATAGCAATACATGAAATGTGTGAGCATGAAGTATTTATAAAAAAGTGTACAGGATAATATTTGATATAGAAAAAATAACAGTATGTTATGTGGCTACAAATAATGAAGTAACAACAACAAAAATTAGTATATGTGGCTACACATAATGTAGTAGCAAGAAGGAACTTGATAATCAATAGTACAATACATGCTCATATGATATGATATAGTCGGTGCTGATAGGTTTGCCTTTCAAGTCTGTTGCCTCCCACTTACGACAGACCATTACTCGTACTGTGCAGGTCGTCCCAAAAGTGAGTTGACCAAGAGCAACGTAGAATTCTTCTGCCTGTGCCACTACTATAGCAAATCCCTTCTTGTTGGGGGGGGGGGGGGGGGTTCGGGTTCAGTAATGGTGCTGATACCATTTCATTTCATCTTGGACGTGGTTGATGTCGATGCATCACAGTGAACAACAAAGGATGCTTTGCTTTGGGAGTCTGTGGAAGAAGCCATGGTGCACGGGATGGGGGCAAATGGAAGTGAAGAAATCCGTGGTTATCACCAATAGTATTTAAAGGTGCAAGGACGAGGAAAAACATTGATGCTGGTGTAGGTGAAAGGTCCAGTCGTTTAGTTTCTTCCTTGGCTATTCATCATCCCCTCTTAATTGTCATAATTGCATTTTCTTAAATGGAGGCGTATAGGGTTTTATCATTCGTGTTGGCTACATAAACGTATCTATCATATTGGCCAATCCTTTGGGCCCATTTAGCATACTATAGAAGGCCTTTAGGCCCATTTAAGCATAATGTGGTTTTGTCTTGGTTTGTATTTAAAAGTTAGCATTCAATGACATATAATGCTAACTTGTAAATATAGATAGAAGATACTTAATCTAAATTAATTAGGTTTAGAGAAGAATTAGGTTTAGTCCATAAACACCAATTAAACATAAAAATATTTAAAAAAAATATATACTATTATCAATAAGTAATATTCTTTAATATCCTATAATTTCCAAATAATCAAGCTTCCAAAAATAATATACTGACATGACATATATATATATATATATATATATATATATATATAATCAATTATCCAAAGTATTATACTAAACTTACAAACTAACTAATAATCTCCAAGATGAACTAATTTTCCATTATTTTCCTTAATAAGAATATTCCTTCATAATAAACTCCATATCTCTAAAATAAATCGAGTAACTCAAACTAGTTCTCCTAATCCTCAAAAATAGATAAGATCATTTCATCCAAAAACAAGGCCACCAATCTCCATAAGAATGTTTAGCTCGATTCTATAAACTCTCAACTGCAACCCAAGAACCAACGTACTATCTCCACTGATACGACTGATAAATGAAAAAGAATATAATCCACTTTCCAAATCCAATTTTCAAAATGATTCAAACAAATAAAATTTCAATCGAAATCGTGTAAATTACAGATGGAATGCGCGTGTTTTATCCTATCCAGTGGACACTCGTCTAGAGTCATCATCCTTCTCTGATCGAATCTCAGCCAGAGCCTTTGCTTGAACATCCTCAAAAGTCTGACAATAATATTTGGTCAGATCTTCATGCAAGTCACTATTCTTGTAAAGTCCCTGTCGGAACGCCTCAATAGCTGTGGTAACGTCACAGTAAGGGATCAAGACTTTGTTCTTGGTGCATCTATTGAGATAGCCTCGAAGTGACTTGTTTTTTATTTAGACGACTCGATATAAGTTGTTAGATTGTTTGGCAAGGTGTTGAGTCTATGACGAGAGCGTTGAGCGCGGATGAGGCACACAATAAGCTGTACGGAGTTTTCTCAATAAGCTTGCACATCGAGGCAAACAGATGATTTCTATCCAAACACAAACTCACCCGGATAAGTTCTATGTCATCCTCATTGGCAATTTGAAAGGAGAACTCACAGTTAAGTTTTCAATCTCCTCTTTTCAGTTATACGGTAAGATATATTATCCAGGTACTTGAACCTCACACAACTAGACATCAAATTATTTAGTCAAGGTCGAAATAAGTATACTGATTTCATATAACGCTTTTGTGTTATTTTATTGGTATTTTGTTTTATCTTAGCTGTGTACCAAGATAATAAAGGAAAGCCTAATGACTACCCAGTACAACCTGTAGGGTTTTGAGATTATATCAACCTAGCGGCCACCTAACACAAACTAGCCTACAACCTATAGGGTTTTGAGAACACACACTCACAGACTAGCCTACGTACATCGTGCAAGAACGCCCACTAACAGACTAGCGTATGCGCATTTTGCAAGAACACACCCCATAATTGCCTACGGAAATTATGCAAGAAGGCACCTATGAATAGCCTACGGGCATTGTGCAAGAACGCACCCCAGAATAGCCTACGAGAGTTCTACAAGAGTGCAACCCAGAATAGCCTACGGGCATTGTGCACGAACACACCCTAGAATAGGCTACGAGCATTGTGCAAGAACACACACTAGAATAGCCTACATGCATTCTGCAAGAACACACCCCAGAATAGACTACGACCTAGTGAGAGAACCTACGCTTCATGAAGAACGAATGGCAAGTTGTTATTCGAATCCTCTAACCTATACCAACTTAAATGATTTGAGGGGCATTTGTGAATGTAAAAAGTACAAGATAAATTTTAAATTATGATTATTTAATATTTAATACTTACTTAATTAGCAACATGGAAGAAGCCCATTAAAACCCATTAGGATTGATTAATTGTTCCACAAGAAAGAGGTAGACTACTTAAAACCCTTTTTGCATTGATATTCTCATTCAATTCTCTATGAAAAAACCCTAGCCTCTATATCTACGAAAAGAGATCTGACTTGAATGTCGGAGGAACAATGATTTTTCATCGTTGTCAACAACAAGTTATTGTGGTACAAATATATTCTACCACACTGAAGGATAATTATTGGAAGAATGATTATTCATATTAAATAGGGGATATTAATATATCCTCCTATGGTTATTAAGTAAAAGGAAATATATTCATTGGCATCTAAAAAGAATGAGATGTTTTATTCTTCCAATAAGGTAAGAAAGAGGTAAATTTTAATATGCTAAAAAAGCCCTAATCCCTTCTTCTCTTTCATTCTATACGTTCATTTTTCACAAGAAGCCTCCATTGGAGCAATTTGAGTTCTTCATCTGACTTGAGCGTCGGAGGGGCTTTAGGGGAGATCTATCCCCCCCCGTTGACTTATTCTTTGATTGCAGATCCACTGGAACAAGACATCTCTTTGCACGGATTGCGGAGATTTGTCGTTTCATCTTCAATTTTATGGTGGTTCAGATTCTTGCAACTACATTTGGCATGGACCGTGGGGATCAAAAACGATGGTTAACGCAAGAAGGACGACGAGTACCTTTGAGGCGGCCCACACGACCGAGATGGAAGCGTCGGTTGCAGAGGGCGAGCGCCGCCAATTAGTCATATTGCAACTTACACTGATAAAATGGCATTGTGGGTTTCATATAATGCTTTAATGTGCAAGGATGTGATGAGAAGGTTGCAGTGGCAACCTTCAGATTAACTTTGCTGATGGATAGTAAACTCAAGGAGAGCATTATGAGAACACCTGTTGAACTGCCTGAGTTGTAGAAGCGATTGAGGAAATATACGAAGTTAAAGGAGGATGCTAAAACTTCCAGGGACATGAGAACACCATCTCCTCCCCCTAGGTAGGGACGAACTGACACACCCTGCGACCGTAGGAGGCTGAGTGTTGGGGGCAGTAGAGACCGAGGGTTGCCTCCCACTTCGGCCATGCAGACAGTGCACACTGTGTTTAAGGAACCAATCTACAAAATCCTAGCTCATATCACGGACAAGCCCTTCTTCGTTTGCCCGCCACCTATCGATGGAGATCCTAGCAGAGGAATTAGAATCGATTTTGCACTTTCCATCGCGAGAAAGGGCACTTGACTAAAGAGTGCAAGGCTTTGAAGAGGCACCTTGAGACTCTGGCATCGCAATGATATTTGGACGAGTTCATAGATTATAGTTCTTCTGTAGGAGACCATCAAGCCGGGAAGGCATGCCAGAACAAGCCTGCTGATAAAGCTAATGAGCCTCAAGAGCAGGTTATTCATAGGATTAAGTCTTCTAGTAACCAGAGTAACAACAACAAATGCGCTTACAAGACACGATGCCATGCTTTGGAGGTGATGCAGGCGTCTGAGGTTGCAGCCAAGAAGCCACGTCTGGGTGAGAAGCTCACTTTGGTCTTTTTAGACGCTGACTTCGAGGGGTTCCAGATGCCATAAAATGACCCCTTGGTCCTCACTATTGATATTGGCTCCTTTGAGGTATGTCGCGTTCTTGTTGATTCGGGTAGCTCAGTAGATATCATGTACTATGAGTTGTTCAAGAAGCTTGGTAGGAGTCAGGAGGATCTAATCCCGGTGTCTACCCAGTTGATGTGATTGGGTTCTTTCCTGGTTTGTCCGCTCGGGATGTTACGCGAGTGGATATCTCTAGGAGGGAAGCCGATTACTACATATTTTTTGGTAGTTAATGTACCCTGGGATTACAATGCAATCTTGGGTAGGACGTGGTTACATTTGATGGGTGCAGTGCATTCTACCGTGCATCAGCTGGTGGTATTCCCTAATTAGGGAAGGACAGTTCGGGTCTGGGGTGATCAGCGAGCCGCCAGACACTGCTTAGGCATCAAGGGAGACAAAGCCGGTGTTTATATGGTCTATGCTTCCCCACAGGTGCATGCTGAGGTTGAAATTTCGCCTATTGACAAGTCCGTTGAGACCGTGCGAAAGATTCTGGTATGTCTAACTGAACCTGATAAATATTTTTGAATTGGAACTAATATATCAGGAGATGAGTTAGAGTCCCTGATTGGGCTCTTGAGGAGAGAGATGTGTTTGCCTGGAGTCCTTATGATATGCCCGGATTGAGCCCTAATATAGCATGTCACCGGCTTAATGTGAGGTAGGACACCCAACCCGTGGTTCAGAGGGCCAAGTAATCATTAGTTCATTACACTGAAGAAGTGGTGAAGGAATTGCAAAAACTACAAGAGGCAGGGGTTGTCAGAGAGGTGCAGTATCTAACTTTGGTGGCAAACCCTCTCGTGGTTAAGAAGAAGAACGACAAGTGGAGGGTTTGTGTTGATTTCACCGACCTAAATAAGGCTTGTCCGAAAGATATGTTCACGCTGCCAAAGATTGATCAACTAGTGGAAGCTATTGCGGGTCATGCCAGAATGTGTTTCCTAGATGCCTATTGGGGTTATCACCAAGATCCCGTTGTTAGAGGAGGACCAGGAAAAAATAACATTTATGACACTAAGGGGCATTTTTTGCTACAAAGTTATGCCAATCGGATTGAAGAACGCAGGGGCAACATTTCAGAGGACAGTAGTAAGCTTGTTTCCTTATTTGATTGGAAGCAAGATTGAGGTTTATATTGATTATATGGTTGTCAAGAGCAGACGTCAAGACTCACAACTAGAAGACTTGTAGTGTGTTTTTCATATTTTAAAGGAGTCTGATCTACGTCTAAACACCTCTAAGTGCACGTTTGGAGTTAGCTCTGGCTAGTTCATGGGTCATCTTGTCACTAGGCGTGGAATTGAGGCCAGCCCAGATCAGATTCGGGCAATACAGTCTATTGGTAGCCCGAGTAGCGTGAAAGATGTTTAGAGACTCACAGGCATGACAACTGTGTTGAATCGGTTCATCAGTAGGTCTTCTGCCAAGTGCAACACATTTTATAAAATGTTAAAGGGTGACCAATTATATCAATGGGATGAGGAGTGTGAGCAGTCTTTGACAGAGCTGAAGAAGTATTTGAAGGAGTTGCCGATACTGTCTGTCCCAAAGGAAGGAGAGGAGTTGATCCTCTAGCTACCTGGTAGTTTCTGAGAAAGTTGTGAGTGCGGTTCTTGTCAGGGAAGTGCAGAGAACCCAATGGCCCATATATTATATTAGCAAGACTTTACTTGACGCAGAGAACACATACGCGTCGATGAAGAAATTGCTATTGGCCCTCATTGTTGCGGCTAGGAAGCTCAATCATTATTTTCAGGCTCATCCGATAGTGGTCATGACGACTTTCCCAATGTAGGCTCTCTTGACTAGCTCTGACTTATTTGGGTGTGTGGCAAAATGGGCGGTTGAATTGGGGCAATATGAACTGTTGTTCGTCCCTAGGACCGCGATAAAGGGACATGTGTTGGTAAATTTCATAGCGGATTTTGTGGGTGAAATACTAGAGGAAGATCGTCTGGTCCTGAAGGTTTAAGTGGACGGACAAAGCACTTGGGAGTTACAAGTTGATGGGTCTCGTAACAGAAAGGGGCCGAAGCATGTTTAGTCTTGGTGTCATGATGCGCCCTTGCCCACTATGACTGCAGCTGAGGAGGAGGAAGCCATGAGCATCCGCTCACAAGGGCCCATGACAAGATCGCGTGCCAAGGCCATCGCCAACGCCACACAATCATTGATCGTGCGCGTTGTCGCTAGCCAAGGCGCGCCCGAGACCGTAGTCTCTCTCAAACTCCTCACCATCATCGACACCGCCTCAACGACGCCTATCATTGTCATTTAGAGATTCTTTTGCTATTTTTAGCTATGTTTTTAGTATTTTTCTATTTTTGGCGCGTGCTCTACTCATGTTGAGTGGGCTAGCCCATTAGGCGAGACTAGGCCCATCCGAGTCCCGCGACCTCTATTTAAGGCCATCTCAACCTCGTGTATTAGGTTACGTTCATTATTAGTCAAAGCTTAAGTTGAGTGCCTTCTTGCCTCCTTTCTTTGATTGGACGTCACAAAACCCTATTCTAACATCGCATCCCATTCACTCCGCCGCCGACGCTACGGCAACGCTCGACCCATCGAGCCCTACCCTTCATCGCGCCTAGTTCTGAGGCCACGAGTCCCACACGCACCATCACATCGCTATCGTTAGCGTTGTGACAGTCCACCGTCATCACACTGCATCGTCACCGTCACCGCGCTCCATCGCTCGCGTGGTGTGGTAGTCCTCGCGTTCCATCACTTACTACATCAACCTCAAGCCTTTCGTGCAATTCAACAAGGCCAAGGGCCAAGGTTTCCATGGCAGGACTTGAAGCCGAGACCAGCGACTCACCACCAAGACCTAGATCCGACGCCGCCGCGACAACTTGGCCGGCATCCGAAGGCAGGAACGCATCAACTGGTATTAGAGCCTTTGGTCTTGTAAGTCGCTATTTCAAGTGCATTTGTTCACGAAAGTATTTTCTTGCCCACTCGATTGCTTCCGCCATCATTTTCATGAATTTTTTTCTTGCGATCCATTGTTAAAAAAAATTAAACAATTTGCCATTCCCATCGGTTTCTCAAGTCAAGCACTTGGCCGAAATTGTTTCTCCATTCTCCGCAATGTTTGGTGTGATTTGTTAGTTCGAAGATCTTCCGAGATTTGAGTAATTAATTTCTGATTTTCTTGCGTAAAATATTACTAATATCTTGCGTAATTTGAATTCTAGTTGTAACCACCATATCTACGAAATCTTTTTCTCTCCAATCATGAAATATTGTGTGATTTTTTTTTATTAAGTCACCAAGGCCGTTATTTGTTTTGATTCCTTCTTATCCGAGATCTGGTCAAAGTAAAAGATCTCGTGAATTAAAAAAAAGGAAACAAGATCCGATCTTTTAGAAGTGGAAAGCCAAAATAAGGCAACCCTTCTTCTCCCACTCGGCCTTGGCTCATCTCTCTACCTCTTCGCCGTCTAGGTTCCTCCTAGAAGGTAAGTTACATTAGCTATTGTTGATTGCTTGCGTAGAAGTTAGGATTATTTTCTTAAGTCTTGTTTGCTTTTCGTGCTTGCTTCTCACACCATTATTGTGTTTAGCCTTAGCCGCCCTCTCGGCACTCCTAAACTGCCCACCTTCGTGGACTTGTGTGTCTTGTTTAGTGCTTGCTTGATTCTTAGTTTCTATTGTCTTTTGTTCGTTTTACTTCGATGCCTGGCCATATTGTCATAGGTAGCATGACGGCCCCGACAAGTGGTGATGACAACGGAGACAACCACAACAACAATCCCCCAAACCCTTCTTTGGTTCCACATCTTGATCCGACTAATCAAGACCCCATATTGGAGCTCTCGGCCGAGCAGCGTGAGATACAAGAGCTACGACGCCAAGTTGCTCAACTTGAATCCATGCAGCGTGCGGCACCCGTGTTGCCCACACCGACACTGATGATTCCGATGGATGCCGTGGGAGTGCCGCTCCCCACTAAAGCTTGGCCAAGCCAACCACGCGTGGACAAGGGCAAAGGGTTGATGCCCTTAACCTCCAACCCGCAGCCACGCTGATCAGCGCTACTTTGTAGGGTTTAACTAGGAGTTGTTACCAGAGTTTTAGGTACCATTTGGATGTGTTTAGAGCATAAGTAAGAGAATGGAGTTGAGGAGAAGGAATGTTGATTTGGTGGTTTCAAGAGCTTAAATGAAGACATATTGAAGATGGAGGCGAGGCCACAAGAGAAGACCAAAGAAAGAGCTGAAGAAGAGCAACATAAGGTTTTCCGCGGTCGTAGAACATCTAGCCGTGGTCGCGGAAAACACATAAGCAGCGAAGACAACATGAACATTTCCGCGGTCACGGAAATCTGTCCGCGATCGCGGATACTGTTCATCAGCGCGGATCTGAGAATTTCCTTTCGTCCGAAGTTTTGTTTTATTTTATTTCCTTTTCTTTTATTTCTTTTATTTCGTTATTTTGTTTTAGATATTTAATTCTTATCTTTAGGATTAGGGTTTGCTAGATATAAACCTAGTTCCATTAGCAACCTCTTATCATTCATCATTCATTAGAGATAATTCTAGTTTACATTATCGTTCAGTTTTTCCCTTTTAGTTTTTACGTTCCAAGACTATGAAGAGCTAAGCAACTTTTGCTTAGTCCGACGATTGAAGCCTTCGTTTGTATTTGGTTGTGAGATTATTATTCTATTTTCTTTCCTTTGATTATATCTCTTCTCTTTGAGCTTCATCCCATTGATTCTTGCTGATTTGAGTGGCCTGATCACCTAGTTGATATTGGTAATTGTCTATTGCTAGGGTTTGGATATTTCGGTTTGAAATCCCGTATCTTGTGTAGCAAACATGATATTCTAGGACTGGTTGGACTAGTTTATTGTGAAGAGAATTGATTATATGTTAAATGCTGACGGGTTGTCTGGTGTTGCATGTATCCTGGTTGATTCCTATGCTTACTGCTGCTGTTAGATTAAATCTTGATGGTTTCTTGATTGTTTAATAGTTAGGGTTATCAAGACTGGTTGGACTGATAACTATTTCAAAATAGGGACAAGAATATTCATAGGAAGGAATTGAGATAATCTAGGATCAACCAATCAAATGAATGGTGGATATTTGTCTAGGTAAGTTATTTCTCATCAATTGATTACAACCTTTGCTTTTATTTACTCTGTTATTGCAAACCAACCAAAAAACCCCTTTGTTACCTTTGGCATACAACCTGTTGCACTTAGAAAGATTGCTACCTCCCTGTGGGATTCGACCTTTGCTTGCCTACTATACTTAGTTAGGTTTTTAAGGATTACTTTGATAAGGCATAACGACTTTAGCCCCGTCAAAATTGGCGCCGTTGCCGGGGAGGCAAGTTTTAATTTTTCTTTGTGTTTGTTGGTGTGCCAACTTTTGTGTGGACCTATCTTATGGTCCACACCCGTGCTACTGACTCCCCACTTTTAGATTTTGATACATAGATTGAAAGAACACTTTCCAGACACCGTGTAGCAGCCCGAACGCAACAAGAGATGGCTGAAGAAGCACCGACTTTGAGGCAATTGACGGCCCTAAATTGAGAACAATAACCGCTTGTTGTGCAGTTCCTTGAGTTGGCAGATGGCGTGAATTTTGAGCTAAAATCTGGGCTAATCCATTTACTACCCCACTTCTATGGGATGAGTGGAGAAGACTCCAACAAACATCTGTCTGAATTCCACGCCGTCTACACTAGCATGAAGCCACAAGGCGTTACTGAGGACCAGATCAAGCTGAGGGCCTTTCCTTTCTCTCTAAAGGATGCGGCCAATGATTGCTTCTACTACTTGGCCCCAGGAAGCATTGACACATGGGCTAATATGAAGAAAGCCTTCCTGGAGAAGTACTTCCCTGCGACCAAGCTCAATAGCCTGAAGAGGAATATTAGCAACATTGAGCAACACGCTACTGAGACGTTGTACGAGTACTACGAGAGGTTTAAGAGGTTGATTTCAAGCTGTCCCTACCATGGGTATTCTGATCAAGACCTCGTACTTTATTTGTATGGAGGACTTCTTGACGACGAGCGTCGGATGGTGAACGCAACCTATGGAGGGAATATTCTGAACAAGACGCCATCTACAGCTTTTGAGGTATTCTTTGAGCTATTTGAGGGATCAAGACAGTTTAGCAAGAGAGAGGGCGCTCACACAGTAAAGGCTGCAGAGTCTCAGCCATCGTCTTCAATACTTTCTGAGATGGCTGAGATGATGAGGAGATTCATGATGAAGGGCACCCCGCAGCAAGTCGGGCACCCCGCAACAAGTCAAGTCATGTGGGATATGCTATGACACGATGCACCCTACTGATGCATGTCCCACGCTGCAGGAACCCACTGCTGAAGTAAACGCTATGGGAGGTTTCGGCCCTCCAAGGCTAAGATATGACCCGTACTCTAACACTTACAATCAAGGGTGGAGAGATCACCCCAATTTGAGATACGGGAACCAGCAGAATCCTCCTCATGGTCGTGATGATCAAGAGTTTAACCAGAGACCGCCACAGTTCCTACAATGCCAACAATAATTTCAACAGCCTGGAGGTCAACAACAACAATTTAGAGCTCAATATGACCCTAGACCTCAAGGCCAAGGCGAAAGTTCATCTATGTTGGCAAACAATATGGCCCAACAACATGGTGCTCTCGCTCAGAGCGTATCGACGTTGGCCAACACTATGGTCCAACAAAATCAAGAGATGAAGTCTAGTATTCACAACTTGGAGAAGCAAGTGGGGCAAATCTCTCTCGCAGTGAGCAAACTGGAGGCCCAGGACTCGGGAAAACTACCATCTCAAATGGTAGCAAACCTGAGGGAGAATGTATGCGCGATGACGTTGAGGAGCGGAACACAAATGGAGAACGAGGAAATTCAAGGGCAACAAAAAGAATTCCGCGATCGCGGAGAACACAGCCGCAACCGTGGAATTGTCTCTGAAGGCGGTGTTTTTTTCGAAGAATTCCGCGACCGCGGGGAAGATGGCCGCGACCGCGGACTCATTGCTAAAGACGAGAAGAAAATCAGCGATTTTCCACGATCGCGGACAGATTTCCGCGATCGCGGAAAGGTTTCTGGGGAAGAAGATGTTCTCGACAAAAATCCGCGACCACAGACAGAAATCCGCGACTGCGGAAAACCTTCCGGACACCTAGTTTGCCCAGATGAAGATCGCGGTTCTGTTACTGATGTCCACGACACTTATGTTCGTCCTAATTTTCCTCCGCTCAATTCACTGAAGCCACCCGCACCCTTTCCCGAGGCTCTGAAAGATACCAGAAGGCTGGAGAATGACCGGGATTTATTCAAGACCTTCAGCAACTGCGAGGTAAACACACCTTTGATCAAGCTAGTTAAGAGCATCCCTCGCTATGCCAAATTTTTGAAGGAATTGTGTAAGATCAGGAGGAAGAAAGCTGTGAAAGAGAAGAAGAAGGTCTAGGTCAGTGATAATGTCTCCGCTATGCTACAAAAGCGGTTACCAAAGAAGTGCAGTGATCCAGGCATATTCACTATTCCATGCAAGATAGGTGGCACCATGTTTGATAAAACCATGCTGGATTTGGGTGCATCTATCAATGTGTTGCCTCTTTCACTGTATGAATCTTTAGAGGTTGGGCAATTACAGAAGACGAGGATAGTGATCCAGTTGGCAGACAATTCATATGTGTATCCCAAAGGAGTGGTACAGGATGTGCTGGTAGAGGTTGATAAATTGATCTTCCCTGCGGATTTCTTTGTGATGGATACGTGGCAAGATAAACACGCAGCCCCTGTGATGCTGGGAAGGCCGTTTATGAATACGGCACATATGAAAATTGATGTGAGTAGCGATTCTCTCACAAGGGAGTTTGAAGGGGTGAGGGTCGGATTCAACATTGACAATGCAAAGAGACACCCTCTTGATTGTGACCCCAAGTGTACGGTTGATGTGAGCAACCCAAGTTGATCTGGAGAGCACCATGTCGAGCCACGACAATAACCAAGGCGCTGCTCGGGAGGCAACCCGAGGTATTTCTTTTCAAGTTTTTATTTGTCTTGTTTTTGTTTTAGACTAACTTGCAAGTAGGAGACTCAAAGCCATATTCGAAGACGGTGTTCACTCACACCAGAAACTTTTCCGCGGGCGCGGATAATTTTCCCCGACCGCGGAAAAACCACTGTAAGTCCCCTTACCTGAAAAAAAAAATCGAAAAAAATTAAAATAAAATTGAAGGCCCAGCTGTCCGAGTTCTACTTTGAGAAGTGGTGCGCATCATGCTGCCAAGGAGGAGATCAATCGCCCGACATTTGTATTTGGCACCGATGATGGCCCGACATTCGACAATTGCCGAGGAGGAACACCATAGCCTACCACACGATTACTTTTGGGCTCCTATTCTGTGTTCATTGAAGGCCCGTGCAACCCCGTTTTCTTTGATGTACCACTACACCTTCAAGTGGATTTATTTGGTTGTACGTGGAGATTGATTAAGAAGACCGCCGCAACATCAAGACTTGTGCTTTTATTGATTGCCCGCCAGCCAATGTTCTAAATATCGCTAGGTGGGTGCTGGACGGTGGGGGGGGGGGGGGGGGGGGGGGGGGGGGGGGGGGGCTAGCGCCTAGGCGAGGGCCTAGGCGGGGCCTAGGTGGATTAAAATAATATTGCTTATTTTCTTGTAGTTTAACACCATGTCTTGTTGTCCAAACTATATAGACATATATTTATTCATAATTTCTATACTAATTCATAATTTTCTTGCTTAATTCATAATATAAGCACATAATATACTAATCAATCGTCCAAATTCCATAAACTCCATAGTCTTCCACATAAACTTCATAGTTTTCAAACATAAAATTCATAGTTTTCAACAAAAATCCATAGTTTTCAAATAGATATATAATATAATCTTCCATCTCTTCATTTCCATAGTCTTCAACATCATGCTCCTTGTCTGAATCATCAAACTCGATCTCATCATCATCATCTCCCTCACCCTCCGTTCCATCGGATATAAAATCATCTTCATCGGGCTCTCTCACTTCCTCCAAACGAACACTCCTTCTTACTCCCGTCGATGCTTCACTCACCAAATCCCACATGACCTCCTCATCTTCATCATCACCTACTCCATCAACCATCCATGATTGTTGATAGGCGTTGTCGTGACAGCTAAACAAAATAATCCTAACAAACCTAAACAAGTAGTAGAGGCAAGCAAGGGTCGAATCCACAGGGAGGAAGTGATCTTTCTATGTGTTTCTAAGCATGCAAAGTAACAAGGGGGTTTTTGGGTATCAAACAGAGCAAAGTAAACAAGTTTAGTTGACTTGAGAATATGAATGGGGAAAGTAGTTCCACTAGAACGAGATCCACAATACAGAGATATAAGTTGATCACTGAAATCTATTCAATCCAAGTTCTTTAACTATTCTTATGGTTGTTCCCATCCTGATCTTAAGCACTATCGATTCTCACAGTTGTCGATAGACTTCTCACTATGTCACTGGTAAAGTACCTCCGATTCTCACAGTTGTCGGTATACTTTACCACCAACAAAGCAATAGCAATACACACAAGGATACAGGATACATGCAAATAGAAAGACACCTTACTACTTAACATGCAACCGATTCTCACTCACGATTGTACGCTCGGAACCCCTATACGCACAATCGTGTATGCCACTAGATATGCACTCGGAACCCCTATATGCAATCCTAGCAATTGATAAATATTACTCAACCTAGCTGGCCAGACTATGAAGAACAATGATAAATCAATAATCAATATAACCAAGAGAATCAAACCAACACACATAAGAATAAGAACAAGGAATAGAAATCTCACAACTGAATCAACTGTATTGCTTCAAATGTCTAGCAGAACAAAGGTGTTTAGCTCTCCATTCGTTCAAACCCTAGAGTTGGGAATGAAAGAACGAACTTGTAAAACTGAATGATAGATTGTGTCTTGTGGCAACTAGGTTAACTAAAGAGTATTTAACCTAAATCTAAAAGTGATAAAATTAATAAAAGGAAATAACAATAAAATAAAACAAAAAATAAACAATCGAAATTGGGAAATTAATCCCGGCGACAAACGAACAGCACGAGCCTCAAATTCTCTCGTTCAGCAGCTGCTTCGCACGGCCCATCTCCAAGCAGCGGCCCACCTTCTCTCGCTTGGCCCAACTCCATCAAACATCTTCGCTGACATCATGCTCCGTCACGCCTCCGTTGCTTCAATTCCGCTTCCAATTCTTCGGCTTCAACACGCGAGAATTCTTCAATTGGGCTTCTCTTAATGGGCCTTCCGTCTTCACGTGGGCTTTTCTTCCAATGTGGGCCATCATCAGCAATCAGCACGCGAGGCTTGTTCAATTTCTAATTAACTGCTTTGCCTTGCGTATTGGCCGCGGGGCGGCACCTATCTCTGAGACCCACCGCTGGGTCGCGGTGGCTCTGGCGCGGGGCGGTGACTTTTGCCCGCCTTCTCTTTCTCTTCTGCTCTTTATTGTGGTTCCTTCATGGATATTTGTCGTCTCCTCAGGTGGTCAACTCCTCTTCCTCTGGATGTCTCCAATTAACTCCTCCAGACCACCAAAACAACACTTCTCTGCTCCAACTCCATAATCTCCAATTGTGCTCTAAATCCAACCAAATGGCGCCTCAAACCTGGTAATAACCCTTAGATATGTGCTACAAAATAGCACTTATCAATAGTGCATGAGTATCCTCATTTTCTAGAAGCACATCAAGTTTCTCACCCTTCTTTTTCTTGTTCACCAATCTTGCATTGAATTGAACATACACTATCTTATTCATCCGGTCGGTATCTAGTCTATTCCTCTTCTTTGTATGAATCTACAATCATGAATTAAACAAATCATGAATACTAAACAATCATTCATCACATCATAGAGATAGAATAGTCATTTATAAAGAGAATTCAATTACCTCTTCAAAGACACTCCAATTTCTTTCACACCCGGATGAGCTTGTTGTCAAAGAAAGAATCCTTTTTGCAAGCTTTTGGAGATTAGGTACAGCGATGCCGTAGTTAGACCACCATGAAACTATAAATTAAACGAAGACAAAAAAATTAATAAGGCATTAAACATATAAAACTATAATAAAAAGAATAAAAGAGAGAAAGGTAATCATACCCGAATCATAAGTATCATCATTTTTCTCACATCCTTTGGCCGCTAGAATTCTTCCAAATGCACCTTCCTTGTTCTTGTACTTGCCTAACTCCACATTTATCACTTTATCTTGTATATCCAAGTCTGGATAGAACCGTTCTATACATGAAAAGACCCCTTCCATTACATACTCATTCTCATCGGCGGACATGTAGAAGCGGTGTTGAAGTAGTAATATGGATTCAACAAGTAAGCGGTCAAGTGAAGTGGAGTATCAATACGCCCCTTTCCTTTTGCATCCACTATGTCAAGTATAGGCTTGTAGCTCTCCTTTTTATGCTTCAAAGCCTCCTTAATTTCTTCTTTTGCCTTTTTCACCTCACCATACACAAAACCCATGGCCGGCTTCACATCTCCATCCACAAGTCTAAGCACTTTGATCAAAGGTGTAAATACCTTCAAACACATAACCACACCATTCCAAAAGGCCTGTTGGACTATGGTAGCATAAGCGATTTCCCCCTTCGTGCTCTTTGACCATTTTGTTTGTTCCCACTCTTTAGAGTTTACCATTTGCCTCAACTCCTCTTTCTTCTCAAGTAAACTTTGCAATGTTAAGAAAGCCGTGGCAAATCTAGTCACTCCGGGTCGGATTATATTTCTTCGTGTACGTTTCCTCATCAATGCCAAAGTCTTGTGATGAGAGTAGACGAATATGGTAAAACTCTTAGCTTTTGTAATTGCATTCTTGAAAAGAGGGAGCTTACCGATGGCTTCAAGAATAAGATTGAATGAGTGAGTAGCACATGGAGTCCAAAAGATGCGAGGTCTCTTTGCAAGCAACATGTTTGCCGTCGCCATATTGTTTGAAGCATTGTCGGTCACCACTTGAACCACTTTTTCTTCACCAAGCTTTTCAATACAATCATCCACATACTCAAATATGTACTCACCCGTATGTGCATCTAATGAAGCCTCTTTGGAGCTAAGAAAAGTAGTCCCACTTCGAGAATTCACGCACAAGTTCATAATGCTTCTCCTATTCCTATCACTCCAAGCATCGGTCATGATAGAGCACCCATTTCTCTCCCATTCTTCCTCTTGAGCCTTGAATGAGGTCTTCGTTCTTTCCACTTCCCCCTTCAAGAGAGGCTCTCTAAGAAGATATTGGCTTGGTGGTTGGTAACCCGGACCAAATTGTCCAACCGCTTCAACAAATTTTTTGAAGCTATCATTGTCCACCGCATGAAAAGGAATGCTAGACTCATACACCCATCTAGCCAAGTATTGGTGCACTTGAAGACTCCGTTGTTTGTAAAGAGCATCATTGATATTTTGTTGTCTTCTTATTTTGCTTTCGCTTAAAGAGTTGTCATCAACCTTGATGCTTGAAACATATCTATCCATAGCTCCAAGAGTACGTGGCGTCTTTTTGCTTCCTCTACCTTCCATTTCTTCAATCTCAATGACATCAACTCCACTTCTAAGGTCTGTATCGTCTTGTTTCTTCACTATCTTATTCTTTTTTGCTGCATCAAGTGCTTCTAGGCAACGTGTCTTGTCTTCATTTGACAATTTCGGACATGGTGCAATATTCCCCCTTATGCCGGCAATGTGTTGCTTGGTTCGGTAAACTCCCCCACTATATACTCCCTCGCATTTGATGCATTTCCACTTGTCTTGATTATGTGGATCACATAGTATTGCATATTCCCATCCAACGTCACCACTAGTTCTCTTCAATTTCGAAGAGGTCGAGGTCGTCACTGAGTTGGAATTAGAAGCCATGGATGATGCATTTTGATTTGATGGTAATTCTTGCGACATGATAAATCTCCTAAATATATAAACATACAAATATAAGTTTTGATATTGGAATTAGAAGTTGGAATTAGATAAATGCACTAACTTAGTTTGTGCACTTGTGCAAACACAAATATATGCAGCCTGCATCACGAATTCACACACACAATTCACACAATATATATACATGCTATGCAGTAGTAGCACACACACTGACACACAAACAGATTGCACAACACAAACTTGACACACAAAATTGCAGCACGACCTATGCACAAATTTACAAAAAAATGGAATGAAAAGCTGGAAATACATACAGCTAAAGAGCAGCTTGAAAACTTGTACACATAGGTAATTTTAGTTTCTCTATTCTGTTTATGCTCTGGACTTACTAGTACAAGTAAGAACTGAATCTCATGATTTTCCTGAACATTGAAGAACTTCTGCAGCTGCCATATAAAGGCTTATACTAACAAATCTGCAGCATAAATGCACAATGATAAAAATTCACAAAAAACAGAATGAAAAGCTGGAAATATATGCAGTAGTGCAACACACACATAAACTGCAACACAGTACACACACAAAATTGCAGCATAGGCTACACAAGCAACACAACACAACACACACAAACTGTAGTAGTGCAGCACACACACAAATTGCACACACAAGCAAGTACCCTAACAAATCTGCAGCACACACACAAAATTCACAAAAAAAGGAACGAAAAGCTAAAAAAGAAAAGCAAAACAGAGATACTGAACAACAGGTGAAAAAATGGACTAACCGGTGGCGTCGGCGGGCGGTAGGGACAATGGGGTAGTGGAAGGAGCTAGAGGCTGGTGGACCGGTGCCCGATGGTAGTCGACTCTTCGGTGGGATGAAGTCGGTGGCAAAGAAATGGCAACTGAGAGGCGCAAAGAGGAGAGGCAAAGAGATGACAATTGTCGGCGGGCGGTAGCCGGTAGGGACCGTGGGGTGGTGTCGTGGTCGGAGTTGGAGCTTGGTGGACTGGTGGGATGAAGTCAGATTGTGGAAAAGAGAGACGGCATATGAGAGGCTTCAAAATGGCTTGGACACTCCTGTTATATTGAAATTAAACCTAGCCCGCCCAAACCGCCCAGCCCGCCCAGATGCCGCCCAGCCCGCCTAGATGCCTCCTCGCCCGCCTAGCCGCCCAGCTGCCCCAGACGCCGCCTAGTCCGCCCAGACCACCCAGCCCGCCTAGGCGCCCGCCTAGAGACCGATTTGATCGCCAGCGCCTAGCCCATTTCGATTAAGGCATAATCGGGTCGGTGGGGTCGCGCATAGCGCCTAGGCGCCGCTTGGGCGGCCGACTTGACCGTTTTTTAGAACATTGCCGCCAACACCAACTTCCAAGTCCAGACCACCTCGGCGACGGTGTGAGTACTTTTCTGCTCTTCCCTGTGCTTCATCTTTTTTTCTTTCATTACATTGAGGACAATGCAATGTTTAAGCATGTGGGAGTGATCTTTATTTGCTAGTCATCGTCTGAAGAAGAAAAAATATGAAATAGAAAAAGTCAAATAAATTTGAGAAAAGGACAAAAATAAATCCTGGAATAAGTCAAAAACCCGAGAGGACGGCTTAGGTAATAAGCAGGTGGCTTGGACCAACATTAGGCTGGGGTAATAATTGGTCAAGAGTGATGTGAGTTTATGTGAGCCCATCTATTGAAAAATGAAATGAGTGGCTTGGTGAAAACCCGAAAGGACGGCTTGGCAAAATGAGTGAAAAGAAGAAGAGTGATTATTAGGATTCCTCATTTTTCCTGGCATGGTGACATAAGAAGAGGTGATATAAGGAGGATTCGGGTAGGTCACTTTGGGAGTTATAAGAAGATAGATGGAGGATAGGATTAGATGGTTACTTTCACTCTATGGTGTTCGGGATAAGCTTAGGGGAAATACTCTGCTTTCCTTTAAGCTTGTATGTTTTGTGTGTTATGTTTATTGTGTTGGTGCCTTGGAGATTCATGTTTAGGTGCAGATCTTAGTGGAGATGGTTTTGTTGTGCTTCCTTAGACCTTGGATTTTTCATTGGAGGAGTAGGTTTCTTTTAGCTTACTCGAGGACAAGCAAGGTTTAAGAATGGGGGAATTTGATCAGCGCTGCTTTGTAGGGTTTAACTAGGAGTTGTTACCAGAGTTTTAGGTACCATTTGGATGTGTTTAGAGCATAAGTAGGAGAATGGAGTTGAGGAGAAGGAATGTTGATTTGGTGGTTTCAAGAGCTTAAATGAAGACATATTGAAGATGGAGGCGAAGCCACAAGAGAAGACCGAAGAAAGAGCTGAAGAAGAGCAACATAAGGTTTTCCGCGGTCGCGGAACATCTAGCCACGGTCGCGGAAAACACATAAGCAGCGAAGACAACAGGAACATTTCCGCGGTCGCGGAAATCTGTCCGCGATCGCGGATACTGTTCATCAGCGCGGATCCGAGAATTTCCTTTTGTCCGAAGTTTCATTTTATTTTATTTCCTTTTCTTTTATTTCTTTTATTTCGTTATTTCCTTTTATATATTTAATTCTTATCTTTAGGATTAGGGTTTGCTAGATATAAACCTAGTTCCATTAGCAACCTCTTATCATTCATCATTCATCAGAGAGAATTCTAGTTTACATTATCATTCAGTTTTTCCCTTTGAGTTTATACGTTCCAAGACTATGAAGAACTAAGCAACTTTTGCTTAGTCCAATGATTGAAGCCTTCGTTTGTATTTGGTTGTGAGATTATTATTCTATTTCCTTTCCTTTGATTATATCTCTTCTCTTTGAGCTTCATCCCATTGATTCTTGTTGATTTGACTGGCCTGATCACCTAGTTGATATTGGTAATTGTCTATTGCTAGGGTTTGGATATTTCGGGTTGAAATCCCTTATCTTGTGTAGCAAACATGATATTCTAGGACTGGTTGGACTAGTTTATTGTGAAGAGAATTAATTATATGTTAAATGCTGACGGGTTGTTTGGTGTTGCATGTATCTTGGTTAATTCCTATGCTTACTGCTGCTGTTAGATTAATTCTTGATGGTTTCTTGATTGTTTAATAGTTAGGGTTACCAAGACTGGTTGGACTGATAACTATTTCAGAATAGGGACAAGAATATTCATAGGAAGGAATTGAGATAATCTAGAATCAACCAATCAAATGAATGGTGGATATTTGTCTGGCTAAGTTATTTCTCATCAATTGATTACAACCTTTGCTTTTATTTACTCTGTTATTGCAAACCAACCAAAAACCCCCCTTTGTTACCTTTGGCATACAACCTGTTGCACTTAGAAAGATTGCTACCTCCCTGTGGGATTCGACCCTTGCTTGCCTACTATACTTAGTTAGGTTTTTAAGGATTACTTTGATAAGGCATAACGACTTTAGCCCCGTCACACGCCTATAACAGATACAATCGGTGATAGAAAGTCACCAAGGATACGTTTCGCAGTACGAACGCTATGCACCGCAAGCAACCCCTGCCGGCTACGACAGCGGCTCCGACCACGACAATGATTCTCAAGGTGAATATTCTGAACCCTTTGACTTTCATGACATGTATGCAGCCAGAGTAACTCGACGCCGCCGCGCGACTGCATCAACGCCTCATGATAGCCACGTACGCTGCGATGAACGCGACTCTGGGCTCCCGCGTCGACACATCCATGCCCCAGGCGTTAAGCCGCGTCAGCATCGACATGCCCCAACTCCAGTGCCTTTAGACGTAAACGACCATCTTGGCCACCAAAGCACGTGCACACCGCGCTACGGCTATGATGGCTATGGTTCGACTACGCCAACTATCCACGATGACTTGGACGAGTTCACCGACGATGAGATGGAAGACTCTGGCATGATCGACCCATGCTCCTACCACCCTCCCCTTGGTGACCCCATTGAGCTCTAGGACAGGCCCACAGATTGGATCCCGCCCCCACGCCAGCAAGCAGGCCCACAACATTATGTCCAAGGCGACGCTATGTGTGAAACTCGTGGCCAGCACCACAAGGACATGCCGCGTGACTTTCGTCGCCGCGACGATGCCTATGCCCCTACGCGACGACAACGACGCGCCGAGCTCAACATACTACCCGTGGTCTTCGCCACTGACGATGTCCAGGATGGCCACACTCGCCGACAATTTCGTCGCGCTCAAGCCCCTGTACAACGCGCTTATGCGCCCCAGCCTGCTCAGCCCGCCCCACGGCTTAGCCGCCATGAGGTAAAGGTCAAAATTGAGCATTTCTTTGGTGAAAATGACGCGTTTGTTTTTCTTGAGTGGGTTCAAGCTAGAAAGTAAACTTTGAGATATTGTCACATCCCCACGGACGAGCATGTTGACATGACAACGCTTCACTTTTGAGGCGCTACACGCGTTTGGTGGCACAGGTTCGTTGATGACCGCGTTTGTCGACACCTTGTCCCCATCACTGAGTGGCACCAGCTTGTCTACATCATGACACAGAAGTACGTGCCCACCGACTATAGAAACCAGATGCGGATGGAAATTGCCATGGCACGACAAGACACCAAAACGCCTCTTGAGTTCTTTTCTCACTTGGAGGACATGTACTACAAGGCAAGCATAAGTGTCGCCCCGTCCACCCTTCGGACAAAGTTTCTTAGTGGCTTGAATGTGTCAATCCGTGACCAGCTTGATATTTTGCCAATCAAAGATCTCAACACCTTGACTCACACCGCGATGCAAATCCACAATCAACTCTCGCGTTGCCGGAGTTCATCTTGGAAACTTCAAGGCCAACGAAGGTATTGTTTTAACCCTAGTCAATCCTTTACTACTAATGTGCGCTCCCCATCCATAGGAACCACCGTGTCCAACCAAGGCCGACACGGCAAGACCGCGGTGCCAACCTCCATTGCCGCTCGTGCGGCCGTGCCAAAAGGCTCCTCACCGGGCACTGAGCGCGCGCATGACCTTGAATGCTTCAAGTGTGGAGGGCGAGGCAACTACAAAAGGGATTGTCCGAAAAAACAAGAAGTTCCTCTTCTCCAACATTGCCGCGGGCTATGAATCTTATGAGGAGGAGGAGGCCCAGCTTGAGACCATCGAAGAAGGATTCGAGGATGACAACGAGGAGGCCTACACATGTGAAGCCGCCACGCTCCATGACGGCACGCCTCTCAGCCTTGTCACGCGCCTTATCCTCACCGTCAAGGAGGCCACTCTGGTCGACCAACGCGAGAACCTCTTCGACACACATTGCTTGGTCAAGACGGCGTCCTTGAGTGTCATCATAGATGGGGGCAGCTACTGCGACATCATCAATGAGAAAGTGGTCAACCATTTCAGCCTGCTGACAACGCCTCACCCATAGCCCTATGGCCTACAATGGATTTCTTCGAGTTATGGTAACACTATAACTCGTCAATGTCTTATCTCTTTTTCCATTGGTCAGTATTTAGACTCGGTCCTATGTGATGTCATTGCAATGGACACCACGCATCTCTTGCTAGGGCGCCCATGGAAATTCGACATGCGCGTTCTTCACGATGGCTATTTAAACACTTACGTGTTTACTTACCACGGGAAGCGCATCACCCTCTTACCCATGTCTCCATATTAGATTTTACAGGATCAGGTAGAGCGAGATCGTCAGAAGGCTATGGAAGTAGCCGCGACCGCAGCCCCACCGTCGCAATCAAACCCAACTTCCGGCGATTCGTCAACTACACCAAGCCGTTGCTCTAGGAAGTCGCGTAGTACCCAAGGCCAACACGGCGCCGCTTTAGATACTGACTGTGCCATAAGCAACATCGCGCGACAGGATAGACCACGGCCCAATGAGCCCTGGCCTAACACGCCCCTTTCAAGCTCAAGCACTACCTAGTTGGCCGAACGCGCGCCGAAGAGCCCCGCGTTGCAAGGAAGTTGTGAGCACCGTTTGCTTCTCGCACGGCCAAGCGACCTTATTGCCACTTTGAATGGAAAGGCGCCCTGCTTTCTGTTGGTGCCAACTACCATCATGTACAACGCACCCAACGCCGATCCTTTGCCACCAGCTGTCGCAGCATTGCTCGACGAGTTTGCCGTGGTATTGCCAGAGGAGCTTCCCCAAGGTCTCCCACCCTTGTGTGGAATTGAGCACCAAATCGACTTGGTGCCTGGTGCCTCGCTCCCAAACCGAGCCGCATACCGCGCCGACCCTGAGGAGACCAAGGATGTGATACGCCAAGTGCATGAACTTCTGGATCGAGGCTACGTGAGGGAATCCTTGAGCCCTTGCGCCGTGCCGGTGATTCTAGTACCTAAAAAGGATGGGTCGTGGTGAATGTGTGTTGACTGTCGCGCCATCAATCAAATCACGGTGAAGTACATGCACCCCATTTCGCGCCTGGACGACATGCTAGATGAGCTCCACGGCGCGACACTCTTCTCCAAAATTGATTTGAAGTGCGGCTATCACCAAATACGCATGAAGGAAGGTGATGAATGGAAGACTGCATTCAAAACAAAATATGGGCTTTATGAATGGCTCGTCATGCCTTTTGGGCTCACCAACGCTCTGAGCACGTTCATGCGGTTGATGAACCACGTTTTAAGGAAATTTTTGGGAAAATTTATTATGGTTTATTTTGAAGAAATTTTGGTGTACTCAGGAAGTCTTGATGAGCATGTAGAGCACCTTAGGCTTGTGTTAGAGTGCTTGAGACGCGAGCAATTGTATGCGAACTTCGGCAAGTGTCATTTTTGCTCCGACACCACTAACTTTCTGGGCTACGTCGTCTCCAAAGATGGCCTACGCATGGATGAAGACAAGGTGAAGGCAATCCGAGAATGGCCGACGCCTACAACTCCAAACATGGTACGCAACTTCATTGGCTTGGCAGGTTTTTACCGGAGGTTTGTCCATGACATCAGCTCCATCGTCGCATGTATGAGCTCACAAGGAAGGGCGTCGTGGTGAATTGGTTGGAGCACCACGAGAAGGCTTTCGTCGCATTGAAAGAGGCCCTGTGCAATGCACCCCTTCTCCAACTTCCAGACTTCAACAAGCACTTTGGGATTTAATGTGACACGTCAAATGTCGGCATTGGCGGCATACTGCACCAGGATAAGCGGCCTATCGTGTTCTTCAGTGAGAAGCTCACTGGGGCCACCTTGAACTACCCCACGTACGACAAAGAGCTCTACGCCCTCGTCCGCGTGCTCAAGACCTGGCAACACTACCTATGGCCGCGCGAGTTCGTCATCCACTCGGACCACGCAACCCTTAGCTACTTGAAGAGCCAGGCCCACTTAAGCCGCCGCCATGCCCGCTGGGTGGAGTTCATGGAGACGTTCCCCTATGTCGTTGTGCACAAGAAAGGTAAGGAGAATGTGGTTGCCGATGCCCTTTCTCGCAGGTATAACCTCCTTACTCATCTTCAAACTAAGATACTTGGCTTTGCTTTAGTTAAGGATTTATAATTGACTGATTCATTCTTTAAGCCTATTTTTGAGCAATGCCTTAGACCGTGAGTTTGAGACATATTTTCTACATGAGGGTTATCTATACAAGGCTGGCCGCCTATGCATCTGATCAGTGCTACTTTGTAGGGTTTAACTAGGAGTTATTACCGGAGTTTTAGGTACCAATTGGATGTGTTTAGAGTATTATGTAGGAGAATGGAGTTAAGGAGTAGAAGTGTGGATTTGGTGGTTTTGAAGAGCTAAAATGAAGACTTAAGAAGATGGAGGAGAAAGCCACTTGAGAAGACCGAAAACAGAAGCAGAGAAGAGCTACATCCCAATTGATTAAATCCTTTGCTTTTATTTACTTTGTTACTTGCAAACCAAACCAAAAACCCCCCTTTGTTACTTTTGGCATAAAACCGTTACACTTAGAAAGATTGCTACCTCCCTATGGGATTCGACCCTTGCTTGCCTACTATACTTAGTTAGGTTTTTAAGGATTACTTTGATAAGACATAACGACTTTAGCCCCTGTCAGCATCCCTAGCTCATCCATTAGGAACCCACTTATTCAGGAGGCTCATGAAGGTCGAGGTCACTTTGGGGTTACAAAAACTTTGGCAGCCCTTCGCGAGCATTTCTTTTGGCCGCGCATGACCCACCAGGTGACGCGATATTGTAAGAGTTGTATGACATACCAACGTGCTAAGGTGAGTTCAAGTCCCTACGGCCTCTACACGCCTTTGCCAATCCCTCTCGGCCCTTGGGAAGATTTATCCATGGACTTCATTACAAGTTTGCCTCTCTCTCGTAGGGTTAGGGACTCCATATTTGTTATTGTGGACAGGTTTTCCAAAATGGCCCATTTCGTGGCGTGTAAGACCACCCATAATGCTAGTGACATTGCCAAGTTGTTTTTTGAGAATGTGGTGTGATTGCATGGGATCCCTAGGTCTACTGTGAGTGATAGGGACACTAAATTTGTGGGGCATTTTTGGAGAACTCTTTGGGGAAAGCTAGGTACAAAACTACTCTTTTCCACTAGCTACCACCCCCAAATCGATGGCCAAACCGAGGTGACCAATCGAACCCTAGGCGCCCTCCTCCAGACCATGCTCAAGGCCAACCCCAGGCGTTGGGAAGACTTACTTGCTATTGTTGAGTTTTCTTACAACAGGTCCAGGCACTCCGCGACAAGGCTCACCCCGTTCGAGGTTGTCTACGGCAGAAACCCCTTGACACCGATGGACATGCTGCCGCGACCACTCAAGGACAATGAGCACACTACCGCGGCCAACCATGCCGCACAGATCCATGAACTCCATCGCAGAACCCGTGAGTAGCTGGAACGCCGCGCTACTCAGTATGCGTCACAACACAACCGCGGTCTCCGCCGCATCATCTTTGCACCTGGAGACATGGTGTGGGTGCATCTCTGCAAAGAACGCTTCCCAACCAAGCACAAATCCAAGTTAGCGTCGTGCGGCGATGTTCCTTTTTGTGTTGTGAAGGCAATTGGAGACAATGCTTACGAGCTCGCGCTGCCAGCCGACTACGGTGTCCATGCGACCTTCAACGTCGCCGACTTAGAGCCTTATGTGGAGCCCACGTTCGATGATGATAAAGCGGGGACGCTTCACAACCAAGTGGGGGAGGGTGATATGCCCCTACCCACCATGACTACAACTGAGGAGGAGGAAGCCATGAGCATCTGCTTAAAGGTCCCATGACAAGATCGCATGCCAAGGCCATCGCCAACGCCACACAATCATTGATCGTGCGCGTTGTCGCTAGCCAAGACGCGCCCGAGACCGCGGTCTCTCTCAAACTCCTCGCCACCATCGGCACCGCGTCAATGGCGCCTATCATTGTCATTTAGAGATTCTTTTGCTATTTTTAGTCTTTTGTAGTTTTGGCACTATCTGTTTTTAGTAGTTTTCTATTTTTGGCGCGTGCTCCACTCATGTTGAGTGGGATAACCCATTAGGCGAGAATCGGCCCATCCGAGTCCCGCGACCTCTATTTAAGGCCATCTCAGCCTCGTGTATTAGGTTACGTTCATTATTAGTCAAAGCTTAAGTTGAGTGCCATCTTGCCTCCTTCCTATGATCAGATGTCACAAAACCCTATTCTAACTTTGCATCCCCTTCACTCCGCCGCCGATGCTACGGCAACGCTCGACCCATCGAGCCCTACCCTTCATCGCGCCTAGTCTTGAGGCCGTGAGTCCCACACACACCATCGCATCGCTATCATTAGCGTTGTGACACTCCACTATCATCACACTGCATTGCCACCGTCACCGTGCTCCATCGCTCGCGTGGTGTGGCAGTCCTCGCATTCCATCACTTACTACATCAACCTCAAGCCTTTCGTGCAATTCAACAAGGCCAAGGGCCAAGGTTTCCACGGCAGGACTTGAAGCCGAGACTAGCGACTCACCACCAAGACCTAGATCCGCCGCTGCCGCGACAACTTGGCCAGGATCCGAAGGCATGAACGCATCATGTCACCTACCAGATAAGTGATCCGAACCATAGTGAGATTGGGTTTTGCCACGACCAACAATGATGCCGAGTATGAAGCCTTGATTTTGGGTCTGACAGCGACACACAACAGAGGAGCAAGGGAAGTGGTTATCTACTATGATTCATAGCTCATTGTTAACCATGTATCCGAAGAATATGCAACTAAATATGCACGCATGCTAGCTTATCAGGTCCGCGAGAGCAGAATCAGGTAGTTGATGCCTATGCCACTTTGTCCTCCTCTAGCTTTGGCTAGAGCGGCGCCGTGGTGCATATTGACTTGCAAGAGTCTCTTAGCATAGACGTTGTGGACAATCACCCAGTTGATGAAGAGCCTAGCTAGCTGGATGGATTTAGTGTACGATTACCTGACCAAAGATATTTTACTGGCTATAAGAAAGAAGCATGGTTATTGAGACTCAAAGTTGTGAGCTTTTTGGTGTTGTCACGAGGGACCCTACACAAAAAATCCTTTACCGGTCCCAATCTCAAATGCGTTCCGCCCTCCAGGGTAGAGGATACACTCTACGAGATTCTTGAACAAGACTGTGAAGTCCACGCTGCAAGAAGAAGCCTGGATTTTCGAGCAATGTTGCAGGGGCATTGGTGGCCATATATGTAAAAGGATGCAGAAATCTATGTGAAAAAGTTTGAAAAATGTCAGTAGTTTGCTAAGATGACTCACTAGCCTGCAGTGGACCTTCACCCACTCTCGAGCCCGTGGCCTTTTGCTCAGTGGGGTCTTGATCTTTTCAGGCTTTTCCCTAGAGCGCCCGACAACAAGCGCTACTTGATTACTGCAACTGACTATTTCACCAAGTGGATTGAAGCCAAGCCGTTGTCTGGGATAAGGGACGTCGATGTCAAGAAGTTCATATGGGAATCGATTATCACTCGCTTTGGCATACCTTATTCATTGATTTCAGATAACGAGACTCAATTTAGTAGTGTTGCGTTAGTGTTTTGTGCAGGTTATGGAATAAAAAACGTCTACTCATCCGTAGCTTATCCACATGCTAATGGCCAGGCTGAGACCACAAATAAGGCAATTCTGGACGGAATTAAGAAGAGATTGGATCAAGTAAAGGGGTAAGGGGCATAGGAGTTGCCCACAATGCTCTTGGCATACATGACCACTCTTACGAGATCCACGGGCGAATCACCATATGCTTTGGCTTACGGCACGGAGGCGGTCATTCTAGATAGAATTAAGAAGAGACCTGATCAAGCAAAGAGGAAATGGGCAGAGGAGTTGCTCGCGGTGCTCTAGGAATACATGACCACTCCTAGGAGATCCACGAGCAAATCACCCTTATCTTTGGCTTACGGCACGGAGGCGGTCATTCTAGATATAATTAAGAAAAGACCTGATCAAGCAAAGAGGAAATGGGCAGAGGAGTTGCCCGCGGTGCTCTAGGCATACATCACCACTCCTAGGAGATCCACGAGCAAATCACCCTTAGCTTTGGCTTACGACATGAGGCGGTCAACCCGCTAGAGATGGGGCTCCCTTCTATTCGTACTGCGACATACGAGTAAGGTGGAAACGAAGAAGCTCTGGCGACCAACCTCAACCTGTTGCAAGAAAGGAGAGTCGCGTCAGCGGTTCGCCTAGCTACATACCAACGTGAGTTGATCGTGTCGTATGGGAAGCATGTCAAGCCGCGCGCTTTTGAGATGAGAGATTGTTTTGGGGCGAAAAAGATCAATCGACCTAAATCGCCTTAGACGGGGTAACGAGTCGATCGGATAATACAAAACAAATCCAAACCAAATAGACCATCAACCACGTAAAGAATAGATGCAAAACAGTAATATGGTATATTGATCAAATGATGATAGAATCAGATCGATATACAACTTATCCTTGAAGAGTAAGGGACCGAGTCTTGTTCGACAGGGGGTTCTGATGATTCGACCGGCTATGATCGGATAGTATCCCAAGGGACTTGAGTGAGAGCCAATACGCTAGTAAGCTTTTTTGAGAGCTAAGTGAGTGAATACTGCTCGTAGACGTGTCCTTGGTCGATCGTTTCTTCGTGGTCTATTTATGGTATCTTCCTTCTTTCGTCCGTTACTTATCTTCATAATATCCTCCATTTATTCCATGCGTGATCTCCGGGATCCTTCTTGAATGTCATCATAATCTTTGTGTTTAATTTTGTTACCGTTTGCCGCTGATCGGGCAATTAATGCCCTGGGTGAAATCTTCGGAGCTGGTCGGATCCCACGCGTCTGAAGAATGTCTGACGCTTTCTTCTAGTCTCTTCTGGCCTTCAACTTCGCTTGGATCTTGGCCCAATCTGCTTGCACCGATCCCTTTGGAGCATGTTGGGCCCAACAATAGCCCCAAGTTGTTTTGGGCTCAAGGCAGCTGCGAGATGGGAGTCCAAACAACTTTCCTTTCACACGATCTCCACCCTCTGATCTGGGCGCGACAAGCGAGGGCTACGTGGCGATAATCCCGTTGCATGATGGGACGTCTCTGTGACCCGCCGATTCCCTCCATAAATCCGAATTAAGCTCTGACGGTTTGGTTTCATCTTCTTCCTTTGCTCTCTGATCTGGTAGGCTTCTTTAGGTTTCTCAAAAAAATTGCTTTTCGATTTCCTCCTTTTTCTGTTCTAGAAATGGTTTCCAGCGAGTCTTCCGAGTCGTCGGCTACTCACTCGAACTTGAGCAAGAATGAGGCCCCCTCTTTTCCTTTTGAAGGAGGCTGACGCTCTGACGGGGACGCTGACAGAGGCGGAGTTGGAGTAGATCCTCCAAGTCGGAGGCTTTTCTCTTGAGGCGGTCGCGAGGTTGCCGCATCCGGACGAGAGAGCCGACGCTCACTATGAGGGATGGGTTTGTTTCTATGCCTACCCATTTCGGATAGGTCATACATTTCCGTTTTCCCCTCTTGTCAAGGATTTTTTAGCAACTTTGGCGCTTGCGCCGTGTCAGGTCATGCCGCAGGCGTGGAGGATCCTTAGGGTTTTAGATTGTGGAATCTTCAGTCTGGGCCGGTTTTAACTTTGACGCCCTGTGGTACAATTACTCTCTGGGGTCGAAGAGTTCTTCTCGTGTCCAATTGCGTATTCGTCCGGGTCGAAAGCTCTTGGTGTTTAACCTAGATGTAAACGACCGTGGATAGGGGTCGAAGTTCTTCTTCGTCGAGCGTTCATCTCTGGAGAAGGGGGGTGACTGTTCATTTTTGCTGTCGGAGTGGCGAGTTGAGAGTACGTATTCGGCTTCTCTTTGCCCATTTTTATGTGTTTTAACCCTTTGCTTAACTCTTCTTTTTTATAGTCCCTGAAGCTGAAGAGTTGGAAGTGGATGCTCAATCGGAAGGTCTGACAAATATTATCCTCAGCATCCCCACGTCAGAGCGGAAATTCATAAACATTAACCTATTGTCGGTCTCCCCAACTACTCAGGACGTCATGTCGACTGTTTCGTCATCTCGGGTCAAGTGTAAGTTTTTTATTCGACTCATGTATCTTTTCGTCGTGTGCTTGCGTCTTACATTTTGTCTGTTGTGTCAGCATCTCCAGCTGGTTGGTCGAGTGCTCGTTTGAAGGAAGTGTCTGGGAACGGCCTGATAGAGAAAAGGTTGGCGGCGGCCAGGGCCTCGTCGAGTAAATCGACGTCGGCGGAGTCGTCGCTTCCAGCCAAAGTCGGCTAAAAAAGGAAGGCAGGTGTTTCTTCCGACGATGTGAAGGTTTGGATACTTCAAAGAAGAAGTCGACGGTCGCTCGTGGAGTCGAGAAGATCGACTCGGTCGGTCGATCGATCGATCGCCGATCTTTTTCATGCTCAGGACCCGACTCTGAAGTCTGAAGTAGATGGGGTCTGTCCCTTGGATTGTATTGGCAAAGCGGGGTGCTCTGCGTGGAAAGTAAATCGTCTTGTCGGATCTCAAGTTTATACGTTTTCTTCCTCATATCCTGGTTGGTTTTTGATTGTTTTGATCTTGTCTTTCTTTTTCCAGACTTTTCAGTTTCTCTTAGGTGCGTATTCTGGAGTCAAAGAGATGGTCACTAAGGCCGAGGATAGGGCTGCTAGATCAGAGTCCGACCTGACGTCTTTGAAGACCAAGGTGGAAGGAGCCGAGATCGGCTTTAGGGACGTTGAGCGCCGCTTCGCTAGGGAGATGAAGAGTTGCCAAGATGATTTGGATGTTTGTCGGAGGGAGCTCAGCGAGAGCCAGACAAGTGTTGAAGAAAAGGTGAAGCAGGCTAGGATTGAGGCTGGTCGGGTCGCAGGCGACGTAGGCGCTTTTTACGCGTTGAAGTCGCGTGTCGAGATGATCGAGGAGTTTGAAGAGGGCAAACAAGAGACCTGGGATTTGAAGGCGGAGAAGGAGATCATGGATACCCTATTTCCAAAGGGGAATCCTGGTTCGGAGCTGTTCCAGCTGGCCGGCGTCGGAGAAGAGTCTCCAAACGAAAGTGCCGGTGAAGATGAGGTCCATTCTGGCGACACCGTGCCGATCGAGCCCCAAATTTTCTCCAACCCGGCTCCTGCTGAAGGTAACGCTGTGACCCCTGACTCTTAACTTTTTTCATAAATGACTTGTGATCCCACCTGCGTGTGGGTAGGATGTTTTCTGGTTTGGCGACACGTCCACCATCGCGGGTCGCAGAATGTGTTTAAGGATGATTTTGAAGTCCTATATGTGTGTAGGCAGAGAATATGTTTTGGCAATCCGTCCACCATCGCGGGTCGCATGGATGTAAAAAGGTTAGACTTTTATTGACGTAATCTGTTTTACAAAGGGTCAAACTTGTTTCGTGTTCGTGTGTTTTGTCGGATTCTTCTAGAGAAGATAGTCATGACGCCTTTGCTTTGTGTGTCGAGTTTTCCCGTGTGCTCCATCGAGTAGGGATTTCCGCATTGTGTAAAAAAGGAGGCCTGCAAATGTATATGTTTATGTTTAGTCATGACTTAGTGTTATGCCGAGGAGGAAAACAAAATATGTCTTTATTGCATAGATGTACTAAGTTTTTTTGACCTTAAGTATTGTATAAGGCAAGCGGTGTGCCGACGTGCCTTTGGTATTCATCTCCCCGTGTTCCGATCGATCGTGTAAATGTAGTGTAAGCGCTTTTATTTGTGACTGGATCCAGCGTGTACGTTGATGTCGTTCTATACTTAGGATCACAAGAAAAAATGTCTTTGCTAGATGTGAGTATTTAGATTTATGAAATAGAATTGAGTTTGTAACAACGAATAGCACATGACAAGTGAAAGAATGTTAGTGCCTTACTTCGCTGGTTTAGAAGTGATATAGCTTCAGATGGATTGCGTTCCAGCTTCTTGGGATCGGCCGTCCGTCTTTATCTTCCAGTTGGTACACTCTCTGTCCGACCACTTCCTTGATGAGATAGGGTCCTTCCCACTGAGGCGCGAGCTTTCCGTCGGTCGGATTCTTGGTGTTTTGGAATGTCTTTCTAAGGACCCAATCACCAACTTTGAAGACTTTGCCTCGAACGTTTTTGTTGTAACTTCTTGCGACCTACTGCTGGAATTTGACGATTCTAATTCTGGCCCTTTCCCTGGTCTCATCCACCATGCCCAAGTTGTGCGCTAGCTCGACATCATTTTGTTCATTCGTCTGGAGACTATAACAGGCTGTCGGAACCAGTAATTTGGCGGGAATGACCGCTTCACTCCCATAGACGAGTGAGAATGGTGATTGTCCAGTCGCGTTCTTTGGGGTGGTCCTGTCGGACCAGAGGATGAGAGGGAGTTCGTCTGCCCATTTTCCTTTAGCCCCTGTGAGGCATTTCTTGAGGTTGTTGATGATGATCTTGTTGCTAGACTTGGATTGTCCGTTAGATTGTGGATACCCAGGAGTGGATGTGACCAGTCTGATGTTCCACTGGTCGCAAAAGGCTCCAGTCTTATGACTGATGAATTGGGAGCCATTGTCGCACACGATTTCTGATGGAACGCCAAATCTGCATAAGATATTGCGTTTTATAAATGAAATGATGTGTTGATCTTTTACCTCTCGGTAGGCTTCAACTTCGATCCATTTGGAAAAATAGTATGTCATGGCAAGGAAGAAGACTCGTTGACTCGACGCAGGTGGGAGTTTTCCGACGATGTCCATCCCCCATCTCATGAAGGGCCATGGTGCCAAAGTTGGATGGAGGAGTTCCGAGGGTTAATGAGGAACGGGTGCGTGTCATTGGCAGGCATCGCACTTCTTGGTGTACACCATTGCGTCTCTATTCTTTGTGGGCCAGTAGTATCCTGTTCGCAAGACTTTCCCTGAGAGGCTTCATCCTCCGGTGTGGTTTCCACATTCTCCTTCATGTAATAATTGTAAGATGCGTCTGACTTCTGGAGTCTTGAGGCATCAGAAGAGTATCCCTGTGACATATCTTTTGAACAAGACATCACTTATAATATCGAAGGAAAGAGCTCATACCTTTAGCCTTTTTGCTTCCGTTTTGTCGTTGGGTAGGGTGCCGTCTTTTAGCCATTTGACGTAAGGTAGCGTCCAATCGTCATGATCGTTGACGATGTCTTATTTTGGTCGGTCGCCTATCTCCATCGTGACAAGTTCTTCCAACAGTGTACTTAAATATTTGGGTGTTTTTGGAATAGCTGGGTCCAAGACGGACCCCAAGTTGGCTAGTGAGTCAGCCTGAGCGTTGAGATCTCTGGAAACTTGCCTGATGTCGAACGTTTGGAATTGGTCGATTAGCTTTTTGGCCACGTCCAGATAAGCTATCATTCCGTCGTCCTTGGCATTATACGATCCTTGTATTTGATTTACGACCAAGAGGGAGTCGCAGATGACTTCGATTTCTCGGACTCCTAGGTCGCGTCCCATTCGCATCTTACGGCCTGCGCTATCTTGTCCCCTTGTGGCGATTTCAACACGACTCCTAGCCCCGATCCTCTAGCGTTCAACGCATCATCAGTGTGGAGCTCCCATTTACCTGTTTCCTCCATCGCGAGTAACTGTGTTGCTTCTTTGACGACTTCTTGTTCTAGGGTCGGGCTGAAGTCTGCCATAAGATCAGCCAAGGCTTGTGACTTGATCGCCGTCCTGGGCTCGTATTCGATGTCGTAGCCGCTGAGGTGTATGGCCCATTTGGCCATTCGTCCTATGAACTCGAGTTTCCTCATGATTGCTCCCATGGGATGGTTAGTGCGGACAATTATAGTATGAGTACAAGTTTTTCCAATGACGAGTACCTTGTCTCCGCTGGCAGTAACGTTCGACTGACGTAGTAGATTGACGATTGCTTTCCATCTTCTTCTCTGACCAGTACTGGGCTCACGGCGGACTCCGATACTGCTAGGTACAACAATAATGGCTCATCGTCTTTGGGTTTGGTCAACAACAGGGGACTGGCCAGGTATTCCTTTAAATCCTGGAATGCGACTTCGTGTTCTTCTATCCATTGAAAGGACTTGTTCTTCTTGAGAGCTTCGTGAAAGGGTTTGCACTTGTCGGACGACTTCGAGATGAATCTACTCAGAGCTGCTATCCGACCTGTCAGCTTTTGTACGTCCTTGACGCATCGAGGGGACCGGAGGTTGATGAGGGCTTTGACCTATTCCGGATTGGCTTCTATTCCTCTTTGTGTCACCATGTACCCCAAGAATTTTCCTGACGACACTTCGAAAGAGCATTTCATAGGATTTAATTTCATGTTATATCTTTTTAGTACCTCGAAGCTGTCGCGGAGGTGATCGATGTGGTCCTTTTTTTTTTGATTTGACCAGCATGTCATCTATGTAGACTTCCATTGTGTCCCAAATCTGATCTTTGAACATCTTCTTGACCAGTCATTGATAAGTAGCCCCTGCATTTTTTTGTCCGAAGGGCATTACTTTGTAACAATAAATACCTTGGCTTGTGACGAATGCCATTTTCTCTTGGTCTTCCGGTTCCATGAGGATGTTATTGTAGCCACTGAACGCGTCCATGAGCATTTCCGGACTGACTTCTATTCCTCTTTGTGTCACCATGTACCCCAAGAATTTTCCCGACGACACTCCGAAAGAGCATTTCATAGGATTTAATTTCATGTTATATCTTTTTAGTACCTCGAAGCTGTCGCGGAGGTGATCGATGTGGTCCTTTTTCTTTTTTGATTTGACTAGTGTTGGGCCTCGATTTTCAGCCCATCAGAACGGCCCACTGGATCAGCCCAAAGCTGCCTTCTAGAAGATCTGGTCAGCAACAACCCCCAGAAATCTCGATTCGGTCAACTGAGCCTCCAGAGATTTCGGGCGACCAGTAGTCGAAGCGATGACCTCCGTGGATTTTGGAGCAACCAGTACACATCTGAACGTCTCCCGCAGATCTCAGACAATCTCAACCGACCTACAACAACTTCCATGAATCTCGGTGGATCTACCAACCGATTGAAGACTAAAAGTAGTATAAATTGTAGAGAAAACTCTCTTGTAAGAGCCCAGATCAATTCTGTAACGACACACAACCACACATGCTCATTATTACTCAATTTAAGCAGCTTTCTATCATTGTTCTACTGTTGTTCTACTCGCATACGAGATCATTCTTGTACTCAGTCCGTTACTCCAACATTAAAGCGACCGGCGACTTAATTTTTGTATTTGATTCGCCTCTCATTCAAGGGAGATAAGTTTATATTATATTCATTTACTCTCATTCTCTTGATTGATTAGTTGATTTGGATTATTTAGATATAATTTGTCTAACAAATTGTCTAGTTGCCCTCCTTAAGGCGATTTGGATTCGTTAAGTCTTTTCGCCCAAAAACAATTTGGCGCCCACCGTGGGGCCTCTAGCCAATCAATGATCCGATCGAGGATCCAATCTACATTCAATCATGGCCGGTGCTGGAATCCCCATGATCGTCGCTGAAGAACAGGTTCAAGCCAACCTCCCGATTGTGGGTCAAACCGAAGATCTCGCCAACCAACCAATCCTGAACGTCCAGATCCAAAAGCTCGCTAAAGCAATGAGCTTCCTCCAAGAGGAACTGGCTCAGCAACGCCTAAGAACCGAAACCCTAACAAAACAAACGACAAACAAGGAGTGGTCTCCTGACCCTTCGTCATCACAAGAAACGCCCTCAGTCGTCTTCACACGATTATTGGCTGTATTGAGCTGACTCTCAGTTTGAGCAACACATACGTCAGCCCTGTCGCCAGAACACCTGCAACGAAGTCGAAGTTATAAAATCAAACCGTCTCATCACTTGACACTCCGACCCGGTTTAATTTTGGGGCAATTGTTGGGCCTCAATTTTCAGCCCATCAGAACGGCCCACTGGATCAGCCCAAAGCTGCCTTCTAGAAGATCTGGTCAGCAACAACCCCCAGAAATCTCGGTCCGGTCAATTGAGCCTCCAGAGTTTTCGGGCGACCAGTAGTCGAAGCGACGACCTCCGTGGATTTCGGAGCAACCAGTACACATCTGAACGTCTCCCGCAGATCTCGGACAATCTCAACCGACCTACAACAACTTCCATGAATCTCGGCGGATCTGCCAACCGATTGAAGACTAAAAGTAGTATAAATTGTAGAGAAAACTCTCTTGTAAGAGCCCAGATCAATTCTGTAACGACACACAACCACACATGCTCATTATTACTCAATTTAAGCAGCTTTCTATCATTGTTCTACTGTTGTTCTACTCGCATACGAGATCATTCTTGTACTCAGTCCGTTACTCCAACATTAAAGCGACCAACGACTTAATTTCTGTATTTGATTCGCCTCTCATTCAAGGGAGATAAGTTTATATTATATTCATTTACTCTCATTCTCTTGATTGATTAGTTGATTTGGATTATTTAGATATAATTTGTCTAACAAATTGTCTAATTGCCCTCCTTAAGGCGATTTGGATTCGTTAGGTCTTTTCGCCCCAAAACAACTAGCATGTCGTCTATGTAGATTTCCATTGTGTCCCCAATCTGATCTTTGAACATCTTGTTGACCAGTCGTTGATAAGTAGCCCCTGCATTTTTTAGTCCGAAGGGCATTACTTTGTAATAATAAGTACCTTGGCTTGTGACGAATGTCGTTTTCTCTTGGTCTTTCGGTTCCATGAGGATCTCATTGTAGCCACTGAACGCGTCCATGAAGGATAGCATTTCGGGCCCTGCCGTCGCGTTGACCATGACATCGATATGAGGGAGTGGGAAGGAGTCCTTGGGACAAGCCTTGTTAAGGTCGGTGAAGTCGATGCAGACTCTCCATTTTCCATTTTTCTTTTGGACCACAACCACGTTGGCCAGCCACTCGGGGTAGTTGACTTCTCTTATTTTTCCAATTTCCAATAGGCTCCTGACTTCGTCGTCGACAATCTTATTTTTCTCTGGGGTGAATTTCCTGCGCTTCTACTTTACAGGGGGTGAGATGGATCTATATTCAATTTATGAGTAATAATGTTTGTAGATATTCCGACCATATCTTCATGTGACCACGCAAAACAATCTGCATTAGATCGGAGGAAATCCAGTATTTGTTGTCTGGTCGAGTCGTCCAGGTCCGACCCGACCCTTACCGTTTGGTTTGGCTTCGAAGGATCTAGTGCGATCTCGTCATGCTTTTCCATCTCTGGTTCGACGTATCGGCTAGATCCTTCATCGAGCTGTGATTGCTATGCGGTCTTGGGCTCGACCGCGCTCTTTATGGAGGCGACATAGATTTCCTTGGCCATCCTCTGATCTCCCTTGATCTCTTAGACTCCCCACTTGGGAGGGAACTTGATGATTTGATGGTACGTTGAGGGTACCACCTTCATTGCATGTATCCATGGCCTGCCAAGAATGCAATTATAGGGAGATGGGCAGTCTAGGACTAAAAATTTTACCTATTGGTTTACTCCTCCGACGTATGTCGTAAGAACGATTTCGCCAATAGTGTGCTTAACTTCGCCGCTGAATCCGACTAGTGGAGTCGATTTTTTTATAAGACCCATCCCTTTGAGGGAGTCGAAGGTCAAAAGATTGGTTGAACTTCCTGTATCGATTAGTACTCTACGTATCAAACAGTTCCCAATGGACAAAGAGATTACCAGACCATCGTGATGGTTTTCCGACCCGTCGGCATCGGATTCGTCGAACGTGACCGTTGGGAGGTCGGAGACCTTGGTTTGTGTGAACTCTGGCATCTCGGGTTTACTGCCTTTGCTTTCTTTCGCATGTCTTTTAGCTGCAGAGTACGTGTTCCCACATAGGTCTAAGCCCCCTGAAATGGTATTGATAATTTTTGTATGGACATGAGATGGAGGTTTATCCTGTTTTACCTGATCTCGTCGCTCCATGGTGGCTTTGGTTCGTTCCGAGATTATGTCGCACAAGAGACCTTGCGCAAGTAACCTGGCGACCTCTTTGCGTAAGGCGATGCATTCGTCCGTCTAGTGACCATGGTCATCGTGGAATTCACACCACCTGCTCATGTCCTTTTTTACGTCTGGTCGGTCACTCTTTCGGGGCCATCTTACTTCTTTTTCATATTTGTCGAAACTCTTGACGAGCTCCGACACGGAAACACTGAAGTTGTAAGATTGAACCCTGGGAGGCAGCGTCGGACCATCTCTCTAGTCTTGAGACCTATCTTGGAAGGATTTTACCTGACTTTGCTCGTTTCGATTACGAGGGTAGGGGTGATGACGTCTGTCTCGACGGTTGTCGGAAGAGGATTTGCGATCGGATTGGTCGGGTCCATAGGAGGCTTTTTGCGATTCGCGATCTTCTTCCAATCGTACCTCGGTCATGGTTTTGGCTTGGACATATTCGAAGCTTTTGCACAGGTACTTGGTGATCTCGTTGTAGAGGTTGTTGTCCTTGATCAGACCTTGTCTGAAGGCTTCGATGGAGGTGGTGACGTCGTAATGGGGGATCGCGACTTTTTCCTTATTGTATCTGTTAAGATAGTTTCGGAGAGGTTCATTATACCTTTGGGTGATTCGATAGAGATCAATCGACTGCCTTTCGAGCCTCCGACTGCTAGCGAATTGGATCTTGAAGGAATTGACCACATCCGCGAACGAGGCGATCGTTCCCTGAGGCAAACGCATAAACCAGGTCAGTGCGGGACCCGCGAGAGTTGTACCAAAGCTTTTGTACATGACAGCCTCGCGGCTCTCCCTTAGAACAGATGCAGTCATTAGTTCTTGTTTATAGAGAGAAATATGATCATCTGGATCGTTGGTGCCGTCGAAAGTCGTCATGCTAGGAAGGTTGAACTTCTTTGGGATTTCGACTCTGGCGATCTCCTCAACGTACGGAGATTCCTCGTATCCGTCTGACGCTTCTTTCTCGATCGGCTGCGGAACTCCAGGAATTCTAGCGATGCGGTCGTCGAGTGCCTTCATATGCTGACTGAGCATTTGTTGGACGAGAGCCAGGATATCGGGAGGATTGGTAACCTGCGGTTCGTTGATTCGGGTTCCTGCTGACCCGATCGGTGTGGAGAAAGTAACATTTTTAGTCAAAAATGGATTGACCAAAGGAGTTCGAGAAGTACCCTCAGTATGTCCGGGGAATCGGACGCTCGGGGGAGTCAGCTCGACGCCATCCATGTCAAGACGCGTCTGGATGTTGCTATGGATGGGCGTCCGCCTGGATCCAGAAGCCATTGATTGTACCTGCGATCTAAGAGACTCATTTTCACGGGTTAGTTGTGCGATCTCGGCCTCAGATTGGGTGGATAAGGTAGCCAAGGCTTCAGTCTTTTGGCGTTGTTGGGCGGGGTCTTCTTGTAGGGTAGTCATTTTTTGGGCAAGCTCTTGGAGTTGGTTCGGAGTAGGGTTTTCGATTGTGTTTCCTTGAGTTTGGGAGTCGTATTCGAGGCGTGGATCCTCGGCACCGATAGGCGGGTTAATAGTCATGGTTGGAGGATTTTTGAGATGGTGATCGGCAAGTTGCCCCACGGTGGGCGCCAAATTGTTTTGGGGCGAAAAGATCAATCGACCTAAATCGCCTTAGACGGGGTAAGGAGTCGATCGGATAATACAAAACAAATCCAAACCAAATAGACCATCATCCACGTAAAGAATAGATGCAAAACAGTAATATGGTATATTGATCAAATGATGATAGAATCAGATCGATGTACAACTTATCCTTGAAGAGTAAGGGCTCGAGTCTTGTTCGACAGGGGGTTCTGATGATTCGACCGGCTATGATCGGATAGTATCCCAAGGGACTTGAGTGAGAGCCGATACGCTAGTAAGATTTTTTGAGAGCTAATTGAGTGAATACTGCTCGTAGACGTGTCCTTGGTCGATCGTTTCTTCGTGGTCTATTTATGATATCTTCCTCTTTCGTCCGTTACTTATCTTCATAATATCCTCCATTTATTCCATGCGTGATCTCTGGGATCCTTCTTGAATGTCATCGTAATCTTTATGTTTAATTTTGTTACCGTTTGCCGCTGATCGGGCAATTAATGCCCTGGGCGAAATCTTCGGAGCTGGTCGAATCCCACGCGTCTGAAGAATGTCTGACGCTTCCTTCTAGTCTCTTCTGGCATTCGACTTCGCTTGGATCTTGGCCCAATCTGCTTGCACCGATCCCTTTGGAGCATGTTGGGCCCAACAGAGATTACATTCTCCGCAAGGTCCTCACTAACACTAAGGATCCAACTAAATGAAATATAGGGCCGAACTAGGAAGGGCCCTATCGAGTCGTAGCGAGCTATGACAACGACCTTTACAAGTTGGAGGATTTGAGCGGCAAGGTAGTCCTGTTCACTTGGAATGTCTCCAACCTAAGGAAATTCTACATTTGAACAAAGACTAAGTAGGGGGTACTCATTTTCCTTTTCGTACGGTTTTTTCCCATGAGGTTTTTGTTTTGGGGCAAAAAGATCGAACCGACCTAAATCGCTTTAAATGGGGTAACTAGACAATAATAAGATTAAAATATCTAGACAATCTAGTTCAACAAACAATAAGACGAATCAAATCGAATGAATGTAAACACAAGCTTATCTCCTTCGAGTGAGATGCTCAACAAGTCGAAGGTCTTAGCCGTCGATCGCTTCAATATACGAACATGAAATAGAATCCAAAGGCAATTCTTTCCACTAAGCAGGGTAGGAGTAAAACAATGTTTGTATTAGGTAATTCTGATATCCTGTCTATGTTACATGAGGTTTCTCTCCGTATTTATACTACATTTACATCCAATTTGGTTAAAACCGCATGAGATCCGCGAGAGTCATCGTGTTGTTTCTAGTCAATCGAGATCTTCTCAACATCTCTTAGCGTCAATGGATTTTCTTATAGTCTTCGTCCATATATTCTAGAATCCACTTATGCTAGGCCGATCCATTGCAAAATCATGGCCTAACAATTGCTCCAAAGTTAACTTGGCCGATTGGAGCGGTTCCTAACGAACACTTAACTTACTTTCTCTTTCCAACGCAATCATTCCATTGCCGATTCTGTTGTAGGTTGGGATGATGTGGCGGCTTCTTAGTGGACCATTTTTTTAACCATCACGTCAGTCAATTTCATCCCTTTAAATTGGCAACCGGCGGATTTACTTTTCATTGCTTCTTCTTCCTGCAAAAAGCTTTCCCCTTTCCAAGGTAAAAATTCAAATCTTTAACGTTTCTTTCTTGTTCATTCTTCCATGGCGTTTCGCGATCCAAAAGGAGCCGAATCACGTCTTGCAACCCTAGCAAGGAAAGAAGCAACTTCACCCCCTTGAAGCTCTTGAGCCCAAAGGATTCTCTAGTCGGTACTTTGACTTAATCGGAGTTGGAAAGGATCCTGGAAGTAGGCCAATTCCCTACCGAGACAGTAGCATGTCTCCCACTTCCTTATGAGCGCGTCGACTGGTACCGGGAAGATTGGGTTTGTTTCTTTGAATATCCTTTTCGAATCGGTCATTCTTTTCCCTTTTTAAACCTTGTTCGCAATTTCTTGGCTGTCTTGAAACATGCCCCTTGTCAAGTCATGCCTCATGCATGGCGCTTGTCGAGAGTAGTTGATTTATTGGTATCTAGCATCGATGTCGATTTCGATTTTGATGCTTTATGGTATTCTTACTACTTGAGTAGTCGAGGGGCCTCTAGGTTTCAATTGTGCCTTCGGCGGGGTAGGTTGTGTATAGCTCTGAATCTTGATGTTAACGACCGTGAGTGGAGATCTCGTTTTTTCTTTGTGGAGCAGAGATCGCTCAAAGGGGGTGTCAATTGCTCTTTCCTACTGGCGGACTATAGGAAGTCAGGTATCGTATTTGTTCTTTTAGATTTTTCTATTGGACGTCTTCTAAACTTTTTGCTCACATGCGTCTTGTTGCAGTTCCCGATCCGAAAGAACCTGAAGACTCTGACTTCGAAGTAGAAACCCTAGCATTGCTCGCTCTCCCTGAGGCTAATAGATCTTTCAAGAACACCAATTTTTCTGGCGGCTAATCCCCTTGACATGTCGACAAAAGATCAGGTGAATCATAGATATCTTCATGTAATGGTTGTGACAATGGTTTTCTCGCGTTGTGTTGTTGACGGTTAGACTTTGTGATGTTTTGTGTTGTGTCCCATCGTGGAGATGTGATACAAAGAGTTTAAGACATTCTGTAATGTGCTATATCTCTGTAATATTTTTCTCAGTGAAATAAAATACAGACGACGTGCTTTGGATGTTAATTACTCATTCGTGTACGATTAATTTTGATCTCGGGTTAATGTTGATTTCGTCCAAGGCCAATGAAGGCGAAGCCAAGGTGGCGGCGCCCGCCGTGGGTATGGCGGCGCCCGCCGTCGCTAGGCTCGAGGAGCAGACGTGTCTTCTCCTAGCTGGGGACGCCAGGCCTATGGTGGCGCCCGCCGCATTGATGGCGGCGCCCGCCGTATTTATGACGGCGCCCGCCGTCGTTGTTGTCCGGAGGTCCTTGCCCGAAGGTCACCGGCGAGCCTCTGACATCGACGATTTAGCCCCTCCACATCACCTTGCTAGCCATGATGATGTTCCCTGGCATTTGGCTATAAATAGAGAAGGTTTGGGATCGAATTGAACACATAATCAAGCTTATATCCCTCCAAAATCTATCGCCGGAGTTCGTGTGCCTCGCCGGATTTGTGCAAGTGCTCGCCGGTGTCATTTGGTGTGTTTTCCAGTAGCCTAGAGGTCCCTTTGGAAGCTTAGTGGAGGTCTGAACCCAAAGCCAGGCCAAAGGAGTGACCCTCGTGCGTGTGTTGGTGAGTTTTCTCGCCGTTCTGTTGGCCGCCGTTCTTCACGGCGACCGCCGTGATGAACACGGCGACCGCCGCCAGTGGCCAGAAGCCCCTTTGTTGGCTTGGTCTTGGTGGTCGTCGTTGTGGTGTCGTTTCTTTTGGTTTCTTTCGTCTTTCCTTAGATTCGTACTAGTTTATGTCGAATCTAACTTAGGGTTTCCTTATGGGTCGACTCGAAGGTCGTTGTGCTGTCGGAGCTATACCTGTGTCGAGCCCGGAATCCCGTTGTCTCTACTTTGTTTCAGATCTGCGGACTAAGGCAAGTGGCGGTTCGCTCTTGCTCATTGTTCCATATTTACATTAATTATCAGTAGTTTATCTGAGTAATTAATTTAGAATGATTCCTGTGTTTATCTGGAAATGGTTTTGTAAACTGTTTTGGAAAATCATATAATAGGTTGTATATCTGTTAGAACGACGCTATTATCTGTGATCGACTTCCGGGCATTTATGTGGATTTATCCAGAACTGTTGTTTTGTTTGGGAACTAATTTCATAAATAAACGTGATTAAAGTAATGTTATGATAAGCTGTATATCTGTTAGAACAACACTATCATATGTGATAATTACCGTGATGGTATTGTTGTGAAATTAATCTTAATGCTAGAATAGCATGTAGGTTAATAGGAAAACTAATCCAAGTAAGGATTAGCTGTTTCTATTATCTCTGTGTTTAAGTTGATTGTATGTACGACTTTAATGTGAATAATTGTTGTGTTAGACTGTTTAGTTAACATGAGTGTTTGTGGGAACGTTAATCCAAGTAAGGATTAGTCGTTTCTTTATAACTTAATGTTCGTAGGAACGCTGATCCAAGTAAAGATTTGTCGTTTCTTTAAATCATAATATTCCTCGGGATAATTTCCGAATATTAATTTAAGGGTCATGACCTATGCTTCTTATCCACCTTTAAGGATCTGAAGTGTTTAAGCGCCTTGCTAGCGCCAGTGGATGAGCTTAATAACAGTCCTGTGTATTAAGCACCTAGCTAGTGCAATTGGGGTGGACGTAACTGTCACCCTGTAAATTAAAGTGTAAGCGCTGTGGCAGTGCAATCTGGGTGAACATAAGATCACCCTGTGTAACAATAACTTCCATTGTTCTCGGAATAATATTAAGCCTCGTGTGTGCGTGTGTGTGTGTTTGTGTGTTGTATTAATTTGGGTCGACATAATGGTCACCCTGTGATTAAGCTATGTGCCGCTCTTAATAACATTAATGGTTTTCAATAACATGTGTTCTACAATTAAATAAGATATGTGCCCGAGTGCACATGATTAATAAACCTTCGGCGAGTAGTGTAGCTAAGTAATAGTTCAGCTAGGAAAGCTCGTCTCGACTTTGATCATAGTACGTTCTCTTTCCGATCTAGAATCGCTGTAAGCGGTGAGGTTGGTCGTGAACCGAAGCATCTTAGTCAGTTTTTAAATTATCATTTTATGGTTCTGTAAGATCCAGACTTGAATGTAGTACGTTCTCTTTCCAATCTAGATTCGCTGTAAGCGGTGAGGTTGGTCGTGAACCGAAGCATCTCAATCAACTTTTAATCATTGTTGTTTGATTCTTAAACTTTCCAGATTTGTCATATTTCCTTAAAGACTCAATCTCTTGGAGTCTCTTTTCGAGTCGATTTCTGTGAAGATTCAGTCTTCCAGAATCTTCTCTTGTGCATACCTCTTGTTTATTCCAGTAGGAGTATGATGGTTGACTATCGTCATCGATTATTATTCGAGAAGCGATGAGTCTAACCTAATACGACTGCTTCGAACCATTCTGCTTTTTACCCTTGCTAGTCTATTCAAGTAGACTAACCCATGAACTTTGTTCTCTGCATGTGGGCTGGTGTCATCCGTTCGATTCGGCACATCAGATATAGTGTAGATGAGAAGACTAGAAGGACTATGGAGTCGACGGTGGTTTTTCGACGTTTTTAATAATTTCTTTTAATCAGGTTGAGATCCTTGGGAGATGACCATTGTGGTCAAGATCCTTGTTTGTAATATCTTTTATAAGACTTCCGCTGTAATTTATTTAAACTCTGTGTTTGTCCTATTCGGGATTGGGATATAATCCCGGGACTCATGTTTTATATAAAAAAGGTTATCATTTTGTATCATTATGTTTCTTGAATTGTATTTAAACGGTAAAGCCTTGGGTGATCTCGGTAAGGAACACTGGGGTCACTGGCGATAATACCTTTCCAAAAAGGGTTAAGTTTTGGGGGTGTTACAGTTGTGGTATTAAAGATAAATTTTTTTTTAAACGGGTTGGGTATTTGAAAACCATGTACTCGTTTTAATTGAAAAGTGTTTTCAAAGAACTCTGAATTTTTAAAGTGAAAAGAATTTGAAAATACCGTTCATAGTCCTGTCTTCTATATGGTCTGATATAGTAAGCTTGCTTCTATATCTAGAAAGACTAATTCCTTCCCCATTGCCCCGTAAGATATGGGTGCATTCTGTTCTCTTCAGAGGAACCGGGAGAAGCCAAGGTGGTTTCGCCATACCCAATAAGGCTTGAATTCCCAATTCTCTCGTTTTGAGTTAAGGTTGTAGAACCTAGTAACTCGGTTTGAGTTCATCAATAGAAATTACCAAGTTGATCTATTCTAAGTTGATTTTATTACAATAAGTATATCAGAATGATACTAATGTGATAAAATCCTTGGAATTTGATCGGTAAACAGATGGTGAACACAAGGAACGTTATCCGTGCTGGTGCTAGGCCGAGTAATGACCCTAGACCAAATGCGAGAAATGCTGCAGACCCAATAGGAGAGCGTGAGTCTGTCTTTAACAATAACCAGGGAGGCAATGGCCAAGCATATGCCAACGCTTCGATATTGTTTGATGCTGCAGTAGTAGAGGCAATTTGAGGAATTGACATGTAGGCAATCACAGATGTTATGCGACCAGTTGCACCACAAGAACAAGGCGGTCCAGTTTCTCAGGCTATTCCTGAAGTTGAGGAGTCAGTGGAGCAAGTACCTCAGATCAATGTTGTCAGAAACAGAGGAACTTACGGTCAAGCGTTAAAAGCCGTGAGTTCAATGAGGCCTGACAACTATGACGGTACTGGAGAACCAGTCAGGGTGACATATTGGTTCTCGCATATGGAACGGTTGCTCCGGAACATTAATTGCACTAAGGCTGGGAAAGTGCACATCGCCTCTCTTCAACTCAAGGATGTGGCTAGCGAATGGTGGGAAAGCACCGGTCTGGCAGATCATCCCGAGCTGAATTGGAGCATGTTCAAAACCAAGATGACCGATCGTTTCTTTTCCCGAGCTATGAGGGAGGAGAAGCATAAAGAATTTCTGTACCCGCAGACTAATGGGTTAAAGGTGACTGAGCTCGCAGCTAAGTTCAATCACTTGATTCAGTACGCTGGACCTGAGGTGTCAACCGAGGAGCAGAAGATCTGGTACTTCCATGGGTGGATGAATCAAGAGATCAAGCCTCTAATGTTGCGTCATGGTTGTTCTACGTTAGAACAATATGTGGATACAGCTTTCAAGACAGAAGTCACACTGGAGTCTGCCCTTAAGCGGGAAAAGCAAGTTAAGGGAAAGGGTGGGCAACAGGATCGCCAGGTTGGTTCATTCAAACGACCGGCATCGCCTACCAAGTTTGAAAAGTCTGGTCATGCTAAGACCGAGACAAATCAGTCTGACTCTGCCAGAGGCTCAGGTTGGAGCAAAGGAGTAATTCAGTGCCACAACTGTGGTGAAGTTGGGCATAAAAAATTTAATTGCCAAAAGGACAAGAGAGTATGTCATAATTGTGGAAGAGAAGGCCACATAAAAACATACTGTAGACTGAAGGGTCAGGGACCAATACAGTCTTATCAGGAATCAAATGTTGGAGGTGGGCAGAACCCAAGGCCAGTGGTACCTACTCCTGAACAGTCTATGACTCGTAATAAAGGCAAAGCGCCTATGGGGTCTTCAGGCCAAGGGAAACGACTCTTTGTAATGAGTCAAGCCAACGGAGAAGAACCCTGATCCATTAAGTTGTATTTGTGTTAAGTCTTTCTCTAAGATTAAGGAGTAGCGATGTGTGTCGGTAATCTCCGTAGCATTGTGATCTGGTTGTGCAACTTTTGTCAGTAATGTAATGCTTAATGTTAATGAAGTGTTTCCTTGTTTTGGAAAACTTCTGAATGCGTTATCAGTACGAATTAGTTGTTCATACGAAACCCCGTAAGTGTCGAGAACAGCTTATGCCAAGTAAGGATAAGGACTGTCAGACTTATGGTGGTGGAGTTTTGTGGACAACTTAGATATTCGTCCCCTATGTGGTTAATCCCAAGGTCGACTCTGTTGTTTAAATCTAAATCCACTCCTAAGGTTCTTCTTCATACATAGAGTATGTCATCTATAAGAACGGATACAACTCTTTGAGGAAGATTAAGTTGTGGAGCGGTCATGTTGAGAGGAAAGGTTGCAGTTAAGGATGGGATATGTTGATGATCCCGATGTATTAAAGATTCAGTAAGGAGAATTGTCTATATACATCTAAGGAGTATTATGGTAAGCGTTATCTCATACGCTGAGTTCTTCCGAGATTTCTTAGGAAAGGGAATGAACTTGTAGAGTTTTGTTCGGAGAGATCAGGAGCTATCTCTCATGTGTGAGTTTGTGCCATAAGCATTGAGGCGGATGAATCATTTTCAGAATGATATCCTAAGGAATTAAGAGTAATATCTTTTGTGATCCATTTCAAGGATGAAGTGATTGAGGATGTTGGATCCAAGTGGTAAGATTGGTTTCGAGGCAGTATCCTCATTGGCTTCCTGTAAGTTTCGGGGTCGAAACTTCTTTTAAGGGGGAGGTGATGTGATACCCCGTAATTCTGTAAGGATTATTTTGGGAATTTTTAGAATTTTCCCGAACACCCGTTTTGTACGTCAGATTTAATACAGAGAGTTTAAGACATTCTGTAATGTGCTATATCTCTGTAATATTTTTCTCAGTGAAATAAAATACAGACGACGTGCTTTGTATGTTAATTACTCATTCGTGTACGATTAATTTTGATCCCGGGTTAATGTTGATTTCGTCCAACGCCAATGAAGGCGAAGCCAGGGTGGCGGCGCCCGCCGTCGCTAGGCTCGAGGAGCAGACAGGTCTTCTCCTAGCTGGGGACGCCAGGCCTATGGCGGCACCCGCCGCATTAATGACGGCGCCCACCGCATTGATGGCGGCGCCCGCCGCATTTATGACGGCGCCCGCCGTCGTTGTTGTCCGGAGGTCCTTGCCCGAAGGTCGCCGGCGAGCCTCTGACATCGCCGATTTAGCCCCTCCACGTCGCCTTGCTAGCCATGATGATGTTCCCTGGCATTTGGCTATAAATAGAGAAGGTTTGGGATCGGATTGAACACAGAATCAAGTTTAAATCCCTCCAAAATCTCTCACCGGAGTTCGTGTGCCTCGCCCGATTTGTGCAAGTGCTCGCCGGTGTCGTTTGGTGTGTTTTCCAGTAGCCTAGAGGTCCCTTTGGAAGCTTAGTGGAGGTCTGAACCCAAAGCCAGGCCAAAGGAGTGACCCTCGTGCGTGTGTTGGTGAGTTTTCTCGCCGTTCTGTTGGCCGCCGTTCTTCACGGCGACCTCCGCCAGTGGCCAGAAGCCCCTTTGTTGGCTTGGTCTTGGTGGTCGTCGTTGTGGTGTCGTTTCTTTCGATTTCTTTCGTCTTTCCTTAGATTCGTACTAGTTTATGTCGAATCTAACTTGGGGTTTCCTTATGGGTCGACTCGAAGGTCGTTGTGCTGTCGGAGCTATACCTGTGTCGAGCCCGGAATCCCGTTGTCTCTGCTTTGTTCCAGATCTGTGGACTAAGGCAAGTGGCGGTTCGCTCTTGCTCATTGTTCCATATTTACATTAATTATCAATAGTTTATCTGAGTAATTAATTTGGAATGATTCCTGTGTTTATCTGGAAACGGTTTTGTAAACTGTTTTGGAAAATCATATAATAGGTTGTATATCTGTTAGAACGACGCTATTATCTGTGATTGCCTTCCGGGCATTTATGTGGATTTATCCAGAACTATTGTTTTGTTTGGGAACTAATTTCATAAATAAACGTGATTAAAGTAATGTTATGATAGGTTGTATATCTATTAGAACAACGCTATCATATGTGATAATTACCGTGATGGTATTGTTGTGAAATTAATCTTAATGCTAGAATAGCATGTGGGTTAATAGGAAAACGAATCCAAGTAAGGATTAGATGTTTCTATTATCTCTTGGTTTAAGTTGATTGCCTGGACGACTTTAATGTAAATAATTGTTGTGTTAGACTGTTTAGTTAACATGAGTGTTTGTGGGAACGTTAATCCAAGTAAGGATTAGTCGTTTCTTTATAACTTAATGTTCGTAGGAACGCTGATCCAAGTAAGGATTTGTCGTTTCTTTAAATCATAATATTCCTCGGGATAATTTCCGAATATTAATTTAAGGGTCATGACCTATGCTTCTTATCCACCTTTAAGTATTTGAAGTGTTTAAGCGCCTTGCTAGCGCCAGTGGATGAGCTTAATAGCAGTCCTGTGTATTAAGCACCTAGCTAGTGCAATTGGGGTGGACGTAACTGTCACCCTGTAAATTAAAGTGTAAGCGCTGTGGCAGTGCAATCTGGGTGAACATAAGATCACCCTGTGTAACAATAACTTCCGTTGTTCTCGGAATAATATTAAGCCTCGTGTGTGCGTGTGTGTGTGTTGTATTAATTTGGGTCGACATAATGGTCACCCTGTGATTAAACTGTGTGCCGCTCTTAATAACATTAATGGTTTTCAATACCGTGTCTTATATAATTAAATAAGATATGTGCCCGAGTGCACATGATTAATAAACCTTCGGCCAGTAGTGTAGCTAAGTAATATTGCAGCTAGGAAAGCTCGTCTCGACTTTGATCATAGTACGTTCTCTTTCCGATCTGGAATCACTGTAAGCGGTGAGGTTGGTCGTGAACCGAAGCATCTTAGTCAGTTTTTAAATTATCATTATGTGGTTCTGTAAGATCCAGACTTGAATGTAGTACGTTCTCTTTCCAATCTAAATTCGCTGTAAGCGGTGAGGTTGGTCGTGAACCGAAGCATCTCAATCAGCTTTTAATCATTGTTGTTTGATTCTTAAACTTTCCAGATTTGTCATATTTCCTTAAAGACTCAATCTCTTGGAGTCTCTTTTTGAGTCGATTTCTGTGAAGATTCAGTCTTCCAGAATCTTCTCTTGTGCATACCTCTTGTTTATTCCAGTAGGAGTATGATGGTTGACTATCGTCATCGATTATTATTCGAGAAGCGATGAGTCTAACCTAATACGACTGCTTCGAACCATTCTTCTTTTTACCCTTGCTAGTCTATTCAAGTAGACTAACCCACGAACTTTGTTCCATGCATGTGGGCTGGTGTCATCCGTTCGATTCGACACATCAGATAGAGTGTAGATGAGAAGACTAGAAGGACTCTGGAGTTGACGATGGTTTTTCGACATTTTTAATAATTTCTTTTAATCAGGTTGAGATCCTTGGGAGATGACCATTGTGGTCAAGATCCTTGTTTGTAATATCTTTTATAAGACTTCCGCTGTAATTTATTTAAACTCTGTGTTTGTCCTATTCGGGATTGGGATGTAATCCCGGGACTCATGTTTTATATAAATAAGGTTATCATTTTGTATCATTATATTTCTTGAATTGTATTTAAACGGTAAAGCCTTGGGTGATCTCGATAAGGAACACTGGGGTCACTGGCGGTAATACCTTTCCAAAAAGTGTTAAGTTTTGGGGGTGTTACACGTGGGTCGCGTATTTCTATATGAATGCATTGTTTTCTGCATACCTTGTTGTTGTTTGCTTTGTTTTGCAGGTGGACTCGTCAATCGCTTCCTGGTTGAGTCGTGTGATGTTGGTCGAGTAGACCAGTAATTATTGTTGATAGTAAGTATGACATGTCGTGTAGTTCCAGGGAAGAGCATTGTAGTATTTGGATAAGATGTGTACCTTAATTAGGACAGGTCTTATAAAAATGTATCTTGTTTTTGTTCCTCCACTCCCTGTGTACCGATCGATAGTGTAATGTGTAAGCGCTATTGTATGATAATGTTTGTTGTTCATTGATCAACTTCGACTTTGTCTTGAGGCCTCATGTCGTGTTTCTGTTTATGACATTTAACAAAGATAGAAAATATCAAAGGGCGACCGTTGGGTGTGAGCCCAACGGCCCTCCGATGCTTAAGTCAGTAAAAGGTCGAATGAATATAGTCGACTAAATTTATTTCGAATGCAAAGTGTAAGGTTTCAAAAGTGATTCAACTTTAAATGGGTCGCGTTCCAGCTTTGTGAGAGTGGTTGCCCGTCTTTTGTCTCATGTCGATATCCTCCCTAACGAATGATTTCTGTAATGAGATACGACCCTTCCTATTGAGGTTCATGTTTTCCATCGGCTGGATCCCAAGTGTTTTGGAATACCTTCCTTAGGACCCAATCTCCCACTAAAAAGGCTTTGACGCAAACATTATTGTTGTAACTCCTCGCGACTTGTTGTTGATATCTTACCATTCGTACTCTAGCCTTTTTCCTTATTTCATCTGCGGTGTCCAGGTTATGAGACAACTCGATGTCGTTCTGCTCCGGGGTTTATAGACCATACTAGCTGTCATTACGATAAGTTCAGCAAGTATGATTGCTTCGCTCCCATAGACCAATGTAAGGGGGATTGTCAGGTCGCGTTCTTTGGGGTGGTCCTATCGGACCACAGTATTAGGGGGAGCTCGTCTGCCCATATCCCTTTTGCCCCTATGAGACGCTTCTTGAGATTGTTTATGATGATCTTGTTACTAGACTCAGCTTGGCCATTAGACTGTGGGTATCGTGGTGTGGACGTGATCAAGTTGATGTTTCATTGTTTGCAAAAGGATTGCGTCTTGTTGCTGATGAATTAGGGAGCCATTGTTGCATACGATATCGGATGGCACGCCAAATCTACATAGGATGTTACATTTTATAAATGAAATGACGTTCTTTTCTTTTACCTCTCGATATGCTTCAGATTTAATCCATTTAGAAAAATAATCGGTCATAGCAAGGAAAAAGACGCGTTGTCTTGATGTTGGCGGCAATTTTCCCACAATATCCATACCCCATCTCATGAATGGCCATGGTGATAGCATCGGGTGTAGCATCTCCGATGGTTGATGGGTTATGGGTGCACACCGTTGACAGGCGTCACATTTCTTGACATAATTTGTTGCATCTTTGTTCATCCTTGGGCAGTAGTACCCTATTCTGAGAGCTTTACCTGACAGGCTGTGTCTTCTAGTATGGTTCCCACATTCTACGTCGTGTAGGGATTGTAGGATGCGTCTAACTTCAGTTGTTTTTAGGCACCGCAAGTATAACCATATGAACATTAGTTTGAACAAGATATCATCTTTTAGATCAAAGGTTGGTGCTCGTACCTTAAGTTTCTTGGCTTCTCCTTTGTCTGTGGGGAGTGTTCGTTCTTTTATCCATTTTATGTAGGGTGTAGTCCAGTCATCTTGATTGTTTATGATACCGTCTTCGGTGTCGTCGCCTACCTCCACTAAGACTATTTCTTCTAAGGGCAGTTCGTACCTTAAGTTTCCTTGTTGCTCATCATTTTGTGGATCTTGGAGACTGTTGGAGTCGTGACGTGTGCTAGGGGGATGTTGCGGAAGTCGTTAGAGAGTAAGGATGACCCGAGGTTTGCCAGGGTGTCGGCTTGAGTGTTGAGATCGTGTGGGACTTGCATGATGGTGAAATTATGGAATTTTCTACTAATTGTTTTATGATGTCTAGGCAAGCCATCATCCTGTCGTCTTTAGTGGCATACGACCCTTGTACCTGATTGACAATCAGGAGGGAATCGCATATCACTTTCATGCTTCAGATTGCTAGATCTTGTACAAGCGTGAGTCCGAATATGAGTTCCTCATACTCTGCTTCATTGTTGGTCGTGTCCCATTCATACCTCATAGCTTGGGCTATATGGTCCCCTTGTGGCAATTTTAGTACAACTCCTAGTCTGACTCCCCTTACTTTTGACGCTCCATCTGCATGGAGTTGCCATGTGCCCTTGTCTTCTTCCGTCGTCAGCCGTGCGGCTTCCTTCCTGGCTTCTTGTTCTAATGTTGGACTGAAATCGGCCACAAAGTCTGCCAAAGCTTGAGACTTAAATGTTGTCCTTGGCTCATATTCGATGTCGAAACCGCTCAAGTGTATTGCCCATTTTGCCATTCGTCTTGTGAATTCTGATTTCCTCATGATGGCATTCATGGGATGGTTAGTCTGCACAATAATATCGTGTGATTCGAAATAGGGCCTTAGCTTGTTTGATGCCATCACTGGAGCTAGGACTAATTTTCGAGCGATGTGTATCTTGTTTTGGCCCGGAGTAGAGAGTGACTTACATAGTAGACTGATCAGTGCTATTTTATAGTGCATATCTAGGGATTATTACCAGGTTTGAGGCGCCATTTGGTGGGATTTAGAGCACAATTGGAGATTATGGAGTTAGAGCGGAGAAGTGTGGTTTTGGTGGTCTGGAGGAGCTAATTGGAGACATCCAGAGGAAGAAGAGTTGACCACCTGAGGAGACAAGGAAAATCCATGAAGGAACCACAAGGAGTTGGCTAATTTCTGAATAAAATGACGCGAAAGAGAAGAGGCCGCGCCCGCGGTTAATTTCGGGAATTAATTAGGCCACTTCGAGAGCAAACCGTGACCGCGGCCAAAAGGCCGCGACCGCGGCCATCACATGAGGCAAAGCAGCAAAATTAATTAAACAAGCATGCGTGCTGGAAATTGAAGGAAATTAGGCCCAAATGAAGAAAAGCCCAAAAGGTCTCGGCCCATTAAGAAAGAGCATGATGCCGCGTGAGCTGAAGCGTCAAATTGAAGCGGAAGAAGACGGGGCATGACGCCAGCGCCTTATTGATTTGCTGGAATTGAGTGGGCCGCTGCTGCTTGCGTGTGATGTGCCGAGCGAGGAGAGTGGGCTGCGCAGCTGCTTGGAGTGGGCCGCCGAATTGATGTGTTGTGCTGGGCCGAGAATGAAGCTGCTGGAATTGTAGTGGGCCGCGCTGATGAGCTGCTTGGAGTGGGGCCGAGCGAGATGCCTTGCGAGAGTGCTGAACGAGATGGAGCGGCAACTTCCGTATTTTTGTTTCTTTTTCCCTTTTTTCGTTTCTTTTTATTATTTTATTCCGAGATATTATTTTATTTCCTTGTAAGATGGGGTTTGTGATCTTGGGCTTTAGGTTAACTTTATTTAACCTAATTCCCACAGCCTCCATTCATCATTTCGGATCATCGTTTTCCATTCAGTATTGTTTTTCCCTTTCTTAGTTTAGTTCTTTATTTTGTTTTGTTTTTGGATGGACAATTGAAGCCTTGGTTTGAATTTGATATTGAGATTATTCCTTTACTCTTTCTATGATTGTATTAATTCTCTCTCGTGCTTAATCTCATTGATCATATTTCAATTCTTCTTGTTTTGTTGATTAGGACATCAAATAGATTTATAATAGTAGTTCCCTCTAGATTGACAACCTAGAGAAATTAGTATTATGTTATTGGTTCTCCTTTTCCATACAACCTGTTGAGATTGTTATTGATCATACTACTAAGGATTAGAGGATACTGGTTGAGAATCTAAATCCCTTAGTTTGTGTAGAGAATTTATTGCATGCAATTGTATGACTGGTTGCTACACGTGCATGTACCTATCTATTCTTGAACTTCTTGCTGCTATTAAATTAGATCTTGAAGGTTAGTAGGGATTTGTTTGATAGTTAGGGCTATCAGGACTGGTTAGACTGGTAACTATTTCAGAACAGGGATTAGGACATTCATGAGTATTGAGGACTAGGGATAATCAATGATTGATCAACCAAACTAAAGGTGGATATTTGTCTAGCCAAGCTTTCTATGTTTTGTTTATCGTTTCTTAGTTAGTTTCATACAAACCCCCCCCCCTTTGTCTTTGTTATCAATTGGTGAATGATTTTGCAAACAGGAAATATAACTTGATTCTCTGTGGGATTCGACCCTTACTTACCAGACTACATTAGTTAGGTTTGTTTAGGATTATTTTGTTTCAATTTTTGCCATACTTGCTATACCACTACTCACCAAAGTGGATCCCTATGGTTGCACGGTAGGAGAAAACTATGGAGTTGATGAAGACACCCGCCCAACACTAGAGACCTGGGCGTTACTGAGTATACTGCCAACAACAACGAAAGTGTCCAAGCAGCTCGGCGACGTTGTGAGTTATTTTTTTGCTTTTCCCTGTGCTTCTATTCTTTTTGTCTTTCATTACATTGAGGACAATGCAATGTTTAAGCATGGGGGAAAGTTCTATACTTGCTACGTTATTGAGGAGAAAAATAAAAAAATTGAAAAAGCCAAAAATTTGAAAAAAGGCAAAAATTGAAATCCTGGGATAAGTCGAAAACCCGAAAGGGAGACTTAGGTAAGAAGCAGGTGGCTTGGACCAGCATTAGGCTGGGGTAATAATTGGTCAAGAGTGATGTGAGTATATTGTGAGCCCATCTATTGAAAAATGAAAGGGCGCCTTGGCAAAATGAGTGAAAAGAATAAGAGTGATTTTTAGGAATTATCATTTTACCTGGCGTGGTGACATAAGAAGAGGTGATATAAGGAGGATTCGAGTAGGTCACTCTGGGAGGTATAAGAAGATAGATGGGAGACTAGGATTAGAACTTATTCACTCTATGGTGTTCGGGATAAGCTTGGGGGAAGTACTCTGCTTTCCTTTAAGTTTGATTATGTGGGGTGTTGATTTGAGGAGTTGTATGTTATGTTTTGCATCACTTGTTTGGTTGTCTTGGAGCTTATTGTTGATGTGTTGTAACTACTAGTGTCATATTTTCTTGTGCTTCCTGAAGCCTTGGGGTTGAATTTGGAGGAGTAGGTTGACTTTAGCTTACTCGAGGACGAGCAAGGTTTAAGCATGGGGGAATTTGATATGCGATATATTGTATAGCACATCTAGTGGTTATTAGCATGATTTAGATGATGTTTGGATATGATTTGATGGCAATTCTGTAATCCGGAAGAGAAGACTAGAAGTGAAGAAATCATGGGATTTACAGAGGTTTGAAGTGCATTGAAGAGTGGAAGAACGGTGTGCTGAATTCAAACGGTTCGTTCTCTCTACGTAGATGTACAAATGAAGTGATTCCAATTCGAGGAGTTATATCTTGAAGTCTACTGCAAGTCCTCAAAATATGAGCGCAATCCGAGTTGGGAATCAAAAGTTATGGCGTTTTTACGGAAGTGTCGCAGCTGCTGGAGTACCACCGCACCCGCGGCAACATCACCGCACCCCGCGGTGAGCCAGCAGAGAAGAAGGCGCGAAGTTCCGAAGTTCTGGAAGACCACCGCACCCCGCGGTGGGTATTGCCGCACCCACGGAGACGACGCGCTGAAAACTTTTCTCGGCTTATTTTTGAGATCTTTTATTTCCTTTTTATTTTATTTCTGAAACATTGTTTCCAAGTTTGTTATTTCCTTTTATTTATTTCTGGATTATTTGCCCTAGTATTTAAGGTTATTTCTAAGACTTTGTTTAACAAACCCTAGTTGCCACCTATCTTAGTTTTTCTCTCAAAAACCCTATGGAGAACTAAACCTCCATTGTTGCACTTGACGTTTTGAAGCCTTCAATTGATTGGTTGTGAGTTTTCTACTCTTGTTCGATTTCCTATCTAGTTGGATTAATTCTCTTGTGCTTGAATGTTTATTGGTTTATGTTGATTTATCTAGAGTAGCTACCTAGGTCTATTGATATCTTCCTAATTGCTAGGACTTGTGATTCCGGGTTCGGGTTGCATATCTAGTAGCAAACACGATTTACATAAGCGGGTTGCGAGTGTTCATCATGAGAGAGAGTTAATTGCATGCTATAGTAACGGGTTGTTTCTATTGCATGTATCTTGTTGAATCCTTGGTTGAATGCTATTGCTTTATTAAGTCTTGAAGGTTTTCGGATTTGATTTAGTAATAAGTACTATTAGGGCTGGTAGAACTAATAGTTACCTATGATCGGGATAAGAACAACTAAAGGAAAGATAAGAACTTGAGAATAATAGAATTCAGTGATCAACCATATCTCTTGTTGTGTGGATCTTTGTCAAGTGTGGCGCCTTCCTCATATCATATTCACATCCTTTACTTTGTTTTCTTGCTTTATTTACTTGGTTCGAAATACTACAACCCCCCTCCCCCCTAGTTCCTAGTTGGTGACTTGAAAAACACAAGAATTGATAACCTGATTCCCTTGGGTTCGACCCTGACTTGCTTGCTATACTCTATTTAGTAGGTACTTTAGGATTTCTTTGATTAGGCATACGACTTTAGCCCTGTCATAGACTGCAGATTGTTTTCCGTCTTCTTCTCTTGTTAAGACTGCACCACTAGAACAAAAACCGCATTTTACACCGGGTGTGTAACGCATTATACATCGGTTATTAACCGGTGTACAGGTTAGTGATGTATAAAAATGTAACCGATGTAAAAGATTTTTATACATCGGTTATGACCCGATGTATAATGTCCACCAAACCCAGTGTAATTAACATTGCGGACTCAGGGAAGGGTATATACATCGGTTTTGAACCGATGTGTAAAGACAATACAACCAATGTAAAATATGTTCTACATCGGTTCGATACCCGATGTATAAACCCCAATAAATTCGTGTAATAAGCATTGGCGCGCCAACGGAAGACATTTAATACATCAGTTTACAACCGTTGTATAAACATATCATTACCACGTGTATTTTGATAGGTTGGCCCTTTTATATGTACATAGGTTTTATATACCCGATGTATAAAGCATATTTTTTAAATGGATAAATTCCTGTTAATTCACAATGCCAATTCCTGTATAATTCACAGTATTAATTTCATGTACAATTCAAAGTGTCAATAATTCTAAAATGACATACTAATTAACAAGCTGATATTATAAACGAACAATCGATTATCCAAAAGTATTAGATAATATCAAAATATCATATGTTCAATGAACAATAATATCTACATCATCTAATAAAACTAAACTTAATGCATTGTCAATTACTAACTAGTTGAAAAGACAACAAAACTTGTAAACAGACATTGCTAAATGAAATACTTTTCTAGAGTAACAAAAGTGTTGATTTGGTTTGTGCTTCACTTGACCTGTAATCAATATCTCTATGTCAACCCTGATTCTACTATTGATGCATATTGTCATTTAAGCTACGACCTGAAACACATAAATCATACATCAATGTACTAGTTTATATATTGTTAAGAAAACTGAAAAATAGAGAAATACATGTAATATGAATTAGTCAAAGAGAATACCTCTTCATTAGATATTTTAATGAAATACTTGAACCACTCTACACGAATTTGATCAATTTCTTTTGAGGAATATGGATGTTGGCGCTTGTTATAGTACTACAAAAGTAAACATAATTAATAACATATGGATGGAACAATAGTCTATGTAATGATTATTATTGAAGAAAAGTTAGAGATAATACTCCTTCCGGAATTGAATTTGTGTTTCGAACTGCAACAATCTCTCGTATATATCGCTACACATAATATCCACAATCCACAAGGTTGGGCTGTCGAGGACCCTACACAGTAAATAATGTTATAATCATTCCAAACATAAAATAATTTCAAATAATAGATTGTACCTTGATTTTGACCCATCGTGTATACTGACGAGGTTTATTTTTCTCCCTATGAGCCCAAAACACTTTCAAGCTCCTATTAAGAAAAAGTAGATAAAACTAATGTAAATAATAGAAGCTAGATATACAAGATAATGTATGATTTGTTGTAAATATCAATAGAACTTACATCTCAATCAATTTTTTCGCTACTAAATCAATCTCACCGTGTAATGGATCAAGATAATACACTGTGTCATCTTTCACACTTATCACCATTAAAACCCAATGACAACTGCATATAGATATAAGTATGAGTATTTGCTTGTATATAAACATTGAGTTTCATATAGGAGAATATTAATTACCCTGTGTTATAAGGAGCAAAAAACACCTTCATACCGATATCACCTTTTAGTGTGTTCACAACATATTTTTGTCGATCAGAAATCAATGGATAACATCCTTCAGGAGAGATACTCGTCGGACAAAGAAATCCGTACATATGATCAATTTTATGACACTCAGTGTCCCACATATATCTATGAGCACAAGAAAAATTATCACAAGCAAGTATGGATATATTGTATAAATTTATAATATATAGAGTTAATATAGTACGAACTAACCTTATATAAAGGGATATGTGATTTGCCTCAATTTTTTTTTTGCTCAGCCATTGCGCAACATTAATTTTACCAATCATAATTGTGCGATTGGATCCCATAATTGACTCATGCAACTTGATTTCATGCATCTGGTCACTCATGCCCATAATCAGGAAGACAGTTCAGCTCTGGAAGCATTTGCTTTAATAGTTCAAGTAGATCCGTAAAGCTCTTATCCGTCCATCCATGGCGAGCTTTTAAATTGTACAACTTCAGAGTAGCAGATAATCTTGTAAATTTTGTGCAGTCAGCATATAGGGGTTTGTGAGAATCATCTATCAAGTTTGCAAACATATCATCACCATCTTCAAAATCACCCGCAACATCATCAAGTAAATTCTCAATTCGATCACCCTCAAATGTATCATGTGTCTCAAATTCTTGTGTATTATAACTAGTTGTTTGACTAGAAGCTTTCTCTCCATGCCATATCCACCGTATATAGTCTTGATTAATACCGTTAACAAAAAGATGATCTCTTATTTCCTCGACACTAATCCGCTTCACATAACAACACTTGACACATGGACAAACTATTCTCGTATGATCACCACTATGTTGAAGGGCAAAATGGATAAATTCCTCAACACCATCAGTATATTTTTGAGACAAACGACTGTGTCGCATCCATTCTCTATCCATTATGCTAAAAACTACACAAATATGGTGAAAATTAACTTGACGGACTGATTACTATATACAACAACGTAGACAAGCAATAGTTAATAAATGAAGCATAAGTTATTTATAAGGTAGTAATTTATGTCCAATTTGCAGCTTCAGCCTCATGACATCCAACCAAATTTATGTCCAAATTGATGTGATGTTATGTATCTTGTATTAAGCTAAGAATTCGTAGTTTAATCTACATACTTATTCAGAGGGTTTTGTCAGTAGCATCTAATAACCTAAACAGAGAAATCAGGTATACAGGAAATCACTTTATAACTTCATTCAGCCTCATGACATCCAATCAAATAGGATTTGAAAAACAAAGAAATTAGGAGGGATATTGAGCAGGAGTTCCAAAACAGCAAAATCAACAAAGAAAATCAACACTACAATAACAAAGAAAAAATCAGCACGAATTTGAACAACAAAGAAAAACAACACATACCTTGAATGAAGACAAATCACCAAAATTAGGAGGGATTAAGCAGTAAAATCATCACAGCAACACTACAACGATCCAAAGCAGTCCTCGATTGAGCAACAAAATCAGCGATCCAAAACGTTCCTTAGGAGGGAAATTGAGCAGCAAAGTCATCACACACCCAAAACAGTCCTCCATTCCACTAATTTGAACAGGGGCAAAGAAAAAAGCACATACCTTTCCAGACGGTGACGAAATTGAGCAGCAAACGCTGAAAATTGAGCAGCAAAATCAACACTAGAACGAGGATGACCTTTCCAGACGGTGGAGAAGAACACTGGGTAGACCGGCGGTAGAGAAGAGAACTGGGTAGACCGGCGGTAGAGAAGAGAACTGGGTAGACCGGTGGTGAGAAGAACACTGGGCAGACCGTCGTCTTCGATTCCACAGTTGAACACCTGCGTTGTTGGACGGGGCCCTTCACCGGCGTTGGAGAAGCGGTGTTGGACGAGGCCCGGCGCGAAAACGTCTAAAGACGGCAAAGCGAGATGTGAGAAAAGGATGAATTGAAACCACGCGTAGAAGAAACAGGTCAAGCTTCAAAGAGGGTAAGTTAAGTTTTAATTAAAAGTTTATTTTGTAACAGGCCAATTGTCAAAAAACAGCATTTTAGAAAAATTATGAGATTAAAATTCAAGGTTACATATAAGGTAAGGTAATATATTTAATTTATGAGATTTAAATTAGTTAGTGATTAAATATGATTAATTAGACATAATATATATTTCTAGGGCAAGAATATACGTATAAAATTATTATAACGGATTGAGAAAGAACAGTAATAAACAATAAGAAAGACACCAGATGTAACGTGGTTCACCCAAGAATTGCTACTTTCACACTGCAGAGAGATTTTTATTGAGGAGATTGAGTTATAGATTTGCGCCGGGGGCGACTCCGCCCCCCCAGACCCCCAGGCGAGGGGGTCCGGGGGGGGGGGGGGGCGGAGTGACAATTCAAGCCTACTCAACAAAAATACTAATTTAACAATAGCTAAAATATATGTTCGTATTTTAATTAATGTAGTTGTATATTATTTTTTCATATTTTAGAAAATTTTAAGGTTGTAAAAGGCATGATTATGCTGAGATCATGAAAAAGCAACAATTATATTTTTTTAAAAAATACTACAGAAATACCATAAATATATTTCATATATAATTATAAAAAAAACATGAGATTTATACATGGATTTACAATTTACGTTGTAAATAGTATATACATCGGTGTTTACTTTCAGTGTAAAATAGAAAATATGTTGTTTATACACGGGTTCTTAAATGACCGATGTATATAGTATATACACTGGTTGATTTTTTGGCGCGCCAAAGATTATACGTCGGATATGGTGATTAACCGATGTATAATAACATAGCTCCATCCTTTTACCACACTTTGGCACGGATCCGGTGTATATTAAATGATGTAAAACGCAATTTTTGTACTAGTGCACTTACTACCGACTCCGACACCGCTAGGTACAATGGTAGTGACTCATCGTCCTTTGGCTTTGCTAGTAGCAACGGACTAGATATGTCTTTTGGTTTTGAAAGGCTTGTTCGTCTACTACCATTCATTCAAATGACTTATTCTTCTTCAGAGCTTCATAGAAAAGTTTGCACTTATCAGAGGATTTTAGTATGAATCTGTTGAGAGTTGCTATTCGCCCTGTTAACGTTTAGACATCCTTGACGCATTTGGGGGATCTTAAATTGACGATCGCTTTGATCTGGTCTGGACTAGCTTTTATTCCCATTTGGGTCACCATGTATCCTAGGAATTTTCCTGACGATACTCCAAAAGAACACTTAGTGGGATTTAGCTTCACGTTATACCTCTTTATCACTTCGAATGCTTCTTTTAGATGTTCGATGTGATCTTGGGCTGCTTTTGATTTGGCCAGCATGTCATCTATATATACTTCCATGGTGTCCCCAAATCTGGTCTTTGAACATCTTTTTGACGAGTCGCTGGTATGTGGCCCCTGCATTTTTAGTCCAAAAGGCATAACTTTGTAGAAATATGTACCTTGACTGGTTATGAAAGCTATTTTTTCTTGGTTGTCCGGGTCCATTAGGATTTGGTTGTTCCCATTGAACCCATCCATGAATGTGAGCATTTCGTTGCATGCAGTCGCGTCGATGTGTGGCAAGGGAAATGAGTCTTTGGGACACGCCTTGTTCAAGTCTGTGAAGTCGATGCAAACTCTCCATTTGCCATTTTTCCTTTTCACCACGACGACGTTTGCCAGCCACTCAGGGTATTTTACTTCCCTCATTTTACCTGTTTCCAACAAGTTTTTAACTTCGTTGTCTACGATCTTGTTCCTCTATGGTGCGAATTTCCTTCTTTTTTGTTGGACTGTAGGGTAATCCGGATCTACATTCAACTTGTGAGTGATAATATTGGGTGAAATTCCCACCATATCCTCATGTGACCAGGCAAAGCAATCAGCGTTAGATCATAAAAATTCCACTAGACTAGCCATGGTCGAGTCATTTAAATCTGACCGACCCTTACCGTCTCTTTTGGCTTTGAAGGATCTAATACGATCTCGTCTAATTGTTCCATTTCTGGTTCGACGTATTGTTTGGTCCCCTGGCCATCCTGTAATTGCTATGTCGACTGTCGCTCGATCTCTCCTTTCATCGATGTAATGTAGCATTCTTTGGCAGCCCGCTGGTCACCTTTTATTTCCTATACACCCCACTTAGTTGGAAACTTTATAGTTTGATGATACGTGAAGGGTACAACTTTCATTGCGTGTATCCAAAGTCTTCCAAGGATTGCATTATAAGGAGATGGGAAGTCGAGTATCAAGAATTTTACATGTTGGTTGATGCCACTGTAATATCCCACATTTTGTAAGGGTTATTTTGATTTTTCTTATGCCCATATTACAAGTCAGATTAAATGCAGAGAAGTACGAACATTCTGTGAAATGTTTGATCTCTGTAATATTTTTCTGAGTAATATAAAATACAGTTAAGGTATTTTTGGGTTGAAAGATCGTTCGTGTACGAATATATTTAACCCGGGGTTAAGAAAATTTAACCATTCGGTAAGAAAAGACAAAACGGGCGAAAAGGGGTAAATTTGGCCTTGACCGCACCCTGGCCGCACCCTGCCGCACCAGCGGCGAAGGCCAATGCCAGAGGCGGTAACAAGTTGGCCACCGCACCCTGCCGCGCCCCGCGGTCGTCGTCAGCTCTGAAGTTTGCAGGTGTAGCTCGCCTTAGTTGGCTCGTAGGCCATCATTTCGGCCGGGCCACCTCCTCCTTGGCATCATGGCATGGTAAGCTGTGATCTTGGAGTATAAATGGAGGAGAAGAAATCTAGGAGAAGCTCCATCTTCATCCTATGAACTTTTCTCTGAAAACTCCATTAAAACACAAGGTCTTGAGCTTCGTTCAAGAACGATTTGGATCCAATTGAGTGTTGAAAGAGGTGCTCCTAAGTGTTTATCAAAGGTCTAAGTGTTGGGAAATCAACCAAGAACGAATCAAAGTCGAAACGAATTGATTTGGGTGAGTTTTCTTCCCGAAAAAGCTGTCGAAGCCTCGCCTCTGTCTCCTGACCGCACCCCGCGGTGAGGGCCGACCGCACCCGCGGTGAGCTGGGTTCGTGTTGTGTCTCTCGGGTGTTGTGGTCTTGGGCAAGGCTTGATTCCTTTGGTTCTTTCCTTATTCTTTTAGATTCATATATGTAGATATTGAATCTAACTTAGGGTCTTGTTATGGGTCATTTCAGAAGGATTTAATATCCAAGATCTGTCCCAGTTTAGACCCGAAAACTGTTATCTTTAAGCTCGTTAAGCTTTCGTCAAATCTAAGGCAAGTGGCGGTTCGCTCTTGCTCATCATTCCATATTTACATTGATTATCAATTGTTTAATTGTTAATTAATTTGGAATGAATATTGTTAATTAATTTGGAACGAGGGAGCAGGCCTTCTCTGGACGTTGTCTCATGTTCAACTCCTTCTGAGTGAATACATACTTGAGACTCTTGTGGTCAGTGAAGACTTGGCATTTCACACCATAGACATAATGCCTCCAGATCTTCAACGCAAACACTACCGACGCTAGTTCCAGATCATGTGTCGGATAGTTTTCCTCATAGGTTTTCAGATCTTCAACGCACCTCTTTCAACATTCAAAGGGATCCAAATCGTTCTTAAAGCTCAAGAGCTTGTCCGTGTATATCAAGAGAATGTGATAAGGAATAGAGATAATTATGGCCGAGCTTTAAAGACCATAAACTCTATGAGACCCAGATCTTCAACGCACCTCTTTCAACACTCAAAGGGATCCAAATCGTTCTTGAACGAAGCTCAAGAGCTTGTGTTTTAATGGAGTTTTCAGAGAAAAGTTCAGAGGATGAAGATGGAGCTTGTCCCAGATTTCTCCTCCTCCATTTATACTCCAAGCTCACAGCTTACCATGCCATGATGCCAAGGAGGAGGTGGCCCGACGAGAATGATGGCCTACGAGCCAACTAAGGCGAGCTATACCTGCAAACTTCAGAGCTGACGACACAGCTGACGACGACTGCGGGGCGCGGCAGGGTGCGGTGGCCAACTTGTTACCGCCTCTGGCATTGGCCTTCACCGCTGGTGTGGCAGGGTGCGGCCAGGGTGCGGTCAAGGCCAAATGATGTGACCATGCCACATCAAGGTCAAGACACCGAGGACACCCTAGGCGCCGCCGAGGACTTGGACGCCGAGGAGCACACCGTGGGCACTATGGAGGCCCAAGAGCTGGATCAAGGCACAAAGCTTATGGATGCAACACTTGGAGCTAGAGATGACCAAGACATGCATGGGAGCGCCAAAGCTAAACCAAAGGAAGACATTGACCAAGACAAGGCCAAGACATCGGCCGCGCTGGGCGCAAGCAACTCCAAGGCCAACACTCAAGATGACAAGGCAATTCCCGGCACCATCACGAGGTCTAGGGCTAGGAAGCTCCTCCAAGACCTCCACAAGGGGTTGACATGCCAAGCTGCCCTAATCCACGCCGAGCCTAGCCTAGTCCTTTGCATTCATCAAGGCACCGGCGAGCACGGCGCTAGCGGCAAGTGAACTTTCAAGAGGGGCGCCGAGCCACTTGGGCCACTTTGTTCGGCACTCAAACCACCATGGGCTGGCCCACCTACCCCACCATCATAGGCCCAAGCCTTTTCCGAGAGAATCTTAAACGTGCCTGAAGACATTTGCTTTTAAAGTTATTAAGTTACCGTATTTGGACATTTTCAGTATTAAAAGTAGGGTTTAATTTTGTGCAAGACTCTTGACGTTTCCTTAGGCATTCTTGCCTTTTTTGTAAGCCTTTATATTGGTACTTTGAAGGCTGAAAAGCTCACGAAAGAATTATCAACTTTGCTTTGCCAAAATCTCTCTTGCTTCTCTAGTCTCTCTTTCGTCAAAATAGTCTAAGTGTGTCGAGTGAGTACATCTCTCACACTTCCTCTTCCCTTTCACTTCTGCAAGCAATTCTTCTTCCCTCTATAAGAAGACATTGAGTGCCATCTATCCCCCCACAACTCCGCCGTCACACCACCCTTGCGCCTCCGCCACGCCACCGTCCATCCGAGAAACCCTAATTGGCGTTTTCACTCCGACGACGAGCAAAGCTTGCACCGTGGCCTCACGATCCTTTGAATCTAACATTTGGTATCAGAGCACGTAAGTTTTGCTCAAATTCCTCTTTTAAATTCAAGGTCCGAAGTCCTACAAGTTCTTTGTTTTCGTGCCTTTGCATGTGTAGTTGGAATTTTGTGTCCGAATCTTGTTCTTGCTTTGTTCTTGAATTTTTTCTTGATTGTGTCATGTGTCTTGCATCTAGGATAGATCTATACAATCTGAATGCCCTATAAGAAGTGACGTTTTTAGGAGTTGAAGATTTACAACCTTCAAATTAGGAATTATTTTGTGCTTTGAATGCATTTAATGTTTGCTGAAATTTGAAAAGTGTAACCTTTAACCTCTTAAAGCCCATTTAGTCGTGCATTTAGTATAGGATCTTGAGTCTTTTGCTTTCCTTATTCTTGTTCTCGTTTCTGCATTCCATACATAAAAAAAAAGAGAAGCATTTTAGAAAAACTCGGCTTGATATTGTACAAAAGAGCAAGCCAAATCAAAATCAAAAAAAAGAGAGAAGAAGTCGTGCACTATCTTTGTGTTTGTAAGTGAAGTTGTAATTCCTTTTGCTCGAGCTAACATTAGTAAGTGGTAATAGGAAACAAGTACTTACAAGAATTGTTTGAGTTGTGAATTAACTTAAGCTTTTGACAAGGATTGTGGTGCACTTTATTTTCAATTTGTGTGAGTCATTTTGCATATAGGAGCCACCCTAACCCATGAACTTGTTGGATTCCGAGTCCTAATTTAAAATTAGGCAAATTTGGCAATCTTACTTGTTACGTACCTTGTTGGGATTTCTTTGGGTTTGTGGGCTGTCGTGTGTTTGTTTTTGTGAAGGTTGGAAATGGTGAATCCCAAAGACAAGCAAGCAGCCAATGAGGACCCCAAGGAGGTCTCGTCAATCACTATGGAGGCATTCCTCCAAGCCATCCAAGCTTCTCAAGAGAAATCCGACGAGCGCGCCCGACAACACTTGAGCGCCATGAGAGAGGAGCAAGCTGCCTTCATGCGTGCCATGGAGGAGAAATGGAGCACCATGCAGGGCGTCTCATCCGTCCAAGGCCAAGGAGGGACCTTGCCGCAAGCAAGTGCCGGCACCTCCTCCGTGCTAGGCCTTGCGCCGCCGGGTGATCAACTCTCGGTGCCTTTGATTACGGGGCCGTTGTCAACTCCGGGGGTGACCAATCATGCCTTGACCGAGGGCTTCCAAGGGCATGCACATCACATGAGCACTACAAGGGAAGAATATGCTTCTTTTAATTTCTCATTACCTTTTGCTCCTACTACTATGCCTTTTAGATCTAACCATGCAGATTCCGGATTAAGGCTTGGAGAGCAATCAAGAATGCAGCCCCATGACATCCCTAGGTCTCAAGGACCCTTACTCCATCCCCTAAGGAGTGCACCAAACCGAGGCGGAGCAGTCCAAGGCCAAGGGCAAGGCGGTTACATGCCTTATGAAGCTCGCCGCGCCGGCGGCAATGGCAACCAATATCCGGCCAACTTGGAGCAACCACGGCCACATGGAGTTAAATTGGAGGTACAAAGTTTTGGTTTAAATTGTGAGCCCGAGGTATATATTGATTGGGAACAGAAAACCGATCAAATATTCCAATACTATAACTACTCGGAAGCTCAACGAGTAGCTATAGCTACGATCAAGTTTGAGGGATTCGCCTATCAATGGTGGCTTGGGGGCAAAGAGGAACGAGAGTTCCATGGACACCCCCAAGTGACCACATGGCAAGAGCTCAAACGGGCTCTAAGAGATAGGTTTGTTTCGGATGACTATGCCGAGCGAGTTCATGAGAGATTGGAACAACTTGAGCAAGGGAATAAAACCCCGGATGAGTTCTATACGGAGCTAAGGACCTTGGTCTTTAGGTCCGGGCTTAGAGTTCCCAAAGGGTATCTTATTTCCAAGTTCATTAACCATCTCAATAATGAACTCAAAGCGGTCGTGAGTAAGCAACATTTTCCTCGTGGGACGCCTATGGAGGAAGTGCTTCATTATACTAATCGTATGTATAAGGCATTATCTTCTAGATGCCCCCAAGGGAATAGCTCACGCCCTTGGCAAGGTCCCAAAGGAGCACCACCTCCACCTAGACGCTTGGAACCGACTAGGGGTGATAATCCTAGTCACCCTAGACGAGAGTTCCCTAGTAGAGTCCAACCCCAACGAAAGGAGGGCGAGGGCCGAGCAAGGGATATCCAGTGTTACAAGTGTCTAGGAAGAGGGCACTATGCTCGGGATTGCACCTCAAAAAGACAACTTCTACTTAATACTCTAGGAGAATATGAATCCGAGGATGAGTATGAAGAAGAGGTTGTTGAGAATGAGGAGGCCGAGGAAGAGATGCATGTTGTTGCAGCTCATAGGGACTGTTTTGTGGCTAAGAAAGTGCTTATAGCCTCGGAGGGATCAAGTGTGCCTAGCCAACGGGAGACCATCTTCCATACTAGGTGCACTATCAACGGCAAAGTATGTAGTATGATAATTGATGGGGGGTCATGTTGCAATATCATTGACCATGAAGTAGTGTCTAGGTTCAACCTAAGCACTACTCCTCACCCACAACCCTACACACTTTGTTGGTTGAATTCCGATACCCCTCTAAAGGTTAAGGAACAAGCCATAATCAAGTTCTCCATTGGTGGCTATGAGGATGAGGTTTTGTGTGACGTGTTGCCTATGACTGCATGCCACCTTCTTTTGGGAAGGCCATGGCAGTATGATAGGGGCATCATACATCAAGGGGTGAGCAATGAGTATTCCTTCCATTTGCATGGGAAAAGGATTACTCTCCATCCCTTAGCTCCTCATGAAATCATGGCTGACCATGTGGCTAGGGAACAACGCAAGGCCCAAGCTAAGGAGCATGCCAAAGGTAAGAAAATGGCGATTGGGGGCAAAGGGAATGCCGCTAGTCATATGCTGTTAGCTAGGTCTAAGGATGTTGTTCAAGCGTTCAAGAGTGGAGAGTCATGTCTTTTGTTCATTCGTAAGGACATGCTCCTCAACTTGGGTGATCTTGAGGGACTCCCGCAGCCCATCACTTGCCTTTTGTTAGAGTTCAATGATATCTTTCAAGAGGAAGTGCCTAAGGGGTTGCCTCCGATAAGAGGTATTGAACATCAAATTGACTTTATACCGGGGGCAACACTTCCTAATAGGGCTGCATACCGCGCTAATCCCGCGGAGACAAAGGAGTTGCAACGTCAAGTCCAAGAATTGCTTGACAAGGGCTATGTGAAGGAGAGCCTTAGCCCTTGTGCAGTTCCGGTCATCTTGGTACCAACGAAGGACGGTACTTGGCGGATGTGTGTTGATTATCGAGCGATCAATAACATAACCATTAAGTACCGCCATCACATACCAAGATTGGACGACATGCTTGACGAGTTGCATGGAGCGAGTGTGTTTTCCAAGGTTGATCTTAAGAGTGGTTATCACCAAATTCGCATGAAAGAAGGCGACGAATGGAAAACCGCTTTTAAGACCAAGCAAGGATTATATGAGTGGTTGGTGATGCCTTTTGGACTCACCAACGCTCCTAGCACATTCATGAGGCTCATGAACCATGTTCTAAGGCGCTTCATTGGCAAGTTTTTGGTTGTGTACTTCGATGACATCTTAGTATATAGCCATAATCTTGATGAGCACGTGGATCACCTTACACAAGTTCTTGAGGTCCTTAGGAAGGAGAAGCTATATGCCAACTTCAAGAAGTGCCACTTTTTCTCGGATCATGTGGTATTTCTTGGATTTGTGGTATGTAAGGAGGGCTTGAGAGTTGATGAGGAGAAGGTGAAAGCTATTCATGAATGGCCAACACCTACTACTATGACTCAAGTCCGAAGCTTCTTAGGATTGGCTGGCTTTTACCGCCGCTTTGTGAGGGACTTTAGCACCTTGGCTGCGCCCCTCACGGAGCTTACCAAGAAAGGTGTGGCGTTCTCATGGGACGTCGCACAAGAGGTGGCCTTTGCTAGCCTCAAAGCCAAGCTCACACAAGCACCACTCTTATCATTGCCTAACTTTGATAAAATCTTTGAGATAGAGTGTGATGCTTCGGGAATAGGCCTTGAAGGTGTCCTCATGCAAGAGGGCAAACCCATTGCCTATTTTAGTGAGAAACTTGGGGGTGCCGAGCTCAAATACCCCACCTATGACAAAGAACTTCTCGCTTTTGTACGTGTGCTAAGGGTTTGGCAACACTACTTATTGCCTAAAGAATTTGTCATACACTCCGACCATGAGGCATTGAAATACTTGAAGGGCCAAAGCAAGCTCAACAAGAGGCATGCCAAGTGGGTGGAGTTCATTGAGTCTTTCCCCTACGTGATAAAACACAAAAAGGGAAAGGACAATGTGGTGGCGGATGCCCTCTCAAGGAGGTACACTCTTTTGACCATATTAGATGCAAAGTTGCTTGGTTTCACTTTCATGAAAGACTTATATACTCTTGATTCTGATTTCTGTGCTATAGTAGATGCATGTAAGTCTAAGGGAAGTGAGGGTCAATTCTACTTGCATGATGGATTTTTGTTCAAAGGTCATAGGTTGTGCATTCCTAAGGGCTCCATTCGAGCTATACTTGTGCAAGAAGCACATGGGGGTGGGTTGATGGGGCACTTTGGTGTCCTTAAGACCTTACATGTGCTTAGAGAGCACTTCTTTTGGCCTAAGATGCTAAGAGCGGTTGAGAAGCTTTGTGCTTCTTGTACTACTTGTATGCGTGCTAAGGCAAAAATGCAACCCCATGGTCTCTACTCTCCATTGCCAATCCCTAAACTACCTTGGGAAGACATTTCCATGGACTTTGTTTTGGGGTTGCCACGGTCTAAGAGAGGGAGAGACTCCATCTTTGTAGTAGTAGATAGGTTCTCCAAAATGGCACATTTCATTGCATGCCATAAGACCGATGATGCATCTCATGTTGCTAACCTTTTATTTGATCATGTTGTGCGATTGCATGGAGTTCCTAGGTCCATTGTGTTGGACCGAGATGTTAAGTTCCTAAGCTACTTTTGGAAAACTCTTTGGGCTAAGCTTGAAACTAAACTTCTCTTCTCTACTACTTGCCACCCTCAAACGGATGGCCAAACCGAGGTGGTTAACCGTACTCTTGGTGTCTTGCTTAGAACTATCTTGAGGACTAACTTGCACAGGTGGGAGGATAGCTTGTCCTTCATTGAATTCGCCTACAATAGGACGGTCCATTCGGCAACAAGGAAGACACCCTTTGAAGTGGTTTATGGGCGCAATCCCACAACACCACTAGAGCTCCTACCCTATGCTATCAAAGAGCGAGATAGCAATGAAAGTGCGGATGAAGCTGCAAGGATTCAGAAGTTTCATGAAGACACAAGGTTGCAACTTGATAGGAGAACCGGCCAATATAAGAAGCATGTGGACAAGGGGCGAAAGGAAGTAATTTTTGAACCGGGTGATCTAGTGTGGCTACACCTAAGGAAGGAGTGCTTCCCATTGCTCCGCAACTCCAAACTCAAGCCAAGAGGCGATGGACCCTTTCAAGTGCTTGAGAGGATCAATGACAACGCCTACAAGCTTGATCTTCCTCCTAACTTTGGTGTACATGATGTTTTCAATGTTTCTGATTTGATGCCTTATTGTGTGCAGGATGAAGATGACCAAGAAGAGCTGGATTCGGGGTCGAACGCCTTTCAAGAGAGGGAGGATGATGTGACCATGCCACATCAAGGTCAAGACACTGAGGACACCCTAGGCGCCGCCGAGGACTTGGACGCCGAGGAGCACACCGTGGGCACTATGGAGGCCCAATAGCTGGATCAAGGCACGAAGCTTATGGATGCAACACTTGGAGCTAGAGATGACCAAGACATGCATGGGAGCGCCAAAGCTAAACCAAAGGAAGACATTGACCAAGACAAGGCCAAGACATCGGCCGCGCCGGGCGCAAGCAACTCCAAGGCCAACACTCAAGATGACAAGGCAATTCCCGGCACCATCACGAGGTCTAGGGCTAGGAAGCTCCTCCAAGACCTCCACAAGGGGTTGACATGCCAAGCTTCCCTAAGCCACGCCGAGCCTAGCCTAGTCCTTTGCATTCATCAAGGCGCCGGCGAGCATGACGCTAGCGGCAAGTGAACTTTCAAGAGGGGCGCCGAGCCACTTGGGCCACTTTGTTCGGCACTCAAACCACCATGGGCTGGCCCACCTACCCCACCATCATAGGCCCAAGCCTTGGCCGAGAGAATCTTAAACGTGCCTGAAGACATTTGCTTTTGAAGTTATTAAGTTACCGTATTTGGACATTTTCGGTATTAAAAGTAGGGTTTAATTTTGTGCAAGACTCTTGACGTTTCCTTAGGCATTCTTGCCTTTTTTTTAAGCCTTTATATTGGTACTTTGAAGGCTGAAAAGCTCACGAAAGAATTATCAACTTTGCTTTGCCAAAATCTCTCTTGCTTCTCTAGTCTCTCTTTCGTCAAAATAGTCTAAGTGTGTCGAGTGAGTACATCCCTCACACTTCCTCTTCCCTTTCACTTCTGCAAGCAATTCTTCTTCCCTCTATAAGAAGACATTGAGTGCCATCTATCCCCCACAACTCCGCCGTCAAACCACCCTTGCGCCTCCGCCACGCCACCGTCCATCCGAGAAACCCTAATTGGCGTTTTCACTCCGACGACGAGCAAAGCTTGCACCGTGGCCTCACGATCCTTTGAATCTAACACCAAATTTACCCCTTTTTGCCCGTTTTGTCTTTTCTTACCGAATGGTTAAATTTTCTTAACCCCGGGTTAAATATATTCGTACACGAACGATCTTTCAACCCAAAAATAGCTTAACTGTATTTTATATTACTCAGAAAAATATTACAGAGATCAAACATTTCACAGAATATTCATACTTCCCTGCATTTAATCTGACTTGTAATATGGGCATAAGAAAATTCAAAACCACCCTTACAAAATGTGGGATATTACATTATCTCCCCCTTAAAAGAAGTTTTGACCCCGAAACATAGATCGTAAACATCTCGGGAAAGTGTCTATGCATATCTTCCTCAGTCTCCCAAGTCTCCCAGGTAACCTCCTCGGTTCCTGACTTGGACCACAAAATCCGTACCAACGGTACCACCTTGTTGCACAACTGCTTCTCACGACGCTCGAGAATACGCACAGGTATCTCTTCATAAGTACCATTTGCTTGAATCTCGATGTCTTTATAACTCAGCACATGAGACTCATCTGGTACATACTTCCTCAGCAGAGATACGTGGAACACATTATGCACTGGATGTGCCGATGGCGGCAATGCCAAGCGGTACGCTAGTGATCCCACTCTATCCAAGATTTCAAACGGTCCCACGTAGCGAGGGTTAAGCTTCCCACACTTACCAAATCTGAATACACCTTTGGATGGAGACACTCTGACAAATACCTTGTCACCAACTTCAAACTCGACATTTCTACGCTTTGGATCGGCATAAGACTTCTGTCGACTTTGTGTTGTCAATATTCTTTGTCTGATTAAAGCAATATATGAGGCAGTTCTCTCGACCAACTCTGGTCCGAGAAGAATCTTGTCGGCGTTCTCATCCCAACAAATCGGAGATCTGCACTTCCGACCATACAAGGCTTCAAATGGAGCCATCTTGATAGTAGCATGCCAGCTATTATTGTATATGAACTCGATTAGATTCAGGCTGTCCTCCCAGCTAGTTGGACGATCGAGTACACATGCTCTCAATATATCCTCCAGGGTCTGGATAGTCCTCTCAGACTGTCCGTCCGTCTGAGGATGGAATGCAGTGCTGAATCTTAGCTCGGTTCCCATGGCCTTGTGGAGTTCCTTCCAGAATCTCGACGTAAAACGGCCATCACGATCCGATACAATGGTCTTAGGAATACCATGTAAACGGACAACCTCGTGTAAAAACACTTCTGCTAGCTTTTGGACTCCCCACATTGACTTGATAGCCACGAAATGAGCACTCTTCGTGAGCCTGTCAACGATCACCCAAATAGCATCTTTCTGAGTTCGAGTCTGGGGTAATCATGTGATGAAGTCCATTGCGATATCTTCCCATTTCCATTCTAAAACTGGAAGAGGTAGCAATTCACCACCTGGTCTGCGGTGTTCTATCTTGACTCTCTGACAAGTCAAGCATTTCACCACAAATTCTGCTACATCCCATTTCATGTTGGGCCACCAGAAATTTTTCTAGAGGTCCTTGTACATTTTACTAGAACCTGGATGTACAGAATAGGCTGACGAATGGGCTTCCCTCATTACCAACTGGCGAAGACCATCAACGTCAGGCACACAAACTCGGTTCTGAAACCAGAGTGATCCGTCTTCCTGAATCACAAAACCGAGAGCTTTCCCGTTCAACACTTCACTGCTTAACTTCACCAAAACTATATCATTAACTTGCTTTTCTCGAATCTGATCGAGTAGCGTAGCCTGAATTTCCAACATACTCAGGTATTCTCTACGCTGATCATACAAGACTTCGGCTGCACACACCATTTGGTTCAGTTTGGCTTGAGCAGTGAGGAGGGCTACTACTGTCTCATGTGGTATCTTCCGGTTCAATGCATCAGCTACTACATTAGCCTTGCCCGGATGATACAACAATTCAAGATCGTAGTCCTTGAGTAGTTCTAGCCAACGACGTTGTCTCATGTTCAACTCCTTCTGAGTGAATACATACTTGATACTCTTGTGGTCGGTGAAGACTTGGCATTTCACACCATAGACATAATGCCTCCAGATCTTCAACGCAAACACTACCGTCGCTAGTTCCAGATCATGTGTCGAATAGTTTTCCTCATAGGTTTTCAGATCTTCAACACAAGCTCTTGAGCTTCGTTCAAGAACGATTTGGATCCCTTTGAGTGTTGAAAGAGGTGCGTTGAAGATCTGGGTCTCATAGAGTTTATGGTCTTTAAAGCTCGGCCATAATTATCTCTATTCCTTATCACATTCTCTTGATATACACGGACATTAGGTTCCTCATCCCTTGGAACCACTGGCGGAATTGGCATTTCTTGCGCCTGAGGTACGACGGGTCGCACAATGTCTGTGAACGCTTGCATGACAATTCCCCGAATTGCCTCAACTACAGCAGCGTCAAAAACCATCGGGGCGTTGGCCAGAGCTTGGCCATTGCCTCTAGGATTAACATGGGATGCAGACTCTTGCACATCCTCGGGGTTTGCTGCATTCCCCTCGTTTGGTCTGGGATTGTTACTCGGTCCAGCACCATTACGAGCGTGATTTCTTGTGTTCACCATCTGTTTACCGATCAAATTCCAAGGATTTCATACATTAATATGTTTCCCAATATACTTAATGTACTAAAATCAACTCAGAATAGATCAACTGGGTAATTTATATTATATGGACTTTCAACGAACACATAAAGTTTTTACACAAAGGAAATCTCCTGAGCTTCTAGACAAAATTGCTCAGAGAATTCTCTACTTTACCGCATGCATACTAAAGTATTTTACACAAAAGAAAACTACTAAAGTTACATCGGTTCTTTTCACAGTCCCCTGAAACGTTTCCTATATGGTAGGCTGCCCATACAGGTTTTCTTTGGACGGGGTTCTTCATCAAGGTCTGGTGATAAACTTCTCACCTTACTTGGCCCTGGCAAATTCACCGACCACAAGAGTCTCAAGTATGTATTCACTCAGAAGGATTTGGATCCCTTTGAGTGTTGGGAAATCAACCAAGAACGAATCAAAGTCAAAACGAATTGATTTGGGTGAGTTTTCTTCCCGAAAAAGCTGTCGAAGCCCCGCCTCTGTCTCCTGACCGCACCCCGCGGTGAGGGCCGACCGCACCCGCGGTGATACGGGAATTAGCCGCGTCGGGGATGGATCTAGGCAACGAATCTCAAAACAATGAAAAACAAGAACAATTAGAATATGGCGGAAGTGAAACAAATGAATGGATGATAAGAAAGAACCAATAGAAACGACGAGAAAACCCTCTTGCGTTGGAAGCAAGGAACCTTGTCGAACGATCTACCAACCCGATCTCTATAACGCCACACAACTAAGAATCGCTAACGAACTTGGAGCACGGAGAGGGTGCTTATGATGTACGAAATCACCAACTCCAGAGGGACTTGACAAAGACGAAAACAACTAAGCAAGAAGTAACAATCCATTGAGACTCTCACGGGGAGCAAAGTTCAAAGCAAACAAAGCTTTGTTTTGTGTTTAGCAAATATGAGAAATCTGCCTAAGGAAGAAGACAAGGGAGCCTTTTAATACCCTAAGGTGTGGCCGGCCCTATGCTTCCCAAAAAGGCTACAATTATTTCCGAAATATCCGAAAATAGAAAGCTTAACACAATTAAATAATAATCCTAAAAATATCCAATGCAGAAATTAATAAGACTATTAAACATAGGTAACGTTGACCATTAAAGTCAACGCCTTGACTTTGGACTTGTCCTCTTCGTCATGTGATAGTGCATGTGCCATAAACGTCTCCAGCTCTTGACGCAGTTCCTTCGCCCTTGACCTAGTGATCGGTCCATCAAAGGTTGGCACTAATTGTGGGGTCGATTCCTCATCATTCTCCCCTTCTTGAAAAGGACTCATCCTCGAGTCATCAACATCAGCGGATGCATAAGGAGTAAGGTCCTCGACATTGAATATCGGGCTCACGCCATAGTCGTCGGGCAACTCCAACACATAGGCATTGTCGCCTACTCTCTTCAGCACCTTGAACGGTCCATCACCTCTGGGAGACAGCTTCGACTTCCTCTGCTCCGGGAACCGTTCCTTGTGCAGGTGTAGCCACACCAAGTCGCCGGGCTCGAACAACACTTGACGCCGTCCGTGATTAGCTCGTGCTGCGCTCTTTGCCGCAGTAGCTTCCAAACGAGCCTTAGTCCGCTCGTGCAGCTCCTTCATGAACTCAACCTGTCTATCAGCATCAAAGTCTGCTCGTTCCGGTAAAGGCAACGGCTTAAGATCCAAGGGGGTTAGGGGATTCAAACCATACACACACTCAAAAGGGGACATCTTAGTAGAAGAATGAATAGTGTGATTATAAGCAAACTCAACATGTGGTAAGGCTTCCTCCCAACTTTTCAGATTAGATTTAGTAACAGTCCTAAGGATAGTACCCAATGTCCGGTTAGTGACCTCAGTTTGACCATCAGTTTGGGGGTGACTAGCAGTAGAGAACAATAATTTAGTACCAAGTTTACCCCACAAGGTCTTCCAAAAGTAACTCAGAAATTTAACATCCCGATCACTAACAATAGTTCGAGGGACACCATGCAACCGAACAATCTCTCTAAAGAACAAATCAGCAACATTCCTAGCATCATCAGTTTTATGGCATGCAATAAAGTGCGCCATCTTAGAGAACCTATCAACAACCACAAATATAGAATCTCTCCCCTTCTTAGTCCTAGGCAATCCAACAATAAAATCCATACTAATTTCAACCCAAGGATAGCAAGGAATAGGCAAGGGAGTATAAAGACCATGCGGTTTCGCCTTAGATTTAGCCTGTAAGCATTCAACATAGCGTTTGATAAAATTCTCTACATCCCTAAGCATGTGTGGCCAAAAGAAATGAGTATGCAACATGTTATAAGTCTTATCTCTACCAAAATGACCCATCAATCCACCCCTATGGGACTCATCAACAAGTAATAATCGTAGAGAACAAACAGGAATGCACACTTTATCAACTCGAAACAAGAATCCATCAAACAAGAAGAACTTATCAAATGAACCCTTTTCCACACAATGCTTATAAATCACACCAAAATCAGCATCCATATCATACAACTCTTTAATATACACGAATCCAAGGACTCGAGCATCCAAAGTGGTCAACAGTGTATGTCTCCTAGAAAGGGCATCAGCTACTACATTATCTTTTCCTTTCTTATACTTAATCACATAGGGAAATGTTTCTATGAATTCCATCCACCTACCATGCCTCCTATCCAACTTATCTTGACTCCTAAAATGCTTTAAGGACTCATGATCAGTTTTAAGCACAAATTCTCTAGGCCATAGGTAGTGTTGCCAAGTTTTCAGCACTCTAAACAAGGCATATAATTCCCTATCATAAGTAGAATAATTCAAGCACGCACCTTTCAACTTTTCAGAAAAGAAGGCAATAGGCTTACCTTCCTGCATGAGGACTCCTCTAATACCAATGCCAGAGGCGTCACACTCCACTTCAAATGGGCGAGTGAAGTCAGGCAGAACCAGCAATGGCGCGTGTGTCAAATGATCCTTGAGAGTCTGGAACGCAGTTTCTTGAGCTGTACCCCACCGGAATGGAGTATTCTTCTTAGTGATTTCCGTCAGCGGGGCTGTAATGGTGCTAAAATCTCTAACGAACTGCCTGTAGAAGCCAGCCAGGCCGTGGAAACTGCGCACGTCACGTAAGTTCTTCGGGGTCGGCCAGTCGCGGATGGCTTGCACCTTCTCCTGATCGACTTGCAGTCCATGAGCACTCACTACAAAACCAAGAAACACAACTCTGTCAGTGCAAAAATCACACTTCTTCAGATTTCCATACAACTGTACAACTCTGAGAGTGGATAAAACTTCCCTGAGGTGCTCGGCATGTGCGACCAGAGATTTGCTGTAAATCAGAATATCATCAAAGTAAACTACAACAAATCTACCAATAAATGATCTCAAGACATGATTCATAAGACGCATAAAAGTAGAGGGGGCATTAGTCAAACCGAAAGGCATAACAAGCCACTCATACAAACCAAACTTAGTCTTGAATGCTGTCTTCCACTCGTCTCCTTCCTTCATCCGAATTTGATGGTAGCCACTGCGAAGATCTATCTTAGAGAAGGTGGAGGCGCCATGGAGCTCATCCAACATGTCATCGAGCCGCGGAATTGGGTGCCTGTACTTGATCGTAATAATATTAATAGCCCTGCAATCAACACACATACGCCAAGTATTGTCCTTTTTGGGGATGAGTAAGACATGCACATCACACTGGGAACGGCTCTCTCGAACATACCCTTTATCCAGAAGGTCCTGGACTTGGTTCTGGATTTCCTGGGTCTCAGTAGGGTTCACCCTATAGGCAGGCCGGTTGGGTAGGGTAGCACCGGGAATCAGGTCTATCTGGTGCGCAATGCCTCTAATAGGGGGTAGGCCAGGGGGTATCTCATCCGGGAAAACATCAAGGAACTCATCTAAGAGGGTCCGGACAGTAGCTGGTAGTGTAGCACGGTCGTCGTCACCTAACAGGGAATAGGCCTGGCAAAGGGACATGAGGGCGACGTCCGGGGGAAGGTAATCTACCAGGTGGGCTCGGCTGGAGGCTAGGAGCACTCGGCCGTGGGGTGGGATAATGGTAGGGGAGGAGGCGAGGGTGAGGTCGGTCCATGGGGTGCCAGGGGAAGGGTCGGTTGGGGACTTACCCTTACGGTCAGCCTCTCTTTTCTTATCATAAGCCTCAGCCACTTGAAGCGGCATCATCGGTTTCAACACCACTTTCCTACCACGAAACTCAAAGGTATGCTGGTTAGTACGTCCATTATGAATAACATTTCTATCAAATTGCCAAGGATGACCCAACAAGATATGACAAGCTTGTATAGGAACAACATCACATAAAATTTGATCCTCATAGGTTCCTAGCTTAAGAGTAATTTTAACCTGCTTATTCACCTTGAGTTCACCACAGTCATTCATCCAATGAAGTCGATAAGGTCGAGGATGCAAAAAAGTAGGGAGTTGTAGTTTATTAACTAATTCAACACTAGCAATATTACAACAACTACCACCATCAATAATCATGTTGCACACTTTTCCTTTAACAAGACATCTGGTATGAAATAAATTCTCACGCTGATTATCATCACAAGGAGCTTGAGTAACATGCAAAGTCCTCCTAACAATTAATGAATCACCATGCTCATATTCAATAAAATCCAAATCATCATCATCGGCATGCTCATTCATATCATTGCTAGCAACTAAATTATCATGCTCATTGTCAGATTCAGACTCATACTCACCCAAATGATTAATCATCAAGACACGACTATTAGGACAATCCTTCATGTAATGACCCTTTCCTTGACATTTAAAGCAAGTGATATCTCTAGCTCTAGGAGGAGGGTTAGTAGGGTTACCTCGTGCAGCTGTAGGGGTGGGTCGTGGGGGTTGCTGCGGTGCGGTGGAGGTAGAGGGGTACGCACCACGAGCATTGGGCTCGTTGCTGCGAGGTTGACCGGCGGCGGGGCGGTTTCGCTGGTGGCTGGTGCGGCCCTGCTGCTGGTCGGGACTCCAGGATTGACGTTGTGGCATGGGTCGGTGTTGCTGGCTGTAGCTGGACTTGAATTGTCTCTCCACTTTAATTGCTTGGTGTAGCAAGTCTGTCATGGTAGAATAGGGATACAATTCTATAGTGTCAGCTAAATGAGGATGCAAAATATGAAGATACCTGGACATCGTGGCTTCTTCATCCCCGACGACGTTGCCGCGTGCCATGGCTATCTGCATATTGTTGTATACCTCTGCAACACCTAAGGCGCCTTGCCTCATATTCTCCAAACGGTTTCGGAGAACTCTATTGTGGTGACGAGGCATGAAGCGGGCCATCATCATAGCTCGCATCTGGTTCCATGTGGTGACCGGAGGGTCCATGGCTTGTCTTCGAGCCTTCACAACAGAATCCCACCAAACCAAAGCATAACCAACAAATTCAAGAGCAGCGAGTTGTACCTTTTTATTTTCGGGGAAATTTTGGCAACTCCAAATCTGCTCAATCTTCGTCTCCCACTCAAGGTAGACGTCCGGGTCACACTTGCCATCAAAAGCCGGGATCTTCACTTTGATCCGGCCAATGCCGTCTTGCTCGACATCACGTCGCCGATGTTGCTCGCGGTCATTCCGTTGGCGGTAAGGACGCCACTCATTACGCCCCTCGCGCTCAGAGTCCTGCATATCATCATCACCCCATGAACTAGAACGAGGAGACATAGGAGGTGAATCAAACCTATCACGAGGCGCGGGGTGCGGATTCCGACGGGCGGCCATAGGACGCGTGCGATTGGTGCCATTTGCTCTCGGTAGCTGGCGCGCGTCCATAGCTTCTTGGTAGGCCATGGCTTGGTCGACTAGGGGCTCGGTGGCCGGGAGAGGTGCGCCATTTGATGGACCAATGTGCTCCTGCGTAGCCGGTTGTTGGTTGGAGCGATTCTCCAACGAGTCAAACTTCGTAGACAACTGCGCGACTTTAGAAGCCAACTGTTGCAGCATGGTTTGCATGTCGACAAGGGGGCCATTCGCGGCAACCTGTTCATCACCGGAACCTGACATGATCACCACTTAGACGAACACTGAAAAATAGTTAAGGTTAGTAAAACCAAAAACTCTCAAGTGTTTACACTCGGCGATTGAACAACCTGCGAAGTTAGGCTCGTAAATGACAAGTTCTCGGTGTGCTCTCAATAAGCAGCAATTCAAGGTCAAGCAGTGATGTAAAAGATGAACCAAGTAGAAGCACGACGAAAATGACTCAAACAAAAGCGAGACTAGAAAACGACTCAACAAGAAAGCGACACAACTGTAGTTACAAGAATGAATTGCAACCAAAGATGGGGCTATATATGTGTTTCAAACTCAAGAAATGCGAATTGCAAGTCAGAAAGACGTACCTTTGTTGACTCAGAACGAAGCCAGTCGGAGCCGAGAGTGACCAGAGGGAGTGGAAGGGTAGAAAGGGTTCGGACAAGAGGGGGACGGCGGCGCCGAGGGTGTACTGCGGTGCCGGTCGAGAGGGTGGATGGGTTCGGATAAGAGGGGAACAGTGGCGATGCTTCTGCCGATCGGGGCTGGGACGTCGAAGTCGACGGCGACACCGGGGCGCGAGGGAGAACGCGCGCCGAGGCTCTGCAGATCTGGGTCGGAGAAGAAGGCGGCGGTGGTGGGGTTTCTGGGCTGTGCAGATATGGGCTGATGTAGGCGGCGGGTGATGGTGAAGCTTGCGAGTCGGCGGCCGAAGAGAGGAAACCGGCGACGACAAGGTGCTGGGGAGACGTGCGAGGCGGTGATGGTGACGCTGGGGAGGCGGCGGCCGAACACAGGAAACGGCGGGCGAGACCTAGGGTCGATTTTTTTTTTTTTTAATATTGAATGGGAACTTTCCTTTGCTGGTACAAATTTTTTTTTCTGTTTTTGGCAATCGTAACAATATTTACCTAGAGATAAAATTTTAATCAAAAGAATCCCAGATGCCTTTTTTTTTTGGTTTTTTTTTCTTTTTGGCAACTTGTTTTTCCTGGGATATTACACTACGAAAATAAAATAAAATCTCTAGATAATTAAGCAAAGATTTCAAAATTTCCAAAATTTGTAACAACCTGATCTCTTGCGCTTGGACAAACCTGGACGCCTTGGTTGTCTTGCTCGCCAAGCTTGGAGACGAACAACAATGGTGGGTGGGGGCCGAAAAAAAAATTTGGTATGGTTTTTGTTGATCCTCGTAGTCACAATCAACCACAACGAACTCCTTTCCAAGACAAACAAAAGCAAGCAATCAGTCAGACTAATCAATTCACTAATGTGACTCAAACAAAGAAATTCAATTGACGATTGAGAAACAGGAAGATTCAATTTTTGTGATGATGAATCTGGTAACCGTCAAAGGCGATCCGAAGCCACAAAGCTCTTGATACCAATTGATACGGGAATTAGCCGCGTCGGGGATGGATCTAGGCAACGAATCTCAAAACAATGAAAAAGAAGAACAATTAGAATATGGCGGAAGTGAAACAAATGAATGGATGATAAGAAAGAACCAATAGAAACGACGAGAAAACCCTCTTGCGTTGGAAGCAAAGAACCTTGTCGAACGATCTACCAACCCGATCTCTACAACGCCACACAACCAAGAATCGCTAACGAACTTGGAGCACGGAGAGGGTGCTTATGATGTACGAAATCACCAACTCCAGAGGGACTTGACAAAGACGAAAACAACTAAGCAAGAAGTAACAATCGATTGAGACTCTCACGGGGAGCAAAGTTCAAAGCAAACAAAGCTCTGTTTTGTGTTTAGCAAATATGAGAAATTTGCCTAAGGAAGAAGACAAGGGAGCCTTTTAATACCCTAAGGTGTGGCCGGCCCTATGCTTCCCAAAAAGGCTACAATTATTTCCGAAATATCCGAAAATAGAAAGCTTAACACAATTAAATAATAATCCTAAAAATATCCAATGCAGAAATTAATAAGACTATTAAACATAGGTAACGTTGACCATTAAAGTCAACGCCTTGACTTTGGACTTGTCCTCTTCGTCATGTGATAGTGCATGTGCCATAAACGTCTCCAACTCTTGACGCAGTTCCTTCTCCCTTGACCTAGTGATCGGTCCATCAAAGGTTGGCACTAATTGTGGGGTCGATTTATCATCACGCGGTGAGCTGGGTTCGTGTTGTGTCTCTCGGGTGTTGTGGTCTTGGGCAAGGCTTGATTCCTTTGGTTCTTTCCTTATTCTTTTAGATTCATATATGTAGATATTGAATCTAACTTAGGGTCTTGTTATGGGTCGTTCCAGAAGGATTTAATATCCAAGATCTGTCCCAGTTCAGACCCGGAAACTGTTATCTTTAAGCTCGTTAAGCTTTCGTCAAATCTAAGACAAGTGGCGGTTCGCTCTTGCTCATCATTCCATATTTACATTGATTATCAATTGTTTAATTGTTAATTAATTTGGAATGAATATTATTTCTGTCTGAGATCAGTTTTGATAAACTGTTTTGGAAGATTAAAAGATGACATTATAATAGGTTGTATATTCTGTTAGAATCAACGCTATTATATATATATTGATAGGTTGAGATATATCTATGATGATGGCCTTGAGGGCTTTGATATGATTATTACTGTGTTGAACTGTTTAGTTAGCACGAGTAGTTAGGAATGTTGGACTCTTCGACGTCCAGTCGTTTCTTTATAATATATTAAATGGTGTGTACGGCGGCAAAACCCCTAACATTATTCTGTTGGTCATGACCGGCCTCTATACGTTTAGTGTAGAGGTGGTGCACTTAGCCAGTGTCACAAATCTTGGGAGTTGCTCCCAAAAGATCTCTTGTCTCGGACGAGATAATTATAAAAGATTATAACGTGATTGTGCATTTTGGAATTAAATAAGATAAGCGCCGAGTCGCATATGATTAATACACCTGTGGCGAGTAGTGCAGCTAGGTAATAGTACAGCTTGGAAAGCTCGTCTTGACTTGATCAGAGTACGTTCTCTTTCCAATCTGGATTCGCATTATTGCGGTGAGGTTGGTCGTGAACCGAAACATCTTGTCGTTTTTGAACGCTTGTATGAGATGTTTATGTTCCAGACATTTGTCATGTTTCTAATAAGACTCAAGTTCTTGGAGTCTTCTCTTGGATAATTCCTATAAGGCTCACTTCCGTTGGAGTCTTCTTTTGATCATGTCTTTTGATATATATATATTCAGTAGAAGTATGAAGGTTCACTATCGTTATCGGCTCACTTCCGTAAATGGTGTTTTTGATAAGTTTAATTAGGTTGAGATCCTTGGCAATGATTGCAGTGATCAAGACTTGTATTTATTTTAAAAGACTTCCGCTAAACTATGTTTACTCTGATTACACTGTATTTCGTTTGCTTTGACTACTCTTTGTTTTGTCCTACAGGGGATTGGGATGTAATCCCTAGACTTATCTTTTATTAAACATTTTGGTGTGTTGCACCTTGATTATCGTGTTATGAATTGTGTGTTATGGAAAAGCCTGGGGTGGCTTCGGTGTGAACCTGAGGTCACTGGCAGTAATACCTTTCCAAATGGGTTAAGATTTGGGGGTGTTACAGCCACCACCGTATGTTGTTAGCACTATTTCGTTGAAGGTATGTTTGACTTCTCCACTGAACCCAACCAGTGGAGTAGATTTTCGGATTAAATCGTCCTCGTTTAGACCCATACCCTTCAAGGCGTCTAGTGTCAACAAGTGTGTGGAGCTACATGTGTCTATCAATACTCAGCGTATGAGACAATTACCATTTGACAAAGAGATTACCAGACTGTCATGGTGGTCGCCTAGTTCTTCGGCCTCAAAACCGTCGAAGGTGATGGGCATATGTCGTCGTTGTACCTCCGACCGGGTTGGTTTGTCATCTTTTCTTTCCTTGGCGTATGTTTTGGCGGCCGAATATGTGTTTCCACGTATGTCCGACCTTCCTGAGATGGTGTTAATTATCTTAGTATGTACTGGAGATGAGGGTCGATCGGTTGTTACATGGTCTCTTCAATTTAGTGTCGCTTTTGCTTTATCGGAGATGATGTCGCACAAGAGTCCTTGTGCGAGGAGCCTTGCGACTTCCTTGCATAGTGCGATGCACTCATCTGTTGTATGGCCATGATCTCCATGAAACTCGCACCACTGACTCATGTCTTTCTTGGAACCTGGCTTGTTGCTCTTCCAGGGCCATCTTACGTCTTTCCCATACCTGTCAAAACTCTTGACGAGTTCGGACACGGAAATGTTAAAGTTGTAGGAATGGACCTTTGGGGGTAGAGCCGGGTTGTTCTTCCAGTCTTGGTTCCTATCGTAAGAGTTGTTTGCCTGGATTGGGTCGCTTCATCCCTTGGGGTATGGTTGGTTTGCCTGTCGCGTCGATGGTCCGAAGATGACATTCGGTCGACTCGATCAAGGCTATTGTCCGCTTTTGTGGGTTCTTCATCTTCTCCTAGTCTGACTTGGGCCATGGTTTTGGCTTGTACGTCTTTGAAGCTTCGGCACAAGTATTTGGTCAGCTCGCAATAGAGTTCACTACCCCTGACCAGTCCCCAACGAAAGGCTTCGATGGACATTGGGACATCGCAATGTGGGATCGCGACCTTCTCTCTATTGTACCTGTTAAGATAATCTCTTAGGGGTTCATCGTACCTTTGTACGATCTCGTATAGGTCGCTTGATTGCTTTTCCAGTCTACGACTGCTGGCGAACTGGATTTTAAACAAATTGACCAGATCGGCAAACGATGCGATCGAACCCTGCGGCAAATGCATGAACCAAGTTAGTACGGGACCCGCGAGGGTCGTGCCAAATCTTTTGCACATCACCACTTCACGATTCCCTCTTGGAATAGAGATAGTCATTAATTTTTTTTATTGTAAATACAGATATGATCATCGGGGTCCCCGGTCCCATTGTAGTTGGGCATGTTGGGGAAGTGGAACTTCTTCTGGATCTCGATGCGTGTGATTGCTTCCACGAAGGGTGAGTCTTCGTATCCATCGATCGCTTCCTTTTCTATCGGTTACGGGACTCCAGGAATCCGAGCGATGCGATCGTCCAAAGTCTTCATATGCTCATTGATGGCTTGTTGAATGAAGGTTTGGAGATCCATCGGTGTGGCAACCTGTGGAGGGGCTACTCGAGCCTCGGCGGGGTCGGTCGTGGAAATTGAAACTTACCAATGGGTTGAGCGGCGCTTTGAGTGATTGGTGCCATGGGCGTCGAGATTGCCCCATCCATGTTGAGACGTGTTTGGAGGCCTTTGGTATTGACTATGCACCTTGATCCTCCTGGGACGATGCGACCAAATTCACCTGCGATTTCAAAAGTTCATTTTTACGAGTTAGTCGCACGATTTCAGCTTCAGATTGGGTGCTTAAGGTTTCTGTCCTCAGGCGCTATTGCGCCAGTTCCTCTTGGAGGACGCTAATGCTTTTTGCTAACTCTTGGATTTGGTTGTCCAAGATAAGAGGATTGACGACGTCTTCGTCTTGAGCGACGGTGCGCACATCGGTTTTGATTCTTGACCAGGGCGTCTGTTTGGACTTGGTCGTCGACGATGGTCATGGGATTCTCGGAATCTGCCATGATTGAATGTTGATTGGGTCATTAATTGGTTAGATGCCCAGAGTGGGCACCAAATTGTTTTGGGGTAAAAAGATCGAACCGACCTAAATCGCTTTAAACGGGGTAACTAGACAATAATAAGATTAAAATATCTAGATAATCCAGATCAACTAACAATAAGATGAAACAAATCGAATGAATGTAAAAGCAAGCTTATCTCCTTCGAGTGAGAAGCTCAACGAGTCGAAGGTCTTAGCCTTCGGTCGCTTTAATATACGAACATGAAATAGAATCAAAAGGCAATTCTTTCCACTAAGCAGGGTAGGAGTAAAACAATGTTTGTATTTGATAATTTTGATATCCTGTTCGTGTTACATGAGGGTTCTCTCCGTATTTATACTACATTTACATCCAATTTGGTTAAAACCGCCCGAGATCCGCGGGAGTCATCGTGTTGTTGCTAGTCGTCCTAGATCTTTTCAACATCTTTTACCGTCAACGGATTTCCTTGTAGTCTCCGTCCATACCTTCTAAAATCCACTTATGTTGGACCGATCCATTGCAAAATCATGGCCCAACAGTTTTCCAGTGAAGAGTTTTTAACGAGGCCCCCGAGGTTTATTCCCCGTGTTTTGTAGCACAACTATCTATACGTTATTTCAAGAGTTGTTCGGTTTATTGCTTGCAATTTCATCTCCCCCTTCTGATTATGCAACACAGATTGCCCATGATTTCGCGTTTAACGGCTCCGTGGCACGAGTTGCCTATGATTTCGCCTTTAACGCCTACATGGCACGTGTTGCCCATGATTTTGCCTTTAACGGCTCCATGGAACGGGTTTGACAGGATTTTGCCTTTAACGGCTCCGTGGTACGGGTTGCCCACGATTTCCCCTTTAATGGCTCCATGGCACGGGTGGAACACAATTTCGCCTTTAGCGGCACCATGGCACGGGTTACCCATGATTTCCCCTTTAACTACTCCTTGGCACGGGTTGCCCACGATTTCTCCTTTAACGACTCTAAGGCATGGGTTGCTAATGGATTTTCCTCTTACGACACTTGAACACGAGAAAAAGAATGACAACTTTTCGACCAGATTGACGTCGAACAAGAATGCACGGCCCGTTCACCAACCACTGTAAAGAACGAAGAAGTGCATAGACAATGCAGAAAAATTGCACCGACTGTGCACTATCCTCTGTAAGACAGCGAAAAATATTCCGATAAAAATGACCGTACTGCTCGGACCATGCGAAAAAGTGCACGGTTCATGCATGATGAATTGCACGGAGTAAGCCGTGGGTCGTGCGTCCAAAGCGCACAATCGGTGCAATTTACTCTCTGCAAAGGAGGACTCCATTCATAACGAATTGCACAGAGTAAGTCATGGCCCGTGCGTCCATGATGTTTCTTCAGGATGCGTTCTTTTGGACTCCGAGAAGGGATCATTGGGTCTAGATTCGTTTGGGCGGACGATGGAGCTGCATAGAAAGCTCATCAGATCGGAATTTTGGATCCTTTAATTCCTTGAGGATTTTAAAGAATCTGAGGGGCAAAATGAAGGATAGTTATGGGATTAATAATTATCCATATTAAATAGGGGACGTTAATATATCCTCCTATGGTATTTGTATAAAAGGAAAGATATTAATTGGCAGCTAAAAAGAAGGAGATACTTTATTCTTCCAAAAAAGTAAGAAAGAGGTAAGTTTTAATATGCTAAAAAAGCCCTAATCCCTTCTTCTCTTTCATTCTCTAAGTTCTTTTTTCACAAGCAGCCTCCATTGGACCAATTTGAGTTCTTCATGTGACTTGAGCGTCGGAGGGGCTATAGGGGAGATCTAGCCCTCCCGTTGACTACTTCTTTGATTGCAGATGCACCATAATAGGAGTTCTCTTTGTCTGGATTGCGGAGATTTGTCGTTCCATCTTCAACTTTAAGGTGGTTCAGAATCTTGTTGCCACACACACATGAATAATTTTTGCAGGATAAACCAAAGGCACATTATGCATGTATTAGACAAATCAAAGACGAATTTCATAAAATGAATGCCAATAGATGATACATATCCAATATAAGATAAGAACAATGGCATGTAACATGGAGGTAAAAATAAATCATCCTATTTCTATTCATCATTAATTTGTTATTTAATTAATACAATTTTAAAAAGTTAATAATGAGCTTCGTAAGGCTCATTAAGAAGAAACAACTCAATTATCACATTGAAAAAGGTATTTAAGATCCTTACGTAACCCTAATTACTAGATCTCATTTATTCAATCATCTTTGAAAAGCCCTAGCCCCTATTCTCATAGACATTGGAGTAGATCTGACTTGAGCGTCGGAGGTGAAACGGGGGACAAGCCCCACAAATAAATATTTATTGTCCTAGTTTGGTTGATGGACCGGTAGAGGGGATCAAATTCCTTGATTTTAAATAGTGATTAGAAAATAAGTAAGTGTTTACACCATATTCGCCCATTTCTTAGGCGGATTTAAGAAAATCCAACGAAATGGATGGGTTTAACCCTCCGCGTTGCACGTGTCAGCGGTTGGTGTCCTGGGTTATGTGATAGCTCCATGACCCCCTCAATGACGGCGAAGGACGAAGAGGTAGTAATGGAAGTGCAATCCAAAGGCCCGGTTACTAGAGCTCGTGCAAGGGCGATGGAACGAGCAACTCAATCTTTGGTCACCCGGAGTTATGCAGGTTACTTAGCGTCAATCAGTCCTAAATGGGTCCTCCTATTAACCTATGAAGCGCAGAGCGACACCTCGCCCTAATTCAGCCTTCACGGCGTCGCCGATGCCTTGCCGACGGTCACAACCATCCAAGACTTGCCTTAAGTGTTGCCTATCATTTATCTAGCTTTCTTTCCTAATTTATTTAGACTATTTTAGCTAGTTTTGGGTCAGGTTGGGCATGCCCATTATGTGTTTTGGGCCGACCCACTTTTTGGTGTTTATTAGTTAGACTACTTTCCTTACTCTGTTTTGTCGAGACTATTTAAACCCCTATGATCCCTAGGATCTAAACTACCCCGTAGCTTGTCGCTTCGAGCATTTATCCAACGTTCCTCTAGAGAACTTCTTGTAACACCCCGGGTTTATAATCCTTTATAAGGATTAGAGTGCTACCTGTTTTGGACGGAAAATGACCAATCGATCTCTTTCCGTTGATTTGAGGGGTAACAATAGTTAGGGCGATAAATCTACTCCGTTTGATGAGAACAAGTGATTACAAATGGTAATTTCATGATACAAGAGAGGACGAAGAAGGTTACAACATGAATAGTCGAAGAAGACGAGATGGTCAGACCAAATTACAAGCGTCGGTCGGACTAAACAACGTTGGACAAGATAGAATATATAAAAATGAGAGTTCGGTGATGAGAGTACAAATGGTTGTTGCTGAAAATGGAGTGTTGTAGAATGTCGTAGAGTGTCCTTTGAGGCTTCTCCTAGAGCCTTATTTATACTTGCTTGATCTTTCCTTAAATGCTCTTGATCTCTCCTTGATTCTGCATTAATTACGCTTGATCTCCTCTTAATAAGCCTTGATCCTCTCTTAAATATGGTTGATTACTTCCTTGATGGCTGAAATAATGCATATAGCCGTTGGAGATCTCAGAGTTGTTATACTTAAAGGAGAAAATCTCGCTGGTCCGTTGCGTCCAGGAATCAGGCGACGGTCGCATGGCTCACGTCCGACATGTCTGATGCGTCTGACGGTGGCGTCAGACAGTTGATGCCCATTGGACGAGTAGTCAATTTTCCGACCCCAACAATTGCCCCAAATTCATCTTAGTCATCGATGCAAGGCGGTGGATGAGATGAATTTCAAGTCTTCAAGGGAATCGTCCTTCAGTAATTTCGATTTGTCCGAACTCGTCCTGCTATGTAGATAGTTGATGAATTGATGTGATGTGACGTTGCTTGTGTAAAAGCTTTTGTCTTTGAAAGTGTTGAATTGAAGTTTTTAGCCATCGGGCGTTAACTCCGTAAATGTATATTGTATTGTACCACCGTTTGCGTAAAAGCTTTTGTTGGTGGGTCATGTGTAAGTTGTAGCCGTGTGAGGCGTTAACTTTGTAAACGTGTACTGCGCAGGTTTGTGTATTTGTAGGTACCGTATGTAGGGTTTGTCACCCGTAATGTGCATTAGTCATGACTCTATGTCGGGGAGGTAAGCAATATGTTTCTATTGCGTAAATGTAATAAGGTGTCATAACCTTATGTAATGTGTAAGGCAGGCGGTGTGTCGACGTGCCTATGTTGTTCATCTCACCCGTGTTCTGATCGATCGTGTAATGTAAGCGCTTTTTGCGAATGACTGGATCCAATGTGTATGTTAAGGGTCGTCACCCGTATGTATGTAAATGTAACGCGACATGTCAAGTCGATTTGTTCGTAGTTGATTTTGATGTTGTCTTGTATTCGTCGCACTGAATAGATTCGTCATGTACCTTGTAGGATCAAAAAGACATGGTAGGATTTGGTGCTCGAGTTTATCGACAATCCTCCAATAGTCATGTTAGCAATCATGTCAAGTAATAGTATATAGCGAGAATATATTTAAAATTGAAATGAAACGAATGTAATCGTAGGTCGACATGTAAAAGTTAAATTATTTTGTAATTCGAAAAGCGATAATCCAAAGATGCGATGAGTGCAAATAGTAAATGATAATGATAATATGTAATAAATTACTTAGAAACGATATGGATGAAACCTATTGTCCCTTCGATGATGCATCGTCCTTTCGGGTGTGTCTTCTTCGAGTTGAATTTGAGCCGTTGCCTTAGCTTGGGCGTTTTCAAAGGTCTTACATGGGTACCTTGTGAGATCTTCGTACAGATCGCCTTCTTTATCGAGTCCTTGGTGGAACGCTTCTATGTAGGTCGGGACATCGCAATTGAGGATCCCAATTTTCTCCCGGTTAAACCGCTTCAAGTAGTCCCTTGTCGTTTCGTCGTGCCCTTGTATGATCCGGTACAAGTCACTGGACTGTTTTTTGGGACATCGGCCGCTAATGAACTGGATCTTGAAGGTGTTGACCAAGTCAGTGAATGACGAGATAGACCCGTTCGGTAGATTGACGAACCATGTAAGGGCTGGTCCGACCAAAGTCGACCCGAATCCCTTGCACATGATAGCCTCGCGCGTCTCATGAGGGATTGTACATGCCATCAAATTTTGTTTGTAAATGGACACGTGGTCTTCTGGATCGCCTGAACCGTCGTAGTAAGTCATGTTTGAGATGACAAACGTTTTCGGCATTTCGACTTCATTGATCGCTTCCACGAAGGGTGAATCTTCAAAGCAGTTGTCGGCTTCTTTTTCAATGGGTCGAGGGGCGCCGGGGATTCTAGAGATCCTTTCGTCCACAACCCTAAAGTGCTCCTCAATTTGTTGCTTGATGAGTGTTGGATCGTTAGAGTTACGTCTGAGGGAACAAAAGCTTTGTTCCCACAGAAGGCACAGCGGATTTAAATAGCAAGAAAGATAACAGAACGAACTCACGATATATAGTGGAAACCCTGATTAGCAAAACTAGCTTCTCAAGGAAAAACCACTACCTTCAAGCTTCCGCTTGAGATGATTTTGAACTGCGTACTTGTCTTATTAGTTTCTTGCTTGATTACACTTGTATCCTGGACTTCGACCTCTAAACAACCAGCTAGACTCGAAACCTCTTCTACAACGATGAATCAAACTCAACTCTCAAAGACTCACACGCACCTCACTCTCTTTCTCTTCTTTTTTTTCGTTCAGAGTCGTTCTAAGCCGTGAAGTCGTACCTAAGAAATGAATCATCACTTCACTTAAATACAACTCGGCAGAAACCCTAATTGACACAAATTAGGAAATACTAGAATCGGATTAGAGAGATATGATTTTGTTTGGAAGATAAGATATCACAACCGATTATATTAATTAAGGAAGGAGTTCCCTAATTAATCCAACCGATTGGATATTATTCTTCTCTCTCCAATCGCCTTATATTAGGAAAGATTCCTAGGATAACACGATCGGGTCTTTTCTCTCTTTCCATATCTTCGCGCAATCCGGCTTGATCCTTGGAGCCGAAGTCTTCATCCTCTACCGCGTGGCTTCTTGATTTGTTTCCTTAATTCTGCACGCTGTATGACTTCTTTCCTTTTGCAGCCTCGATCTTGGACTGTCACTTCAGTTCCTGGAGAGGTAACAAAGCACTTGCTAAGTCTTTGTTCCCTCTGAGATCCTCTGCTGCAACGCTCCCTGGGAAAACTCTTCTTGTCCCTGAAACCCTTGGTACACATATTAGTTGAGTGTTTATAACCATCAAAACCTTAGTCATTAGTTATTAGCCCTTCTTCTGGATCTCGATGCGTGTGATTGCTTCCACGAAGGGTGAGTCTTCGTATCCATCGATCGCTTCCTTTTCGATCGGTTACGGGACTCCAGGAATCCGAGCGATGCGATCGTCCAAAGTCTTCATATGCTCGTTGATGGCTTGTTGAATGAAGGTTTGGAGATCCATCGGTGTGGCAACCTGTGGAGGGGCTACTCGAGCCTCGGCGGGGTCGGTCGTGGAAATTGAAACTTACCAATGGGTTGAGCGGCGCTTTGAGTGATTGGTGCCATGGGCGTCGAGATTGCCCCATCCATGTTGAGACGTGTTTGGAGGCCTTCGGTATTGACTATGCACCTTGATCCTCTTGGGACGATGCAACCAAATTCACCTGCGATTTCAAAAGTTCATTTTTACGAGTTAGTCGCACGATTTCATCTTCAGATTGGGTGCTTAAGGTTTTTGTCCTCAGGCGCTATTGCGCCAGTTCCTCTTGGAGGACGCTAATGCTTTTTGCTAACTCTTGGATTTGGTTGTCCAAGATAAGAGGATTGACGACGTCTTCGGCTTGAGCGGCGGTGCGCACATCGGTTTTGATTCTTGACCAAAGCGTCTGTTTGGACTTGGTCGTCGACGATGGTCATGGGATTCTCGGAATCTGCCATGATTGAATGTTGATTGGGTCATTAATTGGTTAGATGCCCAGAGTGGGCACCAAATTGTTTTGGGGTAAAAAGATCGAACCGACCTAAATCGCTTTAAACGGGGTAACTAGACAATAATAAGATTAAAATATCTAGATAATCCAGATCAACTAACAATAAGATGAAACAAATCGAATGAATGTAAAAGCAAGCTTATCTCCTTCGAGTGAGAAGCTCAACGAGTCGAAGGTCTTAGCCTTCGGTCGCTTTAATATACGAACATGAAATAGAATCAAAAGGCAATTCTTTCCACTAAGCAGGGTAGGAGTAAAACAATGTTTGTATTTGATAATTTTGATATCCTGTTCGTGTTACATGAGGGTTCTCTCCGTATTTATACTACATTTACATCCAATTTGGTTAAAACCGCCCGAGATCCGCGGGAGTCATCGTGTTGTTGCTAGTCGTCCGAGATCTTTTCAACATCTCTTACCGTCAACGGATTTCCTTGTAGTCTCCGTCCATACCTTCTAAAATCCACTTATGCTGGACCGATCCATTGCAAAATCATGGCCCAACAGTTTTCCAGTGAAGAGTTTTTAACGAGGCCCCCGAGGTTTATTCCCCGTGTTTTGTAGCACAACTATCTATACGTTATTTCAAGAGTTGTTCGGTTTATTGCTTGCAATTTCATCTCCCCCTTCTGATTATGCAACACAGATTGCCCATGATTTCGCGTTTAACGGCTCCGTGGCACGAGTTGCCCATGATTTCGCCTTTAACGCCTCCATGGCACGTGTTGCCCATGATTTCGCCTTTAACGGCTCCATGGAACGGGTTTGACATGATTTCGCATTTAACGGCTTCGTGGTACGGGTTGCCCACGATTTCCCCTTTAATGGCTCCATGGCACGGGTGGCCCACAATTTCGCCTTTAGCGGCACCATGGCACGGGTTACCCATGATTTCCCCTTTAACTGCTCCTTGGCACGGGTTGCCCACGATTTCTCTTTTAACGACTCTAAGGCATGGGTTGCTAATGGATTTGCCTCTTACGACACTTGAACACGAGAAAAAGAATGACAACTTTTCGACCAGATTGACGTCGAACAAGAATGCACGGCCCGTTCACCAACCACTGTAAAGAACGAAGAAGTGCACAGACCATGCAGAAAAATTGCACCGACTGTGCACTATCCTCTATAAGACAGCGAAAAATATTCCGATAAAAATCACCGTACTGCTCGGACCATGCGAAAAAGTGCACGGTTCATGCATGATGAATTGCACGGAGTAAGCCGTGGGTCGTGCGTCCAAAGCGCACAATCGGTGCAATTTACTCTCTGCAAAGGAGGACTCCATTCATAACGAATTGCACAGAGTAAGTCATGGCCCGTGCGTCCATGATGTTTCTTCAGGATGCGTTCTTTTGGACTCCGAGAAGGGATCATTGGGTCTAGATTCGTTTGGGCGGACGATGGAGCTGCATAGGAAGCTCATCAGATCGGAATTTTGGATCCTTTAATTCCTTGAGGATTTTAAAGAATCTGAGGGGCAAAATGAAGGATAGTTATGGGATTAATAATTATCCATATTAAATAGGGGACGTTAATATATCCTCCTATGGTATTTGTATAAAAGGAAAGATATTAATTGGCAGCTAAAAAGAAGGAGATACTTTATTCTTCCAAAAAAGTAAGAAAGAGGTAAGTTTTAATATGCTAAATAGTGATTAGAAAATAAGTAAGTGTTTACACCATATTCGCCCATTTCTTAGGCGGATTTAAGAAAATCCAACGAAATGGATGGGTTTAACCCTCCGCGTTGCACGTGTCAGCGGTTGGTGTCCTGGGTTATGTGATAGCTCCATGACCCCCTCAATGACGGCGAAGGACGAAGAGGTAGTAATGGAAGTGCAATCCAAAGGCCCGGTTACTAGAGCTCGTGCAAGGGCGATGGAACGAGCAACTCAATCTTTAGTCACCCGGAGTTATGCAGGTTACTTAGCGTCAATCAGTCCTAAATGGGTCCTCCTATTAACCTATGAAGCGCAGAGCGACACCTCGCCCTAATTCAGCCTTCACGGCGCCGCCGATGCCTTGCCGACGGTCACAGCCATCCAAGACTTGCCTTAAGTGTTGCCTATCATTTATCTAGCTTTCTTTCCTAATTTATTTAGACTATTTTAGCTAGTTTTGGGTCAGGTTGGGCATGCCCATTATGTGTTTTGGGCCGACCCACTTTTTGGTGTTTATTAGTTAGACTACTTTCCTTACTTTGTTTTGTCTAGACTTTTTAAACCCCTACGATCCCTAGGATCTAAACTACCCCGTAGCTTGTCGCTTCGAGCATTTATCCAACGTTCCTCTAGAGAACTTCTTGTAACACCCCGGGTTTATAATCCTTTATAAGGATTAGAGTGCTACCTGTTTTGGACGGAAAATGACCAATCGATCTCTTTCCGTTGATTTGAGGGGTAACAATAGTTAGGGCGATAAATCTACTCCGTTTGATGAGAACAAGTGATTACAAATGGTAATTTCGTGATACAAGAGAGGACGAAGAAGGTTACAACATGAATAGTCGAAGAAGACGAGATGGTCAGACCAAATTACAAGCGTCGGTCGGACTAAACAACGTTGGACAAGATAGAATATATAAAAATGAGAGTTCGGTGATGAGAGTACAAATGGTTGTTGCTGAAAATGGAGTGTTGTAGAATGTCGTAGAGTGTCCTTTGAGGCTTCTCCTAGAGCCTTATTTATACTTGCTTGATCTCTCCTTAAATGCTCTTGATCTCTCCTTGATTCTGCATTAATTATGCTTGATCTCCTCTTAATAAGCCTTGATCCTCTCTTAAATATGGTTGATTCCTTCCTTGATGGCTGAAATAATGCATATAGCCATTGGAGATCTCGGAGTTGTTATACTTAAAGGAGAAAATCTCGCTGGTCCGTTGCGTCCAGGAATCAGGCGACGGTCGCATGGCTCACGTCCGACAGGTCTGATGCGTCCGACGGTGGCGTCAGACAGTTGATGCCCATTGGACGAGTAGTCGATTTTCTGACCCCAACAATTGCCCCAAATTCATCTTAGTCATTGATGCAAGGCGGTGGATGAGATGAATTTCAAGTCTTCAAGGGAATCGTCCTTCAGTAATTTCGATTTGTCCGAACTCGTCCTGCTATGTAGATAGTTGATGAATTGATGTGATGTGACGTTGCTTGTGTAAAAGCTTTTGTCTTTGAAAGTGTTGAATTGAAGTTTTTAGCCATCGGGCGTTAACTCCGTAAATGTATATTGTATTGTACCACCGTTTGCGTAAAAGCTTTTGTTGGTGGGTCATGTGTAAGTTGTAGCCGTGTGAGGCGTTAACTTTGTAAACGTGTACTGCGCAGGTTTGTGTATTTGTAGGTACCGTATGTAGGGTTTGTCACCCGTAATGTGCATTAGTCATGACTCTATGTCGGGGAGGTAAGCAATATGTTTCTATTTCGTAAATGTAATAAGGTGTCTTAACCTTATGTAATGTGTAAGGCAGGCGGTGTGTCGACGTGCCTGTGTTGTTCATCTCACCCGTGTTCTGATCGATCGTGTAATGTAAGCGCTTTTTGCGGATGACTGGATCCAATGTGTATGTTAAGGGTCGTCACCCGTATGTATGTAAATGTAACGCGACATGTCAATTCGATTTGTTCGTAGTTGATTTTGATGTTGTCTTGTATTCGTCGCACTGAATAGATTCGTCATGTACCTTGTAGGATCAAAAAGACATGGTAGGATTTGGTGCTCTAGTTTATCGACAATCCTCCAATAGTCATGTTAGCAATCATGTCAAGTAATAGTATATAGCGAGAATAAATTTAAAATTGAAATGAAACGAATGTAATCGTAGGTCGACATGTAAAAGTTAAATTATTTTGTAATTCGAAAAGCGATAATCCAAAGATGCGATGAGTGCAAATAGTAAATGATAATGATAATATGTAATAAATTACTTAGAAACGATATGGATGAAACCTATTGTCCCTTCGATGATGCATCGTCCTTTCGGGTGTGTCTTCTTCGAGTCGAATTTGAGCCGTTGCCTTAGCTTGGGCGTCTTCAAAGGTCTTACATGGGTACCTTGTGAGATCTTCGTAGAGATCGCCTTCTTTATCGAGTCCTTGGTGGAACGCTTCTATGGAGGTCGGGACATCGCAATTGAGGATCCCAATTTTCTCCCGGTTAAACCGCTTCAAGTAGTCCCTTGTCGTTTCGTCGTGCCCTTGTATGATCCGGTACAAGTCACTGGACTGTTTTTTGGGACATCGGCCGCTAATGAACTGGATCTTGAAGGTGTTGACCAAGTCAGTGAATGACGAGATAGACCCGTTCGGTAGATTGACGAACCATGTAAGGGCTGGTCCGACCAAAGTCGACCCGAATCCCTTGCACATGATAGCCTCGCGCGTCTCATGAGGGATTGGACATGCCATCAAATTTTGTTTGTAAATGGACACGTGGTCTTCTGGATCGCCTGAACCGTCGTAGTAAGTCATGTTTGAGATGACAAACGTTTTCGGCATTTCGACTTCATTGATCGCTTCCACGAAGGGTGAATCTTCAAAGCAGTTGTCGGCTTCTTTTTCAATGGGTCGAGGGGCGCCGGGGATTCTAGAGATCCTTTCGTCCACAACCCTAAAGTGCTCCTCAATTTGTTGCTTGATGAGTGTTGGATCGTTAGAGTTACGTCTGAGGGAACAAAAGCTTTGTTCCCACAGAAGGCACATCGGATTTAAATAGCAAGAAAGATAACAGAACGAACTCACGATATATAGTGGAAACCCTAATTAGCAAATCTAGCTTCTCAAGGAAAAACCACTACCTTCAAGCTTCCGCTTGAGATGATTTTGAACTGCGTACTTGTCTTATTAGTTTCTTGCTTGATTACACTTGTATCCTGGACTTCGACCTCTAAACAACCAGCTAGACTCGAAACCTCTTCTACAACGATGAATCAAACTCAACTCTCAAAGAGTCACACGCACCTCACTCTCTTTCTCTTCTTTTTTTTCGTTCAGAGTCGTTCTAAGCCGTGAAGTCGTACCTAAGAAATGAATCCTCACTTCACTTAAATACAACTCGGCAGAAACCCTAATTGACACAAATTAGGAAATACTAGAATCGGATTACAAATATATGATTTTGTTTGGAAGATAAGATATCACAACCGATTATATTAATTAAGGAAGGAGTTCCCTAATTAATCCAACCGATTGGATATTATTCTTCTCTCTCCAATCACCTTATCTTAGGAAAGATTCCTAGGATAACACGATCGGGTCTTTTCTCTCTTTCCATATCTTCGCGCAATCTGGCTTGATCCTTGGAGCCGAAGTCTTCATCCTCTACCGCGTGGCTTCTTGATTTGTTTCCTTAATTCTGCACGCTGTATGACTTCTTTCCTTTTGCAGCCTCGATCTTGGTCTGTCACTTCAGTTCCTGGAGAGGTAACAAAGAACTTGCTAAGTCTTTGTTCCCTCTGAGATCCTCTGCTGCAACGCTCCCTGGGAAAACTCTTCTTGTCCCTGAAACACTTGGTACACATATTAGTTAAGTGTTTATAACCATCAAAACCTAAGAAATTCAACAAATTCCCCCTTTTTGATGGTGACAAACACCCTTAACAATAAAGCATATACCAACTAGAACAAGACAAAACTGACAAGAAAGTTTCCCACTAAAAACACCGTTAGTTCCCCCTTAGTTCAGCAATACGTTTTACTTGTTCAGTTCCCCCTCAGACAATGCTACCTGTCATTTTCCCCCTTTTGGCATCATCAAAAACACAGTAAAGAGTTAGAGAAGAAAGATCAATACCAGATAAACAAAAACACCCCTTGTCATTAATTTTAAAAAAAAACTAGAAAACATGCAAACACAACCAAAACAGACAAAACATCAAACATTGTCAACTGCCACAACGGGCACATACACCAGATAACAAGAAAACAGAACAAGGAGGGGTAGACAGCAAGGGAACAAAAGGGGATAGGATGGCAGGTAAGCGATCAGGCACCACTGTGACCAGCCGATTGAGCCGATGCGTGGTGAGAAATAAGCGCGCGCACATCTGCCGTGAGGAGAGTCTGCTGAGCCACCAGGTCCTTCATTGTTCGGCACAGACTCCTCACATCCTTTCCCAGCGAGGGATTTGTATTCTGTTCCCCCTCGGAGCTATCAGCTTCAGATCCCTCCATTTTCTCAACATCCTCTACAACCACAGAAGCTGCAGGAGCGCCCTCGACCTTCACCCAGCCTTCTCCCTCTAGAAGAGCAAACTGCATCTTGTGCAGATTGCTTGGATTGAAGGGACGGGAGAAGACACTCACATCCTCCGACGCGTCGTAGACTTTGTTGTAGTCCAGAATCTTTTTGACGACACGAGGGAAGGGAAGAGCATGCTGAGTGGTGTTCCGGGCATGGGCCATATGCTGCATCAAAATCATTGGGAGGCAGACGGGCTCCTTTTTTAGCAGAAGGGACAGAAGGACAATGTCCAAGATCAGAAGGCGATTCCTCTTCTGTCCCCTTGGCGTTATGTTGTTGATGAGGAAGTGGTATAGCACTTTGTTGACGGCTGACATCTCTGAGATGTCAAGATCACCACTCCCTGGAGCATCTGCAATCCCAGCTACAGCCAGCACAACCTCTGAGTAGGTAAAATCTTTCGGCCACCTGCCCTTTGGGTATTCTCCATACCCTTCATGAGGAACACCCAGAACCATGCCCAGCTCAATACTTGAGAAGACATGAATCTCCCCATTCATCTTGTATCTCCCCTGGACAGCATGGGACCGCACCTCCATAGTGAATGTGGAGTAGAACTCCCTCAGCAACTCCTCATCCATCTCCACTTCCTCCACAAACAGCCTGCTCCACTTATGTTCCTCTAAGACGTCAAGCACCTCCTCTAGAGAGTTCTCCTTTAGGAACTCAAGGTCCATCAGCAGCTCCCTCACCACAGACTTGTGGCTCATGTCTTTGACATCATCAACCGCCACAGCCTTTCCTTTGGCTTTGGCCGGCAGATGACGCATGCTTTGTCGGACGGGAGTGGTGGACACCTTGGCTTTCTTCGCTTGGTTCCCGGAGAGGGGTACCGACTCCTCATCGGAACTCACAGTAATCTCCTTCTCAGACTTCTTCTGAGAGCGGGTCTTCCTCTTTGATGAGCATGCAGTTTTCACCCTGCCGGACGGCTTAGGAGCTTTTGGGGACTCCACCACGTCCACTCCCTCTTCGAGCTCCTTGGAGAGGTCTCGCACCACAAACTGAATTTTTTCCTTGACGGCCAGGTGCTCCTCCACCGTGACCGGGGTCCCTTGACCGGGTAGCTCCTCTGTCTCCTCCTCTATGGGGTCGGGATGGGTAGGCGAGGAATGTACCTCCTCTATGTTAGTAGAGGAGATGGCAGTGGGGACGGCAGAAGCGGTGTTAGGGTTAGGGTTTTATGGTGCGGGGTCTGTGTTTGGGTTTGTGGGGGCTACGTAGGGGACCATGGCGAGTTGGTCCTGGGATGATGATGGAGGAGGGGTTATGGTGGTGGTCGCCGGAGTGGTGGATGTGGAGGGTAGGGATTGATTGATGACGGCGATGAGAGCTGGATCGGCTCCCATGGCTGTGAGGTTGGAGAGGAGGGTTTGAAGGTTTTCGGCGAAGTTGCTGGGAAGGTTAAAGTTAGAGGCCATTTTTTGTGAGAGAGAGGGAGCTCAGGGAAGACGAGAGACAGATAGGAGAGAAGATACTTGAGGAAGATTAGGAAACAGTGAGGAGGAGACTTACCCGGAACACCTCAATATGTAGCCTTCAAAAGATCTTCAAGGGTTTCCAAAGATAAGACCAAATCAATCTGTTTCCAAGAGATAATGAACGCGATCTTCCAACTTCCCAAAAATAATTCAAAATCTCGTCTGAATCCAACTGAGCCGGCTGAATTTCTCTTCCCAAATCTCTTCCATCAAATCAACCCTTAAATGTGCAACGCGGCTCAACACAAAATATCATCATTATATCCTGCAAACATGTCACCTCAACCTGCACGCACAGAAGCCGAATCGTTTCCCGCCAATCCAAAAGAGTAGTAGGGTGTGATGCTGGGGGTTAGATACCAGAGAGGGTACAAAAGAGCATCACACCAAAACATATGATTTTTGCGATTGAATTTTACATCATGCATAAGAGGTCTCCAGTTGTGGATGATAAGAGGGGTTCATAGGAGACTTTAAGCACGGCGGTCTGGGTAAGCTGTAGAATCAACTATCAATTGGGCTTATGATGAGGGAACAAAACATCAAGTTGATTCTTTTGGGCCGAAATAGAGCTGATTCATGTGACATATGATAACATAGATGACCATGCAAGACATTCAGTACATAAAGGAAGTTAAAAGCACATAGTCAAGCTTTTCAAAAATTAATACCCAAGGAAGCTAATGCATAATAAGGGTAGGATCGTGATTATTAGATAATAACTTAAGGAACTCAGAATATCGATTCTAAGTTCCCTTCGTAGCGGAAATAAACAATCAAACAAATGACAAGTTCCTTATAGTGGAAACCTTTGATTGCCAACTAGCAATCCAGGATAAAAACCACTACCTTTCTTTCGAAAGGATTTCAAGGTCTACTTCTTGATTTCTTATCTCTTTTGGTTACAACTTATCCTAGGAACAAACACACAGTTTCTTTGCCTTACACACAGTTAGGCAATCCTAGATAACTTAACACAATCAATAATCAATCCAAGAAACAGACCTTCGCACCTAGGAACTATCACTTACAGTTACAAGAACTTAGCACTCAGCTCTTCTCTTCCTTTACTGGTTCCTCTTGATCTCGGTTTGCTTTGATGATCTTGTTTGAAGGTAGACACTTTGATGTTTGCTATTGAGTGTGATTCGTATTTTAGTGCTTGAAGATAACCCTTGGGTTAGTCTTCCTTTTATAGAGGATTCTTCGCAGCTCGATCCTCTCTCGGTTCCCACAGATTGAGCTTGCCCTAGAATGAGTGGTTTTCCTTGATCCACGTTGTTCTTGGCAAGTGCAAACAACCTAGGCAGCTCAAAATCTCTCTTGGTTGGTCAACTACCTCAGACGAGCCTTGCTATGTCATTGTCCAAATACTTTCGTCCGAGGTTGAACAAGCTGGCCGCTTGGGAACTGTCTTCTGGACAGCGACGTCTCTATGTCCTGTCGGTTTCACCTTCTCTGTCCGAGGTTCAGTGTCTCTAGGTTTCTTGTTGTTTTGCTCTTGGACAATGGCAGGCTTTTGGAAGCTTCGGACAAGTCATTTTCAATGACTTTTGTCTGAGGTTGTGTGTCCCTAGATTTCTCGGGAATCACAATGTCACATGCTGCGTTCTGGGCACACCTGGGTTCCTCTGGTTTCTTTCATCTGTCTTGTTCCTTTGGTTCCCTTGTCCTGTTTGGCTTTCTTGCCTTCGGTATATTCCTGTGGTTCCTTAAAACACATCTTTGAGATAAAACATTAGTATCATAATATTTGTCATCGTCAAAAGTAGAGAAACTGAGGAAAGGAACTCTCAGGGGAACCTAAATTCCAGAGTTCCGTTTCCTAACAATTTCCCCCTTTTTGATGATGACAAATACAAGGAACCTGACAACATAATAGGACTTTGAATTTCATGAGACCAGTTGAGATTAAGGGAGTTACAACATTACAAATTAATGATAGAGCATTCAATGGTTGCAAATTCCCCCTAAGCAAGTGAACGAGTTTATTTCAAATTCCCCCTTAGAAGTAGAACTAGTTCAGAGTTCCTATTAGTTCAGTAGTCTCCAAACTTCAAGGTTCCTATCCTTTTCTTCCCCCTTTTGACATCATCGAAAAGATTAAGTACGAGTTAAGAACATGATATCCAAGAGAATATACAATTGCATCAAACCCATAACAGAAGCATAATGGAAACTTAAGGCAAAGACAAATTAATCATAGAGACGAAGCCAAAAGATAATCATTAAAGCTTAAACTGATCATTGTTCAAGGACGGGTAAGACACAACACAACCAACATAAGCCAACAACAAAAACAACAAAATGCAAAGACAACAACAAAAGCAATCATTAGGAAAGACGACAAATGGATAGAAGAGGGGAGTAGGATCCTAGGGGAAACTACTAGCATGCTGTGGTGTTACAGCACTGGGAACCAGAACAAGCGTTCCTATGTCAGAGCAGCAGCCTCCTCTTCAGCATCTTTGTCGACAGTTCCTACATTTTGGCCCGTAGCCTGATGAGCACTGATTGCACCTTGCCAATCCTTCTGAAGAACGTCTACCAGAGCCATAACAGCAGAACTTATACGCCCCAACTCTCTTACTTGATCATGGAGGGCAACCGGGATAGCAGTCGAGCCCACCATGATAGCCTTTTTAATACGATCCAGAGCAGTAAGGATCGCAGAGGAGTCTTGAGAGGGGTTGAGATGTGGTTGTGAACTAGAAGGGGCCTTGGAATTGGCCTTTTCCTTAGGCAGTTGAGCTTGAGCTTCAGAAGGGGGGTCTTGTTGTTCGTTTGTCTTCAACTTCCGAACTATGGCCATGGTAAGACACTTGCTATAGACTGTCTCAGGCAGATCAACTGGGTACTGGTGAAGGTTGGAGAGAATGTTTTTGATGATATGAGGGAAGGGTAAAGCATGAGAGTCATGGGATGAGAAGAACTGCATGTGGGCTAAGACAATGCGAGGGAGATCCAATTGAACACCAGAGAGCACCTTGTCCATGTAGATGGCATCTGTGATGAGAACATTGTTCCGGTGCTCCTGTCTGGGAACCAGATTGCGGATGATCCAGAAGTGTAACAACTTGTTTGCGATGGAGAGATCCTTTGTCTCCAAAGATGAGGGGGAGGCGCCATCATAGATTTTCTTGACCACTGCTCCCTTGGATTTGTAGCCCTTTCCTTTGGACCATCCCTTCTTTTGAGGCAGAATGCCAAACCCAGACCTTGACTCGATCCCTAGAGCAGACGCAATTAGGTTGGCGGACAGAGGATAGTTGGTTCCCTTCCATATAAGAATGGCGTCGTTACAGGGAGAGTTCTCCTTCGCAGGCACAAACTCCATAGACTGGTAAAACAAGCGGAAAACCTCATCAGAAGCAGAGAAGGGTTCAAACAGCATCTCGTCCCATCCTTGAAACTGTAGCAGAGAATAGAACTCATCCAGGGCTTCTCCAAACATTTCCTCATCTTCTTCTTCTAGTTCTTGGGTCCAGAACTCCTTGCCGATTATGAGAGGCTTAAGGATCTTCCTCTTAGAGAAGAAAGAGGAGACCTGACCCAGGGAGGAGGAGGCAGAGAGGGTGGTGATTTTGGGTCTTTTTGTGGATTTGGTTTCATAGGGAACTATGGCTTGGGAACTCCTCTTTCTCTGTTTCATTCTAGTGGCGACAGAGGGACCAGGTTTAGAAGTGGTTTTGGATTTGAGGCTTACTGGTGAGGGCTCAGGGCTGAGGAGCTCTTGGAGAGACTTGTCAGGCGAGGAGTCATGAGAGCCCCCTTCGGAGACGGTTTTGGTAGCCGATTCCGAAGCCAGAGAGATGGCCATGGCTTTCTCCTCACCCTTGGGCTTTGTTGGCGCCTTGGGTTCCTCTTCAGGTTTCTCTTCCGATTGGGATTTATGAGAAGAGATGGCAGAAATGGGTTTAGAGGATGAAGCTGCCTTCTTTTCTCTAAAGGCTTTGAGAAGGGCAGCCTCCTCTTCGTCTTGAACAAGGTTAGGGTTTGGATCGGCCATTTTTGAGGAGCTTAAGGATTTCTGTGTTTGAGAGAAATGAGAGGCAGAGGATCAGAGAGATGGTGAGTTGTGGGATCAGCTTGGAGCAAATGTGCAACTCTTTAAAGGCGGTGAAGGCTGAGATGACCGTATAATCAAATCCAGCCGTTGAGAAGATCAAGGTAAATCTGGGGCATTAAATACTCTTGCAGCTTTTCGGAACAACTAACCCATTTTCAAAACTTGCCCATTCAGAGAAGAGGGAGTCTGCCAACTGATAAGACGTGACTGGGCTTCTGAGTTTTACCATAAATAGCTTCTGGGAAGTGCCAATCTAGCCGTTGGAGACATACTAAATCCTGGTTCCTTTCTGGCGATATATTCAGTGTGCTAGAGGGATGTATGGGGACCTTTGATGTGGGTGAAAACAATGGAACCAAACATACGTTCTCATACAAGGAATCAGGGTAGGCTATTTATCGCATTGCACAATAATTCTCAAAGAGGATTTAGAGATGGATCATAGAGAATATTGAGTAATGAGGCAAGGGTAGGTCTTAGTACACAATCATCATTTCGACTTGTATTGTTAGGATAGAAATATGATCAGATTGTGACTTTTGGGCCATCAAAGAAACTTGAACAAGGAGGAGTTGAAAGAATAATAAGGACCGAAAGAAAACGAATCAGAAAAAATTATCTAAGCCTTTTTAAGAAACCATTATGACAAGAAGGGTTTGTAGCAAAAGATATAACACAAGGACATCAAGACTCAACAAGTTAAATATCTTAAACTAGTCAATCAGGGGAACTGGAAAGAATTCTTTGAACTAAGGTCACTACTGAGTAATAGGAATCATTCCTAGTTCCAATCTAAGGTTCTCGAAAGGAACTCTATTCAAAATTTCATAATGATGTTTCCCTTCTCAACATGATCTCTAAGAAAATGATGTCTTATGTCAATATGCTTGATCCTAGTATGATGCACAGGATTCTTAGAGATGTTTATGGCACTAATGTTATCACAAAGAATAGTGAGAGGGCCATGAGACATACCAAAATCCGCGAGTTGTTGCTTTAGCCAGAGAAATTGGGAACAGCAGGAGGCAGCCGCAATGTACTCGGATTCTGTGGTGGAGAGGGAGACTGAAACTTGTTTCTTTGATCCCCATGACACAAGGAAAGGGCCTAGGAACTGTGCCATTCCAGAAGTGCTCTTCCTATCCACCAAGTATCCAGCATAATCAGCATCAGTGAAACCCATCAGCTCAAAGGGACATTCTTTGGGGTACCAAATGCAGAGATCGTCAGTTCCCTTGAGATATCGAAGTATTCTCTTCACAGCAGCCAAGTGGGTTTCTCTTGGACAAGATTGGAACCTAGCACACAAGCCAACAACAAAGACAATGTCTGGTCGACTAGCGGTTAGGTACATGAGTGAACCTATCATACCTCTATAGAGCTTCTCTTCCACTAGAGGACTCGAATGGTCCTTATCCAGATGGGCAATGGTGGATATGGGAGTGGAGAGAGGCTTGCATGAATCCATTTTGAACTTCTTCAGTAGTTCCCTGACATACTTCTGTTGATGGATTTGAATACCATCTTCCTTTTGAGTGATTTGTAATCCGAGGAAGAATGTGAGTTCCCCAATTAAACTCATTTCAAATTCACTGCTCATCAAGTCTTTGAACTTGTCTACAAGGGACAGGTTAGTGGAACCAAAAATAATATCATCAACATAGATTTGAACCACTAAGATGTTACCTTCTTTTTCTAGGATGAATAGAGTTTTATCAATGACTCCACGCCTGTAGCCATTTGAGAGTAGGAACTGGGCAAGACGATCATACCACGCTCTGGGAGCTTGCTTGAGGCCATAGAGTGCCTTGTCTAGAAAGTAGACATGATCTGGATGATCGTCGTCTTCGAAACCAGGAGGTTGTTTGACATAGACTTCTTCTTGAAGAATTCCATTGAGGAAGGCTGTCTTTACATCCATTTGGAACAACTTGAATCCTTTGTGTGAAGCGAAGGCAATCAACAATCTTATTGCCTCAATCCTTGCCACTGGAGCATAGGTTTCATCATAGTCGATGCCTTCTTGTTGATTGTATCCTTGAGCAACAAGTCTTGCTTTGTTCCTTATCACAGCTTCTGTATCATCCAACTTGTTTCTGAAGACCCATCTAGTTCCTATGATGTGTTTATCCTTGGGACGGGGAACTAGATGCCATACTTTGTTCCTTTCAAACTGATGAAGCTCTTCTTGCATAGCTTGGATCCAGTCCGCATCCTTCAGTGCCTCACCTATGTTCTTTGGTTCCACAATAGACAGAAAGGCATTAAAAGCAAAGAAGGTTAGATGTTCATACCTGACTGGAGGCTTGACGACTCTTCTTTCTCTATTGGGAGCCAGAGCATTTGATGTGGAGACATTCTGAGTTGAGCATTCAGCTTCCTTGTTAGGATCACCTTCTCCATTGAAGATCATGTGGGAAGATGAATCATTGAAGTCTCCATAGATGTTGTCGTCATGCTCATGGTTCCCAGAAATGGATTGTTGTTCATTATCCATGGGAACTGGTGGAGGAGCCATTGGAGGGTTCCGATCAGCAGGACAAGAACTGGGAGGAGTGACATTTTCATCTGGATCTTCTTGAGATGACTTGGGAAATGGATCTTCAAAGGAACTGGTGGTGTTCTGCATAATCTTTCCAAGTGATTTTTCATTAAAAATAACATGAATACTTTCTTCTACCTTTTTTAGTCCTTTTGTTGAAGACCTTGTATGCCTTACTGCCTGAGGCATAACCAATGAAGATTCCTTCATCACTTCTTGGGTCGAACTTGCCAAGATTGTCCTTCCCATTATTGTGCACAAAGCATTTGCATCCGAACACCCTCAGATGTGAAATGTTGGGAACTCTTCCTCTTAGGAGCTTATAGGGTGTCTTTTCTGTGATTGGGCAAAGCATGGCTCGATTGATGATGTAGCAAGCTGTGTTGATTGCCTCAGCCCAGAATGATTGAGAGAGTCCACTTGAGATGAGCATAGTTTGAGCCATGTCCTCTAAGGTTCTATTCTTCCTTTCCATGAACCTGAGTTCCCTGCTCAACTACACATGTGGAATTATTAGTAGCAAAGTGTTTGTCATCGTCAAAACTAGGAAAACTGAGGAAGAGAACCAGGTAGGGAACTAGAGTTCCCAAAAGTTCACTTCCTAACAATTTCCCCCTTTTTGATGATGACAAACATGTAGAACCTGGCATATCTAAAATAGGCATGAATGATATATGAGGAAAAGCAGAACATAACTGGATGTAGAATAATCATTAGTGAATTGCATATTCCCCCTTAACATCAAACCGGGTTCCTTAATTCCCCCTTAAAGAGACAACCAGTTCAGAGTTCCTTTTCATCCTATTAGTTCCAGGTTGCAGAGATCATTCCCCCTTGACCACCAAGATGATTCCAACAATAGAACTTGGGAACAATAAGCAGTTGAGGTGACGAATTTCCTTATTTACCTCAGTTCCCCTTGAATCATTGACTACTGATACTTGTAGTTCCATTGATATTATCATTAGGAACTAACGTCAACACCATGTGATCCTCCATCATTTTCATTAGTGTTTGGAGTTCCCTTCATTGTTTTCTGCTTCTTCATACAAATCTTTCTTTAACAAAGGACATATTTTCCTTGTTATTCCTTTGAAGTGAGATGAGCTAGATCAAAACTTCAATTCTGCGTCCCAATCATCAATTTGCATATTGTAGGGAACTAGGCATCTCACTTCAACCTGCAATACAATTAAGACTTACGCACCCAGACACGCTTGGATTTTCTGGGTTTATGGTAATGAGAGTTCCTTTGCACCTGCAAGTTAGTTGAGTAATACACATGACCACTAATCTCAACATCCAAGTTCCTTTTCCTATGACTTTCTTCAATTTGCCTTTTCTTATGAATACAATCATGAATATAATGATCATTTTTACCACAATGCCAGCAAACACGATTATACTTAACATGACCATATTTTCCTTTACCGGGACAAAAAGGTTTGTCATATTTCCTCTGCTGGAAGTCAATTCCCTTACCTCTAGTTCCCTGAGCTTGATTGACGTACATTTTATGAGCATTGTGTCCATCAAACCAGGTTTGTTTACCTTTAGGCTTCTTCTCAATAACCTTTACCTTCTCTTCCAAGAACTGATTTTTATCACGAGAAGTTTGAAGAGCGAAATTGAGAGTTTCATTTTTCTCAACCAGTTCCCTTCTTAGCTTCTCATTTTCAGCAGAGCATGAATCCTCAGAATCTTATTTTCCCGGATAACCAATACCATATATTTGCTTAACAAACACAGTTTGATTGACATTTTTTTTATTGATAGAAGTAGTCAACACATCAAGCTTATCTATGATCTCAACAAGCAAATCATTTTCTGGAGTAAGGGAACTCTGACAATTCTTAGCATGCTTAAGTTCCTTTTCAAGCACAACACAATTATCACATGAAATATGGGAAACACTAGACACGCTTGCAAAATCTTTAAGATGTACTAGTTCATTTTCAAGAGCAGTACAATTATCACATGAAACATGGGAAACGTTAGACATGCTTGTAGAATCTTTAAGTTGTGCTAGTTCCTTTTCAAGAGCAGTACATGAATCACACTTTCTAGAGGAACTAGCAAGCAATTTTTCAGTTTCATCAAGTTTTTTGCTCCAAACAGAATTTTCAGTAGATAAGCATGAAATTTCTTCTTCACATTCATCTAGTCTTTCCTGAAGGGAACTGTTCTCTTTTCCAAGTTTCCTAATAATTTTAATCAATTGCTTCTTATCACATTCAAGAAGAGATTTAGTAAAGTCAGAAGAGAATACCTCAGAGTCATATGATTTCGTTGAGTCCTCCTTAACTATTAAACACCTTTCTTTTTTCTTCCGGAGATGTGGCTTGTTGGTGGAGATTCCGAGCTCAAACTTGCTTGGTTGAGACATGATCTGCAAACTTATCAAAGAACTAGAGCTTTTCCTGCTCTGATACCAATTGTAGGATCGTGATTGTTAGATAATAAGTTAAGGAACTCAGAATATCGATTCTAAGTTCCCTTCGCAGCGGAAATAAACAATCAAACAAATGACAAGTTCCTTATAGTGGAAACCTTTGATTGCCAACTAGCAATCCAGGATAAAAACCACTACCTTTCTTTCGAAAGGATTTCAAGGTCTACTTCTTGATTTCTTATCTCTTTTGGTTACAGCTTATCCTAGGAACAAACACACAGTTTCTTTGCCTTACACACAGTTAGGAAATCCTAGATAACTTAACACAATCAATAATCAATCCAAGAAACAGATCTTCGCACCTAGGAACTATCACTTACAGTCACAGGAACTTAGCACTCAGCTCTTCTCTTCCTTGACTGGTTCCTCTTGATCTCGGTTTGCTTTGATGATCTTGTTTGAAGGTTCACACTTTGATGTTTGCTATTGAGTGTGATTCGTATTTTAGTGCTTGAAGATAACCCTTGGGTTAGTCTTCCTTTTATAGAGGATTCTTCGCAGCTCGATCCTCTCTAGGTTCCCACAGATTGAGCTTGCCCTAGAATGAGTGGTTTTCCTTGATCCACGTTGTTCTTGGCAAGTGCAAACAACCTAGGCAGCTCAGAATCTCTCTTGGTTGGTCAACTACCTCAGACGAGCCTTGCTATGTCATTTTCCAAATACTTTCGTCCGAGGTTGAACAAGCTGGCCGCTTGGGAACTGTCTTCTGGACAGCGACGTCTCTATGTCCTGTCGCTTTCACCTTCTCTGTCCGAGGTTCAGCGTCTCTAGGTTTCTTGTTGTTTTGCTCTTGGACAATGGCAGGCTTTTGGAAGCTTCGGACAAGTCGTTTTGAACGACTTTTGTCCGAGGTTGTGTGTCCCCAGATTTCTCGGGAATCACAATGTCGCATGCTGCGTTCTGGGCACACCTGGGTTCCTCTCGTTTCCTTCATCTGTCTTGTTCCTTTGGTTCCCTTGTCCTGTTTGGCTTTCTTGCCTTCGGTATATTCCTGTGGTTCCTTAAAACACATCTTTGAGATAAAACATTAGTATCATAATATTTATCATCGTCAAAAGTAGAGAAACTGAGGAAAGAAACTCTCAGGGGAACCTAAATTCCAGAGTTCCATTTCCTAACAATAAGGCATGAAGATTCGACTTTCACAGTTTACCACGTAATCTAGCCAATCATCGAGGAAACACAACACATAGACATGTAGTTAGGGGAACAAACCAGACTTCGTATGGAACTGAATGCGGAGTTCCCCAACAGGTGTTCCAATGAGAAAATTGGCGTTTGATCCCCCGTTTGCCAATCTTTCTCGACACAGTGATGTCCTTCCTAGATGTACATGGTACCTGGAATTTTCACACAAGGTACAGATTAGTCATTAAGTCCTTGTCCACATCACCTTTACCTCTGACACCAGGCCTTTGAGTCTCAAGTATTCCATGCAGAAGTGAGGTGAGACTCGCTTTGTTCCCTGTCACGTAGCTAACCCTTGTATGAATGACACACTGGGAACATTCCTCACTTTGTCCTGCACAGAAAGAGTTAGTTTTTGCGAACCCAGACAAGCTTATGCTTTCTGGGTTTAGGGGCAACATATCTAATCTTGGGAGGTTCATCTTCTATATGCTCTCTTGTAGTGTGGGCAATCTCCTCATTGTGTTGCTTCAGAAGGCACTCATGCTTGTAATGACCAGAATGCCCGCAATACCAACAGACTCTGTGACACTTCAGATCTACATATTTGCTCTGTCCATGCCAAATCGTTTTGTTAGCAATCCTTGAATGAAAATCAATGTTATTGGACTTACTGCTTTGGGATTGCTTTAGCCAAATTGTATGAGCCTTTTGTCCATGATACCAAGCTTTGCCCTCCTCAGTCGAGTTTGAACAGTTTTTTTCTTTGTTCCCTCCAGAGGAACATTTCCCCTTTTCTTTTACAGACTGTTTTCCTTCGACTTTGGAGCCCTTTTTCTTGGTATCATCATCAGGAAGTTTGGGTTGATAGTCGATCCCAAAGCGAGGCACTTCCTTTGACTCAGTCTTCTTTTCATTCTTGGCTGCAACAAAGACAATACCTTTTGGCTTGTCCTTCTGTTCCTCACTGAGTTTGGTTAGATCACTAGAAAGTTTTACATTTCCTAGTTTCAACATTAAAGACTCAGCCTCGAGTGTGGAAACAGTGGACTTTAGAGACTCAATCTTTTCAATGAGTTTTGGACACTTAGAGAACGTGTTTGGAGAGGAAGATGAACCTTTCTCAAGTTTGAGCACCTTTTCAGCCCAACCTTGATTTTCTTCGATTAGACCTGAGATCGATTCATCTTTCTCTTTGATTTGCTCACTGAAAAGATTGTTCTCGCGAACAAGATTCTTAATGAGAGCAATCAAGCTTTCTTTAGATTTGCATTTTAAACTAGACACGAGTTCAGATTCAGTTACCTCGTCGTCGATTACCTCACCATTCGTCTCGTTTGGAGCTTCTACGGCCATCAAGCAGACATCCCTGGAGTGTGACGAGTCTTCGTCATCTGATTCTGATTCTCCCCGGGTGGCAAACATAGCTTGCTTTCCTTCATTTGCTGGAGGCATTCCTGCCCTCTTTTTGAAGCAGTTCCTGGCCATGTGTCCCTTGTTCTGACAGTGGTAACAAACCACATCCTTCATGTCTCTGTTCCCTTCAGAGGAACTGGGCGAGTCCATGTTTCGAGACCATATCTTCCTCATTGCCCTTGTGATAAGAGCAACATCTTCATCGCCATCCTCATATTCATCACCCATTTGGGAAAAATCGAACGCCCTTTCCACCTTCAAGGCAATGCTCTTCGCCTTCTCCTCTCCCTTCTTGTTTACCTTATGATTGTAGACAGAGGCATTAATCTCTAGTTTAGCAACCACCTCTTCCATTGAAAGAGTCTTAACATCTGTCTGAGAGTAGAGAGCAAGAGCGATGGCATCCCACTGAGTGTTGAGGCCTTGCATGAAGTGGTGAGTCAGCTTCCAGTCTGGCAATATTTCACCAGGTGCTGAAGCTGACCAACTAGCCCATGAAACCTGGAGTAGTACTCTTGAATGTGTTCATCTTTCCCTTGAGAAATTTTGTCGTACTCCTTGAACAGGGAAATGATCTTGTTCTTCTTCGAGTCTTAATTTCCTTGATGAAGACGTTTCAGGGCATCTCAGATCTCCTTGGCAGTCTTATAGCTCATGACTTTCTTGAGATCGGAGGGAAGAATGGCCATGTGACGGATCTTCTTAGCCCTGCTGTTTTTCTCCAGTTTCTTCCAATCCTCATCGGTGTAGTCGACCTTTGGTTTTGAATTTGTCTCATCTGTCTCGTTCTTGATCACAAAAGGTCCGACTTCAATAACTTTCCAGAGCTGTCCATCAAGGGAACATATATGGGACTCAATTTGCTCCACCCACCAGCTATACTCACCAAACTTCAGAGTTGGTGGTTTCCAGAACGAATCACCGATTGCATTGCTGTTTGACGACATCTTTCCTGCAAATTCTGTAACGAAAACAATCTAGAGCACCAGGCTCTGATACCAATTGTTGGATCGTTAGAGTTACGTCTGAGGGAACAAAAGCTTTGTTCCCACAGAAGGCACAGCGGATTTAAATAGCAAGAAAGATAACAGAATGAACTCACGATATATAGTGGAAACCCTGATTAGCAAAACTAACTTCTCAAGGAAAAACCACTACCTTCAAGCTTCCGCTTGAGAGGATTTTGAACTGCGTACTTGTCTTATTAGTTTCTTGCTTGATTACACTTGTATCCTAGACTTCGACCTCTAAACAACCAGCTAGACTCGAAACCTCTTCTACAACGATGAATCAAACTCAACTCTCAAAGACTCACACGCACCTCACTCTCTTTCTTTTTTTTTTTCGTTCTAAGCCGTGAAGTCGTACCTAAGAAATGAATCCTCACTTCACTTAAATACAACTCGGCAGAAACCCTAATTGACACAAATTAGGAAATACTAGAATCGGATTACAAAGATATGATTTTGTTTGGAAGATAAGATATCACAACCGATTATATTAATCACGGAAGGAGTTCCCTAATTAATCCAACCGATTGGATATTATTCTTCTCTCTCCAATCGCCTTATCTTAGGAAAGATTCCTAGGATAACAGGATCGGGTCTTTTCTCTCTTTCCATATCTTCGCGCAATCCGGCTTGATCCTTGGAGCCGAAGTCTTCATCCTCTATCGCGTGGCTTCTTGATTTGTTTCCTTAATTATGCACGTTGTATGACTTCTTTCCTTTTGCAGCCTCGATCTTGGTCTGTCACTTCAGTTCCTGGAGAGGTAACAAAGCACTTGCTAAGTCTTTGTTCCCTCTGAGATCCTCTACTGCAACGCTCCCTGGGAAAACTCTTCTTGTCCCTGAAACACTTGGTACACATATTAGTTGAGTGTTTATAACCATCAAAACCTAAGAAATTCAACAATGAGATCATATAGGTTGGACTGGTCCGTCAGACACGGTCGTGTCGTCTGGTCTGATCGCATCGTTGGATCATGTCGTCTTGTCAGATCCGGTCGCATCGCCAGATCAGGTCGCCTCGTCAAATCTGGTCGCCTATATTAGGGAGTCGACCTTGTCTTGAGTTTGAGACATTGGACCTAATTTTTTCTCGTAGGGACTCGTTTTGAAGAGTCAACTGTGCTATCTTGGCATCGGCTTGAGCTTTTTGGGCAGCTATCTCGATGATCTGGGCCTTTTGGAGATCTAGTGTTCTCCTCAATGAGTTGATCCCTTTTGAGAGGTCATCCATGGTGACTTGCCCCTATCCTCCTTGCATGGCCACGAATTGGATGTGTTTGGATTAGGAAGTAGATTAATCAAGATTATCTAACTATCGGCCCCACGGTGGGCGCCAAATTGTTTTGGACGGAAAATGACCAATCGATCTATTTCCGTTGATTTGAGGGGTAACAATAGTTAGGGCGATAAATCTACTCCGTTTGATGAGAACAAGTGATTACAAATGGTAATTTCGTGATACAAGAGAGGAAGAAGAAGGTTACAACATGAATAGTCGAAGAAGACGAGATGGTCGGACCAGATTACAAGCGTCGGTCGGACTAAACAACGTTGGACAAGATAGAATATATAAAAATGAGAGTTCGGTGATGAGAGTACAAATGGTTGTTGTTGAAAATGGAGTGTTGTAGAATGTCATAGAGTGTCCTTTGAGGCTTCTCCTAGAGCCTTATTTATACTTGCTTGATCTCTCCTTAAATACTCTTGATCTCTCCTTAAATGCTCTTGATCTCTCCTTGATTCTGCATTAATTACGCTTGATCTCCTCTTAATAAGCCTTGATCCTCTCTTAAAGATGGTTGATTCCTTCCTTGATGGCTGAAATAATGCATATAGCCGTTGGAGATCTCAGAGTTGTTATACTTAAAGGAGAAAATCTCGCTGGTCCGTTGCGTCCAGGAACCAGGCGACGGTCGCATGGCTCACGTCCGACAGGTCTGATGCGTCCGACGGTGGCGTCAGACAGTTGATGCCCATTGGACGAGTAGTCGATTTTCCGACCCCAACACTACCCATGTCAACAAGAGCTCTTCCTTTTCCTGGTTCAAGTGAGGACAAAGAATAAGGAAGTTAAGCGTGCTAGGATGGAAGTAGTCCTGGGATGGGTGACCTCTTGGGAAGTTCCCGGTTGGCATGGGGACAGCGTTTCTAAGGCCGTGGGCCTTACAAATGGTATCAGAGCTGACTCTGGGTTATGAGTGGGCTTGGTCCGGTGGACGGTCGCTCGACCCAGAGGGTGGTCTTTGGGGCTTGACGAGGTCGTCAAGGGTTTAAGTGTGGGTGATTGTAACACCCCGGGTTTGTAATCCTTTATAAGGATTAGAGTGCTACCCATGTCAACAAGATCTCTTCCTTTTCCTGGTTCAAGTGAGGACAAAGAACTAGGAAATTAAGCGTGCTAGGGCGGGAGTATTCCTGGGATGGGTGACCTCCTGGGAAGTTCCCGGTTGGCTTGGGGACAGCGTTTCTAAGGCCGTGGGCCTTACAACTTCTTGATCATCTCTTGATCGTAATTTGTCCATCACTTTGGACGTGTGGAGACCATCACTTTAGTCCAGTTCTCTACGTGAAAAGGCCATCTCTTTAGCCTTAGAAGATGCCATCTCCTTGGCAAGTTAGAAGAGACGAAGGAAGGCTTGTTCAACGTTAAAGATCCTATCTTGCAACGGCGTTTTCGAGGTCATTCGCATCAATTGGCATCAGAGCCAGTACAAGCCGAGTTTCTTCTTCTCTTTTAAGTGTTCCTTGAAAATTTTCCGCGTTAAAAACCAAAAAAAATATTCGCACCACCACCCTGCCGCCGAAAACACCCCACCGCCGCCGTGACAAACCCCTACCGCCACCCATACTTCCGCCACCTCCCCTTACCATACACGGTTGCCTTAGGGTTTAGATTAGTCTTCAAGTAAGATTAATCTTTGACTTTTCAACCTTCCTTATCTTAATTTGCTAATAACCATAGGTAGCATTATCTTGTTTCCTTATTTGCATATCTTATTCCCTTGTTTCTTTTGTGATCTTTTTCTTGCTTTATCTTAGGGTTAATTACTTGACTAGCTGTTAGATTTTATTTTCTTCTAGGTTGCATAAGTCTATCTCTTCTTTTCTCTTACACGTTACTCTTGTGCTTCTTTCTTGCTTTTGATTAGTAATCACAAAAAAGAGGTGTAGGCCGAAATTTATAAAAAAAAATTAAAAAAATAATTATTACCTTCATCAAACAAGAAACACTAGTACAAAAAGGGGATTAATCGCACTACTTTTGGAGCGGATTTTTAAAACCGGGGTAAAGAAAATATACGGACCACGGTTATAACAAAAACCGCGGTATAAAGGATTTTTGTATATTAAATAACACTCGCACCGCAGTTTCAGGATTTTAACCGGGGTAACCTTAAAACACGGACCACGGTTCCATTCGAACCGCGGTAATGTTATTATTATTTTATTTTTTTAAATAAATACTTACCACGTAAAAGCTTAACCATGGTAAATTAATGACACGGACCACGGACAAAAAAATACTAAAGTCTGCCGGCCCTAGAAGCTCCCTTCTAGGAGTGTTTCAGCCAGGCCATCGCCCACCGGAGATGAACCACCGCCACTACTATGGAACCCGCCTCACCGGCACCCGCCTCACCGGAACCCGCATCACCGGAACCCGCCTCACCGGAACCCGCCTCACCGGAACCCGCCTCACCGGCACCCACCTCATTGGAACCCGCCTCACCGGCACACAAGCTCCGAGCCCCCGCTCCCTGGGCACTCTCCGTCGCAACCAGGGTTCCGGCGAACCCAACCCCCCACCACCGAACCCACACCACCGCCACTGCTGAACCCAGATCCTGGCTTGGTCTGAACCTTCCCACCCGCTCCGACCGTGCCCCAGTTCCGCGCTGAGTGTCCGCTCCGACCGACCATCGACGACGCCGGGAGCCGGCCCTAGCCTTTCGCTGGGCTGACAAAGGTTGCCTTCCCCCGCCGCTCCGACCGAGCCCTGGTTCTGCTCAGAGTGTCCGCTCCGACCGACCCCTGTCGACGCTGCCTGTGAAGTTTGGCGTTGGAGGGTGGTGACGCCGGTGTTGGCTTCTTCTTTGTCCACGTCGTCATCGCTCGGAGATCCACCTCTCTCGCCGCTCGGAGATCCTCCTCTCTCGCCCTCGCCACCCTCGTCTCTACCATACTATGTTCTTAACCATCTCAAAGATAGGCTTCACAAGCCGACATTTCAAACAAATCCCCTTGTTGTTATCAACACAAATCAAAATTTTGTTTGCTTAACAGCATAACTTCGATGATGCAGTTCGAAACAATACCCCTCAAAAAATAGAATCTCAAGCGATCTTCTCTCTTTCTGAACAATACTGTTGCTGACAAGATCTAACAATTCAGTAGTCGAGCTTGTTGTGCAAGCTTTGATGGCATAAACCCATTAATATCAAAACACTACTAAATATATGGAAGAGATTAAATAAATTAGAAGTATCTATATTTGCAACTAATTTAATCTCTGAAAGACAGAACAACAACAACACTGTAGAACAAAATTGACCTCCATGTTACCCATCACTTTTTGTTTGCTGTCGCTTATGACCAAACAAGAAGCAAATAGAAAACCTTGATTTTTAACCAACTCTTATCGGTCATGTCACACATGTTTCAAGAAGCATTCTTTTCGTGTGGAGCTGGTCTTGGGCGTATGGATCGAGTTTGTGTTCCGGATGAGGTTGTGGTTGTGTGTCTCCTGTTGGCCTTCGAGACGGGGCTTTTCCCAGGAGTTTCTTCGCACTTCCCCATGAGTATTGCCTCCTGCTAGCCTGCTCCCCGGCTACACGGCGCTGCGTTAGTTTCTACTCACTTGCGTTTGTGTCTTTTTCACCCCTTCCCTGGATCTTGTATGCTTTCCATTTCGAATTGTTTTGTTTCTTTTTTGTTTGTTGTCCTTGTATTGTTTGTCATGCCGGTTTGCCCGGCTACCGGGTTTCTCGGTCTCTCGATCTACTAGGTATGTCTGGTACTTCGAATCCTTTCCTCATCGAAAAAATAAAATAAAAAAATGACACGGACCACGGTTTGCACGAACCGTAGTACAACCCTAAAAATACAAAACCCCGGTTCAACTCAACCGCGGTCTAAGGTTTCTAGGTTTTGTTTCTCGATCTCACAACACAGGCGCCGCGAGCTCAGTCCGAAGTTTCTCACAGGCTCCCTCCTCCGTCGTCGCCACCGGCCGCCGAAGCCTTCGCCGCTCCACCCTCCTTCATCTTTGCCACCTGCCTTACAGATGTAGTTCTAGGGGTTTTATTCGACTGGTCCTTGTATTTGAGATTCGATCTGCAATCAGGCCACACAAAATGCATTTCCGAGGACATGAAGAGCAATTCCATGACCATCGGGAAGTATCACGTCATTAATCCCAACGATGGCGCCCCGTTGCCTGACACTCATAAGGTCACCATCAGGGTAAGCTTTGTATTCCGATCAATTTCAGACAAATTCGTTTCTAATTGGACGAAATGTCGGTGTTCGCGGTCTCTAGATGAGGAAGCGAAGAGGATCTGTTTTTGATGATTTTGGTTGTCTAATTTATGGTTGCTTGTAGGTGACGTCGTCATACGGGAACACCTACCACTCCGCAGAGCATGTGGAATCGGGGCAATTTGCCTTCACTTCTGTGGAATCAGGAGATTACATGGCGTGTTTCTAGGTGGACGATCATAAGCCGTCGGTAACTTTGACTGTGGATTTTGATTGGAAGACTGGTGTTGCCGCCAAGGATTGGGGCACTGTTTCTAAAAAGGGATCCATTAATGTAAGTTAATTTCTATTCATTTTTAGAGGTTGATGTGCAATTCCTTTGCTTTTAGCTTTTGATTGAACTTTGTCATTGTGTTTGAGATCTTGTAATTGTGAGGATTGCATGTTTTTTAAGCTTGTAGCTGGAATATGTTATTTCCAGCCTGATTTTTAGCTCATTCTTTTGTTGTTGCTTTGAAGTTGTTAAGTTTTTAAGCATTCCAATACAATAGTAACGGCCAAATGTTGAGTAAATGTAGTATGAAGAAACTGTAGGAAGGGAGATTGCTCCTTGTTAACTTCATTGTTTGGAGTAGATGTGAATGTAATCAAGCTAAATAGTCCTCTTAAGTCCAAATAAGGAAATAATTAGTATTGGAATGAGTTTGGTGGAATTGGAATGTGTTAGGAAGTGAACTTTTGGGAACTCCAGTTCCCTACCTAGTTCCCTTCCTCAGTTTTCCTAGTTTTGGTAATGACAAACACCTTTGCTATTATCATTTCCATTAGTGTGACAAAACAGGGAACTTCGGACTTGGAAAACACGGAACAGAACTACTGACGCCAGACTTGGGAACTGGCGGAAGGAACTGAAGCTTACTGGCGCCAGAAACACTTGGATAAATCTGTGAAGGCGGCAGCGAGCTGTTTAGGGTAGATCTTAGTTAGAGAGAGAACTACAAGATCATATCCTATTTCCATATATTTTAGGAGCGTAAAAGATTATCTTTTATGGAAACAAAACATGTAAAAGTCGGTAGAGATAATATTTGGAAACAAATGTTATCTTTAATGATTTATTTTGATTATTTTATTCGTTTGATTTAGTTATTGAAGATTTGCTTCCTTCAGTAATTAAGTCATATAAATAAAGTAATTAACCCTCTCTCAATTTTTTACGCATTCACGAAGAGAAGATTTTGAGTGTTGTGAAGAAGTTGTGCCGAGTTCTTTGAAGAAGAATGAAGTAAGTTACTTGCTTGTTGTTGCTTGGTTAGGTCAAACTAGGTAGAGAGTCTTTTAGTGTGTCTAAGACTTGAATCTGTGTGTTCTATTCTAGTTGATTGTAACCGCAATATTAATACAAGAAGTAGACTTTGAAATCCTCTTGCAAAAGGGATAGTGGGTTTTATCTTGGATAACTAGTTGGTTATCAAAGGTTCCCACTCTAAGGAACTTGTCTTGAAATCGCTATTGTTTACTTATTCCGCTGCTTAGGAACTGGACTCCCAGTTCCCTTGTTAACTAACAACGTACGATCCTTCAATTGGTATCAGAGCAGGCGCTCTAGATTTGTGTTAGTTTACAGATTTTAAGATGACTTCTTCAAGCGAATTCAGTCTGGGAATCTCCATCAACAAGCCCCACATCCTTAAGAAGGGAGAAGAAGAATGGTGGGAAAAATGCATGACAAACCACATTCAAACCATAGACTATCAGTGATGGCGCGTGATAGAAAATGGTGATGGAGTCATTCCTAAGGACTTAACTGAAGACCAATGGAAGCCTGAGTACTACGTCATCAAGGAGAAAAATGCTAAGGCTCGTCAACTCATTCTCAATGGGTTGACAAGGGAAGATATGGACAAGGTGATAGGAATCCCAACTGCTAAAGGGATCTGGACCGCTCTGAAGGAAAGGCATGAAGGAAGTGAGGAACTGAAGCAAAGTAGGAAGTTTGCACTAGAAGGAGAATACCACACCTTTGAGATGCTTAAAACTGAGAACATATCTCAGTACCATTCTCGCTTCACAAGGCTTGTCACAAAACTCACCAACGCTGGTGTGACACTTGACGAATGGTCCAAATCTCTTGTCATCATCAACGGTCTCAACTCAAAATTCAGCCTCATCAAAAGAGTTTTGAAGACTACTCCAGGAATTCAAGCTCTCCCCTTGACTCAAATCATAGGGAAACTTGAAGTCGATGAAAGAGAGGCACTCAAATCGAGTTATGCCAAAAAGATGGAGAAGGGAATTGCCTTAAAAATCTCAAAGTCTTTTTCCAGGTTAGAAATAGAAGAGGAAAACTCCGACCTTGAAGATGAAGAGGATGAGATGACCGCCTTGGTTACTAAGCATATCCGAAAGCACTTCGTCAAAGGGAAGTTCATGAAAAACTTCCAAAAAAAGGACCTCTCTGAATATCAATGCTATCAATGCAAAGAAAGAGGACATCTGGCAAGGAACTGTCCTAAGAACACCAACGATGACGACAAAACTCAGCATAAGAAGGCTCTATTTGCTACCTTCGGAGATGACTCAGAAGACTCTGAAGGGGAACAAGAAACAAAGGGAACTACCAGAGGAAGGTGTCTAATGGCCAAGGAAGATTCAACTGAATCGGACGACTCCGAGGTATCCTCTTTTGACTTTACTAAGTCTCTTCTTGAATATGACAAAAAACAACTGGTCAAAATAATTAAGAAACTTCGAAAGGAAACTAGTTCCCTACAAGAGAAACTAGAAGAATATGAAGATGAAATTTCTTGCTTAACTACTGAAAATTCTGTCTGGGGTAAGAAATTAGAAGAAGCTGAAAAACTATTAGCTAATCCTCTAAGAAAGTGTGAGTCTTGCAAAATTGTTAAAAAGGAACTCATGCATTCTGATATTCTCCCAGTTCCCTCCACAGACTCTGAAACTAAGACTTCCTCCATGCTTAACGAAATCATGCACAAACTTGATCATCTCACTCACTCTATAAATGAGAAAATTGTGAATCAAACTGTTTTTGTTATGCAACGACATGGTCTTGGTTACTCTGGTAAAAGCGATTCTGAGGAAACATGATCTGCTGAAAATGAGAAAATAAGAAAGGAACTGGCCGAGAAAAATGAGTTTCTCAGTGGTGCGCTGCAAAACTCTTGTGATAAAGCCTAGTTCCTAGACGAGAAGGTAAAGGTGCTTGAACAAAAGCCCAAAGAAAACCAAACCTGGTTCAATGGTCAAAAGGCTCACAAGATGTATGTCTCCCAAGCTCAGGGAACGAAAGGTAAGAAAATCAACTTTGAGCAAAGAAAACAAGAAAGACCATTCCGACCCGGTCAAGGTAAGTATGGTCATGTTGTCTATAATCGTGTTTGCTGGCATTGTGGTAAAAATGGTCATACTTATCATGAATGCATCCATAAGAAGAAACAAATGGAAGAACATGCTAAGAAAAGGAACCAGAAAATAAACAACAAGAAAAGGACGCACACTATTACTGATTTTAATGATCCTTACTATTTTGTTCCTGCTTCTAACCCACAGACAAGATTTCAACCTCATTCACCCAGAAAAGCTACGCTTAGCTGGGTTCCAAAAGTTTGAGTTCCCTTGTGCAGGACGAAGTACGACAACAAGACAAATGGTTCATTGATAGTGGATGCTCGTGCCATATGACCGGAAATAGAAAGAAAATGTCATCACTTCAGCAACACCGAGGAGGAACTATCTCCTTCGGAGACAAGAGAAAGGGAACAATCTGTGGAACTGGAAGCGTGAATCTTACTGATCACATTAAGGTAAGTAATGTCAACCTTGTTGAAAATTTAGGTTTTGATCTAATAAGTGTGTCACAGCTATGTGATCAAGGGGGAAATGAGGTTCGTTTTACCTCAAAGGAATGTTTCGTGGAAGATAGACAGGGAACTGTGATCCTAAAAGGAAAAAGGTTCAATAATGTTTACATCATTGATCCCAAGTTCGTTCCCAAAGAAAAGTTGTGTCTCTCTTCCATTGATGATCAAACAAACCTCTGGCATCAACGACTTGGTCATGCAAGCATCAAGCTAATCCATAAGCTGCATCAAAAGGATCTTGTTCATGGTCTTCCCAAAATCAACGCTGAAAAGTTAGAAATCTGCTCTGACTATGTTCAAGGGAAACAGGTTCGTAGTTCCTTCAAGTCCAAAACGCTGGTAAGCTCTTCTAAACCCCTGGAACTCATTCACATGGATCTCTGCGGTCCTATGTGAGTTCAAAGCATTGGTGGTAACAGGTATATTCTAGTACTTGTTGATGATTACTCTAGATTCACTTGGACATTATTTATCAAATCTAAAAGTTAAGTCTTTGATAGGTTTAGTGAGCTAGTTCCCTTGCTTGAGAAATCTTTGAATGTTCCTCTTCGAGCTATTCGTTACGATCATGGAACTGAGTTCAAAAACAGAGACTTTCTAACTTTTTGCAGGGAATATGGAGTTGATCACAATTTCTCAGCTCCCTACACTCCTCAACAGAATGGGGTAGTTGAGAGGAAGAACAGGACTTTGGAGGATATGGCTCGCACAATGCTCATCTCCAGTGGACTTTCCCAATCCTTTTAGGCAGAAGCCGTAAATGCAGCCTACTATATTCTAAATCGAGCTATGCTACATCCCATGCTTGAGATGACCTCCTATGAGCTCCTTCGAGGACGAGTTCCCAATATTGCTCATCTGCGAGTTTTCGGATGCAAGTGCTTTGTTCACAATAATGGGAAGGACAATCTGGGCAAATTTGATCCACGAAGCGATGAAGGGATTTTCATCGGATATGCGTCAAACAGCAAAGCTTACAAAGTCTTTAACAAACGGACTAAAAAGGTAGAAGAAAGTATTCATGTTGTTTTCAATGAAAAATTGCCTTCAAAGTCTGTGCAGGATCCCTCAGTTCCCTCAGAAGATCCATTTCAACGTCCACTCGAAGACTCCGATGATAACGCACCATCAAAGCCCAATTCCTATCCTTCCCTCGCTAATCCTCCTCAAACGAGTCCAGTGATTGAGCCCAAGGATTCGATGTCCACGGAGAGTTCCCCAACTCCTCCCCCTCAACCGGACACTTTGCTCTCTGACTCTGTTCCCTTGATCGATCTTGTCCCTTCCAGCTCAGCTGCTCCAGTCAACCCAATCACACAAGGAACTGACTCTGCTCCTCCCATCGCCTCCTCCTCAGCTCTCGTCCATATAGAAGCTGAAACTCCAGGGACGGATGCACTAGCTTCAAACAGAGCTAAAAGAACAATCAAGCACCCGGACAGGTATGGATTTGAGGATATGATTTTTTGTGCCTTCAATGCTTTTCTGTCTCTTATAGAACCCAAGAACATCATGGAAGCACTGAAGGATGCCGATTGGATCATTGCTATGCAAGAAGAACTTCACCAGTTCGAGAGGAACAAAGTCTGGCGACTAGTTCCTCGTCCCGCTAATCAACACATCATAGGAACTAGGTGGGTATTTCGCAACAAACTGGATGATTCTGGTGCAGTCTGAAGGAACAAAGCTCGTTTGGTTGCTCAAGGATATAATCAACAAGAAGGGATTGATTACGATGAGACGTTTGCCCCTGTAGCAAGATTGGAAGCCATTCGTTTTCTCATTGCTTATGCGTCCCACAAAGGCTTCAAGCTCTTTCAAATGGACGTAAAAACTGCGTTCCTAAATGGCATTCTTCAAGAGGAAGTCTATGTCAAGCAACCTCCAGGATTTGAGGATGATGATCACCCTGACCACGTGTACTTCTTGGACAAAGCGCTCTATGGTCTAAAACAAGCACCTCGTGCTTGATATGATCGCCTTGCCCAATTCCTAACAGCAAATGGCTATCGGCGTGGTGTGATCGACAAAACTCTATTCATCCTGGATGTGAAGGGTGACATTTTGGTGGTTCAAGTATACGTTGATGATATTATTTTTGGTTCCACTAACTTGGATCTTGTAGAAAAGTTCAAAGATCTAATGAGCAACGAGTTCGAAATGAGCATGATTGGGGAACTCACATTCTTTATGGGATTGCAAGTCACTCAGAAGAGCGATGGGATCCAAATTCATCAACATAAGTATCTCAAGGAACTCCTCAAGAAGTTCAAAATGGATTCCAGTAAACCAATCTCCACTCCCATCTCCCCTGTAACTCGTATCACCGCCGATCACACTGGACAACGAGTTGAAGAGAAAATCTATCGTGGTATGATAGGTTCCTTGATGTATCTAACAGCCAGTAGGCCAGATATTGTGTTTGCTGTGTGTCTTTGTGCCAGGTTTCAAGCTGATCCAAGGGAATCTCATCTCACTGAGGTGAAACGCATATTTTGCTATCTGAAGGGAACTGATGACCTCTGTCTTTGGTACCCCAAAGATTGCCATTTCAACCTCCTTGGCTACACGGATGCCGACTATGCTGGGTTCCTGGTCGATCGCAAGAGCACATCAGGAATGGCCCAGTTCCTTGGTCCCTGCTTAATCTCTTGGGGATCCAAGAAACAAAACTCAGTTGCTCTCTCCACCACGGAGGCTGAGTACATCGCAGATGCTGCTTGCTGTTCCCAACTCCTCTGGCTCAAACAACAACTCGCGGACTTTGGTATGTCTTTCGGTCCCCTCAAAATCTTATGTGACAACACCAGTGCAATCAACATATCTAAGAACCCTGTGCATCATACTAGGACCAAACATATTGATATAAGGCATCACTTTTTACGTGATCAAGTTGAAAAGGGGAACATACTGCTAGAACATTGTAGGACAGAAGATCAAATTACCGATATATTTACCAAGGCACTCAATCGGGAACCTTACGAGTCCTTTAGGTTACTTATAGGAATGATTTCCTTAAACTAGTAGTTCCGGTTGCCATTACTAGTTCCCTTGCTGTGCCTAGATTTGATATGTTCTATGGTTCCATTGAAAATATTGATGATATTTGATTTTATGCTGGCCTCGCATGTCCTGTAACATTGATTCTAAAGCATGTTCTAAATTATGACATGATCACATATTCTTTCATGATATATCTTATGCATATCTACATCTCTTTGATTAAGCCTTAACATAGTCAATCTGATCACATCTATCCTACATTATAAGCCGAAATGATGATTAATTACAAGCCGTCCCTAAGCCTGATTACATTGCATAATTCCTTATGACCCTCTGTTTACTCCACACTGGGAATTATCTGTGTAATGTCAAAATTGTCTTCCTAATTTTATTTATATGGATACGTACTTTTCTTGAGTGTTTGCTTGGTTCCCTACATCAAATGTGCCCATACTTCCCTAGTTCCGTGTCATTATCTGAGGAAAGGAACTGGGTATGCCGCCTCAACGGCCAGATATTTTAAATTCTGATCTCTGACAGAGTCCGCTTCCCGAGAGGCATAAATGCTCTTCTAGCCGTTTCTTACTCAGCCGATTTGAAGCCCAAGCTGATGTGATTGATCTGATATTATCATGATGAGGATATTTATGGCTAGTATTTTGGTTGAAGATTTGGTGGCCGTTGGAGAGTTTTTCGGTTCCCTTATTTGTTCAAGATCTGGCAACGGTGTGATTTGGATAAAATTTGCTTGAGAATTATAAAAGGCAACAAGGCAGACCTAATTGGGCACCGCTTATCATATTCTCTCTGCTCTCCTAAAGATTATTGCCGCCTTCTCAAGAATCCTCACAACAACCTCCCTCTCACACCAAATCTCCACAACTATGGAACCCAAAATTCCCCAGTTCACTGCCGAAGAGATGGCCTATATCGAGGAACTTCGAAAACTGAAGGCAATACCGTCCTCCTCTCAGGTGGCAACCCCGCCAAAGACACTATCTTCTGTGCCCCCACCTGTGACGGAACCCTCTCAGCCGGTGTCTTCCCCGGCAAAAGAGCTGAGCCAGTCGGCCTCATCAGAGCACACTCTCTCTCGGCCGTCCTCCCCTACACCAACAAAGGAGGGCTCTCATCACTCTTCTGCCTCTCAGAAGAGCCTCCCTATTGATGTGGACCTGCTTCCAACTCCGGCCCCCTCCCTCTAGAAACCAGGCGACTCCCAATCTGTCGTCGGTCGCGTCAAGCGTCGCGCCGCAAAGGGTGGTTCCGACGCCCCTCCCTCAAACTCGAGGAGACGCCACCAGCAAAAAGGGCCCGGATTTCCCCAACTTCCAAAGGAAAGAAGCCACTGTCGTCCCCAACTCGCTCCTCTCAGGTTCCCAAGCTGGATGCTTCTCTGGCTTCTCGGAACATTCTAGAGCCCCTCATTGTCGGCAAGGAGTTCTGGACCTCCACCGATGATGAGAGTGTCATCGCCGCCCACGCCAAGCTCCAACTTCAGGGCTGGGACTCTTTGATTCCCTGCCCGTTCGCAGTGAATGAGGACATGGTGTGAGTCTTCTACCAGAATCTGCAGTTTGTGTCTGCCAAGGAGGACCAGCCCGCTCATGATGCTCTTCTCACCTGGGGTGGTAAGATATTCCCTATCTCTGCTACTGTGATAGGATCTGTGCTCGGCCTGGACTCTGGTGAAGGATTTGGAGTTATCGTCAAACGGAACTGGCCAAGCAAGCGCAAAGCGGCCATCCTCCGTACTGTGTTTGATGGAAATGCCCCCACAAAAGGCCCCCTCCTCACCAAACACCTAAGCCTTGACCGGAAAATTCTCCACACCTTCCTCATCAAGAACATCACCCCCCGCCAAGAAAAGCGTGACACCATAGCCGTCTCCGATGCTGTTCTGTTGGAGAAACTTCTCTTGGGAGAACCTTCAGAATGAGTTTGGTGAAATTAAAGTTGTTGTGTCGCGATAGCTTTAGGCTTGAGTTTGGTGGAATTAGACGAATTGGAATGCTGAATTTCTCTATTGGTGTTGTTTGTTAGTTATCATTATGATTAATCAGAGTTATTGAAAGAGGGTCTTTTCTGTCTGTTGGCGATAAAACAAGACCCAGCGAGCTGTCTCCCCTGGGACATGGTTCAAAAAATTGTTGCACTACTTCCGGTTGATTAATTGATTTTCCGTCTCTCGATCATCTGTTTATTTGTATGTTTAAAGATTAGAGTTTTTAAATTTTGTTTTTGAGAATTGAATTGTGTAATTGAAGGATGAAGATGTAGTTGCGCTAGAAAGTTGCAGCTGGCAATGGAGAATGATTTGTTCGTTGGATAGCGTCTGGTACGTGCTCTGCCATAGGAGATGGCCTACTCTCTTCTCGAATGAGTCTGTTTTGGATCAGCTTAAAGAGCAGATGTGTGTCTCGGATCCCAGCATTAAGGTACTTGTCCCTTAGATTCAAAGTCAAGTGTTAGGAGTCGAGCATAGAAAACGAGATGCATGTCTCTCTGTATAGGTATGTAGAAGAGATTGTGTAATATTTGAGGTGATAAGACTGATGAGCTTTGTCCATCCAAAAAGTATGATAATGGGCGAATGAAGGATCAAAATCGATCTCGTATAGTATGTAGGAATCCAGGAGTAATGTCAAATACATGTGTCATGCTTCCTGTAAAAAAACCAGACCAAACAAGCACTTGGGTTTAGGCCATCCGTTGTTATCGTTAAAATTTGGATTGCGTGCAGAGGTGGAAATCGTTTTATACAACGAGGCACAAGGTGATGAAAGCTACTTTCTAACTGTATGGATCAGGAAGGATTTGAGAGACCATGTGCGGAACGTGAAAATGTCTTGTATAGGCAAAGGATTGATGAGTTATCTTGGAAATAAGGTGCTTGCCACTTTATTTCAGTCACTCATTGCTGTGGAAACTTAGTTGAATGTGTTGTTACTGTTTGCAGGGTTCGATTTCAGTCAACATGTTGCTGAAGGAGACGAGCTTCTGCTTTGTCTGCAGTCACTTAACCTCAGGACAGAAGGAGGGTGATGAGTTGCGGCGTAATTCTGATGTTATGGAGATCCTAAAGAAGACAAGGTTTCCTCGAGTGACTAGCATGCCGGATGAGAAGTCACCAGAGACTATTACTGAGCATGAGTAAGTTGTTCCTTCATCAACTCCTCTATTGTAGATATAAGATGAACAAGGGATTGAAATGCAGTTTGTGCATCCTTATATAAACTTAGAATTAGGCAGAGTTACAAAGAAACATGAGAAGATAGAAAATCCTAATGTATGTGTATATGTTTGATCCACCAATCTTGCCATCAAACTTGCTATTCATATTTTCTTCAATGGGTTATGCTCCATAAAAAGGTGTTGTATCTCATGTTATTTTTGCATTCTCAGATGATGAAAACATCCAATGCAAGCATGGAATAAAATACGTGGACGATTTGATGAAGATGAGTATCATTGAGAGGAGAGTATAATTAAAGGGGTAGAGGTAGAGGCTGGAGCAGGGCGGGTCTGTGTAATTGGAGGGAACTCTGTAATGAATAGTGGAGTTACGGGTAAAAGAACAGGGTGACGATGATTCTAACAACCGCTGTCCAATTTTATTTTATTTTTAAATAGCAAGGTGTACCACGGTTCTCATCAAACCGGGGTCAAAATCTTTTTAATTTTTTATATTAAAAAAGTAGGATGCACCACGGTTATTATGAACCGCGGTCCGGCATTGAACCACGGTTGCCAACGAACCGCGGTCCGGTTACCACGTTTTTAAACAACCGCGGTCCGGTTACCACGGTTTTAAACAACCATGGTCCGACTTATCACGGTTGACCAAAAACGTGGTATGAGGGCCGGACCGCGTCGAGAACAACCACAGACGGGCAACCGTGGTTCTGTGTCTTAAATAACCGCGGTCCGGCCCTATGTTTTGTACTAGTGAAATTTGGAAGACAGAAGCCTAAAAAAATAGGCAAGGGAAATCCCTCACTACGGTTGATCAGCGCTACTTTGTAGGGTTTAACTAGGAGTTGTTACCGGAGTTTTAGGTACCATTTGGATGTGTTTAGAGCATTATATAGGAGAATGGAGTTGAGGAGAAAGAGTGTTAATTTGGTGGTTTTGAGAGCTTAAATGAAGACTTAAGAGATGGAGGAGAAAGCCACTTGAGAAGACCGAAGACAGAAGCAGAGAAGAGCTACAGCGAGAAATCCGCGGTCGCGGACCAACTAGCCACGGTCGCGGAAATATGCAAGACAACGAATTCAACAGAGAGTTTTCCGCGGTCGCGGAAATCTGTCCGCGATCGCGGATACTGTTCATCGACACGCGCCGGGATTTTCGTTTCGTTTCGTCCGAGTTTATTTATTTCCTTTTCTTTTATTTCTTCTAATTCCGTTTTTATTTCTTTTTGGAAAGATATTGTTTCCTATCTTATGGAAACTAGGTTTACTAGGTATATATTTTTAGTTTCGTTAGCAGCTTTTTCATATTATTCATTCTAGTTTACAATTATCGTTGAGTTTTTCCCTTTGAGTTTTATGCTTTGAAGACTACGAAGAACTAAGCAACCTTTTCTTAGTCCGACGATTGAAGCCTTCATTTGTATTTGGTTGTGAGATTATAATTCTATTTCTTTTACTTTGAATGTATTGATTCTCTTGTGCTTCATCCCATTGATTCTTGCTGATTTGACTGGCCTGATCATCTAGTTGATATTAGTATTTATCTATTGCTAGGGTTTGGTTATTTCTGTTTGAAATACCTATTTCAGAGTAGCAACTATGATATTCTAAGAACTGTTTGGACTGGTTTATTGTAGAGAGAATTGATTGCATACATAGTAAGACTGTTTGTTGCACTTGTATGTATCTATTGAAATTCATGTGCTTATTACTGCTATTGAATTGAATCTGGAGGTTTTCCTAGTTATTTGATAGTTAGTATTCTCAGGGTCTGTTTGTCCTGTTTATAACTTAAGAAAAGGAATAGGAACATTCATCGGTAAGAATTAGAGATAATCAATGATCAACCAATCAACCTGAATGGTGGATATTTGTCTATCTAAGTTACTTTTCACCCATAGGAACATTCTCAGGGTCTGTTTGAAATACCTAATTCCTGGTTATTTACTTTGTTACATTGAAACAAACCAACCCCCCCCCCCCTTTGTTACCTTTGACATACAAATGTTGCAGTTAGAAAGATTGCTACCTCCCTGTGGGATTCGACCCTTGCTTGTCTACTATACTTAGTTAGGTATTTGAGGATTACTTTGATTAGGCATAACGACTTTAGCCTCATCAAATTTGGCGCCGTTGCCGGGGAGGCAAGTTTTAATTTTTCTTTGTGTTTGTTTGTGTGCCAACTTTTGTGTGGACCTATCTTATGGTCCACACCAGTGCTACTGACTCTCCCCTTTTTTATTTTGATACAGAGATTGAAAGAACACTTTCCAGAAACCGTACAACAGTCCGTACGCAACTAGAGATGGTTGAAGAAGCACCGACTTTGAGGCAGTTGACTGCCCCGAACTTCGAACAACAACCGCTTGCTGTGTAGTTTCCAGAGCTTGCGGATGGCGTGAATTTTGAGCTAAAATCTGGGTTGATTCATTTATTACCTCACTTCCATGGGCTGAATGGAGAAGACCCCAACAAGCATCTTTCTGAATTCCACGTTGTCTGCTCCAACATGAAGCCGAGGAACGTCACTGAGGACCAAATCAAGTTGAGGGCCTTTCCTTTCTCTCTGAAGGATGCGGCCAATGATTGGTTCTATTATTTGACTCCGGGAAGCATAAATACATGGGCGAAGATGAAGAAAGCCTTTCTTGAGAAGTACTTCCCTGTAACGAAACTCAATAGCCTGACGCGAAGCATCAACAACATTGAACAGCATGCTACTGAGATGTTATATGAATATTATAAGAGATTTAGGAGGTTGATATCTAGCTGCCCCTACCATGGTTATTCTGACCAAGATCTCGTTCTATATCTATATGGCGGGCTTCTTGAGAATGAGCATAGAATGGTAAACGCAGCCTGTGGTGGTAGCATTCTAAACAAGACGCCAACTGCAGCATTCGAGGTACTCTTTGAGCTATCTGAGAGCTCAAGACAATTCAACAAAAGGGCGAGCCCCTATGCAGCAAGGGCAATTAAGTCCTACAAAATCTGTTATGATCCGCTGCATCCCACTAACGAGTGCCCAACACTTCTTGAACCTGCGGCTGAAGTAAACGTTGTATGAGGTTTTGGTCCGCAGAGGCCGAGATATGACCCGTACTCTAACACCTACAATCCAGGGTGGAGGGATCACCCCAATCTGAGATACGAGATTCAGCAATATCCTCCCCAAGGCCATGACAACCAGAAGTTCCATCCAAGCCAACAACAGTTCCATCCGCATGGCCATCAACAATAGTACGGGCAACCATACGCGCATAAACCACCAGTACCAAATCCGAGTTCCTCAATGTCTATTGAGGACATGATTCGATCTCTTACTCAGAGCATGATCCAACATCAGCAAGAGACGAAGTCTAGCATTCATAACTTGGAGAATCAATTTGGGCAATTCACTCAAACATTGAGTAAGTTGGAGGCCAGGGATAAGGGGAAACTTCCATCTCAAACGGTAGAAAACCCGATGGAGAAAGTCTATGCGATGACGCTGAAGAGTGAAACCCAAACGAAAGAAGTGACGGATGCTACAGAGGAAAATCCACGACCGCGGAATCATCACTGAAGACGAAGCAAAAATTGCGATTTTCCGCGATCGCGGAAAAGTTTCTAGAGCAAAAGAAATTTTCGAAACAATTATGCGACCGTAGACAGAAATCCGCGACCGCGGAAAACTTTCTGGCGTCCCAGAAACTCTCGACGACATTCCACGATCGCGGGACCCAATCCGCGACCGCGGATCACCTGCTAAAGTCCATGATAATTATGTTCGGCCCGACTTCCCTCTGCTCGGTTCGCTGAAGCCACCCGCGCCATTTCCTGAGGCGCTGAAGGACACGAGAAGGCCGAAGAACGACAAGGAACTCTTCGAGACCTTCAGTAAATGCGAGGTAAACATTCCCTTACTCAAACATGTCAAGAGTATTCCTCGCTATGCTAAATTTCTGAAAGAACTGTGTACCATCAAAAGAAATCAGAAATTGAAGGGAAAACAAAAGATTAAGGTGAGCGAACATGTCTCTACTGTATTCCAAAGGCGTATGCCTAACAAGTGTGGTAATCCAGGCATGTTTAGTATTCCATGTGTAATAGGTGACACTAAATTTGAGAAAGCTATGTTAGATCTAGGTGCATATATAAATGTCTTGCCGTATTCTTTGTATGAATCATTAGGATTAGGACCATTGCATGAGACATGAATAGTTGTTCAATTGGTTGATAGATATAATGTGTACCCGAAAGGAGTAGTTGAAGATGTTCTTGTAATGGTTGACAATTTGATTTTTCCTGTGGACTTCTTTGTGCTGGATATGGACCATGATAAGCATGCAGCCCATATACTGCTAGGTAGGTCATTTTTTAAAACAGCCCGCACAAAAATTGATGTAAGTACTAGAACCCTTACTATGGAATTCGATGGGGAGGAGGTGAAATTCAATATTTATGATGCTATGAAACACCCCATTGATGATCATTCTTTATGCTCTATTGATGTGATTGATCCTATTGTACAAGATGTCTTTGATACTACTGGTTCGGATGAGTTATAATCTGTTTTAGAGTGCTTGGATGCCTACGGTAAGCCTCTTCTACATCCTTTAGGCATTGGCCCCATTCCATTAATAGTGCCAAGCGAGAGGCTTTTACCTTCCATTGTGCAGGCACCAGAGATTGAACTCAAGCCGCTGCCAGACCACCTCAAGTATGCCTTCTTGGGAAAGGATGACACATTACCGGTCATTATCTCTAGCAAGCTCTCTAAGAACCAAGAGGAGAAATTGGTGGTAGTGCTCAAGGAGCACAAGACAGCTTTGGGATGGACCATTGCCGACATCAAGAGAATTAGTCCCACTACATGTATGCATATGATTCTGTTGGAGGAAGAAGCCAAACCATCTAGGCAGCCACATAGAAGACTCAACCCACCAATGATGGATGTGGTAAAGAAGGAGGTGTTGAAGCTCCTACAAGCAGGTATGATTTACCCTATTTCAGATAGTAAATGGGTGAGTCCTATGCAGGTTGTTCCTAAGAAGGGAGGCATAACAGTTGTGGAGAATCAGCAAGGAGAGTTGGTTCCCACCCGAGAGCAAACAGGGTGGAGAGTATGCATTGATTACCGTAAGCTGAATGCGGTGACTAGGAAGGATCACTTTCCTTTACCCTTTATTGATCAAATGCTTGAGCGACTCATTGGTCGCCCCTATTATTGTTTTCTGGATGGATACTCAGATTATTTTCAGGTGGCCATAGCACCAGAGGATCTAGAAAAGATGACATTTACATGCCCTTTTGGTACTTTTGCATATCGCAGGATGCCATTCGGGTTGTGTAATGCACCCGGGACATTTCAAAGGTGTATGGTAAGCATTTTCTCTGAGTATGTGGAGCAGTTTATTGAGGTCTTTATGGATGATTTCACAGTCCATGGTGACAGTTTTGATGCATGTTTAGACCACTTATCACTTGTGCTTAAAAGATGTATAGAAACCAACTTGGTTCTTAATTCTGAAAAGTGTCATTTTATGGTCGAACAAGGCATTGTGCTAGGACATATAGTGTCATCTAGGGGTATTGAGGTCGATAAGGCAAAGATTGATGTAATTCAGTCTTTGCCATATCCTACTAATGTGCGTGAAATGCGTTCTTTTTTAGGCCATGTAGGTTTCTACCGCCGGTTTATTAAAGATTTTTCAAAAATCTCATCACCCATGTGTGAGATGCTGAAGAAGGAAGTAAATTTTGAGCTTAATGATAAGTGAAAGAAGGCATTCGATGAATTGAAAGCTTGCCTCACTAATGCACCAATTATTCAAGCACCAGATTGGTCTCGCCCTTTTGAGATAATGTGCGATGCTAGTGATTATGTTGTGGGAGCAGTTCTGGGGCAAAAAGAAGCAAGAGCTTCTCATGTGATTCACTATGTGTCCATCACCCTGAATGGAGCGCAGCGGAACTACTCCACCACCGAAAAAAAATTGCTAGCCGTTGTGTTTGCCTTGGAGAAATTTAGGCAATACTTACTTGGCACCAAAGTAATTATCTATACGGATCATGCAGCTCTTCGTTATCTATTGGTGAAGAAAGAGGCAAAACCAAGATTGATTCGATGGATATTGTTGCTGAGTGAGTTTGATGTGGAGATTAGAGATAAAAAGGGAGCCGAGAACTTGGTGGCTGACCACTTAAGCAGGCTCGTACATGAAGAAGACAGATCCAAGAAGGAGGCGCAGATACAGGGCGATTTTCCCGATGACACACTGTGTTGCATCGCTATAGAAGGTTTGCCGCGACCGCGGCCAAATTTCCGCAACCGCGGCATAATTCCTGATTCATCAACACACGCAAGCCACTCTACAGAAACTTTTCCGCGACCGCGGAAAAATTTTCGCGACCGCGGAAAAGTCCCTGGGCATCTGTTTGCCTCGTCAATTTTCTCGAAGAAATTCCGCGACCGCGGAAATGCTTTTGACTCGCACTCCGAGCTTGTTTCTAAAGATTTGGTTCTTGGGCTCCGCACATTCAATCCATGGTATGCTGACCTGGTAAACTTTCTCGTTCGAGAAGAGTTCCCGCCTAATTTTTCTAAAGCACAAAAGGACAAGATAAGGCGTGAGTCTCGATTCTATGTGTGGGATAACCTTTATTTGTGGAGGCACTGTGTTGACCATGTAATCCGTCGATGTCTTCCGGATAATGAGGGACAATCTATTTTAGCTTTTTGTCATTCTCATGCATGTGGGGGCCACTTTGTGGCAAATAAAATTGCTAGAAAGGTGTTGGACGCAGGATTTTATTGGTCACACATCTTTCGGGATGCATATGCCTTTTGTAAGTCCTGTGATCGATGCTAGAGAGTTGGGAATATTTCTCGAAGGAATGAGATGCCACAATCATCATTAATCTTTTGCGAGATTTTTTATGTTTGGGGCATTGACTTTATGGGATCATTTCGTAATTCCTTCGGGAACTTCTATATTTTGCTTGCGGTGGACTACGTTTCCAAGTGGGTGGAAGAGAAGGCCACCAAGACTGATGACTCTAAAGCTGTGGCAGGTTTCCTAAAGAAGAACATTTTCACCAGGTTTGGGATCCCTAAATCCCTCATAAGCGACAAGGGGACGCATTTCTGCAATAGGACCGTGAGCGCTCTACTGAAGAAATACCATGTCACGTAGAAGGTTTCCACTGCTTACCATCCACATACTAATGGACAAGCTGAAGTGTCCAATAGAGAGATCAAAACAATCCTTGAAAAGACAGTGGCCTCGAATAGGATTGATTGGAGTTTGAGACTAGATGATGCACTCTGGGATTATCGTACTGCTTACAAGACACCCATCGGGATGTCACCCTACAGATTGGTGTTTGGGAAATCTTGTCACCTTCCAGTGGAGCTCGAGCACAAGGCATTTTGGCTGTGAAGAACTGCGACATGCGGATTGATGAAGTTGGAGAATTTCGCAAGTTACAGCTGCAAGAATTAGAGGAACTGCGACTTGAAGCTTATGATAATGCAGTCACTTATAAGGAGAAGACCAAGGTCTGGCACGACAAAAATATTTTGAGAAAGGATTTTAAGCCAGGGGACAAAGTCCTATTATTTCTGTCTCGCCTTCGTCTGTTCCTGGGTAAACTTCGATCCCGTTGGACTGGGCCCTACGGTGCGGTGTAGATGTATGATACTGACGCGTAGTCAGTGTTCAAGGTGAATGGTCAATGGTTGAAACCTTACCATGAAGGTTTTGACTCCAGCGTCATAGAAGAGACGGTCCTTATAGAACCTGAAGTTGACAATTGATCACCTTAGATGAGTTGAGCGACGACGTTAACCAAGGCACTGCTCGGGAGGCAACCCGAGATATGAAATTCTTTTCTTGTCTTTCCTTTCTAGCTTTTATTATTGTTGTTTCGTTTTTTGTTTTTAGACTAACTTGCAGGTAGGAGACCCAAAGCAAAATTTGAAGACGGTGTTCGTCTCGCACCAGAAACTTTTCCACGACTGCGGAAAAGCCATTGTAAGTCCCTTTACCTAGAAAAAAATATATCGAAAAAAAAAGACAAAGTGGTTCGTTCGACGATTTTCCGCGACCGCTGCCTTACAACCGCGATCGCGGCCCAACTGTCCGAGTTTTACTTTAAGAGACGGTGCGCATCATGCTGCCAAGGGGATAGATTGACCAACATTTTAATTGGCACCGATGATGGCCCGACATTCTACAGCTGATGAGGAGGAACACCAGATCCCACCACACGATTCCATTCGGGATCCATTTCTGTGTTCGTTGAAGGCTCGTGCAACCCCAATTCTTTGATGTCCCACTACACCTTACAGTGGATCTATTTGGTTGCACGTGGAGTTTATTTGAGAAGGACCGCCGCAACACCAGCAACATGTGTTTTCAATGTTTTACCGCCAGCCCCAACATCCAAGTCCAGGCTACCTCGACGACGTTCGTGAGTACTTTTCTCTGCTTTTCCCCATGCTTCATCTTTTTGGCTTTCATTACATTGAGGACAATGCAATGTTTAAGCATGGGGGAGTGATCTATACTTGCTAGTCGTCTGAAGAAAAGAAAAAAATTGAAAAAGTCAAATAAATTTGAAAATAGACAAAAATAAATCCTGGGATAAGTCGAAAACCCGAAAGGGCGGCTTAGGCAACAAACAGGTGGCTTGGACCAACATTAGGCTGGGGTAATAAGAGGTCAAGAGTGATGTGAGTTTTATGTGAGCCTATCTATTAAAAAATGAAATGAGTGGTTTGGTGAAAACCCGAAAGGGCGCCTTGGCAAAATGAGTGAAAAGAAGAAGAGTGATTATTAGGATTCCTCATTTTTTCTGGCATGATGACATAAGAAGAGGTGATATAAGGAGGTTTCGGGTAGGTCACTCTGGGAGGTACAAGAAGATAGATGGAGGCTAGAATTAGATATTTTTATTCACTCTATGGTGTTCGGGATAAGCTTGGGGGAAGTACTCTGCTTTCCTTTAAGCTTGTGTGTTGTGTGTTGTATTGTGTTGTGTTGATGTGTTGGTGCCTTGGAGATAGTTTTGTTGTGCTTCCTGAGACCTTGGGTATTTCATTGGAGGAGTAGGTTTCTATTAGCTTACTCGAGGACGAGCAAGGTTTAAGCATGGGGGAATTTGATCAGCGCTACTTTGTAGGGTTTAACTAGGATTTGTTATCGGAGTTTTAGGTACCAATTGGATGTGTTTAGAGCATTATGTAGGAGAATGGAGTTGAGGAAAAGGAATGTTGATTTGGTGGTTTTGAGAGCTTAAATGAAGACTTAAGAGATGGAGGAGAAAGCCACTTGAGAAGACAGAAGCAGAGAAGAGCTACAGCGAGAAATCCGCGGACGCGGATCAACTAGCCGTGGTCGCGGAAATATGCAAGACAACGAATTCAACAGAGAGTTTTCCGCGATCGCGGATACTGTTCATCGACGCGCGCCAGGATTTTCGTTTCGTTTCGTCCGAGTTTATTTATTTATTTTATTTCCTTTTCTTTTATTTCTTCTAATTCTGTTTTATTTCTTTTTGGAAAGATATTGTTTCCTATCTTATGGAAACTAGGTTTACTAGGTATATATCTTTAGTTTCATTAGCAGCTTTTTCATATTATTCATTCTAGTTTACAATTATCGTTGAGTTTTTCCCTTTGAGTTTTATGCTTTGATGACTATGAAGAACTAAGCAACCTTTGCTTAGTCCGACGATTGAAGCCTTCAATTGTATTTGGTTGTGAGATTATAATTCTATTTCTTTTCCTTTGAATGTATTGATTCTCTTGTGCTTCAACCCATTGATTCTTGCTGATTTGATTGGCCTGATCATCTAGTTAATATTAGTATTTATCTATTGCTAGGGTTTGGTTATTTCTGTTTGAAATACCTAATTCAGAGTAGCAACTGCGATATTCTAAGAACTGTTTGGACTGGTTTATTGTAGAGAGAATTGATTGCATGCATAGTAAGACTGTTTGTTGCACTTGCATGTATCTATTGAAATTCTTGTGCTTATTGCTGCTATTGAATTAAAACTGGAGGTTTTCCTGGTTATTTAATAGTTAGTATTCTCAGGGTCTGTTTGTCCTTGATAGGTGTCATTTCATACACCTTTACTAGCAATTATTAGCATGATTTGGAGGAGTTTATGAGTAGTTTTGAGGCTAAGTCTGTAATCCAGAAGTTATGGAGAGAATTGAAGATATCAAGGGTTTTACAGCTTAGATGGAGATGATGAGGATCTGTTGGAGTTTATTGGAGAAGACTACCAACACTTGGTAGTAATAAAGAGCTGAAGAGAAGAGTGGGCAGAAATTGACGCCCCGCGCCAGAGCCACCGCGACCCGGTGGTGGGTCTTAGAGAAGGATGCCTCCCCGCGGTGGGAGCTGGCGCCCCGCGGCCATCACGTGAGGCGAAGAGCTTAATTAAATAATTCACGTGATGTTTGGAATTGAAGATATGGGCCCAGGAGGAAATTAGGCCCAAAAGGAAGATCTCAGCCCAATTGAGAAGCGCTGAAGCGGGAATTGAAGCCACGCGTGAAAGAGATGCCGCGTTGAAGCCGAAGAATTGAAAGCGTGTTGAATCGGAGGCGTGACGTCAGCAGCGACGTCAGCGAAGCTGATGATATTGGAGATTTGGGCCGTGCCGAGAAGTGGGCCGACGCTGCATTGGGTTGGGCCGAAGATCAGCTGGAATTGGAGATGGCCATACGAGAGGCTTGCACGAGAATTCGGGATTAAGTTTCGCCGTTCGTTTGTTTAATTTTTGGTTATTATCTTTATTATTATTTCCTTTTATTATTTTTATTACTTTTAGGATTTAGGTTAAATACTCTTTGTTAACCTAGATTTCATAATTGAGTTTTTACAGAAGTTTAATTTTAGTTTTGCCAGTTCGGAGTTTTTCATCCCCTTGGATGGAGAACTAACTTTTCTTTGTTCTGCTAGACGATTGAAGCAGTGCAGTTGATGTGTTTGTGAGATTTCTATTCCTTGTTCTTATTCTTATGTATGTTGGTTTGATTCTTTTAGATGTATTGATTATTGATTTATCGTTATTCTTCATAGTCTGGCCAGCTAGGTTGAATACTATTTATCAATTGCTAGGATTTGCATATAGGGGTTCCGAGTGCATATCTAGTGGCAAACACAATTGTGCGTATAGGGGTTCCGAGCGTACAATTGTGAGTGAGAATCAGTTGCATGTTAAGTAGGGGAGTGAGTACTTGTACGTCTTTCTACTTGCATGTATCTTATATCCTTGTGTGCATTGCTATTGCTTTGTTGGTGGTAAAGTACCCCGGTCTGGTACCACGTGACAGGCGTGACTGGTGGTATTTTGTCATTGGCATAGTAATAAGTCTATCGACAACTGTGAGAATCGGTAGTGCTTAAGATCAGGGTGGGAACAACTATAAGGATAATTAAAGAACTTGGATTGAATAGATTTCCGTGATCGAACTTTATCTCTGTACTGTGGATTTCGCTCTAGTAGAACTACTTTCCCTCATTATATTTTCTCAACTCAACTCAACTTGTTTGCTTTGGTTTGCTTTGCTTCCTCTTGATAACTAAACCCCCCCGTTCGTGTCACTTGTCATTCACACTTTCACACTGCATCGATCTTCCATGTGGGTTCGACCCTTACTTGTCTGCTATACTTCTGTTTAGTAGGTCTGTTAGGAAATTTTACTTTGATTGAGGCTAATCAACGATAATTGCTTGCGCATTTCTAGCCCCGTCAAATTTGGCGCCGTTGCCGGGGAAGATTTCTGTTTTGTTGTGTGTTTTTGTGATTGACTGCGGTGTGGATCTATCTTACGGTCCGCACCTTTGCTACTGATTCGCTACTTGTTGAAGTTGATACAGAAATAGGTACGAATGGCTCAGACACTCCGACAACTGACTGTGCTAGATTTGATACAGCAGCCATTGGTTGTAATTATTCCACCCCTTGCTGATGGTGTGACATTTGAACTCAGAACATGAGTGATACGGTTGCTCCCGAGATATTATGGACGAAGTGGAGAAAACCCCATTCTTCATTTGAGTAAATTCCACAACGTCATTATGAGCATCAAACCAGCAGACGTCACTGAGGATCAGATTAAAATAAGAGCCTTCGGGTTCACTCTTAAAGACGATGCTGAAGACTGGTACTATCATCTGCTTGGCGGAAGCATAGATTCTTGGGCTGAGCTACTTAAGGCTTTCCTCACACAATATTTCCCAACTAGGATGGTGAACGCTTTGAAAAGGGAAATTGCCAGTATTGAACAAGGAGAGGAGGAGATCCTTTATGAATATTGTGAGCGGTTCAAACGACTTTGCTCTAGTTGCCCGTTCCATGGTTTTCACAAGAAAGCTCTAGTACTCTATGTTTACAATGGGCTGCTGGATGATGAAAGAAGAATCATAGATGCTACTTATGGTGGTAGTATCTTGAATATGACCCCTGATGCAGCCATGACTAGACTTCATGATATGGCTGAGAGCACAAGAGATTTCGATGAAGCCCCAAGGACTAGATGAGTTAATGCTGTCAACTCCAATGATGCACATTTATTGCAAGAAATCGCTTCATTGAAAGACATTATTGTGAAGACGGGTAGACAAGAAGCACCTCAACCCCACTTTGATGAGCTACCAGTAGCTCCCCATACCAGTAACTCCGCTACCACTGAGGATATGCTCAGGACTCTGACTCAGCATTTCACCACGCATGTGCAAGCCACTGAGTCAAGTATTAAGAACATGGAGAGGCAGATTGGTCAGCTTGCTGATGTTGTGACCAAGATTGACCAGAGGACATCTAACTCCCTGCCCTCTCAGACTACTGTGAACCCAAGAGAGAATGTAAGTGTTTTTTCTCTCAAAAGTGGCATGGAATTGCAAGTCGCTCCTACTGCTGAAAAAGACGACAGAGCTGAAATTGAAGATGGGCAAGTTCCACCGCCCCGCGGCGACACCCACCGCGACCCGGCTGAAGCTCTCAGTTTTCCTGAGTTAACACCACTGCCCCGCGGCCAAGAACACCGCCTCGCGGTGAGACGACCGCCCCACGGTGAATGCCCAGATCTGGATTTTGATCATGACGAAGGAGAGGACCCCTTTGTTCGTCCAATTTTTCCTCCTCTTGGTTCTGAAAAGCTCCCTGTCCCCTTTCCGGAGGCACTAAAGGAGAGGATGATAATCGACGACAATGATCTCTTCGACACCTCCAGTAGCTGCAAGGAAACCACCCCTTTGGCCCATTTAACAAACAGCACCCTAGGATACGTAGAACTTTTAAAGTCGCTGGGTAAGATCAAAAAGAAACCAAAGGGGAAGCACAAGAAGGAGGCCTTGATACAGATGACAGATTCTTATATGCTGGATACAGGGCATGATAAACATGTAGCCCCTGAGATGCTGGGTAGACAGTTTCTGAAAATGGCAAGTACGTTCATAGATATACACAATAGTCCATCTACCATAAAGTACAAGAGCATGGGGGTAATGCTCAACATGGAGCACCCAAAGAGGCATCCCCCGGATATAGATCCCAGGTGTTCAGTTGCTATAAGCAACCCAAGTTGAGAAGATGAGTAGGATGTCAAGCCATGACAATAACTAAGGCGCTGTCCGGGAGGCAACCCGAGGTATGTTTTTCTCTCTTTGCTTTTCATTATTTGTTTTTGCATTTTTCTGTAGTGTGTTTTTGCTTTGTTTTTGTTTTCTTTGTTTCCGACTAACCTGCAGGGAGGAGACCTATGCCTATTGAAGAAGGTGTTTCCACACCAATGTAGGAAATTTTACTTTGATTGAGGCTAATCAACGATAATGGCTTGTGCATTTCTAGCCCCGTCAAATTTGGCGCCGTTGCCGGGGAAAATTTCTGTTTTGTTGTGTGTTTTTGTGATTGACTGCGGTGTGGATCTATCTTACGGTCCGCACCTTTGCTACTGATTCGCTACTTGTTGAAGTTGATACAGAAACAGGTACGAATGGCTCAGACACTCCGACAACTGACTGCGCCAGATTTGATACAGCAGCCATTGGCTGTAATTATTCCACCCCTTGTTGATGGTGTGACATTTGAACTCAGAACAGGAGTGATACGGTTGCTCCCGAGATATTATGGACGAAGTAGAGAAAACCCCATTCTTCATTTGAGTAAATTCCACAACGTCATTATGAGCATCAAACCAGCAGACGTCACTGAGGATCAGATTAAAATGAGAGCCTTCGGGTTCACTCTTAAAGAGGATGCTGAAGACTGGTACTATCATCTGCTTGGCGGAAGCATAGATTCATGGGCTGAGCTACTTAAGGCTTTCCTCACACAATATTTCCCAACCAGGATGGTGAACGCTTTGAAAAGGGAAATTGCCAGTATTGAACAAGGAGAGGAGGAGATCATTTATGAATATTGTGAGCGGTTCAAACGACTTTGCTCTAGTTGCCCGTTCCATGGTTTTGACAAGAAAGCTCTAGTACTCTATGTTTACAATGGGTTGCTGGATGATGAAAGAAGAATCATAGATGCTACTTGTGGTGGTAGTATCTTGAATATGACCCCTGATGCAGCCATGACTAGACTTCATGATATGGCTGAGAGCACAAGAGATTTTGATGAAGCCCCAAGGACCAGAGGAGTTAATGCTGTCAACTCCAATGATGCACATTTATTGCAAGAAATCGCTTCATTGAAAGACAATATTGCGAAGACGGGTAGACAAGAAACACCTCAACCCCACTTTGATGAGCTACCAGTAGCTCCCCATACCAGTAACTCCGCTACCACTGAGGATATGCTCAGGACTCTGACTCAGCATTTCACCACGCATGTGCAAGCCACTGAGTCAAGTATTAAGAACATGGAGAGGCAGATTGGTCAGCTTGCTGATGTTGTGACCAAGATTGACCAGAGAACATCTAACTCCCTGCCCTCTCAGACTACTGTGAACCCAAGAGAGAATGTAAGTGTTTCTTCTCTCAAAAGTGGCATGGAATTGCAAGTCGCTCCTACTGCTGAAAAAGACGACAGAGCTGAAATTGAAGATGGGCAAGTTCCACTGCCCCGCGGTGACACCCACCATGACCCGGCTGAAGCTCTCAGTTTTCCTGAGTTAACACCACCGCCCCGCGGCCAAGAACACCGCCTCGCGGTGAGACGACCGCCCCGCGGTGAATGCCCAGATCTGGATTTTGATCATGACGAAGGAGAGGACCCCTTTGTTCGTCCAATTTTTCCTCCTCTTGGTTCTGAAAAGCTCCATGTCCCCTTTCCGGAGGCACTAAAGGAGAGGATGATAATCGACGACAATGATCTCTTCGACACCTCTAGTAGCTGCAAGGAAACCACCCCTTTGGCCCATTTAGAAAACAGCACCCCAGGCTACGCAGAACTTTTAAAGGCGCTGGGTAAAATCAAAAAAAAACCAAAGGGGAAGCACAAGAAGGAGGCCTTGATACAGATGACGGATTCTTATATGCTGGATACGGGGCAAGATAAACATGTAGCCCCTGAGATGCTGGGTAGACAGTTTCTGAAAATGGCAAGTACGTTCATAGATATGCACAATAGTCCATCTACCATGAAGTACAAGAGCATGGGGGCAATGCTCAACATGGAGCACCCAAAGAGGCATCCCCCGGATATAGATCCCAGGTGTTCAGTTGCTATAAGCAACCCAAGTTGAGAAGATGAGTAGGATGTCAAGCCATGACAATAACTAACGCGCTGTCCGGGAGACAACCCGAGGTATGTTTTTCTCTCTTTGCTTTTCATTATTTGTTTTTGCATTTTTCTTTAGTGTATTTTTGCTTTGTTTTTGTTTTCTTTGTTTCCGACTAACCTGCAGGGAGGAGACCTATGCCTACTGAAGAAGGTGTTTCCACACCAATGTAAGTCTCTCATGTCCCTGCACTAAGTCGCTCCCCAAAAAAACCTTAAACGGGGAGGCAAAAAAAACCAAAAAAAAAAACCAAAAAAAAAAAAAATTTTACCGAGCTGTCCAGAGTCACCACGGAGAGGTTCGCATCATGTTGCTAACGGAGGAACACTTTCACCACACATTATTTGGAAACGATGATGGCCCTATGATAGGTGTTATTTCATACACCTTTACTAGCAATTATTAGCATGATTTGGAGAGGTTTTAGATGAGTTTTGGTGCTAAGTCTGCAATCCAGATGTTATGGAGAGAAGTGAAGAAATTCAAGGATTTGCAACTTAGATGAAGCATGAGGATGAATGGAGTTGCTGGAGCATTCATGGAGAAGACTACCAACACTTGGTAGGATTGAAGGGCAGCAGCAGCAGAGAAGAAGAGAGCTGGAGAATTGAGCTTACCGCCCCGCGTCAGAAGTACCGTGGCCCGACGGTGACCCTCAGTGAAGATGGAGCCCGCGCCAGAGGATGCCATCGCCCCGCGGTGGAAGTTCGACACCTCACGGTGGAATTCACTGCCCCGCGGTGGCTGTGCTTAATGACGTCGCGCCAAAGACGATTTTCTTTCCTTTTATGTTTGAGACTTTATTTTATTATTATTCTGTTTCCTTTAAATTCCGCTTTAGTTTAACTTAGTTTGTTAAGACTATTTAAGCCCTCTTTCTAGGTTAAGGGGAGGACACACTACGACAGACACACTATTACGGAGACTTAGACTATTTTTGTTATCATCGTTTTTACTTTTCTTAGTTTTTCATCCCCTTTGATGGAGAACTAACTTCACCTTTGTTCTGCTAGACGATTGAAGCAGTACAGTTGATGTGTTTGTGAGATTTCTATTCCTTGTTCTTATCCTTATTTGGATCGGATTGATTCTCTTGGTTATATTGATCTTGATTCCTTGTTATTCTTCTTAGCCTGATCAACTAGGTTGAATACGTTTTATCAATTGCTAGGATTGCATATAGGGGTTCCGAGTGCATATCTAGTGGCAAACACAATTGTGCGTATAGGGGTTCCGAGCATACAATTGTGAGTGAGAATCGATTGCATGCTAAGTAGGGAGTGAGTACTTGTACGTCTTTCTACTTGCATGTATCCTATATCTTTGTGTGCATTACTATTGTTGTGTTGGTGCTAAAGTACGCTGACAACTGTGAGAATCAGTGGTACTTTATCATTAGCGTAGTAATAAGTCTATTGACAACTGTGAGAATCAATAGTACTCAAGATCAGGGTGGGAACGACTATCAGGATAATTAAAAGAACTTGGACGAAATAGATTTCAGTGATCAAACTCTATCTCTGTATTGTGGATTTCGCTCTAGTGGGACTACTTTCCCTCATTATATTTTCTTCCTACATAAATCAGACTTGTTTGCTTTACTTGTTTACTTTCTTGATAACTAAACCCCCATTTGTGTTACTTGTCATTCACGGCTGCATACTACACCAAACCTTCTTTGTGGGATCGACCCTCACTTGTCTACTATACTTCTGTTTAGTGGGTTTGTTAGGATAATTTAATTTGATAAGGCTAATTAACGACATTTGCTTGTGCATCTTTTAGCCACGTCAAATTTGGTGCCGTTGCCGGGGAAGGTTTTTGTCTGTTGTGTATTTTCGTGATTGACTTTTGGTGGAGACCTATCTTATGGTCGACACCCGTAGTACTGACCCTATTCTAACTCCTTTTGATCCAGAGGTTGACAGATCTTTCCTTAGGGACCTGCGCAATCAAAGGGAAGACGGAGAAGAAAGAATAGAGACAGTTGAGACCATTGAGACTGAAACCGTTGAGACTGACAACACCCTAGCCGTTGCAATGGCTGGAACTGGAACCTTGAGAGAGCTTACTGAGCCGAATATAGGGGCGCAGCCCCTGGCTGTCGTCATCCCTGCGCTAGGAGAAGGGGTGAATTTTGAATTGAATTCGGGAGTTGTTGCTTATCTCCCTAAATTTCACGGGCTGAGTGGAGAGGATCCGATCTCTCACCTGGGCAAGTTCCACAATGTCTGTATGACGATGAAGCCCAGGAATGTGACGGAAGACCAGATCAAGATGAGAGAGCCTTTGGTTTTTCCCTACTCGACTCTGTGAGCGACTGGTATTATCACCTGCCACCAGGGACCATAGATACATGGACTAAACTGCATAAAGCATTCCTGGACAAATATTTTCCCACGAAGAAGGCGAATGCTTTGAAAAAAGCAATTGCCAACATTGAGCAGGCTGGTGATGAGACGCTATATGATTATCTAGAAAGGTACAAAAGGCTATGTTCCAGCTGCCCATTCCACGGGTATGCCAAGCAGGATCTTGTTCTTTATCTGCACAACGGTCTGCTGGACCAAGAGAGGAGAATGGTTGATGCCGCATGCGGTGGAAGTATTCTGAACCTGACACCGGATGCAGCCATGGAGAGATTCCAGGAGATGAGTGAGAGTACCAGGAGCTTTGGGAAAACGTACCAGAGAAAAGCGGTCAATGCTGTGACCCCTACAGGACCAAGCCCGGTCTTGACCGAGTTGGCCGAGCTGAAAGAGTTGGTGCTGAGGATGGCGAATCAGAATGCCCCTCAACAAGTTAAAGCATGTGGACTTTGCTCTAACCAGTCCCACCATACCGACACTTGTCCCCAGCTGCAAGAGGAAAGTGTTGCTAAAGTAAACGTTGTAGGAGGTTACGGACCCCCTAGACCACAATACGGTGGACAGCCCAATTACAATCAGAGAGGGCGTGACCACCCAGGCTTTAGATGGAGTGACCCTCAAGGTGGTCAACAGCCAGTGCAGCAACAGCAGTACCAGCCGGCGCAACAACAACACCAGCAGAGAGCCCCTTATCAACAGCGGCCCCAGGGCCAAACATCTGGAGCTTCTACTGAGGACATGCTAAAGACTCTGACTCAGCACTTTGCCACACATATGCAGGCTACTGAGTCGAGTATCAAGAACATGGAGAGGCAGATTGGTCAGTTAGCCGATGAGATGACCAAGATTAACCAAAGGGCGTCAAATTCCCTACCATCCCAGACCACGGTGAACCCCAGAGAGAACGTGAGTGCTATCACGCTCAGAAGTGGTAAGAAGTTGATCGTTGCTCCCAATGCTGAAGTGGAGAACGAGTTCGAGAAAGAAGAAATCACCGACCGCCCCGCGGCAGACCCCATCGCGACCCGGCCAGAAATGGGGGAAGGAGCCAGTAAAGAAATGTCATTGACACCGCCCCGCGGTGAACTCCACCGTGACCCGGCAACTGAACCCAGTAAAGCCACCGCGACCCCACCGCCCTACGGCGTTGACTCATGCCCCGCGGTGGGCTTGCCACCACCTGGCCTACAAAGATCTATCTCCGCTGAAAAGACTTATGATGATTACATTCACCCCGCGTTCCCGCCTCTCGGTTCAGAGAAACCCCCAGCACCTTTTCCCGAGGCACTGAAGGCAAAGAGAGTTGTCGACGACAGTGACCTGTTCGAGACATTTCAGAACTGTGAGGTGAACATTCCCTTGCTCAAGCTTATAAAGGCTATCCTGAGATATGCCAAGTTCTTAAAGGAGTTATGCACGGTGAAGAGGACTCAAAAGAAGAAGACCCAGAAGAAAACTCCAGTGGGTGCACAAGTTTCAGCGGTAGTTCAGAAGCGTCTGCCCGCAAAATGCAAGGATCCAGGTACTTTTACGATTCCTATCACCATAGGTGGGCATCTTTTTGAGAAAGCATTGCTAGACCTGGGTGCCTCAATTAACGTTCTTCCCTATTCATTGATTGAAAAATTGGAATTAGGACCCTTGCATGATTCTAACATTGTCATACAACTTGCTGATGGATCATGTGTGCCCCCTAAGGGTATAGTGGAAGATGTTCTTGTCAAGATAGGTTCTTTGATTTTCCCTGCTGATTTCTTTGTTATGGACATGGATTATGATGAACAAGTTGCCCCTGTTATGCTCGGACGACCTTTTATGAAGACTTCCATGACAAAGATTGATGTAGATGATGGAACTTTGACTATGGAATTTGATGGAATTATATTTGAACATAATATTCATACAGCCAATTCCATTGAAGTGTCCACCCCTCTCTGCATTATTGATACTGATAGTTCCATGCATGAAACTGCTAAAACTGATGCAGTTGAGACCGTAGTTGAGTGTTCCGCTAATAAAGGACCTATTGAGTTGTACGAAGTGCGTGTTGGTGATGTCCTGCTAGAAGATGTAGGAAGTTCTTTTCCCTCTACTATGGGCGCTAGCCCCCCTACACTAACTATACAAGGATGTAAGCCTCTATCTAGTGACATGCAACATATTCAGGTCAAGCCATATCAGCCCCCACATCGTTCTAAGTATGGGGGAGACACTCCAATGGAAGCACAGATGGAGTCAATGGCAAAGAGGGAACATGTTCTAAGGTTTAAACCTTTCCATGAGAGGTCTCCACAGGAAGAGACGAGTAGGAGGATTCCAAGGGGACCCCACTCTAAATGGTGAAGGATCTGCACTACGTCGAGCCAACGATGATAACCAAGGCGTTGTCCGGGAGGCAACCCGTGTTAGTCCTTCTTTGATTTCTTTCCTTTAATTAGATTATTTTCATAGTTTATTTTCCTTTGTTTCGTTCGCCTATTACTCACATTACAGGTGCGAAAGTAAACCCGAGAAGAGATGTGGTACCCAGCCAGTCTCACCGCTTCGCGGCGTCCTTTACCGCCCTGCGGTGGAGGTCAGGTATAACCTCTCGACTTTTTTTTTTAAAAAAAAAAAGCAAGAATAATGGGCCCCGAAAAAACCTTAAACGGGTGAGTAAAAGCTTATTTCTTAAGTGGTAACTAAGGTTTTGACGGATTGAGTTCCCTCTGGTGGGCCAAGATTTCTCTTTTGGGCCATGGTGTATGACTGGCCCATCATCCCTTTTTCCTTTCTCTTTCCCTGACCTAACGCCACTATCTAACCTCCCCTATTCCAACGCCTCCCTCAAGCTCCCACATCTATCCGCCTCTATCTCCCCCAAATACCTGTCGACCTTGAGCCAAATCTAGCCCCAAGTCCCCAATTTGGAGTCTAGCCTCACAAACAAGCCCAAACACAACCCCACCGCGTCGCGTTAATCCCGCCTCGCCGTCGCTCCGCCTCGCGCTGCACCCGCTTCGTGTCGCTGCTGCTACTGCCCCGCGCCGACTTCGCCGCGACCCGGCCATAGCTCACAGTTTCTCACTACGACCCTACCGCCCCGCGCTGAGACTCTCTAGGCTGCATGTTTGCTTGTTTGTAAGTTCTCTAGTTTGCCTTGCTTTGAGCACCTCAATTTCCCTACTTATGGCATCTAGAGGCAAGAAGAAAGTGTCGACCAGGGATAGGAGTGAGGTTTATAATGTGGTGAAGGAGAGGAAGGTGTTGGCTTCGAAGTTTTTCCATAAGCCGACTTTGGAGAAATTGGGACTGTTGGCATGTGTGTCCATGTGCTTGACACAGTGTGGGTTAGTAAATTTTCTGGACAAGGCGGCCCCTGCGTATCCAGAGCTGTGCTACCAGTTTATTGCCTCTTTCAGGAGGCTCACCAATGACTCGGACGATAGGCATCTGCGCAAGATCATGTTCACCTACAATGGGCGTGATTACTCCTTATCTCTGAAGTTGGTGCATGAAGCCTTGGGTATCACGAAGAACCCAACCGATGGGTGGTCTGGTGGTATTCACGAGTCTGAGATGATGGATTTCTGGCAGGCCGCTACGGGCAGAAGTTTCAGGAAGGGTCAGGAGGTGAATTCCAAGTTGGTGAACCCGTGTCTGCGGTTGATCCACAAGGTGATGATGATAGATTTCTTTGGCCATGCAGACGATGGGAAGGTCCCTCTAAAGGACTTCCAGTGGTTTATGAGCATCTTGGGGACTGTCGAGTATACGCCGTGTTGGGCTACCCTTTTCTTGGGTTCCTTGAAGAGGATTCGTGATGGCGAGCCACGTGATATTTGTGGGGGTGGTCTGATTACCCTCCTTTGTGCTAACGTGATTGCTTGCGATCAGATTTCTCGGCATGTTGCCTACGCAGTGTATGATTTAGCGCACATGAAGGTGTGCTCCATGATGAAACCACTGGGACAGGATGGCGATTTGGTCTGGTCGTCCTATGAGGGCCACATTTTGATTGTTCCACGGGATTTTGCCTACTCGCCTTCATACGCGGGTTGGTGGATTCCCAGTGATAGTCGGATGCCGACCGATGATAACCCTGTTGTCCCTCCTTCAGGTCTGTTTGGGGAGGGCCGTAGTGGTGGTTGTGATGCTGTTGCCGCTGATTCCGTGGGTGGGGACGACCCTATGTCTACCCAGTTTGAGGCGCCTTCGTCTTCATACGGTCCTGTCGCACCCTGGCAGGAGTTGTATTCTAGATGGGATGCGTTCTCAATGCGCCAGGATCAGTGGAACTCCCAGATAGAGACTGGTCTGCACACTTGGCAGACCCAATTCCGTGCTGATGTAGATGAGCGTCTGGACACCATGGACGCCAATATGAGAGACTATTTTGGGATGTACCCACCACCACCCTCAGGTCCACAATGAGTTTATTTTTTCTTCTTCCCCTATTTCATTTGATGTTCTCTTTTCTACATTGAGGACAATGCTCGGTTTAAGTATAGGGGAGGGATATAGACTTGCTATCTTGCTTTCCATCTAGCTAGTATAAATAATTTTGTTTCTGCATTTGTCGTTGTTTGTTTCTGCATTTCTAAAAAAAAAACGAAAAAGCCAAAAAAGAGGTAAAAAGGTAACCAAAATCCTGGGATGGACTAAAAACCCGAAAGGGCGGTCCAGGTAAAAAGCAGGTAGTCCGGCTGGTATAGACCAGGGCAAAATTGGACTAGAGTGATGCAAGTATATGTGAGATATCTAGCAAAATGAAATGAGTGGCTAGGTGAAAACCCGAAAGGGCGCCTAAGCAAGATGAGCGTAGAAGAAGAAGAGTGATTCTAGGATTTCTTTATATTTCTTGGCGAGGCGTCATAAGAAGAGGAGCCATAAGGAGGACTCGGGTAGGCCACTTTGGAGCGATAAGGAGCTAGATTGGAGTTAGGATTAGTTTATCTTTGCATCACCTGTTTTAGTTGTTTGGAGCTTATCGTTGATATGCTGTAATTGCTAGTGTCATATTGTCTTGTACTTCTTGAGGCCTTGGTGTTAATTTAGAGATTGAACTTTTCTTTAGTTTACTCGGGACGAGTAAAGGTCTAAGTATGGGGGAATTTGATAGGTGTTATTTCATACACCTTTACTAGCAATTATTAGCATGATTTGGAGAGGTTTTAGATGAGTTTTGGTGCTAAGTCTGCAATCCAGATGTTATGGAGAGAAGTGAAGAAATTCAAGGATTTGCAGCTTAGATGAAGCATGAGGATGAATGGAGTTGTTGGAGCATTCATGGAGAAGACTACCAACACTTGGTAGGATTGAAGGGCAGCAGGAGCAGAGAAGAAGAGAGCTGGAGAATTGAGCTTACCGCCCCGCGTCAGAAGTACCGCGGCTCGGCGGTGACTCTCAGTGAAGATGGAGCTCGCGCCAGAGGATGCCACCGCCCCGCGGTGGAAGTTCGACGCCTCGCGGTGGAATTCACCGCCCCGCGGTGGAAGTTCGACGCCTCGCGGTGGAATTCACCGCCCCGCGGTGGCTGTGCTTAATGACCTCGCGCCAGAGACGATTTTCTTTCCTTTTATGTTTGAGACTTTATTTTATTATTATTATGTTTCCTTTAAATTCCGCTTTAGTTTAACCTAGTTTGTTAAGACTATTTAAGCCCTCTTTCTAGGTTAAGGGGAGGACACACTACGACAGACACACTATTACGGAGACTTAGACTACTTTTGTTATCATCGTTTTTACTTTTCTTAGTTTTTCATACCCTTTGATGGAGAACTAACTTCACCATTGTTCTGCTAGACGATTGAAGCAGTACAGTTGATGTGTTTGTGAGATTTCTATTCCTTGTTCTTATCCTTATTTGGATCGGATTGATTCTCTTGGTTATATTGATCTTGATTCCTTGTTATTCTTCTTAGCCTGATCAACTAGGTTGAATACGTTTTATCAATTGCTAGGATTGCATATAGGGGTTCCGAGTGCATATCTAGTGGCAAACACAATTGTTCGTATAGGGGTTTCGAGCGTACAATTGTGAGTGAAAATCGATTGTATGCTAAGTAGGGGAGTGAGTACTTGTACGTCTTTCTACTTGCATGTATCCTATATCTTTGTGTGCATTGCTATTGTTGTGTTGGTGCTAAAGTATGCTGACAATTGTGAGAATCAGTGGTACTTTATCATTAGCGTAGTAATAAGTCTATTGACAACTGTTAGAATCAATAGTACTCAAGATCAGGGTAGGAACGACTATCAGGATAATTAAAAGAACTTGGACGAAATAGATTTCAGTGATCAAACTCTATCTATGTATTGTGGATTTTGCTCTAGTGGGACTACTTTCCCTCATTATATTTTCTTCCTACATAAATCAGACTTGTTTGCTTTACTTGTTTACTTTCTTGATAACTAAACCCCCGTTTGTGTTACTTGTCATTCACGGCTGCATACTACACCAAACCTTCTCTGTGGGATCGACCCTCACTTGTCTACTATACTTCTGTTTAGTGGGTTTGTTAGGATAATTTACTTTGATAAGGCTAATTAACGACATTTGCTTGTGCATCTTTTAGCCACGTCACCCTACATTCGACAGCTAAGGAGGAGGAATGCTAGAGCCCCCGCCATGATGATATTTGGGCTCCACCATGTGTTCCTAGAAGGCCGTGCAACCCCGACATTTGTGCTACACCACTATTCACCAAAGTGGTTCCATTATGGTTGCACGGTAGGAGAAGATTATAGAGTTGATGAAGACACCCGCCCAACACCAGAGACCTGGGAATTTATTGAGAAGACCACCAGCAACAAAGGAAGTGTCCAAGCAGCTTGTCGACATTTGTGAGTTATTTTTTTGCTTCTCTCTGTGCTTATATTCTTTTGTCTTTCATTACATTGAGGACAATGCAATGTTTAAGCATGGGGGAGAGTTCTATACTTGCTACGTCGTTGAGGAGAAAAATGAACAAAAATGAAAAAAGCCAAAAATTGAAAAAATGCATACATTAAAAATCCTGGGATAGGTCGAAAACCCGAAAGGGCGGCCTAGGTAATAAGCAGGTGGCTTGGACCAGCATTAGGCTGGGGTAATATGTGGTCAAGAGTGATGTGAGCTTATGTGAGTACATCTATTGGAAAATGAAATGAGTGGCTTGGTGAAAACCCGAAAGGGCGCCTTGGCAAAATGAGCGAAAAAGAAGAAGAGTGATTCTAGGATTTCTCATTATTCTTGGCGAGGCGTCATAAGAAGAGGAGTCAAAGAAGGATTGTCGGGTAGGTCACTCTGGGAGGCATAAGAAGATAGATGGGAGATAGGATTAGATTTTGATTCACTCTATGGTGTTTGGGATAAGCTTGGGGGAAGTACTCTGCTTTCCTTGTAGCTTTGGTGTGTGGTGTTGATTGTGTGGTGTTGATTGTATTGTGTTGTTGTGCTGTGCATATTGTTTTGGTACTCTGGAGCCGATTGTTGAGATGTTGTAATTGCTAGTGTCATATTTTCTTATACTTCCTGAGGCCTTGGTGTTTGATTGAGAGAGTAGGTTTATCTTTAGCTTACTCGAGGACGAGCAAGGTTTAAGCATGGGGGAATTTGATAGGTGTCATTTCATACACCTTTACTAGCAATTATTAGCATGATTTGGAGGAGTTTATGAGTAGTTTTGAGGCTAAGTCTGTAATCCGGAAGTTATGGAGAGAATTGAAGATATCAAGGGTTTTACAGCTTAGATGGAGATGATGAGGATCTGTTGGAGTTTATTGGAGAAGACTACCAACACTTGGTAGTAATAAAGAGCTGAAGAGAAGAGTGGGCAGAAATTGATGCCCCGTGCCAGAGCCACCGCGACCCGGCGGTGGGTCTTAGAGAAGGATGCCGCCCCGCGGTGGAAATCACCCCCCGCGGTGGGAGCTGGTGCCCCGCGGCCATCACGTGCGGCGAAGAGCTTAATTAAATAATTCACGTGATGTTTGGAATTGAAGAGATGGGCCCAGGAGGAAATTAGGCCCAAAAGGAAGATCTCGGCCCAATTGAGAAGCGCTGAAGCGGGAATTGAAGCCACGCGTGAAAGAGATGCCGCGTTGAAGCCGAAGAATTGAAAGCGTGTTGAATCAGAGGCGTTATGTCAGCAGCGACATCAGCGAAGCTGATGATATTGGAGATTTGGGACGTGCCGAGAAGTGGGCCGACGCTGCATTGGGTTGGGCCAAAGATCAGCTGGAATTGGAGATGGGCAGACGAGAGGCTTGCACGAGAATTCGGGATTAAGTTCCGCCGTTCGTTTGTTTTATTTTTGGTTATTATCTTTATTATTATTTCCTTTTATTATTTTTATTACTTTTAGGATTTAGGTTAAATACTCTTTGTTAACCTAGATTTCAGAATTGAGTTTTTACAGAAGTTTAGTTTTAGTTTTGCCAGTTCGTAGTCTTTCATCCCCTTGGATGGAGAACTAACTTTTCTTTATTCTGCTAGACGATTGAAGCAGTGCAGTTGATGTGTTTGTGAGATTTCTATTCCTTGTTCTTATTCTTATGTATGTTGGTTTGATTCTTTTGGATGTATTGATTATTGATTTATCGTTATTCTTCATAGTCTGGCTAGCTAGGTTGAATACTATTTATCAATTGCTAGGATTTGCATATAGGGGTTCCGAGTGCATATCTAGTGGCAAACACAATTGTGAGTGAGAATCAGTTGTGTTAAGTAGGGGAGTGAGTACTTGTACGTCTTTCTACTTGCATGTATCCTATATCCTTGTGTGCATTGCTATTGCTTTGTTAGTGGTAAAGTACCCCGGTCTGGTACCGCGTGACAGGCGTGACTGGTGGTATTTTGTCATTGGCATAGTAATAAGTCTATCGACAACTGTGAGAATCGGTAGTGCTTAAGATCAGGGTGGGAACAACTATAAGGATAATTAAAGAACTTGGATTGAATAGATTTCCGTGATCGAACTCTATCTCTGTATTGCGGATTTCGCTCTAGTAGAACTACTTTCCCTCATTATATTTTCTCAACTCAACTCAACTTGTTTGCTTTGGTTTGCTTTTCTTCCTCTTGATAACTAAACCCCCCCGTTCGTGTCACTTGTCATTCACACTTTCACACTGCATCGATCTTCCCTGTGGGTTCGACCCTTACTTGTCTGCTATACTTCTGTTTAGTAGGTCTGTTAGGAAATTTTACTTTGATTGAGGCTAATCAACGATAATTGCTTGTGCATTTCTAGCCCCGTCAGTCCTGTTTATAACTTAAGAAAAGGAATAGGAACATTCATCGGTAGGAAGTAGAGATAATCAATGATCAACCAATCAACCTGAATGGTGGATATTTGTCTGGCTAAGTTACTTTTCACCCGTAGATTACATCCTTTGCTTTTATTTACTTTGTTACATTGAAATAAACCAACCCCCCCCCCCCCCTTTGTTACCTTTGACATACAACTATTGCAGTTAGAAAGATTGCTACCTCCCTGTGGGATTCGACCCTTGCTTGCCTACTATACTTAGTTAGGTTTTTGAGGATTACTTTGATTAGGCATAACGACTTTAGCCTCATCAACGGTCCTACACTCCATTTTCATACCTCTCATGTCTAAAGCAACTTAACACAAAGGAAAGATTTCTTGTAACTCTCTTGTGATTAGCTCATAGAAACTTGAATTTGATCATACTTGAACTTGTAGGGATATTGATTGTTGTTTGAACTTGATTTTGCTACTTCTTTTTTTATTGCTTTACGTTCAAGCCTCTCCATCCTTACGAGCAACCAAATTAGTAGGCCTTGTGGAACATTTCTTGGTTCACTTTTGAGACAAGGACTTGGTTTGAACTTGTTCTTTTGCTTGGTGCGTTTTAATCCTTGTGCTTTGCGTGCTTCGTATAGGTACAATGGACACCCCCACTACGAGTCGCTCCCGCTCGTCCGGACGCCGCAGTCTCGACCCCATAGACGACGTTCTTCGTGACTTGGAGGCTGCCCATGCCGCCAAGGACCGCACCTTGGCCGACCGTGATGCCGAGGTTGCACGCCTACGCCGTCTTATTAGTGACATGCACCTGCCTTTGGAGGATCCCATGGTGAACCCCACGGACAAATCAAGCCATCCATGTGATCGCAAAGGCAAGGCAGTCGCGTCTACCCCGCATGATTGCCTTCGTTCCCAAATTGAAGGCTATCCCACCTCTTGATGCGTTGAACCCCATGATTGGTATGATCATATCCATGAAGCGCACTATTTGGATGGCAATCGCTCGAGATGCAGTGTTCGTGTTTCAAAGGATCCATTCCCTTATGTCAACACTATGGATTACCGAAAAAAAGGACAACGCCACACCCGGTATGACGATCCCGAGTCCGACGTTGATGAACACCGTGATTCCACCTCGCATGATGACCGGGACAGATTTAATGAGGAAGAAGGTTATGAGGCAGAACGCCAAGCAGAATATAGAGCACCGTGCTACAACACCGAGTGTCGCCGCCCGTATGACTGACATCGTCCAAGCCCGCCGAGTCACGACACCCAACGCCGAGACATCAAGGTGAAAGTTCCTCTCTTTTATGGTGATTATGATCCTATTAAGTTCTTTGATTGGCAGCAATCCGCGGAGTATGTGTTGGTTTATTATAACTATCCCGAGGGGGACAAAGTTGAAGTCGCGACATTGCATTTCGAGGGCGCTGCGTGTGCATGGTGCCACCGGTTCCGGACTGACCGAGACCACCGTGGTGATCCCCCTATAGACACTTGGTGTCACCTCATCCATGTCATGAGGAAGAAGTACGTTCTCGAGGACTTCAAATCTGAGATGCGCCTCAAGCTAAAACTTGCGTCCCAAGGAAACCGATCCCCCCTTTGATTTATATGTCGAGCTTGATGAACTTTCATACAAGGCGGGTATCTACCATCCCGATGAGGATTTTAGGTGTATGTTCCTTCACGGCCTGCATGCACCTATTCGGGACCAACTTAGAGTGCTCAACATTAGGAACCTACAAAAGTGCACACACACGGCTCAAGAGATTTGGACACAAGCACAAGCGGATAAAAAGGCATCTTTTTCCGGCCTAACACAACGTATGGTTCTAATCCTATGTCAAGTTCCTCTTCTACTACTGTGCGTTCATCTTCACAGTCTACTACCGCACCACCGACGCCGGCCAAACGTCCTAGTGCCCTGGCGCGTGTCAATCAACCTCCTCCGCATGGCACCACTACTTCCGAAGAAAGGGCTCGTGATCAAGTGTGTTTTAAGTGCCAAGGAATAGGTCATGTGCAGCGGGACTGCCCTAACAACAAGAGAGTACTCTTTTCCATCACTTCCGGCTATGAGTCATTTGAAGAAAACGACATCGATCCTGGTCCCGTGTTTGACGAGTACAATCCCGAGGACGCCGGCGATGACGACGGCTGATAGCATGCATTTAGGCTAGTTTAGATCATGTTTATTTCTCCTAATTAGGTTTGTTTTGCTTCTTTTTATTTTAGTTTTATTTGGTTTTCAGAGAATTCGTAGTGTTCGGAATCTACTCTTGTGTTTTTCTGATTTCAGGATCGTTTGGATGCGGTTTTGAAGATTACGAGCTATAGTGTGAAGATGTTCGAGTGGATGGCTCGAAGCGATGCTGCCAAGGTCGAAATACAAGTGACAATGAGAAGGCTTAACTAAGAGATCAATCGAGGGGAGTTCGAGACGACAACTCGGCCGAGCTAGTGAAGATGAAGGAAAACAGATCACAACTCGGTCCACAACTCGACCGAGTTGTGGATAGAGTCGTCGAAATAGATCACAACTCGGTGTACAACTCGACCGAGTTGTGGATAGAGTCGTCGAAACAGATCACAACTCGGTCCACAACTCGACCGAGTTGTGGATGGAGTCGTCGGAACAGGCCACAACTCGGGCCACAACTCGGCCGAGTTGTGGACCGTGTCAGCGGCGGCAAGTGGAAACTCGGCCCAGAACTCGACCGAGTTCTGGACCGAGTCAGGGTCCGTAACGGTTTTTTCTCACGTATCTGAAACGCCTATAACTTTTTTCCTATCAGATTTGTAGGGATTATGCGTTTTTGGGCAGGCTATACTCTCTAAATGCATACACTCTCTAAAAAAACCCTAGTTGTGTTTTGGTTTAGTTTTCTTGAAGATTGTTGAAGATTGGAGATTGTTCTTGGATTCAAACAAGTATTTCTCTTATTTCTATCTATTTGAATGATTTCTCTGATTCATATAATGTTTTTGATTGATTCTCCAAGCATGCTGGGCTAAACCCCTTTTATCTAGGGTTGGGGTGATCCCAAGAATGAATTGGTAGACTTGCAAATTGTGTTTGTCTGAATTGGTAGCATGAGTTCTTATTTGATTCAACTCTAGGGTTCATATTGCTATTGGTATATTATCAATTAGAATTCTATTAGGTTGAGTCTGAAAGGAGAAATCTAATGAATGAATTAGACAAGGTATGAATCTGAAAGAAGATTACTATTGTTGGAATTACTAAGAATTAAACCTCAATAAACTTGTTTGTTCTTGCGGAATTCTAAGTTATCATAGAAACTCTAGGTTATTCTGGAGTTAGCGGAGCACGAAAGTGAATGTTAACCCGATTTTATCCTAGATTCTAAGTGCTCAAGGGGTCTAAATTTGATTAGCTTTGCGCGACAGCGATTGTTAGTTGGAGTTTAGATACATCTACTATTGTCTGAAAGGAGTTAGTAGAGGTATTTGATAACTTACCGTCAAACGAGTTCATGCTATTCTAAGATAAACAGACATAAGTCTACCAAGGCATTGTTGTGGAGATCCTTAATCCTATATATTTTCCATCCTTTGAATTTAATTATATTTGCAATACTTATTTCTTAGTTTAATCAAACAAATCCTTCTCACGGCTTAGCTTACCAGTTTAGTTACAAAAGGTACTACATTGTCCTCGTGGGAACGACACTTGAACAGCTACAACTGACCTCATACACTTGTGGGTAGGTTTTTGTCACATCAAGTTTTTGGCGCCGTTACCGGGGACTATTGCTAGTATCAGTTGTATTCCCTACAACTGGTTCCACTAAGTCTTTTGTGTGTTTTGATCCTTTTCCTTTTGACTATGGTTTCAGGTTTGTTTTCTTCTAATGCGGAGAGTCCTGAGCGCTAATCTCAACGACTTTGATCCCGAACCTGAGCGTACTTTTCGCTTAAGAAGAAGGCAACAACATGAAATTAGAGTACAAGAGATGGCTGGTAGAGGGAATGGTGGCTTGTTGGGTAATGAAGATCAGCCACGTATGACTCTTGGTGATTATGTGATGCCCAATCACCGAGGTCAAGTTTCTGGTGTGGTTCGACCTCTAGTGCAAGCTCGTAACTTCGAGCTCAAACCTTCTTTGATCAACATGGTTCAACAGAATCAGTTTGGAGGGTTACCTTCTGAGAACCCGCACCTACATCTGGCCACTTTCACGGAGCTGATGGACACTGTGAAGATCCATGAAGTGAACCAAGATGCGCTCTTCCTGTGACCTTTTTCGTTCTCTCTACGAGATAGGGCCAAGGCTTGGTTCAAGGCCTTACCTCAAGGCTCTATTACCACTTGGGATGAGTTAGCCAAGGCATTTCTCAACAAGTACTTCCCGCCTAAAAGACAGCTGAGATGAGAAATCAAATTCTTGCTTTCAAGATGAAAGATGACGAGTCTCTTTATGAAGGTTGGGAGATATTTAAAGAGTTATTGATGTTGTGCCCTCATCACGGGCAAGAGAAATGGAACTTGCTACATGTCTTCTACAACGCTGTTGATAGTTCAACTCGACTAATTATTGATGCTCCAGCTGGTGGTAGAATTATGGCAATGGAGGTTGATGAAGCTTGGGATATGATTGAAAACACTGCTCAGCACTCTCATTATTACAGTGATGCTCGCTCAACTTCAAAGAAACCAGCAGGGATGTATGAGGTTCATTCTGAAACGCACCAACAAGCTCAAATGGATGCTTTGTCACAAGAGATCAAGAGGCTGAATTTGTTGGTTCAGAAGTCTCAAGGGAAGGGTGCAGGGTCATCCACTTAGGCTGCATCTGGTGTAGCTTGTCAGATTTGTGGAGAGGGTGACCATACTATTTCTTCATGTCAACTTTTTGCTGCTCAAGGTGACACCCAAGGAGAGGCAAACTACATGAACAACTTCAATCGGGGTCCTAGAAATGATCCATATTCCAACACATACAACCCCGGTTGGAGGAATCATCCCAATTTCTCATATGGGAACAACCAAGCTGCTCAAAGACAACCTCATGGGTTCCAACAAAGAGCTCCTCCACCTCAAAATCAAGAACATGCCCAACCGTCCGAGGATTCCAATCTTGACATGATAATGAAAGAGCTTCAGACCATGAGCAAGATATTGAAGAATCATGATAGCTTACATGCTCAGTATGCTTTGAATGCTCCTAGACCCCAAGGTCAGCTTCCAGGTCAAACTGTGGCAAATCCAAAAGGGAAAATCAATGTTGTATCCTTGAGGAGTGGGAGACAACTTGAAGATCCTAAGGATATGGATCTTAAGCAAAAGGGCAAGGCTGTTGAAGAGCCCGAAGAAGTAGTGATCCAAGAGAAGGAGCAAGAGGAAGTGCCCAAATATGTGCCACCCCCGCCTTTCAAGCCTCCTCTTCCTTTCCCACAAAGGAGGGCTCAAGCTCAGTTGGATCAACAATTTGGTAGATTTGTGGAGGTGTTGAAAAAGCTCTACATCAACATTCCCTTCACCGATGCTCTAAAGCAAATGCCAACATATGTGAAGTTCTTGAAGGAGATCCTCTCCAACAAGAGGAAGCTGGATGAGTACCAATCCGTTTCTTTGAGCCAAGAGTGCAATGCTCTCATTCAAAATAAATTACCTCCTAAGCTCGAAGATCCGGGAAGTTTCAGTGTTCCTATGGTGATTGGGAAGTGCACCTACCACGCCTTGTGTGATTTAGGGGCTAGTGTGAGTATTATTCCACTCTCTATATGCAAGAAGCTTGACTTGGGAGAGCCAAGACCGATAAAGATGACTCTCTTCATGGCTGATAGATCCACAACGCGTCTGGTAGGTATTTTGGAGGACATTCCCATCCAAATTGGTAAGTTCTACATTCATGTTGATTTCATTGTCCTAGATATTGAGGCTGATTTTCCTGTTCTAATTATATTGGGAAGACTCTTTCTAGCTACTGCAGGTACTCTTATTGATGTAAATCAGGGTGTTCTTTCCTTTACTATTGGGGATGAGAAAATTGAATTGAATTTTTCTAAAGCTATTAAATAGCCTGCTTTTGAGGATGATGTGTCCAGGTTAGATGTAGTTGATAATGCAACTCAGGAATCCTTGATGGCTGTTATTACTAAGGATCGTTTGGAGATTTGCTTGACGGAAAGTGTGACTCAAGCTGAAAATCTAGAGCTACTTGCTGATGTGCTCTTTGATTTGGAGTCCACTAAAGAGTTGCCTGAGGCCATGGTTGAGGCCCTTATAAGAGAAGACCTTATTCCTAAGGAGGAGACTAAAGAGGCACCAAAGGTGGAGTTGAAGCCACCTCCATCTAATTTGAGGTATGAGTTCCTTGGACCTAATTCAACCTATCCGGTGATTGTCAATGCTAGTTTAAGTGATTGTGAAATTGAGAAATAGTTGCATGAACTTAGATTGCATAGAAAAGCCATTGGATATTCTATTGATGATTTAAAAGGAATTAGTCCCTCAATGTGCATGCATAGGATTTTAATGGAAGATGATCATAAACCCTCCATTGAGCATCAAAGAAGACTTAATCCTATCATGAAAGAAGTAGTGAAAAAAGAAGTGCTGAAATTGTTAGATGCAGGCATTATTGATCCTATTTCTGATAGTGCATGGGTTAGTCCTGTTCATGTTATGCCTAAGAAAGGGGGAATGACTGTGGTGAAGAATGAAAAGATTGAATTGATTCCTACTAGGACAGTCATAGGTTGGAGGATGTGCATTGACTATAGGAAATTGAACAAAACCACTAGAAAAGATCATTTTCCACTTCCCTTCATTGATCAAATGCTAGAAAGGTTAGCCAAGCATTCACACTTTTGTTATTTGGATGGTTATAGTGAATTCTTTCAAATCCCTATTCATCCTGATGACCAGGAGAAGACCACTTTCACATGCCCCTATGGCACATTTGCATATAGGAGAATGCCATTTGGTTTATGTAATGCACCGGGTACCTTTCAAAGATGCATGATGGCTATATTTTCTGACTTGATTGAGGATATCATGGAGGTTTTCATGGATGATTTCTCTGTGTATGGTACTTCTTTTGGTGCTTGCTTGTCTAACTTGTCTCGAGTTTTGCAGCGGTGTGAGGAAGTAAATTTTGTATTGAATTCGGAAAAATGTCATTTCATGGTAAGTGAAGGAATTGTGTTAGGACACTTGGTTTCTAACCGTGGAATTGAGGTTGACAGGGCCAAGATTGAGATTATAGAGAAGATGCCACCTCCAACTTCGGTCAAGGGCATAAGAAGCTTTCTTGGACATGTTGGGTTCTATAGAAGGTTCATTAAGGATTTCTCCAAAATCTCCAAACCTCTTACTAACTTGCTCTTGAAGGATGTTTCCTTTGAATTTTCAAAGGAATGTCTGGATGCTTTTTGCAGGTTGAAGGAGGCTTTGATTTCAGCTCCTATCATGCAACCTCCTGATTGGGATCTTCCTTTTGAACTTATGTGTGATGCCAGCGATTATGTTGTAGGGGCTGTTCTAGGCCAAAGGAAGGACAATAAGCTACATGCTATCTACTATTCTAGTAGAACTCTTGATGAAGCTCAAGTGAATTATGCTACCACTGAGAAAGAGCTGCTTGCTATAGTATTTGCTTTTGAGAAGTTCATGTCCTATTTGGTGGGTGCCAAAGTTATTTTCTATACTGATCATGCTGCTATCAGGTATCTCTTGAGTAAGAAGGAGGCCAAGCCTAGACTGATTCATTGGATTCTTCTTCAAGAGTTTGACTTAGAGATTAGAGACAAAAAGGGCACAAAGAATTTGGTTGCTGATCACCTTTCTAGGTTGACTCAAGAGCAGTTGGAGTGCGCTAAAGATGAACCCCCTACTGATGATTCATTTCCTGACAACCATCTTTTCAGGGTCGCTAATGAAGTCTTGACTCTTGCAAATTCGAGGCTGCCATGGTTTGCTGATTTTTTCAACTACTTTGTTTGCAATGAATTACCTCCTAAGCTATCATTCCAACAGAAGAAGAAATTCATGTCAGATGTTCGACATTATTTTTGGGATGAGCCATTGCTTTTCAAGAGGTGTGCTGATGGAGTTATTAGAAGATGTATCCCTGAGGAAGAGGTAGAGAGTGTTATCTCTCATTGTCATTCTCTACCATGTGGAGGTCATGCTAGTTCCTCAAAGACAACCACCAAGATCTTGAATTCAGCTCTCTATTGGCCTTCTATGTTTAAGGATGTGCATCGTTTCATTGCTTCTTGTGATGCATGTCAGTGTACGGGGAACATTTCTAGGAGGAATGAGATGCCTCTTAATAACATCCAAGAGGTTGAGATTTTTGATGTATGGGGAGTTGATTTCATGGGACCTTTTCCGCCGTCCTACTCTAACAAATACATCCTTGTGGCGGTTGATTATGTGTCTAAGTGGGTTGAAGCTATTGCCTCTCCAACAAATGACTCAAGGGTGGTGTCTAAGTTCTTCAACAAAGTGATTTTTCCAAGATTTGGGACACCAAGAGTTGTGATTAGTGATGGAGGATCATATTTCATTGAGAAGAAGTTTGAGGCTATGCTGAAGAAGTATGGGGTAACACACAAGATTGCCACCCCATATCACCCTCAAACAAGTGGTCAAGTTGAGGTTTCAAACCGGGAGATCAAGAGTATCTTGGAGAAGACGGTTTCCCGATCCCGAAAGGATTGGTCTATGAAGCTTGATGATGCTCTTTGGGCTTATAGTACAACATTCAAAACTCCTATTGGCACTACACCGTTCCGGCTAGTGTATGGGAAGTCTTGTCATCTCCCGGTCGAGTTAGAGCATAAAGCTTATTGGGCGATTAAATTGTTCAACTATGACATGAAAGCAGCCGGTGAGAAGAGGATGTTGCAATTGCAAGAGTTGGAGGAGTTGAGGTTGGATGCTTATGAGAATGCTCGGATCTACAAGGAGAGAACTAAGAGATGGCATGACAAGCATATTGTGCCTAGAGTTTCATGAAGATGATCTTGTCTTGCTATTCAACTCTCGGTTGAGACTCTTTCCGGGCAAGCTAAGATCGAGATGGAGTGGTCCGTTCCAAGTGCGAAAGGTGTACCCACATGGTGCAATTGAGATATGGAGCGAAGAGACGGGACAATTCAAGGTGAATGGACAACGCTTAAAGAAATACATCGTCGATGGTCCATTTGAGAAGGTTGCTTCTCTCTATCTTGACCCGAGCCACTAGGAAGGTATGAAAGGTCAAGCTAATGACCCTAAACAAGGGCTGCATGGGAGGCAACCCATCAGGTATGTTTTCTTCTTCTAAAAAAAAAGGGAAAGCTTCAGCAAACTCGGGAAACTCGGTCAAGTTTTCGACCGAGTTGTCCCGACACAAAGAAACTCGGGCCAGAACTCGACCGAGTTCTGGACCGAGTTTCGATCTGTCCGATGCCTTCAAAAAAATTAAAAAAATGCCAGAACTCGGTCTGAGTTCCTATTTCCCTTCCTTCTTTCTTTCTCCCTTTCCTTAACCCTATTTCCCAGCCCTTTCCCCACCTCCACTCCGTGCCTCGTCACTATTCTCCCGCCGATGTGCTGCCCGCCGCTGCTTCTCCTCCGTGCGCCATTGCCGCTACCCCCTTCTCTCACTGCCTTATCTCCTCTCCTCCAGCATCCATCAACTCCGATCGCTGCTCCGCCAGCCCGCAAACCACCTCGCACCCATACGGCGAGCACCAATCGCCACCACCATTGCTGAACCTTCTCCCTTGCTCCGGCCGCCTACGCTGCCACACCGGCCCCCCCTAGCAGCCACCACACCCTTTGAAGACTTGATTTGGTACAATTTCTCCCCTTTTTGGCTTAATTGATTTCTAGGGTTTTAATGCTAAATTGATGAAACTGCTTGCTTTGGGGATGAATATTGGTTAAATTGAGGGTATTTGCTGGTTAGATTACCTTGATTTGTGCCTTTACTTTGCTAGACAAAATTTTATGCGCGGGAATTTTGTGTCAAGTTGAACTTTGAGTTGAATTTGTCGTTTTGTCCACGTGTAAAATCATTATCTAGCTTTATTTTAATTTCTTGTGGGGCTTTGTTGGCAAACTTTGTGCTATTGTTGTTGGTCGTCCTTGCCGAGACGACGTATTTGTGGTTTTGCCTTGCCTTGGTGTTGCTTGTCTCTTTGTGTGTAGGTACCCGGATTTGAGCCATGTCTTCCAAAAGACAAAAGAAAGCGTCTGCGTCCTCCTCTAGGCCTCTTCCTCCTCCTCCTTGTGTTGGGGAGGACTCTCCCGAGTCCCTTGATATCAACTTCACATTGCAAAAGCACATCTCTCAGTTCGAGCTTATCAAGAAGAGGAAGTTGATCCCCACTCGATATCTTGATTTTGAGTTGCTAGATGCTTTGGGTATCCGGGCTGATATTGAGTGGTTGGCCGGGCGTTTGGGTTGGACAGATTTCCTTCATCTTCAGGAGCCTACATATAAGGGCCTCACTCTGACTCCCAGGTCATGAAAGGCCAAAGATGCTCAGAGGGGCTTTGCAGATTCCGCCTTGGGAACACTGACAGGGAACTATATTTGGAAACTGCTAATGCGATATTCGATTTTCCTGTCGTCACAGATGAGTGGGTTCCTCGGGGAGAGAGCAGAGCTACTTTCTGTTGCACTGGGGAGTTCTGGCAAGAGATTGGATTAGGGACCTATGATGCTACAAGGACAAAGGCCTCAAGCATTAGCAATCCGGCCCTTCGAATTTTTCATCGGTTCATGGCACACACTATTTTTGGCCGCGGTGATGGTGGCGAGAACAGTGCCACCAGGAAAGAGGTCATAGTCCTTTGCGCGGCCTTGTATGCCCATGCCATCAATTCTGCTGGTTTCATGATGGTTCATTTGAATTTGGTGAGCCATAAGGCGGCTGGTGATATAGCTATAGGTGGGTTGGTGACTCGCTTAGCTCGGCATTTCCACATTAATTTGGACGGACGTTGTGATGGTATTCCCCCATAGCCTATTGGCTTTGCGTTGCTCAATAATATGAAGTTGCTTTACCAGTATCATAACACTTGGTATTGGGCACTTCCATCGAGTGGGCAACTACTCCATCTCCCTAATCCCGAGCGGACCTCGCTCCAACAACGGGCAAATTGGAAAGTCGCTCTTCTTTGCTATGATCCCTCTCATGACCAGTTGAAGGTTGGTCCACCCGCCCCAATGAACGATCCCATGGAAGACGAAGAAGCGGGCGATGAGGAGGATGATGATGATGAGTACGACCCAGCTGTTGCGGGTCCACATGGCCGTGATCCGCACTTGTACGCTTTGATTGAGTCTATGCAGCAGGAAATGACTGCCCGGTTTTCAACATTGAATACCCGCATCGACCAATTGAGTGATAAGTTTGATGACTGGCGCGCTTCCGGGTGGCAACCCGAACCTCCACCACCTCCACAAGAGTAGTTTCATTGTGAATACTTTCTCTTCCTTAACTTTTACTCTCTACATTGGGGGAAATGTAGGTTTTAAGCTTGGGGGAGGGGAGTATTTTCATTTTGCATTGCATGTAGTTTGCATGATTAGTTGCATTTTTTCTTGCATTTGAATTTTTGTGCTAGTTTCCCTTTTGTGTTAGTTGCATATTTGCCCTGCTTGATCCTTTGTGGGTTCTTATAACAGTACATGTACCATGAATCCTCTTAATATGCTTTAGCTGTTAATATTGCAACCGCATGGTGGATGTGATATGATTGATCAAACCTATGACAATGACCTGAGCATGTGGACTTTGACTAAGATACGTTAGAACCGACACTCTAGACAAAATGTCATGGTGAGCTTGTTGGCCTTCCTTGGACTACATTTGCAAAAGTCCTCTCGTTTTCTTCATGTGTGTGAAGTCTCTTTGTGTGCTAACTCTAGAACTTGCATTAATATCTTCTTTGAGGCCACGCTCACGACTTATGCACATGACATTAATAGGATTGAGGCATTGTTTTTATTAACCCTTTTCATCATTGGCCACCCTATTCATGTATCCTTTGCTTGAAGCCCGTTGTGCCTTATTGCATTTTCTTTGGAAGCTCCACAAAAGCATACCGAGCCCATAAGTTCATCCTTCTCATCCGGGGATTAGGATAGTTGAATTGTTGTTGCTAGAGTGGATTTTAGCCAAGCTTGGGGGAGGTTACATATATGGTGGTTAGAAATGTGTATAAATTTGTAATGTGTCTCCTTTCCTTGTTTCTTCTTAGGCTTCTTCTTTTGAAAAAAAAAACAAAAAAAAAATAAAAAGAAGAAGAAGCAATCAAATAAAAGGAAGGAGACCATATCATATGTAAGGGTTAAGTTGTTTGGGTTTGAAGGTTGAAATTCAATTAAAGGTTATTTTCGCTTGGTGTTGTCTTGGTAAGATCCTCTTCCCCGGATTTAGCTCCTCATGGCCTAAATATTCCTATGCCTTATGTTATACCTTGGCCCCATTACAACCTTGGAAAAGCCCTCGTGATTTTTGTTGTGTTCATGGTCTTTACTGGTGGAGATTAAGAACACTGTTGCAAGCTTATGGTAGTTAGCATTCAAAGTTGATAATTGATATTGAGTGAAACACATGCCTAAACACATGAGTGTGAGTGACTTGTTTTTTATTCTGGTGAGGTCTAGAGGGGAGGAATTGATTGTACTCTTGTCATTGATTGAGAAGCATGCTAGGACGGAATTTGTCGTTTGTTTGGCCTTTCATGGTTATTGTTCATATGTCTTTTGGATAGAAACAGCTGTTGCATAATCTGTGGACTCATCGTCATGTACTTGCTTGGGACAAGCAAGGTTCAAGCTTGGGGGATTTTGATAGCATGCATTTAGGCTAGTTTAGATCATGTTTATTTCTCCTAATTATGTTTGTTTTGCTTCTTTTTATTTTAGTTTTATTTGGTTTTCATAGAATTCGTAGTGTTCGGAATCTACTCTTGTGTTTTTCTGATTTTAGGATCGTTTGGAGGCGGTTTTGAAGATTACGAGCTATAGTGTGAAGATGTTCGAGTGGATGGCTTGAAGTGATGGTGCCAAGGTCGAAATACAAGTGACAAGGAGAAGGCTTAACTAAGAGATCAATCGAGGGGAGTTCGAGACGACAACTCGACCGAGCGAGTGAAGATGAAGGAAAACAGATCACAACTCGGTCCACAACTCGACCGAGTTGTGGATAGAGTCGTCGAAACATATCACAACTCGGTCCACAACTCGACCGAGTTGTGGATGGAGTCGTCGGAACAGGCCATAACTCGGCCGAGTTGTGGACCGTGTCAGCGGCGGCAAGTGGAAACTCGGCCCAGAACTCGACCGAGTTCTGGACCGAGTCAGGGTCTGTAACGGTTTTTTCTCACGTATCTAAAACGCCTATAACTCTTTTTCTATCAGATTTGTGTGGATTATGCATTTTTGGGCAGGCTATACTCTCTGAACGTAGACACTCTCTAAAAAAACCCTAGTTGTGTTTTTGTTGAGTTTTCTTGAAGATTGTTGAAGATTGGAGATTGTTCTTGGATTTAAACAAGTATTTCTCTTCTTTTTATCTATTTGAATGATTTCTCTGATTCATATAATGTTTTTGATTGATTCTCCAAGCATGATGGGCTAAACCCCTTTTATCTAGGGTTAGGGTGATCCCAAGAATGAATTAGTAGACTTGCAAATTATGTTTGTCTGAATTGGTAGCATGAGTTCTTATTTGATTCAATTCTAGGGTTCATATAGCTATTGGTATATTATCAATTAGAATTCTATTAGGTTGAGTCTGAAAGGAGAAACCTAATGAATGAATTAGACAAGGTATGAGTCTGAAAGGAAATTACTATTGTTGGAATTACTAAGAATTGAACCTGAATAAACTTGTTTGTTCTTGCGGAGTTCTAAGTTATCATAGAAACTCTAGGTTAGTCTGGAATTAGCGGAGCACGAAAGTGAATGTTAACCCGGTTTTATCCTAGATTCTAAGTGCTCAAGGGGTCTAAATTTGATTAGCTTTGCGCAACAGCGATTGTTAGTTGGAGTTTAGATACATCTACTATTGTCTGAAAGGAGTTAGTAGAGGTATTTGATAACTTACCGTCAAACGAGTTCATGCTATTCTAAGATAAACACACATAAGTTTACCAAGGCATTGTTGTGGGGATCCTTAATCCTAGATATTTTCCATCCTTCGAATTTACTTATATTTGCAATACTTATTTCTTAGTTTAATAAAACAAATTTTTCTCACGGCTTAGCTTACGAGTTTAGTTACAAAAGGTACTACATTGTCCTCGTGGGAACTACACTTGAACAGCTACAACTGACTCCATACACTTGTGGGTAGGTTTTTGCCACATCAACGGCTATGTTTGCAGTCCCATGGATGAGCATGGCACCGTGCCTCTTAGTCTACTCACAAGACGTGTCCTCACCTCCAAAGAAGGTACATCATTGGACCAACGCGAGAATCTCTTCCATACTAAGTGTGCAGTCCAAGGTGCTTCTTTGAGTGTGATCATAGATGGTGGGAGTTGTTGCAATATCATCAATGAAAAGGTGATTGATAAGCACTACTTTGTAGGGCTTAACTAAGAGTTATTAGAGGGTTTTATTGGTGCCATTCGGGTAGATTTAGACACATTCTTGTGCATGGCGTTTGGGGGCGAAGTCTGGTGTTTTTGGGGGTGTATGAGCTATTTTGGATATCATAGGAGACACTGAGGAAGGAAGCCACCAAAAGAAGACGCCAAGGAAGCCACCAAAAGAAGAAGCCAAGGAGTGAAGGCCGAGCATTAACCGCGACCGCGGGCAAGGGTGCCGCGATCGCGGTTCCTCGGGCAAGTCGAGAGTTTTCCGCAGGCGCGGAGGAATGTGAAGAGCGCGGAGCCACAAGAGGCCGCGATCGCGGTAAATGGGCCGCGATCGCGGGTCATCGACGCTGGAAGTTCTGACTTTTCCCGAGTCTATCTTTTCTAATTTCTTTTCTTATTTTTCCATTTTATTTCGTTTCTTTTCTTATTGGGCTTAGGAACTTGTTAGGCCCATATTAGTTCTCTTTTCTATTTAACCTAGGAAGAGAGCTCATTCTAGAGAGACTCTCATATCAGGTTTTAGTTTTACATCATTGTTGTTTTCTCAAGACTATGGAAGGCTAAGCACTTTTGCTTAGTCTGGAAATGGAAGCTTATGTTTTGATTATTGGTTGTGAGGTTATGTTCCATTTCTTAATTCCTATTGATCTATATCTCTTCTCTTAAGCAGAATATCATTGAATAATTATTGATTTGTCTAGACAGGCCATCTAGGTTTATTGATTGTTACTCATATTGCTATGACTAGGAAACTGTTGGGCTAACGTCCTGGTCTAGAGTGGCAAGCATAGGTTTTATTTGCTTTGGTGGATTTTATCTATGTAGAGATTTGATTACATGTTGAATGCTTCTGGTTGAGGTGTTATGTGTATCCTGGTTAATTCTTATATTCATTGCTGCCTTTGGGTTGAATCACTAGTGGTGCTAGGGTTATTCATTGGTAAGGGTTCTTAGGGATGGTTTCCTTATTAATCTACACAAGATCGGGACAGGAATAATCATAGGAAGGAATTGGAAGTAATCTAGGATCAACCAACCAAAACTTAAGTGGAAATTGCCTGGCTAAGTGTTTTCTCACATTTGATTGCATACTATTTATTCTGTTTTATTTTCTACTTGATTAAAACCTCAAAAAAAAAACTTTTGTTACTATTGTTCGATTGGTATTCAATTTGTGACAGGAATATAGACGCTTGTGATTCTCTTGGGATTTCGACCCTTGCTTGCTTACTATACTAGTTTGGAAGTTGAGGTTTACTTTGATTTGGCATAACGACCTTAGGCCACGTCAGTGATCAAGCACTTCAAGTTCGAGACGACTCCACACCCGCAACCTTATAGCCTCCAGTGGATCTCGGAAGGCGAGGATACCAATGTTGTCAAGCATCAATGTACAATAAATTTCAGCATTGGGTATTACAAGGACTCGGTGCTATGTGATGTAGTTCCTATGGATTCCACACATCTTCTCTTAAGGCGACCTTGGAAATTTGACAAGCGAGTCCTTCATGATGGTTTCCTCAACAACTATGTCTTCATGCACAATGGACGAAAGGTAACCTTACTTCTTATGAGTTGTAAGGAGATCTTACAAGACCAAGTCGAAAGGAACCGAGCCAAGGCTTTCGAGCAAGCCAAGAATGATGCCGCCAATGCTCAAGGTGACAAGGGTGACATGCCATCTAAACCCGGTCGTGATAAGTCCACTAAAGCCGCGGCCAGCCAGTCTCCGATGCCTCCACAGCCCGACATTCAAGGCAAATGCGAGAACCGGCTTCTCTTAGCCTGGACCTGGGATGTCTCTCCAATTATTCAGGGATGTCTTCCTTGCTTTTTACTTGTTCATTTCACGTGTCTATTAAATGTTAAGGATTTGATTGATTTACCCCCTGCGGTCTCTACTCTTTTGCAGGAATTTGAGGATGTTATGCCCGAAGAATTGCCTGAAAGATTGCCACCAATCCGAGGGATAGAGCACCAAATCGACTTTGTGCCAGGCGCGTCTTTGCCCAACCGAGCTGCATACCATGCGAGCCCGGAAGAGACCAAGGAGTTGTCGAGGCAAGTGCAAGAGTTGATGGACAAGGGCTACGTCCGATAGAGCTTAAGCCCCTGCGTCGTGCCGGTCATCTTAGTGCCTAAGAAGAATGGTACTTGGTGTATGTATGTTGATTATAGAGCCATCAACCAAATCATGGTGAAGTATCACCACCCTATTCCTAGACTTGATGATATGCTTAATGAATTGCATGGTGCTACTTTGTTTTCTACGATTGATCTTAAGAGTGGTTACCATAAAATTAGGATGCATGAGGGTGATGAAAGGAAAACTTCATTTAAGACTAAGTATGGCCTTTATGAGTGGTTGGTGATGCCTTTTGGCCTTACTAATGCTCCTAGCACTTTTATGAGACTTATGAATCATGTTTTAAGGGCTTACTTAGGAAAATTTGTAGTTGTCTACTTTGATGATATCCTTGTTTATAGCAAGACCTTAGATGAGCATGTTATACATCTTAGGAAAGTTTTAGAATGTCTTAGGAAAGAGAAACTTTATGCTAACTTAGGTAAATGTTCTTTTTGCTCGGAGTCTACTATTTTCCTTGGTTTTGTTGTTAGCAAGGATGGATTGAAGGTCGACCAAGAGAAGGTGCGCGCCATTGAAGAGTGGCCACGGCCTACTACACCGACTGTGATTCGATCTTTCTTAGGCTTGGCTGGCTTCTACCGTCGGTTTATGCATGATTTCTCCACCATTGCAGCCCCGTTACATGAGCTAACCAAGAAGGTTGCATCCATAGAGTGGACGGATGCCCATGAGCTTGCATTTGTCACTTTGAAGGACTGTCTTAGCCACGCCCCTTTCCTGCAATTACCGGACTTCTCCAAGACCTTTGAAGTGGAGTGTGACGCCTCTCACCATGGCATCGGAGGTGTTTTACTACAAGACTGTTGTCCCATTGCTTACTTTAGTGAGAAGCTCACCGAATCCCAACTCAACTACCCCACGTATGACAAGGAGCTCTATGCTCTTATTCGGGTGTTGAAGACTTGGCAACACTATCTTTGGCCCAAGGAGTTTGTCATACACTCGGACCATGAGGCTCTGAAGTACTTGAAGGGACAATACAACCTCAGCCGGTGCCATGCAAGATGGGTGGAGTTCATGGAGACCTTTCCCTATGTGGTCAAGTACAAGAAAGGTAAGAAAAATGTGGTTGCTGACGCCCTTTCTCGAAGGTATGTCTTTCTTACTCAACTTGATGCTTCTATCTTAGGCTTTTCCTTGATCAAAGAAGTGTATATGCATGATGATGAATTTGCTGAAAATTTTAAAACATGCATGGAAAAAGGAGAGTCTAATAAGTTCTATGTTGATAATGGCTACCTATTTAAGGCTGGGAAACTATGTATCCCAAAAACGTCTATACGTAGGTTGTTAATTCAAGAAGCTCATGAAAGTAGAGGACATTTTGATATTCCTAAGACTTTGGCTGCATTAAGGGAACATTTGTATTGGCCTAAAATGATGCATCATGTTACTCAATATTGCAAGGCTTGTGTTACTTGTGTGCATGCTAAGTCTAGGTTGAGTCCCCAAGGTTTATATACCCATTTGCCTATTCCTAATGTCCCATGGGAGGATATTAGTATGGACTTTATAACTGGTTTGCCTTTGTCTAAGAAGGGGAGGGACTCGATATTTGTTGTTGTTGATCGGTTTTCTAAGATGGCTCACTTTATTGCATGCAAGACTACTAATAATGCTTTTGAGATTGCTTCTTTATTTTTTGAGCATGTTGTTAGGATGCATGGTAATCCTAGGAGTATAGTGTCCGATCGTGATGATAAGTTTGTGAGTTATTTTTGGAAATCTTTATGGGCCAAGTTGGGGACTAAGTTGTTATTTTCTACTAGTTATCATCCCCAAACGGACGGCCAAAAGGAGGTCACTAATAGGACTTTAGGTGCTTTATTACATACTATGTTAAAGTCTAACCTCCGCAAGTGGGAAGAGTGCTTGCCTTTTGTTGAGTTTGCTTATAACAAGTCCATGCACTCGGCGACACAGTTGAGCCCATTTCAGGTTCTCTACGGCATCAATCCCCACACGCCTTTGGATCTTGTACCGAGGCCCTTGATGAACAAGGAGAGTGTCAAGGGTGTGGAGCATGCGTACATGGTGAAGGCGCTGCATGAGAGGACCAAGACGCAGCTGGAGAAGAAGGCCGCGCAGACCGCTCGTCAGCGCAACGCAAGCCGGCGTGTCGTGGAATTTGACGCCGGAGACTTGGTGTGGGTGCACTTGCGTCACGATCGCTTTCCATTGAAGTGATGCCACAAGTTGGATGCTAGAGGTGATGGTCCATTTTAGGTGCTACAATGCCTTGGTGTCAATGCCTACCGCTTGGATTTGCTCGATGACTATGGTGCGCATCCTACCTTCAACGTCGCTGATATTTCTCCATATACACCTCCTGCTTTTTCCGATGAGGACGAAGCGGGGATGCTTCGCTGCCAAGAATGGGAGATTGATAGCTCCATGACCCCCTCAATGACGGCGAAGGACGAATAGGAAGCAATGGAAGTGCAATCCAACAGCCCGGTGACTAGAGCTCGTGCAAGGGCGATGGAACGAGCAACTCAATCTATAGTCACCCGGAGTTATGCAGGTTACTCAGCGTCAATAAATCCTAAATGGGTCCTCCTCTTGACATATAAAGGGTTGAGCGACACCTCGCCCTAATTCAGCCCTCACGGCGCCGATGATGCCTTGCCGATGGTCACGGTCGTCCGAGACTTGCCTTAAGTCTCGCCTATCTTTTATCTAGCTTTCTTTCCTAATTTATTTAGACTATTTTAGCTAGTTTTCGTTCAGGTTGGGCGTTCCCCTTATGTGTTTTGGGCCGACCCACTTTTTGGTGTTTATTAGTTAGACTAATTTCCTTACTCGGTTTTGTCTAGACTATTTAAACCTTCTTTCATTCATTAATGAGATCATGTTGATTTGAGTTGTTAAGTTGAGTTATCTCCTTCCTTGAATCCTAACATCAACCCCTACGATCCCTAGGATCTAAACTACCCCGTAGCTCATCGCTTCGAGCATTTATCCAACGTTCCTCTGGCAAACATCTTGATCATCTCTTGATCGTAATTTGTCCATCACTTTGGACGTGTGGAGATCATCACTTTGGTCTAGTTCTCTACGTGAAAAGGCAATCTCTTTAGCCTTAGAAGATACCATCTCCTTGGCAAGTTAGAAGAGACGAAGAAAGGCTTGTTCAACGTTAAAGATCCTATCTAGCAATGACGTTTTCAAGGGTCGTTCGCATCATTATGCGTGTGTCTTGATTCTGACTCTTAAAGGTGTTCGAATGGGTGGTTCTCATAGCTTTCCATGGTCTTAATTCCTCAATCAAGATATTGTTTGTGCCCGGGTTAAGCAATATTGGGAATAATTATTTCCTAAATATAATCAAGATATTGTCTTTGCAAGTTTATTCCAAAGTTCCTAGTTGCAATCGACTTTAGGGGATGCGACAATAACGCTCGATTTTGGGGCAAAGCAGAGGCTAGTGTCGTTGGGTTCGTGGTGCTATAAATTTTTTTCGGCAATGGAGCGCGGCGGCTGGGATCCTCTAATGGCATTAGAAGAACTCTTCAAAGTCCCCGATTTTTTGTGCACAACATGGGCAAGTTCATAGATGCTTTGATGTCGTTCGGACATGGTTTGAAACGATTAAAGAGTTGAGTTCAACTATATCAAACATGAGGAAGACGATGGTGTGAACATATTGTGGATTAAATCGCTGGAAAAGAGTCTTTCTTGGGGTTGAACAAGGCTTGGCGGTGGGGGTTGACATACTTAATTGTTGATCCCATTGTGCGAGATGAACTTAGTTGGGCATTTTCATAGTGCAATTTTACAGATTATAGTGGTGTAAACCGGTTGAGTTGTCTTCATCTTGTAGTAAGATCAAAGGTAGATTACTTGAGCTTGAGGGAAATCTGTGAACCATCTCTCTTTAAGGTGATTGGACCAAGCTTGTGGATGTTGGGTTTGCTGGAATTTTTCAAAAAGTGGAATAACTAATTTTTGGGGTTTAAGATTTCGGGTTTGTAATTTTATCTTTTATCCATAACTTCCGGTATCTATCCGTTCTTTATCTTTGTTGATTTGATTTTGGATATCTTATCTTTACAATTAATTGAGCCCAAGATTTGCTATCCCTAACCGAATTCCCCCCCATAAAAAGAGATGGTTTTTCAGCCTTTGAGAACACACAAGAAATTTCGGCCCACTCTAAAAAGTTTTGGTTTTGGTTATAAGCATACCCGGTGATTCCAACTCGCCTTTGGCGAGTGCACGCGATCGTTGGGTGCTGTGTGATCCTTGGGGGCGACGCCTTGTCTGACTTTACACATGGGTCAAGGCGAAATCGCTTCTAAGGCAGTGGACATCATACTATTCCACAACAACATTTTCAAAGCGGTTTTTCGTCTATTCAAGTAAGCTTTTGTTTCGGGGTTTATCTGGTTTCTACTAACAATTTAGAAGCGATTTTTACTTGTTAGAATCCAGTATGGCAGTGACGATTGATTGGTTAGAGAAAGAGATAGGAATTGATGAGCCAGAATAACTAGTTGGTCGTGTTTCTGATATACTCAATCCTGTTTGTGCGAGAACCAATTCGACATTTTTCATGTCAAAAGAGCTTATCGTTGAATGAGAAAGTCAAGCCATGGGGTTCAGAAAAAATATCTTTGTGTTGCTGTTGGGTTTATGATCCATTGCTTGGATCTGAAGCGGGAAAAAGATGAGAGTTTTGATGACCCATAACCCATTCCCGTAATTGATACGCTCTAGTTGCTTGAAAGCGGTCTTCCAATCTCAGGGGGTTCATTCAGGTTCAGGTGGTTTATTCAAGTTGAGACGAGAGTATCAAAAATTGGAATTTTAGGCGGAAAGATGAAGATTGAGAATTTGTGTACTACTAGTTTTCTCAAGTGGCAGCGACCAGAAGGAGCGTCGGAGGTAGTGAACTTAGCTTCCTCGACGGCCTCAATGAATTGCTCGGCAAAGGAGATTTTCTGGTGGAGAAGACGCTCGAAAGGTTTGTGGTTTGAAATCCGGAGGACATCGACGGCGTCACGCTATCTGTATCGCCGATGAGTGATACGCTCTACTTTGTAGTGCGTAACTAGGAGTTGTTACCGGAGTTTAAGGTACCATTTATATGTGTTTAGGACACAATGTAGGAGAATGGAGTTTTGGAGAAGAAGTGTTGATTTGGTGGTTTTGAGTGCTTAAATGAAGACTTAAGGAGATGAAGGCGAAGCCACAAGAGAAGACCGCAAGCGAGAAGAAGAAGACACTGCAGAAGCCAAACCGCGGGAGCGGAAGCCATGCCGCGATCGCGGAAATACCACAGAAGCAGCGAGAGACCCAGAGACCAATCCACGGGCGCGGAAATTATTCCGCGGTCGCGGTTACTATTCACACGCGGAGCCCGTTTCGGGATTATTCGTCCGAGTTTCATGTTACTTTATTCCTTTTTATTTTATTTCTTTTATTTCGTTTAATTTCCTTTTATGATATTATTTCTTATCTTAAGATTAGGGTTTGCTAGGTTTATATTTTTTCTTAGTTAGCAGCCTTTTCATAATTCAGTCAGACATTATCATTCAGTTTTTCCCTTAGAGTTTTATGCTTTGAAGACTATGAAGAACTAAGTAACCTTTGCTTAGTCCGACGATTGAAGCCTTCATTTGTATTTGGTTGTGAGATTATAACTCTATTTCCTTTCCTTTGATTATATTAATTCTCTTTGAGCTTCATCCCATTGATTCTTGCTGATTTGACTAGTCTGATCATCTAGTTGATATTAGTGATTATCTATTGCTAGGGTTTGGGTATTTCTAGTTGAGATCCCTTATCTTGTGTAACAATCGCAATTTACAGGAACTAGTTGTGAATGTTTATTGTGAAGAGAATTGATTACATGTTGAGTACTGACTAGTTGTTAAGTATTACATGTATCCTGGTTAATTCCTATGCTTACTGTTGCCGTTAGATTGAATCTTGATAGTTTCTTGATTGTTTAATGGTAAGTATTTTCAGGGCTAGTTGACCTGTCTATATACATAAGATCGGGACAGGAATATTCATTGGTAGGAATTGGAGATAATATAGGATCAACCAATCAAACTGAAGTGTGGATATTTGTCTGGCTAAGTTACTTCTCACCCATTAATTACATCTTTTGCTTTGATTTACTTTGTTTACTTGATACAAACCAAAATAAAAACTTTTGTTACCATTGGCATACAACTTTTGCATTTAGGAAGATTGCTTACCTCCATGTGGGATCGATCCTTATTTATCATACTACATTATTTAGGTTTTTGAGGTTTACTTTGATAGGAATCATGACTTTAGCCTCATCAATGAGCGATGAGAGGAACTAAGCAGCGTCGGAAACCGCCGACGATGACGCAAAATTGATGGTGGTAGATGGTTCTGTAGGGATTTAGATGGTTAAAGCGGAATTTCAGGAAAACGTTTCTCCTAACATCTAACCAAGGATCTCATGCATAAACTAAATAGATCATAGATAAGAAGAATTAATTACCTCTTGTTGCGTATTTGAATCTTCCTGGAATGGGGAGATTAGAGCCTCAAGTGTGACTCCTCTAGTTGGTCCACCCGAGTATGGATCTGGATCGCCTAGGGCTTGATTGCTAGAACGAGGAACGAAGGCGAATGAGGGAGAAATCCAGGGAGAGAGGAGGCAGCCGTGTGGTTGTGTATGTGTTAGGGTTTTCTCCTAGAAAGCCCTCCTTTTATAATACCATATGTAGATATATTATTTCCTAAATTAATATATCTTTTATTATTAGTAATAACTCTTTATTCCTAATAAGCCTTATCTCCCAAATTATATCATATATAACTTTATATCATATACTTTATAAAATATGTCTCCCAATAAACTAATCCAGTCCATAAACTCTAAGGGTGTGACCTCATAAGACCCGGTAATAATAGCAATAGACTTTGTAACATATAGTCCATAAATCACAGTTGGCTTTTAGCAAAGCACTATGACTATCTAAGATAACCGGATTATGAATCTCCATAAATGGTCCCACTTCATAATTAGTAATTGCACCTTTGATTAAAGGACAGAATTCCTTCAATCTCCCACTTGTCCTTAAAACAAGTGTGCAATGTTAAAATTCCTTTGTCACTTAGTGTCTTATTTGACTATATGATGAAACTCATCTTTACCGCCAAATACGTTTCTTGAACTCTTGAGATCAAATTGTTAGTACAAATGATTACTAATAATCCATTTGAGCATGGCCATGCGTTTTCACAATTCTCACTCTTCAAGTGGCCGAGACACCAATCCTTTCCAAATGTATCATGGTATACACGGAATAGGAGGACATATTCAATCTTGTAAGACTACACCTCCCACTCAACTTTTGGCAATCCCAATCACTGCTTTTATAAATGTTTGTTACGGTTAGCGTTTGACAGCGTCAAAGACATACCAGCAGTCAAATGATAACTATATCATACTCATGTCTAAGGAACTCACTAATCATGAATAATCCTAGAACTTCGCAGTAAAGTCCCGAGGAATCCTAAGATCGGTATGTCCGATATGTATCGGTATACACATCTATGTAATCGATTAGACATCTCTATGTCCCTATAACACATGAAACCCGGTGTTATCAATCAATCTCACAATATGGTCTTTTGATTAAGTCATTTGTATCCAAGTTAACGACTTAGACCATGGACTTCTAACAATTTTATAATTTCAGTTCACTTAATGGGGTTTCATTCACCAAAACAGTTTTGATGAGCCCATTTGATAATTATTAAATTGTTTGGATACTTTATCTAATCCCAAACAATGATTAAATAATAATATGAAACTCATATAAAAGTCAAGCATAAATGTCTGTGATAACAATAAACAAGGTTTATCAAAAAACAAACAATGTCTCAAAAGAACTCTCTAATGTGCTTGAGCCCCTTGGCCCGGGTGTGACTGTCATGCTTGGGCCTAGGCATGGGCTTGATCAAAGGATCAGCAATGTTGTCGTCTATGTGCACTTTGCACATCCTCACGTCTCCTCTATCAACATAGTGTATGATCATGTGGTACTTTCGTAGAACATGTCTGGATTTCGAGCTCTTCCAGCTGACGGCTCCTCCATTCAGAATGAAGACATATCCAGAATGATATTCAAAATCATCTATGTCTATCTAGAAACTTGCATCAGTATAGCCCTTAACGACCAGCTCGTCATCACCTCCAAATACCAAGAGATCATCCCTAGTCCTTCTCAAGTACTTTAGAATGTTCTTGGCTGCACTCCGATGTGCATCACTCGGGTTTGATTGGTAACTGCTACACATACTCAAAGCATATGCAATATCTGGGCGAGTACAAGTCATTGCATACATGATGGATCCTATGTGTTAGGAAACGGAACTCGGGAACCTCAGTTCCTATGAGAGTTCCTTTCCTCAGTTTCTCTACTTTTGAAGATGACAAATACTTTGATACTAATGTTTTATCTCAAAGATGTGTTTAGAGGAACCACAGGATAGTTACTGAAACTATGGAAGCCAAACAAGATAAGGAAACCAAGCAGGCAAGCCAAAGGAACCCAGGTGTGCCCAGAAATGCAACATGTGACTTTGTGTTTCTCGAGAAATCTGGGAACACCAAACCTCGGACAAAAGGAGGTGAAAGTGACTTGAGAGAAACTTCCAAAAGCCTGCCACCATCCAAGAGCAAGACTCCAAGATGCCTAGAACAATGAACCTCGGACAGAGAAAGGTGAAAGCGACATGACATGGAACCTGTCGCTGTCCAGAAGACAGTTCCCAAGTGCCCAGATTGTTGAACCTCGAAAGAAGGAAGCTGGAGAACGACTTGGCTGAAGTAGTTGACTAACCTAGAAGGATTCTGAGCTGCCTAGGTTGTTTGCATATGTCAAAGACAACGTGGACCAAGGAGAACCACACATCCTAGGGCAAGCTCGATCTGTGGGAACCAAGAGAAGTTTAAGCTACGAAGAATCCTCTATAAAAGGAAGACTAACTCAAGGGTTATCTTCAAGCACAAAAACACGAATCACACTCAATAGCAAACATCAAAGTATGAAGCTTCAAACAAGATCATCAACGCAAACTGAGATCAAGAGGAACCAGTCAAGGAATCGAAGAGCTGAGTGCTAGTTCCTGTGACTATAAGTGAGATAGTTCCTAGATGCGAAGGTCTGTTTCTTGGATTGATTATTGATTGTGTTAAGTTATCTAGGATTGCCTAACTGTGTGTAAGGCAAAGAAACTGTGTGTTTGTTCCTAGGATAAGTTGTAACCAAAAGAGATAAGAAATCAAGAAGTAGACCTTGAAATCCTTTCGAAAGAAAGGTAGTGGTTTTTATCCTAGATTGTTAGTTGGCAATCGAAGGTTTCCACTATAAGGAACTTGTTCATCTAGTTGATTGTTTATTTCCGCTGCGAAGGGAACTTAGAATCGATATTCTGAGTTCCTTAAGTTATTATCTAACAATCACGATCCTACAATTGGTATCAGAGCAGGAAAAGCTCTAGATCTTTGTTAAGTTTGTAGATCATGTCTCAACCAAGCAAGTTTGAGCTCGGAATCTCCACCAATAAGCCACATCTCCGAAAGAAAGGAGAAGAAACATGGTGGGAAAAGTGCATGGAAAGCCACATCAAGACCAACGACTACCAATGCTGGAAGATAGTCGAAAATGGAGATGGCTATGTCGATCTTACCATGAAGGAAGAAGATTGGAAACCAGAACACTATGTCATCATGGAGAAGAATGCCAAGGCCAGGCAGTTCATCCTCAATGGATTGGACAGAGAAGACATGGACAAGGTCATAGGCATCAATACGGCGAAGGAAATGTGGAAAGCTCTCAAGGAGATGCATGAAGAAAGTGAGGAACTAAAGCAAAGCAGAAAGTTTGCTTTGGAAGGAGAATACCACACCTTCAAAATGATGGAAGTTTCCAAGTCCCTAGTGGTCATCAATGGACTCAACTCCAAGTTCACCCTTCTCAAGGGAATCATGAAGAACACTCTAGGCATCCAATCCCTTCCCTTGACCCAAGTCATAGGAAAACTGGAGGTTGAAGAAGGAGAGCACACCAAGGCCAATGCCGACAAGAAACTGGAGAAAGGAATCGCCCTTAAGATCTCAAAAGCCTTCTCCATGCTCGAGATGGAGCAAGAGAACTCAGACCTGGAAGAAGAAGAGGACGAGCTAACAACCCTCTTCTCAAAGAATATAAAAAAATTCTTTGTGAAGGGAAGGTTCCAAAAGGGCAGTTTCTCCTACAATGGACCCAGAAGGGATCTCAAAGAAGTCTCTTGTTACGAGTGCAAAGAAAAGGGACACTACGCTAAGAATTGTCCCAACAAGGAAGACTCCAAGGAAGAAGAAAGACCTCAGAGAAAGAAGGCTCTCGTAGCCTCATGGGGAGAAGACTCAGATGAGGAACTGGATCTGAGTGGCTTCTCTGGAGGAAGATGTCTCATGGCAAAAGGAGACTCAAGCGACTCAGAAGACCTTGAGGTAACTTCTGACGATCTCTTAAAATCCCTAGCTGATTGTGATAAGAAACAACTTCTTAAGATCATAAAGAAACTAGGAAAGGAAACCAGTTCCCTTCAACAGAAACTTGATGATTGTGAAGATGAAATTGCTTGCTTGACTGTTGAGAATTCTGTTTGGAGTAAGAAACTTGATGAAACTGAGAAAGACCTAGCTGAAACTCACTCCAAACTCATTGATATTAGGAATGTGCATGCTAGTCACCTTAAAACTTGCAAATCTTGTGATGAAACTAGCATAGATTCTGTCAAAGTTCCCTTGCATGCTAACTTACCTGGAAATGACATGCTTCAATCCATAATTGATAGATTGGACATTCTCACTGATTCTATTAATGAAAAAACGATAAATCAAACTGTTTTTGTGAGACAACGTCATGGAATAGGATATGTCAACAACAAAGGGAACAATGATGCTGAAAATGTAAAGGCTAGGCGAGAACTTGTTGAGATGAATGAGAACCTCAGTACTGCTCTTGCCACTTCTCGTAATAGGAATCAATTCCTATCAGAGAAGATCATGGTTCTTGAGAACAAGGTTGAGGTTGCCAAACGTCTAAATGAAAGTTCTCAAAGTCCTAAGAAGGAACCTAAGGGAAAAGAAAAGATGGTTCTTGAAAACCAATGGTTCACCAATTCCTTTGCTCACAAAAGATATATTGACATGGCCCATAGCAAGGTTAGAAACAATGTTGATTTTAACAAAAGGAAAACTAAAAAACCTTTTAGGCCAGGAAAAGGAAAAAATGGACATGTTGTTTACAATCGTTTGTGTACCTACTGTGGTAAGAATGGTCATTACAACACTGATTGTGCTAAGAAAAGGAACTTTGAAAAGGAGAAAAGTACTCATTACCATGAAAGGAACCAGTTCTCTGGTTATTCACAGACTCGTAATGCTAATCCCCCCAGTAAAGCCAAGCTTTGTTGGGTTCAGAAATCTTAGTTCCCTTATGTGCAGAAAGAAGAGAGGCAACCTCAACTATGGTACATCGACAGTGGTTGCTCATGCCATATGATTGGAAGAAGAAATCAAATGACCTTTCTTCAACCTCTCCAAGGAGAGAACATATCCTTTGGAGACAAAAGCAAAGGGAAAATCTGTGGAATATGAACTGTGAAACTCAACGATCACATTCAGGTAAACAAAGTTCACCTTGTTGATAATCTTGGTTTTGACCTAATAAGTGTGTCACAGCTGTGTGATCAAGGAGACAATGAAGTTAGATTCAGATCAAACGAATGTTCAGTCCTTGACTCCTCGGGACAAATCATCCTAAAAGGGAAAAGATTCAACAATGTCTACATAATTGATCCATCCTTTGTTCCCAAGGAGAAACTTTGTCTCTCAACTGTGAATGACCAAGCTGATTTGTGGCATCAACGCCTCGGTCATGCTAGCACCAAGCTGATTCAAAAGCTACACTCAAAGGAGCTAGTCAGAGGGCTGCCAAAGCTAAGTGGCACATCTAAGGAATTGTGCTCTGACTGTGTAAAAGGGAAACAGGCTCGTAGTTCCTTCAAGTCCAAAAACATGGTAAGCACCTCAAGGCCTCTTGAACTCATCCACATGGATCTGTGTGGACCCATGAGAGTTCAGAGCCTAGGAAGGAACAGGTATATCTTTGTTCTTGTCGATGACTTCTCTCGCTTTACTTGGACCATCTTTATTAAATCTAAGAGTAAAGTTATTGACCGCTTTAAAGATCCGGTTCCCTTGTTAGAAAAATCTCTTGATTGTTCACTCAATGCTATTCGGTCTGACCATGGTACCGAATTCGAAAATGGAGAATTTCTAACCTTTTGCAGTGAGCATAGAATTGATCACAACTTCTCTGCACCATACACTCCTCAAAAAAATGGAGTAGTGGAAAGGAAGAACAGAACTTTGGAAGACATGGCTCGGACTATGCTGATCTCAAGTGGACTCTCTCAATCATTTTAGGCTGAGGCGATCAACACAGCTTGCTACATCATCAATCGAGCCATGCTTCGCCCAATCACAGAAAAGACACCCTATGAGCTCCTAAGAGGAAGAGTTCCCAACATATCACATCTGAGGGTGTTCGGATGCAAGTGCTTTGTGCACAACAATGGGAAGGACAATCTTGGCAAATTCGACCCAAGAAGTGATGAAGGAATCTTCATTGGATACGCCTGGGGTAGCAAGGCGTACAAAGTCTTCAACAAAAGGACTAAAAAGGTAGAAGAAAGTGTTCATGTTATTTTTAATGAAAAATCACTTGGAAAGATTTTGCAGAACACCACCAATTCCTTTGAAGACCCGTTTCCCAAGTCATATCAAGAAGATCCAGATGAAGATGTCACTTCACCCAGTTCATGTCCTGCTGCTCGGAACCCTCCAATGGCTCCTCCACCAGTTCCCATGAATAATGAACAACAATCCATTTCTGGGAACCATGAGCATGACGACAACATCTGTGGAGACTTCAATGACTCATCTTCCCACATGATCTTCAATGGAGAAGGTGATTCCAACCAGGAAGCTGAATGTTCAACTCAGAATGTCTCCACATCAAATGCTCTAGCTCCTAACAGAGAAAGAAGAACCATCAAGCCTCCAGTCAGGTTCGAACATCTAACCTTCTTTGCCTTCAATGCCTTTCTGTCTATTGTGGAACCAAAGAACATAGGTGAGGCACTGAAGGATGCAGACTGGATCCAAGCTATGCTAGAAGAGCTTCATCAGTTTGAAAGGAACAAAGTGTGGCATCTAGCTCCCCGCCCCAAGGATAAGCACATCATAGGAACTAGATGGGTTTTCAGAAACAAGCTAGATGATACAAGAGCGGTGATAAGGAGCAAAGCAAGACTTGTTGCTCAAGGATACAATCAATAAGAAGGCATTGACTATGATGAAACCTATGCTCCAGTGGCAAGGATTGAAGCAATAAGGTTGTTGATTGCTTTCGCATCACACAAAGGGTTCAAGTTGTTCCAAATGGATGTAAAGATGGCCTTCCTAAATGGAATTCTTCAAGAAGAAGTCTATGTCAAGCAACCACCTGGTTTTGAAGACGATGATCATCCAGACCATGTCTACTTCTTAGACAAAGCACTGTACGGCCTCAAGCAAGCTCCCAGAGCTTGGTATGATCGACTTGCCCAGTTCCTACTCTCAAATGGCTACAGGCGTGGAGTTATTGACAAAACTCTCTTCATCCTAGAAGAAAAAGACAAGTTCAAAGACTTGATGAGCAGTGAATTCGAAATGAGCTTAATTGGGGAACTCACCTTCTTCCTCGGATTACAAATCACTCAAAAGGAAGATGGTATTCAAATTCACCAACAGAAGTATGTTAGGGAACTACTAAAGAAGTTCAAAATGGATTCAAGCAAGCCTTTCTCCACTCCCATCTCCACCATTGCTCATTTGGACAAGGACCACTCAAGTCCTCTAGTGGAAGAGAAACTCTATAGAGGTATGATAGGCTCACTCATGTACCTAACCGCTAGTCGCCCAGACATTGTTTTTGATGTTGGCTTGTGTGCCAGGTTCCAATCTTGTCCAAGAGAGACCCACTTGGCTGCTGTGAAGAGAATACTCCGATATCTCAAGGGAACTGATTCACTCTGTATTTGGTACCCCCAAAGAATGTCCCTTTGAGCTGATGGGTTTCACTGATGCTGATTATGCTGGATACCTGGTGGATAGGAAGAGCACCTCTGGAATGGCATAGTTCCTAGGCCCTTGCCTTGTGTCATGGGGATCAAAGAAACAAGTCTCAGTCTCCCTCTCCACCACAGAATCCGAGTACATTGTGGCCGCTTCTTGCTGTTCCCAACTCCTCTGGCTAAAGCAACAACTTGCGGACTTTGGTATGTCTTATGGTCCCCTCTCTATTCTTTGTGATAATACGAGTGCTATAAACATTTCAAAGAATCCTGTGCATCACACTAGGACCAAGCATATAGATATAAGACATCATTTTCTTAGAGATCATGTTGAGAAAGGAAACATCATTATGAAATTTTGTAGAACTGAAGATCAGGTTGCAGATATATTCACCAAAGCCTTGAATAGAGTTCCCTTCGAGAACCTTAGATTGGAACTGGGAATGATTCATATAACCTAGTAGTGACCTTAGTTTAAAGGCTCATTTCCAGTTCCCCTGATTGACTAGTTTAAGATTTTTCACTTGTTGAGTCTTGATATCTATGTGTTATATTTTTTTGCTACAAACCCTCTTTTCCATAATGGTTTCTTAAAAAGGCTTAGATAATTTTTTCTGGTTCGTCTCCTTTTGGTCGTCATTATTCTTTCAACTCCTTCATTGTTCAAAGTTTCTTTGATGGCCCAAAAGTCACAATCTGATCATATTCTAACCCAATAATACAAGCCGAAATGATGATTGTGTACTATGACCCTCCCTTGCCTCATTACACAATCTATTTCCCTATGATCCTCGTCTTTACCCTCTCTGGGAATTAGTGTGTGATGCGATAAATGGCCTTCCCCGATTTATTTAATGGGAACGTACTTTCTGGTCCTATGTTTTAAAACCCACATCAAAGGTTCCCATATATCCCTCTAGCACACTGAAAATATCGCCAGAAAGGAACTAGGATGGGCTACCCATCAAACAGCTAGTAAGAGAATTGCTCCTCCCAAGACAGTATTTATGGCAAATCTCACAGCGTCAGAGACGTCTTCTCAGCCTTGAACTGTTTCCATTTTTTAGCATCTAATCTTTGAATTTGTGACCGTTGCAAAGGCGTAAAAGCTTCAAGAAAATTAGCCGTTTCAACTCTTCATAATTCCCAGAAATATCTCCAATGGCTTGATTCTCAACGGCTCCAAAATTGCTCAAGGGTTATTTAAGGTTTCCTGTTTGATTGAGCCGAGCACTCTGTTCTCTCACGCCTTCTCTCAATCTCATGTTCACCTGTCTCTCTCAAAACACAAAGCTCCTCAAATGGCCAAGAAAAACCTCAATCTTAACCTTGCTCAATTGGAGGTAATCAGGCCGATAAGATGACAACAGGCCAAGATGAAGGAACTGCATAAAAGAAGGAAATTGAAGAGGAGGCCACTACGCTGCCATAGGAACGTCTCTCCTAGTTCCCAGTGCTATAACATCACGGTGTGCTAGTAGTTCCCTAGGGTCCTACTCCCCTCTTCTATCCTTATTTTGTCTAATGTCAAGTTGGTTGTGCTCTTTTGTTTCTCTTTCCACTATGCATCTCTGGGCAATGTACTTGACTTTAATGATTAATGAACTCTTATGGTAATGTTTCTAACGCATCATTTGTCTTTGCCTTAAGTTTCTATTATGGTCACTGTCATGGGTTTAACGCAAATTGTTTATTTCACATTAAAATCCTATACTTGATAAGTAACTTGATCTTTTCGATGATGTCAAAAGGGGGAAGAATGGATAGGAACCTCGAACTCTTGGAACTACAGGACTTATAGGAAATCTGAACCCGTTCTCTTTCTGAGGGGGAACTCGAATAACTTAGTTCATTTGCTTAGGGGGAATTTGCAACTATTGAATGTTCTCTCATTATTTTATAAAGTTGTAAATCTCTTAGCTCAACTGTTCTCATGCATTTCATGTCCTTATTATGTTGCCAGGTTCCTTATATTTGTCATCATCAAAAATGGGGAAATTGTTAGGAAACGGAACTCAGGAACCTCAGTTCCTATTAGAGTTTCTTTCCTCAGTTTATCTACTTTTGAAGATGACAAATATTTTGATACTAATATTTTATCTCAAAGATGTGTTTAGAGGAACCACAGGACAGTTACTGAAACTATGGAAGCCAAACAAGATAAAGAAACCAAGCAGGCAAGCCAAAGGAACCCAGGTGTGCCCAGAAATGCAACATGTGACTTTGCGTTTCCCGAGAAATCTGGGAACACCAAACCTCGGACAAAAGGAGGTGAAAGCGACTTGAGAGAAGCTTTCAAAAGCCTGTCACCATCCAAGAGCAAGACTCCAAGATGCCTAGAACAATGAACCTCGGACAGAGAAAGGTGAAAGCGACAGGACATGGAACCTGTCGCTGTCCAGAAGACAGTTCCCAAGTGCCCAGATTGTTGAACCTCGAAAGAAGGAAGCTGGAGAACGACTTGGCTAAAGTAGTTGACTAACCTAGAAGGATTCTGAGCTGCCTAGGTTGTTTGCATATGTCAAAGACAACGTGGACCAAGGAGAACCACACATCCTAGGGCAAGCTCGATCTGTGGGAACCAAGAGAAGTTTAAGCTGCGAAGAATCCTCTATAAAAGGAAGACTAACTCAAGGGTTATCTTCAAGCACAAAAACACGAATCACACTCAATAGCAAACATCAAAGTGTGAAGCTTCAAACAAGATCATCAACGCAAACTGAGATCAAGAGGAACCAGTCAAGGAATCAAAGAGCTGAGTGCTAGTTCCTGTGACTGTAAGTGAGATAGTTCCTAGATGCGAAGGTCTGTTTCTTGGATTGATTATTGATTGTGTTAAGTTATCTAGGATTCCCTAACTGTGTGTAAGGCAAAGAAACTGTATGTTTGTTCCTAGGATAAGCTGTAACCAAAAGAGATAAGAAATCAAGAAGTAGACCTTGAAATCCTTTCGAAAGAAAGGTAGTGGTTTTTATCCTAGATTGCTAGTTGGCAATCGAAGGTTTCTACTATAAGGAACTTGTTCATCTAGTTGATTGTTTATTTCCGCTGCGAAGGGAACTTAGAATCGATATTTTGAGTTCCTTAAGTTATATCTAACAATCACGATCCTACACTATGGCTGAGGCATAGGAAATCCTGCTCATCCTTTCAGTTTCACTAGGTGTCTTAGGACATTGGCTCTTGCTGAGATGTAAGCCATGCTGCATAGGCAGGAACCCTTTCTTAGAGTTCATTATATTGAATCTATCAAGGACCTTATCTACATAAGTTCCCTAACTCATACCAATAAGTCTCTTAGATCTATCTCTATAGATCTTAATGCCTAGTATGTACACAGCCTCTCCCAAGTCCTTCATTGGGAAATACTTCTTAAGACACTCCTTAACTGTCTCCAGCATAGGAATGTCATTCCCAATGAGTAATATGTCATCCACATATAGAACTAGGAAGGCCACTTTGCTCCCACTAAACTTCTTGTAGACACATGGCTCTTCCTCGCATCTGATGAAGTCAAACTTTTTGACCACTTCATCAAAACGAAGATTCCAACTCCTAGATGCTTGCTTAAGTCTATAGATGGACTTCTTAAGCTTGCATATTCTCCTAGGGTTTTCTGGATCCTCAAAACCTTCTGGTTGTATCATGTATATATCCTCTTCTAAATATCCATTTAGAAAAGCGATCTTGACATCCATTTTCCAAATCTCATAATCATAATAAGCGGTAATCGCTAGGAGTATCCTAATGAACCTGATCATAACGACCGGTGAGAACGTTTCATCATAGTCAGTACCATGAACCTGTCTAAATCCTTTGGCAACTAGTCTTGCCTTATAGACAGAAACGTTTACATCCTTGTTTGTCTTGATCTTAAAGACCCATTTACCCCATTAGGCAAATCTATCAAGTCCCAGACTTGATTCTCAGACATGGAGTCCATTTCGGATTTCATGGCTACCAGCCATTTCTCAGAGTTGGGGTTCGCCATTGCTTGCTTATAGGTCGTAGGCTCGTCGTTCTCTAAAAGTAGAACGTCAATGCTAGCAGTCAAGACGTAATCCCCATATCGTCTAGGTTTCTTCCTTGGCCTGTCTGATTTCCAAAGTGGTCCAACAATAGGAGAGACTCCAGCAGAAGGGTTGACCACATCGGTATGCGGGACCTCAGGTGCTTCATCTACTTGAGGAATTGCATCTTGAATCTGGGTGGTTTCCCTTTGAGAAGGTACGCCTCCAAAGTCAAGTTCCTCAGTGACATCGTCTATGTCCTCGTGTTGTTGGGTTTGTTGCTCAGCTTGAATCTCATTTTCCAAAAAGACACTATCCCGAGCAACAAACACTTTGTTCTCAGCGGGATTGTAGAAATAATATCCCCTTGTTTCCTTGGGGTAACCTATAAAGAAGCATTTGTCTGATTTGGGTACTAGCTTATCAGATAGTAAACCCTTTACATAAGCCTCGCATCCCTAGACCTTCAGAAATGACAAGCTAGGAACTTTTCCATACCATATCTCATGTGGTGTCTTGTCAACTGATCGTGACGGAGACTTGTTTAGTGTGAACGCAGCAGTGATGAAGGCATATCCCCAAAAGGATGTAGGAAGATCAGCAAAGCTCATCATTGAGCGGACCATGTCTAAAATGTCATGTTTCTCCTCTCAGATACGCCATTCAGTTGTGGCGTGCCTGGTGAAGTGATAGAGGCTAAAGTCATGATGCCTAATCAAAGTAAATCCTCAAGAACCTAAGTAAGTATAGCAGGCAAGCAAGGGTCGAATCTCACAGGGAGAAAGTAATCTTTCTAAGTGCACAAATATATGCCAAAGTAACAAAAGGGGTTGTGTTGGTTTGTTTGCAATTAAACTAAATAAAGTAAAGCAAAGGTTGTAATCAATTGGGAAAAAGTACTTAGTCAGACAAATATCCACCATTCATTCGATTGGTTGATCCTAGATTATCTCTATTCTTTCCTATGAATGTTCCTATTCCTTTTCTTAAGTTATAAACAGGACAAACAGACCCTGAGAATACTAACTATCAGATAACCAAGAAAACCTCCAGATTCAATTCAACAGCAGGAAGAAGCACAGGAATTTCAATAGATACATGCAAGTGTAGCAAACAGTCTTACAATTGCATGCAATTAATACTCTCTACAATAAACCAGTCCAAACAGTTCTTAGAATATCGTAGTTGCTACTCTAAATTGTGTAACTCAAACAGTAATTACCAAACCCTAGCAATAGACAATTACTAATATCAACTAGATGATCAGGCCAGTCAAATCAGCAAGAATCAATGGAATAAAGCACAAGAGAATCAATACATTCAAAGGAAAATAAATAGAATTATAACCTCACAACCAAATACAAATGAAGGCTTCAATTGTCGGACTAAGCAAAAGTTGCTTAGTTCTTCATAGTCTTGAAACGTAAAACTCAAAGGGAAAAACTGATGTATACTAGATAATAGAAAAAGCTGCCAAGAATTAGGTTATAAACCTAACCCAAAACCTAATGCTAAAAGATAACAAAAATAGTCTAAAAGGAAATAAAATAACCGGAATAAAATAAATAAAATAAAAGGAAATAAAGTAAAAAGCAAATCTTCGGATCTTTCGGACGAAACGAACTCGCGCGCGTCTGATGCTAATTTCCGCGACCGCGGAAATATCTCTGTAAAGTGCTCGCTGTCTTCATTTGCCGCGACCGCGGCAAGGGATTCCGCGACCGCGGATCTTCGTTGTTGCACACTTCGCCTTTGATCTTCGTCTTCTCTGGCCTTCTCAGGTGGCTTTCTCCTCCATCTTCATAATCTTCATTTAAGCTTCTCCAAACCACCATAATCATACTCCTTCTCCTCAACTCTATACTCAACAATAATGCTCTAAACTCATCCATATGGTACCCAAAATGCCGGTAACAACTCCTAGTTAAACCCTATAAAGTAGCACTGATCAAATTCTCTCATGCTTAAACTTGCTCGTCCTCGAGTAAGCTAATATAAACCTACTCCTCCAATCAAATCCCCAAGGTCTCAGGAAGCATAGCAAAACCATCTCTACTAAGAATTGCATCTAAACATGAATCTCCAAGGCACCAACACAATCAACACAACATACAACACATACAAGCTTAAAGGAAAGCAGAGTACTTCCCCCAAGCGTAACCCGAATACCATAGAGTGAATAAAAATATCTAATCCTAGCCTCCATCTATCTTCTTATAGCTCTAGAGTGACCTATCTGAATCCTCCTTATATCACCTCTTCTTATATCACCACGCCAGGAAAAATGAGGAATCCTAATAATCACTCTTCTTCTTTTCACTCATTTTGCCAAGGCGCCCTTTCGGGTTTTCACCAAGCCACTCATTTCATTTTTCAATAGATGGGCTCACATAAAACTCACATCACTCTTGACCAATTATTACCACAGCCTAATGCTGGTCCAAGCCACCTGCTTATTGCCTAAGCCGCCCTTTCGGGTTTTCGACTTATCCCAGGGTTTTATTTTTGTCTTTTTTTCAATATTTTTGACTTTTTCTATTTTTCATTATTTGTTCTTTTTCTTCTCAAACGACTAGCAAGTATAGATCACTCCCCCATGCTTAAACATTGCATTGTACTCAATGTAATGAAAGACAAAAAAGATGAAGCACAATGAAGAGCAGAAAGGTACTCACAACCGTCGCCGAGGTAGCCTGGACTTGGAAGTTGGTGCTGGCGGTATATCAATAAAAGCACATGTCGCTGGTGGTGCGGCGGTCTTCAAACTCAATCAAAACTCCACCGTGCAACCAAATAAATCCACCGTAAGGTGTAGTGGTATATCAAAGAATCGGGCTTGCACGGCCTTCAACGAACACGGAATGGGAGCCCAGATGCAATCGTGTTGTGGGCTTTAGTGTTCCTCCTCGTTAGCTGTCAAATGTCGGGCCATCATCGGTGCCAACTAAAAATGTGGGGCGAATGTCTCCTCCTTGGCAGCATGATGCGCACCACCTCTCCATGTAGAACTCAGACAGTTGACCTTCGGTAAAACTTTTTTTTTTTGATTTTTTTTCCAGGTTTAGGAGACTTACAGTGATATTTCCGCGACCGCGGAAAAGTTTCTGGTGCAAGACACCGTCTTCAATTTTTTTTTTCGGGTCTCCTACCTGCAGGTTAGTCTAAAAGCAAAAACAAAACAAAACAATAATAATAATGAACTAGAAAGGAAAAGACAAGAAAAGAATTTCAAACCTAGGGTTGCCTCCCGAGCAGCGCCTTAGTTATTGTCGTGGCTCGACTTGGTGCTCAATTTCCAACTTCGGGTTCTGTAAGGTTCGTCTCTTCTATGACGCTGGTGTCAAAACCTTCATGGTAGGGTTTCAACCTTTGACCATTCACCTTGAACACTGACTGCGCGTCAGTATCATACAGCTCCACCGCGCCGTGGGGGAAAACGCGAGCAACAACATAGGGCCCGGCCCAATGGGATCGGAGTTTACCCGGAAAGAGACGAAGGCGAGACAGAAATAGTAGGACTTTGTCCCCTGGCTTAAAATCCTTTCTCAAAATATTTTTGTCGTGCCAGGCCTTGGTCTTCTCCTTGTAAGTGACTGCGTTATCATAAGCTTCAAGTCGCAGTTCCTCTAATTCTTGCAGTTGTAACTTGCAAAATTCTCCAACTTCATCAATCTGCATGTTGCAGTTCTTCACAGCCCAAAATGCCTTATGCTCGAGCTCCACTGGAAGGTGACAAGCTTTCCCGAACACCAATCTATAGGGTGACATCCCAATGGGTGTCTTGTAAGTAGTACGATAAGCCCAGAGTGCATCATCCAGTCTCAAACTCCAATCCTTCCTATTCGGGGCCACTGTCTTCTCATGGATTGTTTTGATCTCTCTATTGAACACTTCATCTTGCCCATTAGTCTGTGGGTGGTAAGCAGTGGAAACTTTCTGCGTGACATGGTATTTCTTCAGTAGAGCGATCACGGTCCTATTGCAGAAGTGAGTTCCCCTGTCACTTATCAAAGCCTTGGGGATTCCAAATCTAGAGAAAATGCGTTTCTTCAAAAAATCTGCCACGACTTTAGAATCATCAGTCTTGGTGGCCTTCGCTTCCACCCACTTAGAGACGTAGTCCACCGCAAGAAAAATATAGAAGTTCCCGAAGGAATTAGAAAATGGTCCCATAAAGTCAATGCCCCAAACATCAAAAATCTCGCAAAAGATTAATGATGATTGTGGCATCTCATTCCTTCGATATATATTCTCAACTCTCTGGCATCGATCACAGGACTTACAAAAGGCATATGCATCCCGAAAGATGTGTGGCCAATAAAATCCTGCGTCCAACACCTTTCTACCAGATTTATTTTCCCCAAAGTGGCCCCCACATGAATGAGAATGACAAAAAGCTAAAACAGATTGTACCTCATTATCCGAAAGGCATCGACGGATTACCTAGTCAATACAGTGCCTCCAAAGATAGGGGTCATCCCACACATAGAATCGAGACTCACGCCATATCTTGTCCTTTTGTGCTTTAGAAAAATTAGGCGGGAACTCTTCTTGAACGAGAAAGTTTACCAGGTTAGCATACCATGGCTTGAGTGTGCGGAGCCCAAGAACCAAACCTTTAGAGACAAGCTCAGAGAGCAAGACAGAGATATTTCTGCGGTCACGACTTTCATTCCGCAGTCGCGGAGATTGTTCGAGAAAATTGACGAGACAAACAGATGGTCTAGGGACTTTTCCGCGGTCGCGGAAATTTTTCCACGATCGCAGAAAAGTTTATGTAAAAGGGCTTGAAACTGGTGATGATTCAGAGGGATTTCCGCAGTCGCGGAAATTTGTCCGCAATCGCGGAAAACCTTCTATAGTGATTCCGCACAGTATGTCATCGGGAAATTCGCCTTGTATCTGCGCCCCCTTCTCGGATCTGTCCTCTTCTTGTACGAGCCTGCTTAAGTGATCTGCCACCAAGTTCTCGGCTCCCTTTTTATCTCTGATCTCCACATCAAACTCACTCAGCAGCAATATCCATCGAATCAATCTTGGTTTGGCCTCTTTCTTCACCAATAAGTAGCGAAGAGCTGCATGATCTGTTGAATTCCTTAGGTTTTGATGGTTACAAACACTCAACTAATATGTGTACCAAGTGTTTCAGGGACAAGAAGAGTTATCCCAGGGAGCTTTGCAGCACAGGATCTCAGAGGGAACAAAGGCTTGCTTAGCGCTTTGTTACCTCTCAAGGAACTGAAGTGACGGACCAGATCAAGGCTGCAAAAGGAAAGAAGTCATCCAGCGTGCTGAGTTAAGGAAACAAACCAAGAAGCCACGCGGTAGAGGATGAAGACTTCGGCTCCAAGGATCAAGCCGGATTGCGCGAAGATATGGAGAGAGAAAACCCGATCGTGTTGATCCTAGTGATCTTTCCTAAGATAAGGCGATTGGAGAGAGAAGAACGTTATCCAATCGGTTGGATTAATTAAGGAACTCCTTCCTTAATTAATATAACCGGTTGTGATATTATATCTTCCAAACAAAATCATATCTTAGTAATTCGTTATCAGAATTTCCTATCTTATGTTGATTAGGGTTTTAGCCGTGTTGTATTTAAGCGAAGTGAGGATTCTTTTCTCAAAAACGACTTTACGACTCTGAGCGAGAAAAAGAAAAGAAGAGAAAGAAGGTGAAGTGCGTGTGGGTCTTTGAGAGTTGAGTTCGATTCATCGTTGTAGTAGAGGCTTCGAGTCTAGCTGGTTGTTTAGAGGTCGAAGTCCAGGATACAAGTGTAATCGAGCAAGAAATTAATACGACAAGTACGCATTTCAAAATCCTCTCAAGCGGAAGCTTGAAGGTAGTGTTTTTTCCTTGAGAAGCTAGTTTTGCTAATCAGGGTTTCCACTATATATCGTGAGTTCGTTCTGTTATCTTTCTTGCTATTTAAATCCGTTGTGCCTTCTGTAGGAACAAAGCTTTTGTTCCCTCAAACGTAACTCTAACGATCCAACATGATCCGTATAGATAATCACTTTGGTGCCAAGTAAGTATTGCCTAAATTTCTCCAACGCAAACACAACAGCTATCAATTCTTTTTCGGTGGTTGAGTAGTTCCGCTGTGCTCCATTCAGAGTCATGGAAGCATAGTGAATCACATGAGAAGCTCTTTCTTCTTTTTGTCCAAGGACTGCTCCCATAGCATAGTCGCTAGCATCGCACATTATCTCGAAAGGGCGGGACCAATCCGGTGCTTGAATAATTGGTGCACTAGTGAGGCGAGCTTTCAATTCATCAAATGATCTCTTGCACTCATTATTAAGCTCAAAGTTTACCTCCTTCTTCAGCAGCTCGCATAGGGGTGATGAGATCTTTGAAAAATCTTTAATAAATCGGGGGTAGAAACCTGCATGGCCTAAGAAAGAACGCACTTCACGCACATTAGTAGGATAAGGTAAAGACTGAATTACGTCAATCTTTGCCTTATCGACCTCAATACCTCTAGCCGACACTATATGTCCTAACACAATGCCTTGTTCAACCATAAAATGACATTTTTCAGAATTAAGAACCAAGTTGATTTCTACACATCTTTGAAGCACAAGTGATAAGTGGTCTAAACATGCATCAAAACTATCACCATGGACTTTGAAATCATCCATAAAAACCTCAATAAATTGCTCCACATACTCAGAAAAAATGCTTACCATACACCGTTGAAATGTCCCGGGTGCGTTACACAACCCGAATGGCATCCTGCGATATGCAAAAGTACCAAAAGGGCATGTAAATGTCGTCTTCTCTTGATCCTTTGGTGCTATGGCAACCTGAAAATAACCTGAGTATCTATCCAAGAAGCAGTAGTAGGGGCGACCAACAAGTCGCTCGAGCATTTGATCAATAAAGGGTAAAGGAAAGTGATCCTTTCTAGTTACCGCATTCAGCTTACGGTAGTCAATGCATACTCTCCAACCAGTTTGCACTCGGGTGGGGACCAACTCTCCTTGTTGGTTCTCCACAACTGTGATGCCTCCCTTCTTTGGAACAACTTGTGTCGGACTCACCCATTTACTATCAGAGATAGGAAAAATCATCCCTGCCTATAAGAGCTTCAGCACCTCCTTTTTCACCACCTCCATGGGTGGGTTAAGTCTTCTTTGTGGCTGCCTGGATGGTTTGGCTTCTTCCTCCAGCAGAATCTGATGCATACATGTAGTGGGACTAATCCCCTTGATGTCGGCAATGGTCCATCCCAAAGCTGTCTGGTGTTCCTTGAGCACTACCACCAATTTCTCCTCTTGGTCCTTAGAAAGCTTGTTAGAGATGATGACTGGTAATGTGTCGTCCTTTCCCAGAAAGGCATACTTGAGGTGGTCTGGCAGCGGCTTGAGTTCAATCTCTGGTGCCTGCACAATGAAAGGTAAAAGCCTCTCGCTTGGCACTGTTAGTGGAATGGGGCCAACGCCCAAATGATTTAGATGAGGCTTACCATAGGCATCCAAGTGAGCCACAGTTTCCTGCAGGTTAGTAGATAAAGCAAAATCTACATGTGGATCTACTATTTCATTCTCTAAAATAGATTGTAACTCATCCGAGCCAGTAGTATCAAAGACATCTTGTATAATATGATCAATCACATGAATAGAGCATAAAGAATGATCATCAATGGGGTGTTTCATAGCATCATAGATATTGAATTTCACCTCCTCTCCATCGAAGTCCATAGTAAGGGTTCCAGTACTTACATCAATTTTAGTGCGATCTGTTTTCAAAAATGGCCTACCTAACAGTATAGGGGTTGCATGCTTATCATGGTCCATATCCAGCACAAAGAAGTCCGCAGGAAAAATCATATTATCAACCATTACAAGAACATCTTCAACTACTCCTTTCGGGTACACATTAGATCTATCAGCCAATTGGACAACTATTCCCGTCTCATGCAATGGTCCTAATCCTAATGATTCATACAAAGAATAAGGCAAGACATTTATACATGCACCTAGATCTAGCATAGCTTTCTCAAATTTAGTGTCACCTATTACACATGGAATACTAAACATGCCTGGATCACCACACTTTTTAGGCATACGCCTTTGAAAAACAGCAGAAACATGTTCGCTCACCTTAATCTTTTGCTTTCCCTAAAATTTTATATTTCTTTTGATGGTACACAGTTCTTTCAAAAATTTAGCATAGCGAGGAATAATCTTGACAAGTTTGAGTAAGAGAATGTTTACCTCGCATTTACTGAAGGTCTCGAAGATCTCCTTGTCGTTCTCCGGCCTTCTTGTGTCCTTCAGCGCCTCAGGGAATGGCGCGGGTGGCTTCAGCGAACCGAGCAGAGGGAAGTCAGGCCGAACATAATCATTATGGACTTCAACAGGTGAGCCGCGGTCGCGGATTGGGTCCCGCGATCGCGGAATTTCTTCAAGATTTTCTAGGACGCCAGGAAGTTTTCCGCGGTCGTGGATTTCTGTTCACGATCGTGGAAATGCTTCGACAATTTCTTCTGCTCCAGAATCTTTTCTGCGATTGCAGAAACTTGGCCGCGGTCGCAGAAAATCACCGATTTTTTCTTCTTCTTCTTTAGTGATGATTCCGCGGTCGCGGATTTCGGGATGCGGTCGCGGATTTTCCTCTGTAGCATCCGTCACTTCTTTTGTTTGGGTTCCACTCCTCAGCGTCATCGCACAGACGTTCTCCCTCGGGTTTTCTACCGTTTGAGATGGTAGTTTCCCCGAATCCCTGGCCTCCATTATACTCAATGCTTGAGCGACTTGTCCAAACTTATTTTCCAAGTTCTGAATGCTAGACTTCGTCTCTTGATTTTGTGGACCATAGTGTTGGCCAACGTTGTAACACTCTGAGCGAGAGATCGAAACATGTCTTCAGTAGACATTGCGGAACTCGGATTTGGTACTGGTGGTCTATGCGCGTATGGTTGGCCGTACTGTTGCTGATTGCCATACGGATGGAACTGTTGTTGGTTTGGGTTGAACTCCTGGTTATCATGGCCTTGGGGAGGATATTGTTGATTCTCGTATCTTGGATTGGGATGATCCATCCACCCTGGATTGTAGGTGTTTGAGTACGGGTGATATCTCGGCCTCTGTGGACCAAAACCTCTTACAACGTTTACTTCAGCTGCAGGTTCAGGAAGTGTTGGGCACTCGTCGGTGGGATGGAGCGGATCCTAACAGATTCTGCAGGATTTAACTTCCCTTACTGCATAGGGGCTCACCCTTTTGTTGAATTGTCTTGAGCTCTCAGATAGCTCAAAGAATACCTCGAATGATGCAGCTGGCGTCTTGTTAAGAATCCTACCGCCACAAGTTGCGTTCACCATTCGACGCTCATCCTCAAGAAGCCCGCCATATAGATATAGAACGAGATCTTGGTCAGAATAACCATGGTATGGGCAGCTAGTTATCAACCTCTTGAATCTCTCATAATATCCATACAACGTCTCAGTAGCATGCTGTTCAAGGTTGCTAATGCTTCGCTTCAGGCTATTGAGTTTCGTTGCAGGGAAGTATTTCTCAAGAAAGGCTTTCTTCATCGTCGCCCATGTATCTATGCTTCCCAGAGTCAAATAATAGAACCAATCATTGGCCGCATCTTTCAAAGAGAAAGGAAAGGCCCTCAGCTTGATTTGATCCTCAGTGACGTTCCTCGGCTTCATGCTAGCACAGACAGCGTGGAATTCAGAAAGATGCTTGTTGGGATCTTCTCCATTCAGCCCATGGAAATGGGGTAATAAATGAATCAACCCAGATTTTAGCTCAAAATTCACGCCTTCTGCAAGCTCTGGAAACTGCACAGCCAGCGGTTGTTGTTCGAAGTTCGGGGCAGTCAACTGCCTCAAAATCGGTGTTTCTCCAGCCATCTCTAGATCAAAATCAACAAAGGAGGAATCAGTAGCATGGGTGTGGACCATAAGATAGGTCCACACAAAAGTTGGCACACAAAGAAAAAACAAACGACGCCAATTTGATAGAGGCTAAAGTCGTGATGCCTAATCAAAGTAAATCCTCAAGAACCCAACTAAGTATAGTAGGCAAGCAAGGGTCGAATCCCACAGGGAGAAAGTAATCTTTCTAAGTGCACAAATGTATGCCAAAGTAACAAAGGGGGTTTTGTTGGTTTGTTTGCAATTAAACTAAATAAAGTAAAGCAAAGGTTGTAATCAATTGGGAAAAAGTACTTAGCCAGACAAATATCCACCATTCATTTGATTGGTTGATCCTAGATTATCTCTATTCCTTCCTATGAATGTTCCTATTCCTTTTCTTAAGTTATAAACAGGACAAACAGACCTTGAGAATACTAATTATCAAATAACCAGGAAAGCCTCTAGATTCAATTCAATAGCAGTAAGAAGCACAGGAATTTCAATAGATACATGCAAGTGTAGCAGACAGTCTTACAATTGCATGCAATTAATTCTCTCTACAATAAACCAGTCCAAACAGTTCTTAGAATATCGTAGTCGCTACTCTGAATTAGGTAACTCAAACAGTAATTACCAAACCCTAGCAATAGACAATTACTAATATCAACTAGATGATTAGGCCAGTCAAATCAGCAAGAATCAATGGAATGAAGCACAAGAGAATCAATACATTCAAAGGAAAATAAATAGAATCATAACCTCACAACCAAATACAAACGAAGGCTTCAATTGTCAGACTAAGCAAAAGTTGTTTAGTTCTTCATAGTCTTGAAACGTAAAATTCAAAGGGAAAAACTGATGTAAACTAGATAATAGAAAAAGCTGCCAAGAATTAGATTATAAACCTAACCCAAAACCTAATGCTAAAAGATAACAAAAATAGTCTAAAAGGAAATAGAATAACCAGAATAAAATAAATAAAATAAAAGGAAATGAAGTAAAAAGCAAATCTTCGGATCTTCGGACGAAACGAACTCGCGCGCGTCTGATGCTAATTTTCACGACCGTGGAGGATTTTCCGCGATCGCGGAAATATCTCTGTAAAGTGCTCGTTGTCTGCATTTGCCGCGACCGCGGCAATGGATTCTGCGACCGTGGATCTTCGTTGTTGCACACTTCGCCTCTGATCTTCGTCTTCTCTGGCCTTCTCAGGTGGTTTTCTCCTCCATCTTCATAATCTTCATTTAAGCTTCTCCAAACCACCATAATCATACTCCTTCTCCTCAACTCCATACTCAACAATAACGTTCTAAACTCATCCAAATGGTACCCAAAACTCCAGTAACAACTCCTAATTAAACCCTACAAAGTAGCGCTGATCATGGAGTCAGTTGTGTCAAAATGCCACAACTTCTCAAGTGATGGTCGAATTCTTGGCTCAGATATTCCCCCCTCGATCTGATCGGAGTGCCTTTATCTTCTTGGCAGTCTGTGTCTCAACTTCATTCTGGAATTCTTTGAACTTTTCAAAGGACTCAGATTTATGCTTCATTAAGTAGATATACCCATATCTACTAAAATCATCAGTAAATGTAATGAAGTATCGATAGCCTCTCCTAGCTTCTATGCTCATAGGTCCACACACATCGATATGTATGAGAGCTAAGAGCTCAGTAGTCCTCTCACTTGTACCAGTGAAAGGTGACCTTGTCATCTTGCCCATCAGACATGACTCACATGTTTCAAATGATTCTAAATCAAATGACTTTAGGCTACCAATTGTTTGGAATTCCTTCATGCGTTTGATGCTAATGTGACCCAAGCGACAATGCCATAGATTGGCTTCACTTATATCATTCGACTTTTGCCTCTTTGTATCAACGTTATAAATTTCATATTTGAGATCCAGTATGTATAGTCCACTACTACTCATATGGGCTCGAGCATAGAAAATGTCATTCTTATAAATGGAAAAACAATCCTTAATGACAAAATCATAACCCTCAAGGTTCAAAACTGAAATTGAAATCAAATTCTTAGTAATAGAAGGAACAAAATAACAATTATAAAGTTCTAAAACTAAGCCAGAAGGTAGAGGTAGACTATAATCTCCAATAGCAAGTGCAGGAACCCTTGCTCCATTTCCAACGCGCAGATCTATCTCACCCTTCTGCAACCGTTTCCTATTTCTTAGTCCCTGCACATTCGAAATAATGTGAGAACCATATCCGGTATCTAATACCCAAGAATGAGACTTGGTTGATAAGATTTCAGTAACGTAAATACCTGAAGTGGAGACTATTCCCCTCTTCTTGTCTTCCAGGTATTTGGGCAGTTTCTCTTCCAGTGCCCCTTAGCCTTGCAGTAGAAGCAGTCGTGCTGAGCAGCCACCTTCACCTTAGGGGTGTTTCCCTTAGGTTGGACAACTTGCTTGCCATTCCCTTGGTACTGTTGCTTCTTCTGGGGCCCTTTCTTAAACCATTTCCCCTTGACCATTAGAACTTCCTTCAATGGGTCAACCATGACGTTCTGCTCAGCAGTTTTGAGCATCACGTGTAGCTCGTTGAGAGTCTTGTTCATGGATCCCATGTTATACATCTGCCTAAAGTGGGCAAATCCATCATGCAGGGAGTATAAGATCATATATATAACCGTCTCAACATTGTAGGGGTTACCTAGTCTAGCCATCTTGCCAAACAAGCCTATCATGTTGTAAACATGTGGCCCAACTGGTTTCCCTTTCTCGAGCATACTCTGCAATATGGACTTGAGGTTCAAATACCTCTCAATCTTGGCCTGCTCCTTAAAGAGATCTCTAAGGTTTTTCATAAAAGTATGAGCATCCTGATCGTTAAACCTTTGTTGAAGAGCATGTTCCATAGCAGCCAGCATAAGGCAAGTGACATTCATTGCCTTCTCGCATATTGCCTTGTGACGTGCCTTATCCTCATCAGATGAGGTGGCAGTCAGCTCTGGGATGGGGGTTTCTAGGACATCCTCTTGTCCTTCAGACCTGAGAATGATTCTCAGATTTCTTTCCCAATCAAGAAAATTTGTGTCGTTCAACTTGTTTTTCTCAACAATTGAGCGGAGAGTGAATTTGAGGTGTTCAGAAGACATAGTAACTACAAAAAATGGAGAAAAACATACAGATAAATTATGCTTGACATGCAAGAACTTAAAATTTAGACAAGCTATAAATAGTAAGTTATTGCACATTCTACTCAATTAAATTGTCCCTTGTGAGTAAAATGATTCCAAGATCCTATCTTAGATGAAACTCGAGCGTACTAAGGCACTTCCCAAAATCTCATGTAATCAAGGTAAGTAAACTCTTACTAATTATAACACCTTATAACTCTTGGTTGATGGCCACATCTTATGTAAGACTCGTCATTATGACTCAAGATCCAAAACTGAGCCTTTTGGTCTCTTGTTGAGTGTAACCATATCAAGGCAGCATGCCCCTATTAGACATACTCGCACTATCCCAAGGTCAAGGAAGGACACCTCGCTAGGGCAAAAATTATCCAACGAATTCTAAGGGCCTCATGGTTATGACATGGAAAGGCATTGCCTCAATATACTTTTAAGGGACTTAAGCATGCAATGGTTGTCTATCTATAAGTGAACTAAATAGCATAAACAGACAAGCAAGCATGCAAAGTGGGAAATAGTAAAGCATTCAAGTAATGCAATAATCATCAATATATATTTAAAAGTTGGCTTTCTTGCCAATTTAATGCCCTCCTTCAAACACTTAAAGCTTAAGCATGTAATTTATATTGGGTCAGCCCACTTTGTACACACTTAAAACTTAAGGAAACATAAAAATATATATTGACCCAGTCGGATTTGTAGATTGTTTGTTACATGGGCCATATACAACAAGGGTCTAAATAATTAGCATTTTGGGCCCAGCTGAATTACAACAATTATGACGGTTACACTTCTTATAGGAGCTGAATAGGTTTGCACAAATCGGCCGTAATTAGCATTATAGGTTGTCCTTCCAACTCCAAGTGAGACGTTGAAGAGGATGTCAAAGGCTTTCACACATCTGCAACAGCCGTAAAAATGCGGCCGAAATCGCTGCAATTGCTTCAATGGAAACAACAACGATAGCTCTGACGACGAATTTGATTTCTGGAGTGAATCAGCTACCAACGCTGCCTCCTATGGCGATCTAATTGACGTTATCAATGTAAATTTATCGATTGTCTTTTGCATCTTCAAATTGTTCTAAGATTACCTGGAAATACGAATATATAGACGTGGTTGTGGCCGGCGGAGGAGAGAGGTTGTTGATTTACGTTGATTTTAGATCGGAGTTCGAGATCGCTCGATCGACGGGGATGTACAGGACAATCCTATGCTCCGTTCTCAGGTAAGCCTTTTTTATTCTTTTTTTGTAATTATGTCTTCATCGTCATTTTTTATGGAAGTTTATATACCACATTATGAGAATCACTTTATCAGATTTCTTGCAATTGTTGCTAACTTTGCATGTATGAGCATTAGCTTACTTATAAGTAACTTATTTGGGGGCATTTTCTGATTTGTAGTTAACAAATACAACTCCTTTGTGCAGTTACCACTTACATTATCTTAGACAAATGTTGTTCTTATGACCAAGATTCCATACTGTTATCTGTTTTTATGGATATATGTATGACTTTCCTTTGTTTCCTCAATCAACTGACTTCTTAACTTAGGATTTAGCTGTTGAGATTAACAGTTTATGGTGAATGCAGCTTCAATCCTCAGAAGACACTGCTGAGATGTTAAGAGAGAGGTGTTTGAAGTTTTATAAAGGATTCCATAAGTACACGCAAGTCAAGTGTCAAACCTGCTTCAAACATGTTCTTTTTTGAGTTTGCTCATCATGATTTGGCATGGATTTGCAGGGAAGAACTCGGAAAATTTTATGATAGAGATGTTGCTTTTGCAAGCTCTCTTGACAGTTTTGGAGGGGGGGAACAATGACCCTTTGGGTGTTTCTTTTGGAGGTACATTACTTAACATATCACTCTTACTTCTGCAAAAGTAAAAAAATAAAAGAAACAAAATGAAATTTGTGGAAGCTGTGCTGGTCATTTGCTTATTACAGGACCTTTCATGGCAAAATTTGTGGAAGTTGTACAAGGAAGTTTTACGATCTCAGGTAAATATTTTATTTCCTATTGCACGCACCTCGCTTGATTGTACATTCAAACTGACCTGTATATCCCTTGAATGAAATTACCCTTTTTCAGGTGGAGAACTTATTGAGTGCTAAGTTACTCCAGTTTGTGAATGTTGACCTGCAAAATGTTAAGGTACTTAATTTCACATATTCACATCACTTCTCATTTTGAAAATATTGCTTCCAACATTGCTATTTTAGTAGGAAGTTTGCAAGAAGAGGAAGCATATAGATGAAGATTCAACCAGTTTATTAAATCTCATAAGTGCAACTCATGAAAGCAGATGCAATATAACTTCAACTGAATATCTGAGTAATCAAATTTTCAGGACATGTCTTGATTATAGTTTAACTGCTGACATTTTTTTTATTGAAATCATAGGAGTAATTTTCATGTTTATTTTGTAATATTTTTTATATTGTAAATAAAACTGATGATTGATTGGAAACAGGAAGCTCGGAAGCGGTTTGACAAGGCTAGCATCACTTATGAACAGGTTAATTCATAGTAAATATTTGTGACTGATATTTGAACATGTTTTTCCTGGCAATGACTGATTATCACTCTTGCTCTGATGCAGGCACGGGAGCGATTTCTGTCCTTGAAGAAAAATGCAAGGAGGGATATAGCTATAATCATTGAAGAGGTGCATGAAATTTTATCCATCTTTCTTTCAAAATGTTAACCTTATGATAAACTAATCTAGTAGATGACTATTTCAGGAACTTAATACTGCAAGATCCATGTATGAGGAAACACGGTTCAATTTGGTAAAGTTTCTTTTTGCCAAATTCTATCTAGGAAATCTAACATTTGGGTATTTCCCAAATGCACCTAATTCAATATTGTTGTAATGCAGATCACTGCAATTTCCAATGTGGAGGCTAAGAAAAGGTCTGAATTTCTGGAAGGTGTTAGCAGGATGATATATTCTCATCTTCATTACTTCAAACAGGTTACTTTTATAGGGGCCATCTTTAGGTTCTCATAAACTTGCTATCCTATTTGTTTTTAACATCCGATCAAGTTGATTTTCTCTTCAGGGATATGATCTACTGCATCATATGGAGCCTTATATTAAGCAGGTCTGAGTACTCACTAATTTATCCTTGTTGTTCATCTCTGCATATGTTTTTCAGAAATGACAATTTGTCTACCTAAAATCATGATGCTGTAAGTTCTGTCATATTCACAGCAAGCAAAAGAAAGCTCAAAGCAAGAGTTAACGACTCTGAACGAAAAGATGCAAGATTACAAACGCTAGATTGATCAGCGAAGTCGGCAACCTCCAAGTAGCTCTCGTGATTTGCCCTTTGGTGACGTGCTGCAAGCTTTATCCAAAGGCACAAAACCTATAGAAGAAGTTATGCAGTCTTCTTTAAATGGAAAGGTGATTTCCTGCATTTCAATGATCTCAACTGTGTAAAACTAATTCTCAAATTCATCTCTGCATTTCTCACTGTTTCAGGTTCAGATAATCCGAGAAGGGTATCTCTGGAAGCGGTCTTCCAATCTAAGCGCTGATTGGAAGAGACGGTTTTTCGTTCTTGACAGCCGCGGAATGCTGTACTACTATCGAAAGCAATGTAACGGGGCGCATGTATGTGACTGTGTTATAGGAAAACATGTAAATATATGAAATTCAAACCAACAACCGACCGTTACTTTTGAATACCTTCAGGCGATTGGAGACATACAATCTGGTCAAAAAAACACGTACTCAGACCCTGGAACAGGTGTCTTTGGTCGATGGCTCGGTTCTCATTCTTATAGTCCTGTAAACGAGGAGAAGTCCACAACACGCGACATAGTCAATCTTCTGACATCAACCATTAAGGTTGACTCAGAACAGTCTGATCTAAGATTTTGTTTCAGGATCATTTCACCATCAAAGAGCTACACATTACAGGTACCAATACTTCTTATCATTCATTAAAGCCAAATTATACCGCAATCATATCTTCAATCCTTGCAGGCTGAGAGTGAACCTGATCAAGTGGACTGGGTTGAGAAGATAAGAGGAGTTATTGCCTCATTGTTGACTTCACAACCAATCGACGGGGTATGTATGCAAGTTTTGATACTATAATTTTGTTGATCCTGAAATCATTTTACTGATTAACAATCAATTTGGCAGCAACTCAGTGCCAGACAAGAAGAAATGGAGCCAAGTGCAGCAAATGAATGTATTAGCATTGGAGTTTCTTCCAACTCTGATGTCTCAAGCAGGGAAGAAACTCCATCAAGGCATAAGCTTGCACCAGCAAGCTATTCACATGGCCTCAAAAGTTTCCAGCAGCAGCGTTTGAGTATCCAAATAGAAAGGCCTATTAACCTTCTGAGAAGGGTAATGGGCAATGATAGATGTGCAGATTGTGGGGCGCCAGAACCCGATTAGGCCTCCTTAAACCTTGGGATCCTCATTCGCATTGAATGTTCAGTCGTTCATCGTAACCTTGGAGTTCATGTATCAAAGGTTTAACCTTTATTTTACTCGACACCAATGCTTCAAATTCATGAATCAATATTACAAATCAATGCCCTTTGATTTGTTGCGGGTGAGATCATTAACATTAGATGTGAAGGCATGGGAGCCTGCTGTTATATCTCTCTTCCAGTCACTAGGTAATCTCTATGCAAATTCGGTCTGGGAGGAGTTCTTGAGTAGCAGAATCAATTCCTTAGAGGACAAACCATCAATGTAGGTAGCACTCTGTAATTTCATGAATCAAACGTTTACTCGCTCTTTTCTGACACCGCTGAACCTTTTTTGCTGCACGACGCAGTATAGCCCGTGATGTTAGGGAGAATATAGATCGGAAAAATAGGTTTTACATAGATGATGTGTTCGATAAGTCATCAATTTGAACTATATATGTGTGAAATAAAACAATTGTAAGTGAAGTGCCTATTTGGAACATAGCCCTTGTACTTTGGGGGTTTCATAATGATTTTTTTTATTTTCTCCACCTCATCTAAAAAAAATTATTTTATTACTAAAATGAGTGCAAGATTAAATCTTAACCATTTTTATTGAAAGAGGGATCCATTTACCTTGTTAAAACTCTCCTTCTCGGATTGCATATTAGGACTCTTTTTCCATTGGTTCCATTAAAAAATCATTATTTATTTATAAAATCCCTTATGAAACTCCCATTGTAATTACCCTATAATTCTACATAGTATTAGATTTTTTATTGCCACATTAATAAAATTTAAAATTAAGGCTGGCCCTTTTCTAAGAAAGGCAGTAATAATGAACTCAATCAGATAATGCATATTATAGTTTTCAACGTACAAAATTATTACTTGGGTATTCTAAGCTCAAGTTGTTTTAATTGAATATGTTGGATACTTTCAGCCCCAAAATAGATATGTGTTATCAGTTCAATCTCTTAATTAGATACAAATTTCTAAAAAATATTTCCCAAATATTTTCAAAGGAAAAAAATGCATCCCTACAAAAAACAACTATCGTCTTAATTCAAAATTTAAATTGCACTTCTGACCCCAAAAAAAAAATGTACTTCGTACAATCATAGCATTTTATACCTAAAATACTTAGATATTACATTAAATACATATCAAACAATATATCATTTAAGATAAAACATGCAACAACACTTCATATATTACAAATTCACATTTCAACCGCGGCAACATATACACAAAAGGCCTGTGCGAAGCACGGGCTTCGATTTCTAGTAAATAATTAAATTTGTGATCCTAGTATGGCCCCTAAAGAGATCTAATCTTCAATAGTCTTAACCTTCTTGGATCACCATCGTTCAGTCTTCATAGGATCTTCTTCTTCTTGTCTTACATATAATTGGAATAAACACTCTTGCAGAAATTTAAATTATAAAAATACATAACGATACACAGATCGTGTACAAGAAAAACATAATGATACGCATATCGTATTTATCTATCCTAATGTGGGTCATACTAGTCACCGCATGCAATAATATCATAATATTAAATATGCATGCAATAATAACATATAAAATTTCATCTAAATGAAACATGCTATTAATCCAAAATAAAAGCATAAACAATTAATCATATTAACTAATTAATATAGAAACTGATTTCTTATTATTTTAATTCAATTAAATTGTGTATGGAATTAATGTCTTATATTAATCATTAATTTGCTAAAATATGATGAATCTAATATTCCAAGATAATATTTAATTATGGTAACTCAAAATTTTACCAAATAAGATATCAAAATATCTCACAAAAAAAAATCTTTATGTACCAAATAAAATATCAAATATCTTATTGATTAAAATAAATCTAATTCATTAAGATAGAATATTTGGTAAATAATATATTTATAGGGTAATTTCTATCCAATTAGGAATTTTCCACAAAAACACAAAACCCTAGTAACCATCCAAGAGCCACCGCGGGCCGCTATTAGCCACGAGCCAAGACGACCAGCAGCCGCGACCGCGATCGCGGTTTTGCTCTAGTCAGTAGCCAGTAGCCACAGTAATGAAACCGCGGATGCGGTTTTTGGACCGCGATCGCGGTTTGCCCTCTGCTTCTGAATCTGTATTCGAAGTCACTCACCGCGGCACCACATAATAAAACCGCGGTCGCGGTTTTTGGACCGCGATCGCGGTTTTGCACTCTGGCCGCCAAGATGGTCCCAAACCATCTACACCGCGTAATTCCGGTGTTTCTCCCACTTAAAATTGTAACGTTTACAACTCTTTGGTAGGAAAACTTATGGTAATGGTTTTTCATAAAATTCAGGCTTTTTGATTCATAATGTAGCATGAAAAATCAGATTTTACATGTCCGTTCATAATCTATACAACAAATTTGCATAAATTAATCAAAAGAATCAACTCTAGGGCAAAATAGCATGAAAATTTCAAAAATTCAACAACTGTACCCACGTGAATAGACACGAATTTTAGCCTTCAAAAATCAATTTATTTCGTTTTAATCATGCAAATTAATCCATACAATCAATCTCTACATAATTGAATCAAAATAATCATGAACATGCATCAAAATTGAAGACTTTAAATTTGATCTAATCAATTTATGCAAGAGGCAACTGATATCACTGTAGGAATTTAGATGCTTAAAGCGAAATTTCAAGAAAACGTTTCTCCTAACATCTAACCAACGATCTCATGCATAAACTAAATAGATCGTAGAGAAGAAGAATTAATTACCTCTTGATGCGTGTTTGAATCTTTCTGGAATGGGGAGATTAGAGCCTCAAGTGTGACTCCTCTAGTTAGTCCATCCGAGTATGGATCTGGATCGCCTAGGGCTCGATTGCTAGAACGAGGAACGAAGGGGAACGAGGGAGAACTCCAGGGAGAGAGGAGGAAACCGTGTGGTTGTGTATGTGTTAGGGTTTTCTCCTAAAAAGCCCTCCTTTTATAATACCATATGTAGATATATTATTTCCTAAATTAATATATCTTTTATTATTAGTAATAATTCTTTATTCCTAATAAGTCTTATCTCCCAAGGTATATCATATATAACTTTATATCATATACCTTATATAATATGTCTCCCAATAAACTGATCCGGTCCATAAACTCTAAGGGTATGACCTCGTAGGACCCGGTAATAATAGCAATAGACTTTATAACATATAGTCCATAAATCATAGTTGGCTTCTAGCAAAGCATTATGACTACCTAATATAACCAGATTATGAATCTCCATAAATGATCTCACTTTATAATTAGTAATTACACATTTGATTAAAATACACAATTCCTTTAGATTCCTTGCAATAGATGGTCTCCGACTCACTGTCTTCGGTAGACAGTGGTGGACTGGTGGTGTTTGACATTGTAACTCGGAAGGGATGAATTGCCTGTAGAATGGGTAAATGGGCCACCATATTTTTGGATTGAACATGTTGGGCTTATTAAATAGAAATGGGCCGTAAGTCATCCAACAAGGCATGGATGATATATACTTTGTTGATATTAATTTGGTTCTTAATGTGACATTGCCACGTACCCAAACTCAGCAAACATGTGCAAAGATAGTTTATGCTCCGACGGTGACATCACCAAAAGGCCATGATTTTGGGCATGAGCAAATGGACGGTACATTTTGACGATTTTTTTTTTTTTTTGAAAGGAAAAATACTAATATATTAAACAAGATCAGTTCCAACAAGCTGAACAATAGCTTGTGAAAAATTGTCAAACAACACAACATAGGGATTAGTTTTAAAAGCCAACCTAGTAGTAAGATGAGCTACAGAATTAGTTTTACGATTTACATGAGAAAGAGAAACATGAGAAAATAAAGCAAAAAGAGATACAATATCTTCATAAAGAGCATCAGCATATGAAAGTTTGAAATCACGATCTTGTAAACGCATAATCATAGTCTGATCATCAGATTCAATATGAAGAGAGAAAAAATCCACTTCAGCAGCAACACCCAAGCCAAAAAACACAGCCTTAGCTTCAGCCCAAGCAATTTCCCAACCACATTGCAACCCAGTAGCTGCCAAAGCAATCAAAACTCCACTAGAATCACGAAACGCAGCACCAAGACCAACCCAACCATTAGGAAAAACAGTTGCATCAGTATTCATCTTAATATAATTATCATGTGGGACATGCCATCCTCTTTGAATTGCATGATTTTGTAGATTTTGCATATATTAATTCAATCTAAATATGCTATGATCATTAAATGTTTATGATACCAGAGTACACATTTGAGAGAAAATCGTTGAATAAACTCAATAAAGCCATTGGACGAATGGTTGTTGGACACTGGAACAATCAAACATTTATGTACCGACAAGGAGATGTCTGTTGAATTTGAAGAGGCAGTAGGGATAGATGAAGCCTGCATGGGAAATTCGAGCATTTCACATGTCCTTAGGAAATGAATGGTGTCACTCAAAATTACTTCAGGGATGTCTCTCTTACTATAGAATGTGCTATATGTTCCTTCCCTACGCAGAAACTTGATTTCTTGTACTTTACTTGAAATTACTGGCATAAAACAAGTAATTGAAGCTGGGAAAATAGTCTTATCTAAGAATGGTGAATTTGTAGGAAAAGGCTATAGATCAGGTTGCTTGCATATGCTTGAAACCGTGATTGATAATTATATGTCTCTTCTTCTGCTTATATCGTTGAGTCTTTGGATTTATGGCATGCTAGACTTGAACATTTAAATGTTAAATTTGTTAATCGATTGCATGCTATGGGACTAATTACGAATTTGGTCAAGGAAGGTCATGAAAAATGTGAAATCTGTGTTGAGGCTAAAGACAATAAGAGACCTTTTAATTTTGTAAATGAACGGACAACTAAACTATTGGAATTAGTCCATTCAGACTTGGCAGAATTTAAAAACACAAAAAGTAGAGGTGGTAAAAGATATTATATCACTTTTGTAGATGACCATTCGAGATACACCAGATTGTTTTTATCACGATTCAAAGATAAAGTTGAAAACATGTTCTACATCTATAAAGTAGAAGTAGAGAACCAATTGAATAGTAAAATCAAAGGATTAGATCTGATAGAAGATGTGAATATATCACCAATTCATGGAAATCATTTTGTGAGAATAATGGTATTATACATGAGTTTACATCTCCCTATAGCCCACAACAGAATGGCATTGAAAGGAAAAATAGAACTTTAAAAGAGATGATGAATGCTTTGCTTGCTAGTTTTGGTTTGCCTGATAACATGTGGGGTGAAGTTGTCTTGACAGCTAACCATATTCTGAATAGAGTTCCCCATAAAAAGCTAGATAAGACACTCTATGAGTTATGGAAAGGACATGTGCCTAATCTGATATTTTTGAAAGTGTAGGGATGTTTAGCTAAGGTGTGACTGCCTTCTTTTAAGGTTGATGCAATTGGATCTAAAACCTTTGATGTTGTATTTATTAGTTATGTTGAAAAGAGTGCTGCCTATCGATTCATGTGTTTGAGTGATCGTTCATTGTGTGAATATCATGATGCTGAATTCTTTGAGCACATATTTCCTTTGAAGAAAAATTATGTGCAAATTGATTTTGTGCCTACTAATGTTGCATCTTCTTCTATGTCTTTGCCTTCCATGCAAGATGGCTCTGTAAAGAGATATAAGGCATGACTAGTAATTAAAGGAGTCACTCAAAAATATGGGATTGACTTCTTTGACACTTACTCTCCTGTGACTAAGATATCTACCATTCGTGCTTTGTTTGCTTTAGTTTCTAGTTACAACTTGTTGATACATCAAATGGATGTTAAAACTGCCTTTTTGAATGGTTATCTTAATGAGGAAATCTATATAGAACAGCCTCCAGGGTGCATAGTTCCAGGACAGGAAAACAAATTGTGCAGACTCAAGAAGTCACTCTATGGGTTGAAGCAAACACCAAAGCAATGGTATGAAACGTTTCACAAAACTATCATCAGCTTTGGTTTTAAGGTCAATGGATCTGATGCATGCGTTTACTCTAAGATGTTTGGAGTGGAATGTGTGATTATATGTCTATATGTTGATGACATGCTAATTTTAGGACACACATTAATGTTATAAACACGATCAACCAGTTCTTGTCCTCTCAATTTGACATGAAAGACTTAGGTGAAGCTGATGTGATTTTAGGTGTTAAAGTCACCAAAACTGAAAATGGTTTCACTTTGTCTCAACCACATTATATAGAGAAAGTATTACGGAAATTTAATCAATTTGATGTGGTGCTAGTAAGAACCCCCTATGATTTGAGCATGCAATTAACAAAGAATTGTTCTGAGAGTGTATCACAAAATGAATATGTCAAAGTGATAAGGAGTTTGATGTTTTTAATGAATTGTATTCGGCCTTACATTGCTTATGCAGTTAGTAGACTTAGTCGGTATATATACTCATAACCCTAGTAAGGATCATTGGAGTGCACTTAATAGATTATTGAGATATCTGAAATGCACTATTTATTGGGGTTTGCATTTTGTTGTTTATTCTCAAGTGTTAGAGGGATATTGTGATGCAAATTGGGTTAATGATAATGATGAAGTTAGCTTCACTAGTGGTTATGTTTTTACATTATATGGTGGTGATATTTCTTGGAAGTCTTCTAAACAGACTTGTATGTCTATATCTATTATGGAATCTGAGTTCATAGTTTTAGACTTAGCAAGTCAAGGGGTTGAGTGGTTAAGAAGCTTACTGGCTGATTTACCTTTGTGGGGGCATCATGCTCCCTCTATTTCTCTACATTGTGACTCACAATCTGCTATCTGTGTAGCTAATAGCAATGCCTATGATGGCAAGAAGAGACACATTCGAATTAGACATGAAACAGTGAGACAACTAATTACGAATGGTGTACTCAGTTTGGAGTATATGAGGACAGAGAGGAACATTGCAGATCCTTTGACTAGAGAACTAAACCACATGTTAGCTCTCAATTATGTCGAGGGGAATGAGACTCAAACCCGTGAGATGAGGAATTCGTGGTGGATCCCACTTGTGGTCAAACGAAGCCATGGAAAGACTCATGAGATGGTACACTACTTCCCATTCCTATGATATTGTACGTGTACATGTAGAGGGTGAGCATTTGCTCTTAATGAATTCATAGCCCATGATATGGGTGTTCATATTGAGACGGACTTGATGGATTCACCGTTGTAACACTACAAGAAAAACCGTTTTTAGCAACGACTCAAATCGTTGCAAAAAATACGTAGTCGTTGCAATAGGTATTTTTTGCAACGACAATTGTCATTGCATTGTGGTTGCGGGTAAGTCCGTAGCGATAGAATTTGCAACGAATTTTTCGTTGCAAAAAATACCTTTTCTAGCAACGACATTAGTTATTGCAGAATATATGTCGTTGCAAAATATAATTTCTTCCGTAAGATAGATGACAATCTATTACAACGACAATAGTCGTTGCAATAGCATTTGATTTATTGCAACGACATATATCATTGCGATAAATTAGGGTATATTGCATGTGATACTCACGATCTATTGCAACGACATCTATCATTGCAATAAATCAAATGCTATAACAAGTAGTATTGTTGCAATCAATCATGGTCTATCACCTTTTGCAACGACAAAACTGTTGTTCTCATCCCGCTCAATGCGTTCCATCATATCCAAATATTCCATAAAATTCAATTCAAATATTACAATATTCTTTCATCCTCCTTAATTTAACCAAAAACAACTTCAACATTTAAATATTCACCCAAGGACCTCTAACATAAACATCATTCCATAACTAATAACTAATTCATAACATTTTTGTTCATAAATTCCAAAAAACTGCATTTTAGACTTCCATAAACAAACTCCATATCACAAGGACCTTCTACTTCAGCGAATGCTACCTCATCAATCTGCAGCCTCTTGCTGGCATCAGGCTCGACACAACAGCTTGCCACCTCACACAGAGTCTTTAGATCCTCGTACTCGAAATGCTTCAGCTGCGGATCCACCACATAAGACATCGCCTCCGGCAGCTCAAGGTAGTCTCTTGCCTAGTTGTCAGTCAAGGGCCACAACAACCAATCATCAATCACTCAAAAACATTTGCAAAAAGAACAAAAGTTGGTTAAAAGGGTGAGAAACAATCAACTAACCCAATCTACCAAGGATCCATGATCCTTAGTGTGTGGAGGCCTCCCACTGATTATCTCCAGTACTAGCACGCCGAAAGCATAGACGTTTTCTTTCAAGTCCGGTGTATGTTCTTCACTGAACTTCGATGCAACGCTGATAGCACCACCGCTCAAGTTTTTCTCGGGTCTAGCTAGAACGGTCTTCCAGCTCTCGAAATCAACCAGCTGTGGAGGCAAAATCAGTTCCAATATTGGGTTCTTTCAGTGACATTCATTAGAATAAAGCCCTGCTTATGTTTCATACCTTCGGTGAAAAGTCTTTCGTGAGGTACACGGAATTAGAGTCCTGCTATGGATTAATCTGTTCACCAAGACCATCAGATTAATCCATAGCAATCAAGAAGGTGGGATTTTTTAACATGATATAAAAAAAATAAAATAAAAAAATTGTTACCTATGTATACAGCTAAACGATCCTTGTCACTCGCTGATTTCTTCCAAGGGATTATAATTGTTGATTTGCTACTATTGCACCTCTTGACTGCAGTTAGAATAAAGGCGAAAAAGAAGGCTCCTACCATGATTCCAGTCCCTATTTCTACTGCTAAAATCCATGTTGGTTTTGAGTTCCTGGGATGCTTAGCTCCATCCTCCCGGGGCCTGTTTTTGGGGGTATAAGCCATTGGACGGATTTTCACTGGTGGTGAAGAAGTCTGCATCTTTTAGCTTAGGCAAACGACAAAGGCCAATGACATTTCCTGAGGAAGAGTACCTAAACATACCAACACTCACTTGTGAGGAAGCAAGCAATCCCAAGCATAGCTATTGAAAAGAAGATTAAACTTTGAAACCCAAAAGGTTATATTCTTTTTGTACTGATTATGTAGTTCTTTAAAACAGCAAGGCAAAGTAGTAAATCACATGAGCAATAGGATCATCAACTCTTGACGTAACTAAATAATATTTGGACCACCAACAGGACTAACATTCAAGTTGGAAAATTCGAGTGGGATAGTTCTTGTTAGTACATTGGACTCTAGGTTTCTGCCATCAAAGAAGAAGAAAAGATAAGAGAACTAACAATAGAATACAAACTATTAGCATATCTTAAATTCAATACCATTTGTCATACATTTTGGTCACATTTGTTATATTCCCTATCTCGGAAGGAATTGGTCCAGCTAACTGGTTCTGGCCAAGATCCAAGACCTTGAGGTGCTTTAACATGCCAATTTCTTTGGGAATGATACCAATCAAATTGTTACCGTGCAGGATTCTGTAAGTACAAGAACAAGTTACAAAGAAGCCAATATAAATAATAAATCCCAGACTAGATTTGCAGCAACAAATGAAAACTTTGTTCGTGTGAAGGATCAGATGAAGCCTTACAGCTGCTCCAAGTAAGTCAGCAGGCCCAATTCAGGAGCAAGAAACCCTTTCAAAGATGACATTGAAATGTTTCTGCAAGATGAGTTGAATTACTTAATCCACATTTGATACTTCCCATCATTGGATGTGAAATTTTGACATGCAGAATCAGCTATGAATCAAGGGCAAAAATAAGAAACACATTGAATAGCAAGCAACATAAAAATCAAAATTCTTACAGCTTAACAACATGGTCTCTAGCCACTGAACAAGAAACACCTGACCATTGACATGGATTTGGATCTAGTCCATTCCAACTTGAGAACACCAGAAATGGGTCTTCATATATGGCTTCCTTGAAGTTAGTAAGTGCCCAAACTGAATAAAACCCCAAATTCCCAATTAGGAAAATCAAAGATAATTTTCTACATTGCAAGTAAATATCAAGATTGCACCCATAAACTATCAGCACTGGTAAGTGATAACCCACTATTTGATTACTCTTGGAGCAATGGTTTTGAGTTCAAACAACAAAGAATGTGAATCAAAGATCTAAAACACAAGCAAAAAAAGATGCAAAATAAGTAACACAAATACCTTCTTCTGAGACAAAAGATTCAACAGTGATGGCCAGTACTCCAAAGAGGGGCAAAAAGAGCTTAGCCCAAGTAAATTCTCTCATCCTTCCGTTTTTTCCACTTTCTTGTAAACTTCACTGCTTTCTGGGCAGTACAAATCTTCTTCAAATTTGAAACTTGTGTGGATTCTCACAAGAGACCCACAATGATAAGAACTCACCAAATTCAAAAAACTCCGCCACTAACAGAGACTGAATTAGAACAATGTAGTTAATACAAATTATAGATTAAGAACATTAACAAGTATAAAACAAAGCTTACTTGGTGCTTTGTAAGACGACGAATGATGACTCTAGTCTTCTTAGGGCGAAGATCCACGGGCAACTGCAACCAAATCCACCAAAACTTTCCAACTGCAACCAGGTCCGGGCTGAAGAAATTTGGCAGCAAGACTAGTTCCTGGAAGCAACTCAATGGATCAAAGTTGAAGAAAGCAGGGTCAAGACCTTCTATAGGATCTCCAGACTCACATCAAACCCTAGTTGTGGATGTAAAATCTATTTTACCAATTATGAGCTTAGGAACACTAAAATTCATGTCAATTCACAAGAACATCAACGACAATAATCTCATCAACGAAACATATTTAGATCACAGCATGAGTATAAATAAACATATGTCAAGCTGCAAGACCAGCATAGCCTGCATTTAAAAGCAGCTAGTTTCGGAGGTCTACTAAGATACAAATTTTGAGTGGCTATAAATATGGCAGAACCCACAAGTATGCAAAATCTCTTACTTTAACAATCCAGATTTAGAAAGGAAACGAAGAGCCTGGTCAGAAGTATTCAATACAGCAGATGACCTGGGGACTTGCATATTCGAGTGAGTTTTGTACACCAGGAGCCCGAGGCATATCCTTTAATAATATAACCGATTGTACCTTGTCAATCACAAATGATAGTGTCTCAATTCAAAGTGTGGAACAAGCTTGGAAGTTTGAGTGTCCTTCCTATTGTAAGAAAAGAAGACGGGTTCTTACCCAGACTCCTTAGACCTTTTCTTCTTTGGCTTCTTCTTCTCGGCCTTCTCGTCATCAGAGTCAGATAAGAATACTTACCTGCAGTGGTATGCTTTTAAGTTAATTCAAGATATCTATAAAAGCAACTACGGACCAAATGTTTGCACCACAAGTCTCATATAACATGCAAGACTCGGATGACACCAAGAAAGAAGATAAAAACAGTCATACTTCTCTTTAGCATCAAGCATATTAACAACATCATTTGGTAGCATTCCTGCATTTCCATAGTCCATTTCCATAAAACAACAAATTCTTCAAGAAATAACTAATCAGTTTATCTAAAAAAAGCACATATAGCCCATTTCCATAGTCAAACTTTGTAGCTTGGCTAAATCCTGTGGTCTTTGATAATAAGTTTACAGAAAAATATATGCCAGTTTAGTCCATTTTCATATCGAATTGAAGGGGAATCGAATCAAGGTCAGTAAACACAAATTTCAGTTCTGATTTGCAAATTACAGATTCAGAGGGAGGAGAATCGAATAGGGCGAATCGAATTCGATTTCACTTCACCTATTCGCCTATTCAGTAATTTGCCCTATTCAGTACCTCCACTTCACCTAATCAGTACCTCCACTTCACCTATTCAGTAATTTTCAAATCAGAGGGAGGCTAATTGCAAATCAGAACTTCACCTATTCAGTAATTTGCAAGGCTGAACTGAAATTGTGAATCAGAGGGAGGCGAATTACAGATTTGCAAATCGAATTGAAGGGGAATCGAATGGAGGTACTGATTTCAGTAAACACAAATCAGAACTTCCTAAACACAAATCAGAACTTCCTAAACACAAGATGAAAGACGAAGGAGACGAATGAAGGTACTGATTTCAGAGATTCAGAGGGAGTCGGGAGAGGGATGTAAATAGCAGCTTCATACCTTAGGCGAAGGAGACGAGATGAAAGACGAAGAAGCGGCGCTGGCGAAGACGTGAGATTAGGGCGCGGCGCTGGCGAAGTCGACGTTGAGAAAGACGAAGAAGCGCGGTGGCTGAGGGCAGAAGCGGGAGAAGCGCGGCGCTGGCGGGGGCGACGAAGAAGCAGCGGGGCTGGCGGCGTCGTTAGGAGTGCGGAGGGAGACGATCGAAGGAGAAGAGGCGGAGAGAAGGAGACGATCGAAATAAGGGGATAAACGACGGGAAATAAAGTTAGGTTTTGTTTTTTTAGTGTCTTTTGCAATCGTTGCCAAATTGTAAAATATTAATTACAACGACAACTGTCGTTGCAACACATATATAACTTTTATTTGCAATGACAAAGTCGTTGCGATATAAAATTTAGGTTTTGTTTTTTTAGTGTCTTTTACAACGAAAGTTCGTTGCCAAATTATAAAATATTAATCGCAACGACAGTTGTCGTTGCAATATATATATAACTTTTATTCGCAACAACAAAAGTCATTGCGATATAAAATTTCCAATTTTTACCGCCAACCCGTGCCAAATTTGGGTGGAGGGAACTGGAAATTTTATATATAGCAACAACATTGGCAACGCTTGTCAGTTGTCGTTGCGAAATATATTATTAGCAACGGCAAAATTTAGGTCGTTGCTATAAATGGTTTTTCTTGTAGTGTAATAATGAGAGGTTGAGTCGTTAAAACTCTTATTGACTTCATAGCCCTAACTTGGGTGGTCCTAGTTGAGACGAACTTGATGAAGTCACCTACTAGAGTGTGAAGGGATAGCCTCCTTCTATGAAAGATTTCGGTGATCTTTCTAGAGCACTCTTTAGCATCCCAAGGCAAAACCGGCTACTTTATTGCAGGTGTTATTGCGGAATTACAGGGATCTTAGGGGAGATGCATGTTGTTGAGACTTATCCTGAAGTTTTTAGAGTTCAAGACTCGTTCACTCGTTAGACAGAAAAGATTACTTGACTTCATTACGTGTTGGTTCAAATCGTAAGATACCTACACTTAAGCTTCAAACCTTTCATATGCTCAGAACTTGTTTTTACTGTTTTGAAACTATTCCCGCAATGTAGGGGATTGTTGGGTTTGCTGGAATTTTTTAAAAAGTGGAATAATTAATTTTGGGGTTTAAGATTTCGGGTTTGTAATTTTATCTTTTATCCGTAACTTTCGGTATCTATCCGTTCGTTATCTTTGTTGATTTGATTTTGTATATCTTATTTTTACAATTACTTGAGCCCCAAGATTTGCTATCCCTAAACCGAATTTCCCCCCATAAAAAGATATGGTTTTTCAGCCTTTGAGAACATACAAGAAATTTTGGCCCTCTCTAAAAAGTTATGGTTTTGGTTCTGAGCATACTCGGTGATTTCAACCCTCATTTGGCGAGTACATGCGATCGGTGGGTGTTGTGTGATCCTTGGGGGACGACGCCTTGTCTGACTTTGCACCACAGGTCAGGACGAAATTGCTTCTAAGACAATGGACATCATACCATGCCACAACAACGTTTTCAAAGCGGTTTTTCGTCTATTCAAATAAGCTTTTGTTTCGGTCTTTATGTGGTTTCTACTAAGAGTGGATGATTGGGATGTTAAGCCTAGTATTAGTCAGACTACTCTGCTGGTTCAATGCAAAAGCGTGGTCTTGGGAGGCCCCCTAAGAAGTAAATTTTCACAGTCGAAGTCGCACATGATGATTCACGTGAAAATTCAAATGATTATATCTGGTGGCGTGGGCGAAAGCAATCAAAGCTTGTATTCCAGAGGGGAATACTGCCACATGCAGCCATGCTATAATGGAAAAGGTAGCTCGCCGAGGTGGACAAATGAAGATATTGGGCCTAATTTGCTAAGGGCCGAGAGTGAAGCCAGAGGGTGGGGTACGATCGTACAAGTCCAACTTTCGGTAAATTTCGACAATAAACTTATTTAATTGAATCTATCATTCTTATGAAAAAGGTATTTTAGCTAATCGGATGTAATTATTCCATCATTATTTTATTGTTAATATTCTGTCGGTCCAAACTCGGGAGCAAACGCTAATGAAAGTGAGATATGCAGTCCATCGGCAAAGATGGTCAATTGCTTAGAAGAAGCATCCAGGAACTAGCTATGAAAACTTGATAATCGCAACGATGAATTAAGGTCTGAGGCAACTAAAGCTCTCATTGAATGATTGACAAAAAAATTGACCAACAAAAGAGAACTCGACAACTAAGTTTTTAGCTCTTTTTCTTAAATTCATAATAAATCATCATATTATTTGAAAATATAACAAATTGCTTGAAACAACAAGCCTACGAGCCACAAGGGCACTAGCTGCTATCAGTCTTCATCATATTAGTCTTCGGGCCGCAAGGGCATTAGCTGCTATCAGTCTTCATCATATTAGTCTTCGGGCCGCAAGGGCACGAGCTGCCATCAAGTTTCATGATATTTGCCTACGGTTTAGAAGGGCACGAGCTTTCATCAGTCTTATTTCTATTAGCCCACGAGCCATAGGGCATGAGCTTCGATCTTCATTCTATAAGGCTTCGGGTCATAGGGCACGAGTTGCCATCAGTCTTATTTCCTGGAGCCTACGGGCCATCACTGAACGCTGCAATTCAGTGGAGATCCCACTTTGAAACCGTAGCCGCCGTCCTGTTCCGGCCGTCCAACGCCGTTCTGTTCCTGTCGTCCACCACCGTCCGCCGACGATCCCACTGTTGCAGCGTCAGATCATTCCTCTAAACCTGCAAATCGAGGCGGTCACTTTTCCGACAATCGACTCCCTCCGTCGCCGTCGGCCATCATCTCCGGTGAGAAACTCTATACACTATATTAGACATTGCACCTTTGCGTTCTTCATGCCCGAAAATTCGAGGCTTTTGCGAAGTTTTAATTTGTTATTTTGCAGTTAGGGTTTTAGGGTAATTTTTTTTGTGTGTGTATGTGTGAATCGCTCTTCTTTTTACAACTTGCTCTTCCTTTTTCGCGTTCATTTGATGGAGCCCGTCTCCTACAATGCGAGTGTTCCATGACCTAGCCCTAGTGTTGGTGAATTTTATCTTTATTTTGTCTTTTCGCATTGAGGGATTCCTTGACAGATTTCATTCGAATTCAGGCAAAATAGTTGTTTCTGGAGTGTTATCTGTGAAGTCCTTCCAATTTTACTGTACTTAACTATTGAAGTAGGATGACATGATCACAATTTTGGGAGTTTGAACTAAAGTACCTTGCTATATGAATACTGCTACATGAATACTGCTATATGAATACTGCTACATGAATACTGCTATATGAATACTGCTACATGTTTCGGTAAATTTCGACAATAAACTTATTTAATTGAATCTATCATTCTTATGAAAAAGGTATTTTAGCTAATCGGATGTAATTATTCCATCATTATTTTATTGTTAATATCTTGTCGGTCCAAACTCGGGAGCAAACGCTAATGAAAGTGAGATATGCATTCCATCGGCAAAGATGGTCAATTGCTTAGAAGAAGCATCTATGAACTAGCTATGAAAACCTGATAATCGCAACGATGAATTAAGGTCTGAGGCAACTAAAGCTCCCATTGAATGATTGACAAAAAAATTGACCAACAAAAGAGAACTCGACAACTAAGTTTTTAGCTATTTTTCTTAAATTCATAATAAATCATCATATTATTTGAAAATATAACAAATTGCTTGAAACAACAAGCCTACGAGCCACAAGGGCACTAACTGCTATCAGTCTTCATCATATTAGTCTTCGGGCTGCAAGGGCACGAGCTGCCATCAAGTTTCATGATATTTGCCTACGGTTTAGAAGGGCACGAGCTTTCATCAATCTTATTTCTATTAGCCCACGAGCCATAGGGCATGAGTTCGATCTTCATTCTATAAGGCTTCGGGTCATAGGGCACGAGTTGCCATCGGTCTTATTTCCTGGAGCCTACGGGCCATCACTGAACGCTGCAATTCAGTGGAGATCCCACTTTGAAACCGTAGCCGCCGTCCTGTTCCGGCCGTCCAACGCCGTTCTGTTCCTGTCGTCCACCATCGTACGCCGACGATCCCGCTGTTGCAGCGTCAGATCATTCCTCTAAACCTGCAAATCGAGGCGGTCACTTTTTCGACAATCGACTCCCTCCGTCGCCGTCGGCCATCATCTCCGGTGAGAAACTCTATACACTATATTAGACATTGCACCTTTGCGTTCTTCATGCCCGAAAATTCGAGGCTTTTGCGAAGTTTTAATTTGTTATTTTGCAGTTAGGGTTTTAGGGTAATTTTTTTTTGTGTATGTGTGAATCGCTCTTCTTTTTACAACTTGCTCTTCCTTTTTCGCGTTCATTTGATGGAGCCCGTCTCCTACAATGCGAGTGTTCCATGACCTAGCCCTAGTGTTGGTGAATTTTATCTTTATTTTGTCTTTTCGCATTGAGGGATTCCTTGACAGATTTCATTCGAATTCAGGCAAAATAGTTGTTTCTGGAGTGTTATCTGTGAAGTCCTTCCAATTTTACTGTACTTAACTATTGAAGTAGGATGACATGATCACAATTTTGGGAGTTTGAACTAAAGTACCTTGCTATATGAATACTGCTACATGTTATCCCCCCCGCCCCTGATAATCCTTGTCAATCTACTGTTTTGTTACTTTTTGTAGGTAATGAGAAATACAAAAGTGGGAATGAAAGAATATCAAATGGAAAGCATTTTTCTTCACCATTCCTACATGTTTGGAGTGGCAAAAAAATAATAGTTCCTGTAAGTGAGGTTCTACTTTATGGTTATTGTTTAGTGTATTGGAATAATCAGAGTTAGTTTTATTTCCTTGCATTTCATCTTTGGAGTTGGCACATTTGACCAATTGGAGTATTGTTATATGATCCCACAAAGTTGCTCATTCTTAATTCTTTTTTTCCACATTTCTTCTGTGTAATCGATTCTTTTGATTCCAGATATTGCTTACCACACATTTGAGTCCCATATTTGCATCAGAGGCATTCTTTATTCCAGCATCCATTTACTTCATACTCAAGGTTGGTGAACTACTTCCAACATATAAAGCTAAAATCATCCCATTGTATAAAAGAATAATGCCAGAAATTTCCCTCTTAATGATATAATTGTGCTAGAGTTTTTAAGTTTGCAAATATTGTAACTACTATTCAGATGCTGTGACATAATAGATAAAGCAGAAAATAGTTGATATGCTTTTATCTTTGAAAGAAAACGTCATGACCTGTAATGTTGACCGCCTCTTATTCTCTTCATTATTGGGTTATCACTTTCCTCAACCTATTTAAACATTAAAGATTCTTTCTTTTCTGTGTGTGCAGATTTTTTTTTAAACCTTATTATCCTAGACGGGAGAAGCACAATGCATTATAGAATACGGAAAGGACTTCCACTCAGGTATAACTAAAAATTCTGCCCTTGTATATTTTTTTGGACTATTATACGCTCAAATTAAATGTAGTTTTTCTTTGGACTGGTTGTGTTAAAGCATTGATTTTGATCGTTAATGCTCGTATACTGCTATGGAAAAGATTTTGTTGTACCCTTACTAGTTCTTGTTATCCATTTTTCTGCTACTTCATGGACACTTCCAATTCCAAATTTGGCTCTAGTTCTGATGTTGTAGTTTCATGAAATTAAGAATCTTTCAAATTTTGGAAATTAAGAATCCTTTGGAATTTAGAAATTCTCACCTTATAGAAATTCTCACCTTATAGGTTCTTGTAGTGTGTAAAACTAATTAAACTATACAAATGTACAATTAGTTGACTTTCACTTGATTTGCAGGAAGCAACACCAACGCACCAACAACAGAAAGGAAAGGTGAATGCACCGTAATGACACATGGTTGTGAACAACTTAAGCGAATAGTGGAGATGGTAATAGTTATTTTATAGTAGTGTGTTTGTTTTGTAATGGTTGTGAATTCTTGAAAATTTATATTTCGCCATCTAAGACCTCTAGTTGATTGGGCTCCTAAGTCGTAGTTGTAATGAAACTGAAATTGTACTTGTTTTAAAAAATCTGGGTCTAGATTTGTTTTAAAAAAAATAAGATTTTACCCCGATTTTTACAAAAACTGGGGTTTGGGATTTTTTAAGAAACAACTTTTACCCCGGTTTTTCAAAAAAATCAGGGCCTCGATTTTAAAAAAAAAATTTTTTTTACCCTGGTTGCTACGAAAAATCGGGGTCCGAGATCCGGACCCCGGTTATAAAAAATCAAGGTCCGACATTCGGACCTCGTCGAGAACAACCACAGATTTTAAGCCGCAGTCCGGAGAGGAAAAAAATGGGGTCTGAGTACTAGTTCTATACTAGTGTCAATAACAGAAGTGCATCCACTTGCGATTTCATCTTGATTTAATGGTCTACATCTGCATAACACCCTGATATTGCCTTTAAGCTTAATCACTCCATTATACAACCTCTTTCTTTCAGCACATTCATCGCCTGCATGCCCCGTTTGCTTCGACTCTATCTTCATTTCAACACAAAAACAACAAAAGGATCAAAATTTGAAAAATTTAAACCTATATTACCAAAGCAATTCTCGACAATCGTGTACTGCAAGAAAGCTCGACGGGGAGATTGTCCTCGGAGATGGAGGAGTAGTGAGAAGGGTAGTGGTTGCGGGTGAAATAGAAGGGGCAAATGAATAGGCCATGAGAAGGTCTGAAGGAGAAGAGAAACATCAAAGAGGTATTTTTCGCGCATCACAAGATCAGATATATATCAGTAAGAAATAGCTTACATAATTCATCTATGTATCCGGAAATTGGGTAGTAGGCAATAAATTAGGACCCATATATGAGCAAACAATTTAAAAGAGCTCAAGAGAATCAGTCTTTCGGAGTTTCGGGTAATTCTGTTTACTTGTAAAAATTGGGAAATCAAGTTCAGGACTTTCTACTCAGTATTTAAAGACTTGTCACTAAAATATAGAAGGGAGAAAAGCTTAAGTTCGGAGTTTCTTTTAGCGAAATCATAATTCAACCTAGACTTATTTTATATAAAGATTATTACGCATGTAGGATGTCTATAAAACCAAGATCTCATTCTCCCTTTTTCACTTGCTTATTCTCTTGCTCTTTGAATTATTTTTGTTTTTGGTGGGATCCCTAGAAGAGTTTTCCTTCCATAAGCAACTATGTAACACCCCCAAAACTTAACCCTTTTGGAAAGGTATTACCGCCAGTGACCCCAGTGTTCCTTACCGAGATCACCCAAGGCTTTACCATTTAAATACAATTTATGAAATGCAATTGATACACAATGATCAAGCATTAAATTCCAAAACATAACATTGTCAAGGAAACAAGAGTTACGGGATTACAACCCAATTCCGAATAGGTCAATACAGAGTTTAAACCAAACACAACGGAAGTCTAAGAAAGTATATTACAATCAAAGTTATTGTCCAAAAGATCTCAACCTGATTAAAGAAATAATTAAAACATTGAAAAACCACCGTTGACTCCATAGTCCTTCTGGTCTTCCGAACTACTTCTTATCTGATGTGCCGAATCGAACGGATGACACCAGCCAACCATGCAAGGGAAAATATTGGTTGGTTAGTCTAAATGAATAGACTAGCAAGGGAACAAAGCAGAATGGTTCGAAGCAGTCGTATTAGGTTAGACTCCTCGTCCCTCGAATAATAATCGAGTACGCTTGTCAACCACCATACTCCTACTGGAATGAACAAGAGGTATGCACAAGAGAGGATTCTGGAAGACTGAATCTTCACAGAAATCGACTCAAAAGAAGACTCCAACGGAAATGAGTCTTTAAGGAAGTATGACAATTCTGGAAAGTTACAGAATCATACAACAATGATTTAAAACTGACTGAGATGCTTCAGTCAATGACCAACCTCACCGCCTTTCAGCGAATCCAGATCGGAAAGAAGACGTACTACATTCAAGTCAACACGAGTCTTCCTAGCGGCACTATTACCTAGCTACCCTACTCGCTGAGCGTTCATTAATTATGTGCGTCAAGGTAGCACTTATCTGATTATGTTTCAAAAACACACATCACATTATAGACTTTTACATGTGTACCCCACCAATGGGACGACACATCTTAGTATACGTTTCGTCGAGAGTGACGTACACCGAAAGGTTTGTGACACCAGCTAAGTGTCCTGTCTCTACACACTTGTGAAAGAGACCGATCATGATCATAGAATAGTACCAGATGGAGACGAGCCACCCCGATACCAGATTATAAAGAAACGACTGGACAGAGTCTGAGTAACGTTCCTATTTAACAGTGCTAACTAAACAGTTACAGCACCATAACAGTTACAGGATAAATCCACATAAAGGCCCGAAAGGCGATCACAGATAATAGCGTTGTTCTAACAGATATACAACCTATTATATAATTTTCAAAACAGTTTAACAAAACCGTTTCCAGACAAACAGAATATTCATTCCAAATTAATTACTCCGATAAACTACTGATAATTAATGTAAATATGGAACGAATGAGCAAGAGTGAACCGCCACTTGCCTTAATCCGCAGAATAGTCTAACGACGTCAACTGGATTCCGGGCTCGACACGGTATAGTTCCGACAGCACAACAACCTTCGAGTCGACCCATAAAAGGAACCCTAAGTTAGATCCGACATAAACAGTACGAATCTAAACACGGCGAAAGAACATGAAAGGAAAGACGCCACGACGACAACCGACCAAGCCAAAGCCACGAAGGCATTCTGGGCACTGGCGGCGGTCGCTGTTCTTGGCGGCGGTCGCCGCATTCATCATGGAGGTCGCCGTGAAGAACACGGTCGACAGAGACGAGAGAAATCTCACCAAAACAAAGCGCGTTTCGACCCCTTTCAGCCTGGCTTGGTTTCTGACCTTCAAAGGCAACCACAAGGCTTCAAAAGAGCTGCTGGAAACACCACCAAACAACACCGACGAAAGCTTCGAAATTTCCGGCAAAGGCACAACTCCGGCGAGAGGCAAATTTGGCAGAGGTTTGGTGCTGGGATGGCTCAAAACCTCTCCCCCAACGCCTCCTTTTATAGCCAAAACATCTGGAGTTCAAAACAAGAGGGCCTAGAGCTAGTTCGGCGCTCGCCAGAAGTCGCGCCGGCGACCAACATGCAAGGACCGCCGGACAACGAAGGTGGCAATTACGGCGGGCGCCGTAATTTACGGCGGTCGCCGTGGCCTGGCACACCAGCTGCCTCCTCGAGCATTGGGACGGCGGGCGCCGTGACTTTACGGAGGTCGCCGTGCTTGGGTCTCACTACGGCGGTCGCCGCGACTTTACGGCGGTCGCCGCGACTTTACGGCGGTCGCCGCGACTTTACGGCGGTCGCCGTGACACCTTTTTCCCGCCCGTTCAGCTTTGAACGAACATGACATTAAGCCGGGATAAAAATTATCGTACGCGAACGACAATTAAAATCCAAGGCATGTTATTTGTATATTATTTCACTGAGAAAAATATTACAGATACAGAGCACATTACAGAATGTCTCAAACTCTCTGTATTAAATCCGACGTATATAATGGGTACTCGGGAAAATTCCATAATTCCCAAAATAACCTTACAAAAATATGGGGTATCACTAACTAATAGACAACAGAGGATTCTAATGACATCAAAATCAAGTGCATTGCTAGTTTCTAGCTTTTTAGAGCTTGAAACTGTAGAATAATAAGAAAGAGGAAACAATCCATTTACAAACATTGGAAGAACAAAATTGAAATACTTACTAAGTAGACAGCAACAAAGGCAGAAACTTTAACAAGAATAAGTGGCCAAAATGCCAGGAAAAAAGTTCCTCCTAGTGTTAATAACAACTTAGCACGAGGAACCAATCCCTGAAATCAAAGAAGTTGAGATTAAGATTTTAAAGAATTCATATCACTGAATCATGCAAATAAAAACAGGGCACATGCGATTATTCAAATTAGCATGAGTGCACAACCAATATGAGATCATTCATTGCGATGTTGGACACAAAGGCTATACCAACCATACAATAAAGTCATGAGACACAATCTGCCTAGCCAAGTATCAAGAAAACGAGGTAGTGTAGTAGATTTTGGTGTTAAGCTTGGAGCATTTGTCCCCCTAATTTAAGTAGAGACTCATGTGGTAATTTTGATCATGAATAAGTAATTCATATGTTTTTGGCATCGAGCATATGCAAAGAAAAAGGTCATAAGAACTGAGAAGGATTACAGAAAGAGTGAGCCTCTTAGTTAAACGGAAAATTCAGGACAAACTTCATGAGAGCTAATGGAAACTGGAAAAATTCAATAAACTTTACTTATTGAGCATGATGAAGTAGGGCCATATTTGAACCCTTAATTTGGTCAAGTTTTATCTTGTATGTACATTATTTCCCCAATTTCCTATATATTTACCATATTTAGTAAACAACTTGCACATGAACCATACTTGAGGCTTGGGTTTTTTTAATGGATTTGATGCTTGAGGTTGAATAAAAAGCTAACCCCTAGTGTGAAAAACCCATACATTCACAAATGTCCTCAAATGCCCATTACCTAATTATTTGCAATTTTTCCACTTTGAATCTAGGTGATGCAAAGGATTATATATAAGTCAAACTTGATTATATTTGCAAAATAGCTTACACATATATTTGCTCCTACAAACCCGTATTTTCATGCATATTCACAATATTTGCACCTAAATGATTATGCAGCAAGTTCTTATAATTCCCATTCAAGCATTAACAGGAAAGTAGGTAACAGTTTGGCTAGACTTTCTTCATTCTAATAGCAACAAAATAATGTCTTATAAAACCCTAGGAAAGTGTTTTCTGCAAATAATCAAATTTAGGAGGCGGGTCTACTTGTCGTGTGTGAGTCAGCTTAATCTCTTGTGATTATCCAAACAAAAAAACATTAAGTTAAAGGAAGCAGGATAAGACCTTAATTGATGTATTTTCAGCAGTCAACTTGTTGCATTCCTCAGTCAATCTTTGTAACTCCTTTGTGAGGCTTTGGTCTTCTCCAGATAGTGAGTCAACTTTCTGTTGTAGCTCCTTGCATTATGCCTAGTAAAAGCCAAAAGAAGAGAAAGAAGATGTAATTGACATGATTTTATGGTGTAATAATAATAACCTCAACAACATGGTTGAAAAGTCAGGAAAAAAAGTACTTCATGAACTTCCCAAATCAGTTATAATACCACATCCATAAAGACTAAAACTTGATACTAAATAAGAAAGGGAAAAATCCCCTATTTCTCATAACCTGTTAATTCAACTTTCTTTATCAAGGCATATAGTTCAAGTTATAGACTGAATTAATCCTTTTTTCTCACAAAACATTTCCAAGCAACAATAAACTAACCCAAGGAGGACAACCAAGAGATTGGAAGACTGTTTAAAAGGGCATGTGAAAAGAGAATTCTTGCATGAAACAAAAGCACCATGTTAATCTACACTGGTTGTAACAGCCCACTACAATTGAATGATGTTATAGATACTCGATCGGAACAAAGTTAATCAATGCTAGCTCATCACTTTTATATGATTTATTTGCCCTTAAGCATTCCTAAATATCTTCACAGGAAGCCTAGAGAACTCTAACATACCTTCAACGATGTTGATAATTTTCTCTATTATGCATTGTCTTTTTCATTACTCAGCATCAGGCTAGTCAAAACTTTGATTTTAGCATCACGGACCTAAGCAAGAATCAATTGCTAAGTTTAGCAACTACAAAAACCTTAATATCCACCTAACAAGAAATTCACTGCAGGGGTGCAAGAACAAACACTTGAGATCTATGTTCAAGTAAGAAACTAACAAACTAATACCAAAAATAACAATATTATCGTAAGAGTAACTAAAGACAAAAGTGCACAGCCAAAAGAGCATCACAAGGATTTGCACTTCAATAGACAATCTGCTAGAGACCGTCTTCTGGGGAATATTCTCAACAATCCAAAACCTCAACAAAACATATTTATCATGCTTCACTAATAAATTCACATCCAAGAAGTGATAGAAATACTATTCTCCTTATTTTTTTGTCCATAATTTTCATTCACAAACACCAATGAACTAAGGATTTTTCTAATGTGTGCCCATGCTTCCCTAAGCCTTCCAGCTGAGAATAATATCAAAGTAGATGTGCAATGAAGGGATAACATATTAGAAGATATCCATACAAGCTTAAGGATATTGTATATTTCCATTTCTGATTTTCCTTGAGAGAAATTGCACAAAATAATAGAGAAGCATCAAGCACCTTGCAACAAATTAAGGAAGGCAGAGGTGATAAATATGCTACAAACACTTTTGAAGACACCCCTCTCAAAGATTGAAGTAAGAGAACCAGATGGGCTCCATGCAAGAGTAACCATTGCTTGAAAACCAGTTTCGTCAAACCTCCAGTAAGCTTTTACATTCTATATGTGCTCCTGACATTGGCTAAAAAGCTAAGATTCACTATATGACTTGGATACCTGAAATGCAAGTACAAAAAGTATCCACATTCGGTCAGAACTTCTAAACAGATGCAAAAATGTACGGACTTCAAAAAAAATTGTCTTTGGCTTTCTTTTGCAAACTGCTTGATCATGCATCAACGACAGAGGCTAAAGTCGTGATGCCTAATCAAAGTAAATCCTTAAACACCTAACTTACTAGAATAGGCAAGCAAGGGTCGAATCCCACAGGGAGGAGTTATCTTTCTTAGTGCAATTTAGTATGACAAAGTAACAAAGGGGGGTTTGTTGGTTTGATTGCAAGTAAACAAAGTAAAGTAAAACAAAGAGTGTAATCAATTGGGAAAAAGTACTTAGCCAGACAAATATCCACCATTCATTCGATTGGTTGATCCTAGATTATCTCTATTCCTTCCTATGAATGTTCTATTCCTTTTCTTAAGTTATAAACAGGACAAACAGACCCTGAGAATACTAACTATCAAATAATCAAGAAAACCTCCAGATTCAATTCAACAGCAGCAAGAAGCACATGAATTTCAATAGATACATGCAAGTGTAGCAAATAGTCTTATAATTCCATGTAATTAATTATCTCTATAATAAACCAGTCCAAACAGTTCTTAGAATATCGCAGTTGCTACTCATGAATTAGGTAACTCAAACAGTAATTACCAAACCCTAGCAATAGACAATTACTAATATCAACTAGATGATCAGGCCAGTCAAATCAGCAAGAATCAATGGGATGAAGCACAAGAGAATCAATACATTCAAAGGAAAAGAAATAGAGTTATAACCTCACAACCATTATTCAAACGAAGGCTTCAATTGTCGGATTAAGCAAAAGTTGCTTAGTTCCTCATAGTCTTGAAACGTAAAACTCAAAGGAAAAAACTGATGTAAAAACTAGATCTAAGATTGATAGAAAAGGCTGTCAACATCTAGGTTAAATAACCCTAGCAAAACCTAAAAACTAAAGATAACAAACATAGTCTAAAAGGAAATAAAATAATTGGAATAAAAGGAATAAAAGAAAAGGAAATAAAGGTAAAATCAAATCTTCGGATGAAAGGAAACGAAATAATCCCATGCGCGTCTGTTGACCGATTTCCGCGATCACGGCACTTTCTTCCGCGACCGCGGAAATATCACTGTTGCTCTCGTTGTTCTCGGCTTTTTCGTGGCCGCGGCTTGGGCTTCCGCGACCGCGGATTCTCGGTTTTTAGCTTCTTCGCTTCGTCTTCACTTCTTATCTTCGTCTTCTCTCGTGGCTTGCCTCCATCTTCAATATATCTTCATTTAAGCTCTTCTACGCCACCAATGTTATACTCCACAATTGTGCTCTAAATTCATCCAAATGGTACCCAAAACACCGGTAACAACTCCTAGTTAAACCCTACAAAGTAGCGCTGATCAAATTCCCCCATGCTTAAACCTTGCTCATCCTCGAGTAAGCTAATATAAACATACTGCTCCAATCAAATCCCCAAGGTCTCAAGAAGCACAGAAAAACCATCTCCACTAAGAATTGCACCTAAACATGAATCTCCAAGGCACCAACACAATCAACACAACACACAAAACACAAGCTTAAAGGAAAGCAGAGTACTTCCCCCAAGCTAATGCCGAACACCATAGAGTGAATACAAATATCTAATCCTAGCCTCCATCTATCTTCTTATACCTCCCAGAGTGACCTACCCGAATCCTCCTTATATCACCTCTTCTTATGTCACCACGCCAGGAAAAATGAGGAATCCTAATAATCACTCTTCTTCTTTTCACTCATTTTGCCAAGGCGCCCTTTCGGGTTTTCACCAAGCCACTTATTTCATTTTTCAATAGATGGGCTCACATAAAGTTCACTTCACTCTAGACCAATTATTACCCCAGCCTAATGCTGGTCCAAACCACCTGCTTATTACCTAAGCCGCCCTCTCGGGTTTTCGACTTATCCCAGGATTTATTTTTGACTTTTTCTATTTTTCATTATTTTTTTCTTTTTCTTCTCAAACAACTAGCAAGTATAGAACACTCCCCCATGCTTAAACATTGCATTGTCCTCAATGTAATGAAAGACAAAAAAGATGAAGCACATGGAGGAGCAGAAAGGTACTCACAATCGTCGCCGAGGTAGCCTGGAGTTGGAAGTTGTTGCTGGCGGTATATCAATAAAAGCACATGTCACTGGTGTTGCGCGGGTCTTCAAACTCAAACTCTATCGTGCAACCAAATAAATCCAATATAAGGTGTAGTGGTACATCAAAGAATCGGGGTTGCACGGCCTTCAACGAACACATAATGGAGCCCAGATGTAAACGTGGTGTGGGCTCTGGTGTTCCTCCTCCTCAGCTGTCGAATGTTGGGCCATCATCGTTGCCATCATCGTTGCCAAATGTGGGGGTGAATGTCTCCTCCTTGGCAGCATGATGCGCACCACCTCTCGTAGTAGAACTCGGACAGCTAGGCCTTCGGTAGAACGTTTTTTTTTTCTTCGGTTTTTTTTCTTTTTTTTTTCAGGTCAGGGGACTTACAGTGATATTTCCGCGACCGTAGAAAAGTTACTGGTGCGAGGCTGACACCGTCTTCAATTTGTCTCGGGTCTCCTACCTACATGTTAGTCTAAAATAAAAACAAAACAAAACAAAACAAAAATGAAACAATGATTATAAAGACTAGAAAGGAAAAGAAAAGAAAAGAATTTCATACCTCGGGTTGCCTCCCGAGCAGCGCCTTAGTTATTGTCGTGGATCAACTTGGTGCTTTCTCACTCAACTTGGGTTGCTCACATCAATTGAACACTCGGGGTTACCATCAGGAGGGTGTCGCTTTGCATCGTCGAAGTTGAATCCGACCCTCACCCCGTCAAATTCCATTGTGAGCGAACCGCTGCTCACATCAATCTTGATACCTGCCGTGTTCATAAATGGCCTTCCCAGCATCACATGGGCTGCGTTTTTGTCTTGCCCCGTATCCATCACAAAGAAATCCGCAGGGAAGATTAGCTTGTCAACTTCTATCAGCACATCCTGCACCACTCCTTTGGGATACACGTATGAATTGTCCGCCAACTGGATCACAATCCATGTCTTCTCTAATGGCCCGACCTCTAAAGACTCGTACAACGAGAGAGGCAACACATTGATGGAGGCACCCAAATCCAACATGGCTTTGTCAAACATGGTGCCATCGATCTTGCAAGGAATAGTGAACATGCCAGGATCACTGCACTTCTTTGGTAACCGCTTTTGCAGCATAACAGATACATTCTCATTGACCTGGACCTTCTTCTTCTCTTTCATAACTTTCTTTTTCTTTATTTTGCACAGCTCCTTCAAGAATTTTGCATAGCGAGGAATGTTGTTAACAAGTTTGAGCAAAGGAATATTTACCTCACAGTTGCTGAAGGTCTCAAATAAATCCTTGTCGTTCTCCACCCTTCTTGTATCCTTCAGAGCCTCAGGAAAGGGAGCGGGAGGCTTTAACGAACTGAGCGGAGGGAAGTTGGGGCGCACATAAGTATCATGGAGGACTTCGAGAGAGTCTGGGGCTCCAGGAGATTTTCCGCGATCGCGGGTTTCTGTCCGCGGTCGCGGATTTTCTTTGAACAAATCTTCGTCTCTAGGGAGTTTTCCGCAATCGCGGAATTCTGTCCGCGGTCGGGGATTGTCATCGAACAGCTCCTCTTCAGCAGAGACTTTTCCGTGATTGCGGAAATCTGTTCGCGGTCGCGGAAAAGCGTCGATTTTCTCCTCGTCTCCAGGAATAAATCCGCGGTCGCGCCCTTCTTCTCCGCGGTCGCGGAAAACTTTCTGTTGGACCCGACCTTCGTCCACTTGTGTTTCGCTCCTTAGCGTCATGGCGCATACATTCTCCCTCGGGTTTACTACCGTTTGAGATGGTAGTTTTCCCGAGTCCCGTGCCTCCGGCCTACTCACTGCGATGGAGATTTGTCCCACTTTCTTCTCCAAGTGCTGAATGACCGCATCTCTTGCATTTGTTGGAACATAGTGTTGGCCAACGTTGTCATATTTTGTGCGAGAGTCTCCTGGTGCTTGACCACATCTCGAATTTGTGACCCCATGGTGGTCAGAGTGCCAACCAACGTCGATGCACTTTGGGTGAGAGATTTGATCATGGCATCACCGGACATAGATGAACCTGAGCCTTGTCCTTGAGGTCTTTGGTCATATGGAGCTCTATATTGTTGTTGTTGACCCCTAGGCTGCTAATATTGTTGTGGGCGCGGTAGGAACTGCGGTGGCCTCTGGTGAAACTCTTGATTGTCCTGGCCTTGAGGAGTACTCTGTTGATTCCCGTATCTCAGATTGGGGTGATGTCTCCACCCTGGATTGTAAGTGTTGGAGTACGGGTCATATCTTGGCCTTGAAGGGCCGTATCCTCCAATAACGTTCACCTCAGCAGTGGGTTCCTACATCGTGGGACATGCATCGGTTAGATGCATCGTGTCATAGCATATCCCACAAGACTTGACTTGCTGCTGGCCACCCTTCATCATGTACCTCCTCATCATCTCCTTCATCTCAGCCATGTCAGAAAGTAGCGAAGAATTTGGCTGAGATTCTACAGCCTTGACTGATTGGGCGCTCGCCCTCTTACTGAACTGCCTTGAGCCCTCAGATAGCTCAAAGAAAACCTCATATGCTTCAGCCGACGTATTGTTCAAGATGTTTTCTCCACATGCTGCGTTCACCATCCGACGCTCCTCGTCAAGAAGTCCTCCGTACAAATAAAGTATGAGGTCTTGTTCTGAATACCCATGGTAGGGACAGCTAGAAATCAGCATCTTAAACCTCTCGTAGTACTCATACAATGTCTCAGTAGCCTGTTGTTCAATGTTGCTGATGCTCCTCTTCAGGCTATTGAGCTTGGTCGCAGGGAAGTACTTTTCCAGGAAGGCTTTCGTCATCTTAGCCCATGTGTCTATGCTTCCTGGGGCCAAATAATAGAACCAATCATTGGTCGAATCCTGTAGCGAAAAAGGAAAGGCCCTCAACTTGATCTGGTCCTCGTCACGCCTCGTGGCTTCATGCTGGTGTAGACGGCATGGAACTCAGACAGATGTTTGTTGGGGTCTTCTCCACTCATCCCATGGAAGTGGGGTAATAAGTGGATTAACCCAGATTTCAGCTCGAAATTTATGCCATCCGCCAGCTCAGGAAAGTGCACAGCAAGCGGTTGTTGTTGCAGATTTGGGTCAGTCAACTGCCTCAACGTCGGTGCTTTGTCAGCCATCTCAAAGCACAGGTTGTCAAAACACAAAGCTCTGTTTGTCTTGCGGTTCCTAGAAAGGGTTCTCTCAATTTTTGTATCACAAGCAAGAAGAGGGGAGTCAGTAGTACGGGTGTGGACCATAAGATAGGTCCACACAAAAATTGACACACAAACACACACAAAGAAAAATCAAAACTTGCCTCCCCGGCAACGGCGCCAATTTGACAGAGGCTAAAGTCGTGATGCCCAATCAAAGTAAATCCTTAAACACCTAACTTAGTAGAATAGGCAAGCAAGGGTCGAATCCCACATGGAGGAGTTATCTTTCTTAGTGCAATTTAGTATGACAAAGTAACAAAGGGGGGTTTGTTGGTTTGATTGCAAGTAAATAAAGTAAAGTAAAACAAAGAGTGTAATCAATTGGGAAAAAGTACTTAGCCAGACAAATATCCACCATTCATTCGATTGGTTGATCCTAGATTATCTCTATTCCTTCCTATGAATGTTCTATTCCTTTTCTTAAGTTATAAAGAGGACAAACAGATCCTGAGAATACTAACTATCAAATAACCAGGAAAATCTCCAGATTTAATTCAACAGCAGCAAGAAGCACAGGAATTTCAATAGATACATGCAAGTGTAGCAAACAGTCTTACAATTGCATGTAATTAATTATCTTTACAATAAACCAGTCCAAAGACTTCTTAGAATATCGCAGTTGCTACTCATGAATTAGGTAACTCAAACAGTAATTACCAAACCCTAGCAATAGACAATTACTAATATCAATTAGATGATCAGGCCAGTCAAATAAGCAAGAATCAATGGGATGAAGCACAAGAGAATCAATACATTCAAAGGAAAAGAAATAGAGTTATAACCTCACAACCATTATTGAAACGAAGGCTTCAATCGCCGGACTAAGCAAAAGTTGCTTAGTTCCTCATAGTCTTGAAACGTAAAACTCAAAGGGAAAAACTGATGTAAAAACTAGATCTAAGATTGATAGAAAAGGCTGCCAACATCTAGGTTAAATAACCCTAGCAAAACCTAAAAACTAAAGATAACAAACATAGTCTAAAAGGAAATAAAATAATTGGAATAAAAGAAAAGGAAATAAAGGTAAAAGCAAATCTTCGGATGAAAGGAAACAAAATAATCCCGTGCGCGTCTGATGACCGATTTCCGCGATCGCGGCACTTTCTTCCGCGACCGCGGAAATATCACTGTTGCTCTCGTTGTTCTCGGCTTTTCCGCGACCACGGCTTGGGCTTCCGCGACCGCGGATTCTCGGTTTTTAGCTTCTTTGCTCTGTCTTCACTTCTTATCTTCGTCTTCTCGCGTGGCTTCTTCGCTCTCGGTTTTTAGCTTCCGCGGAATACAATCCGCGGAAATCTCCATGGAGTCCCAGATTTCCCAGAAACTCCAGATTGCTCGTTCGTTGATCCACGACCGCGGGTCCCCTCAGTCGTCGAAGACGATTATGTTCGTCCGTATTTTCCTCCGCTCGGTTCGCTGAAGCCGCCCGTGCCCTTCCCTGAGGCATTGAAGGATACGAGAAGGCCGGAAAATGACAAGGAAATTTTTGAGACCTTCAGTAATTGCGAGGTAAATATTCCTTTGATCAAGCTGGTTAAGAGCATTCCTCGTTATGCAAAATTTTTGAAGGAATTGTGCAAGATTAAGAGGAAGAAAACATTGAAAGAAAAGAAGAAGGTCCAGGTGAGTGAGAATGTCTCCGCTATGCTGCAAAAATGGTTGCCCAAGAAGTGCAGTGACCCCGGCATGTTTAGCATTCCCTGTAAGATAGGTGACACCATGTTCGATAAAGCCATGCTGGGTTTGGGTGTATTTATAAATGTACTGCCTCTCTCGCTATATGAATCTTTGGAGCTTGGACAATTACAGAAGACAGGGACGGTGATTCAATTGGCGGATTCGTCCTATGTATATCCCAGAGGAGTCGTGCAGGATGTTCTGGTAGAGGTTGATAAGCTGATTTTCCCTGCGGATTTCTTTGTGATGGATACGGGGCAAGACAAGCATGCAGTCCCTGTGATGTTAGGTAGGCCGTTCATGAAAACGGCAAATACAAAAATTGATGTGAGTAGTGGTTCGCTCACCATAGAGTTTGATGGGGTGAGGGTCGAGCACAACATTGATGATGCAAAGAGACACCCTCCTGATTGTGACTCCAAGTGTTCGGTTGATGTGAGCAACCCAAGTTGATTTGAAGAGCACCATGTCGAGCCACGACAATAACCAAGGTGCTGCTCGGAAGGCAACCCGAGGTATGTCATTCTTTTCTTGTCTTTTCCTTTCTAGTTTTCATTATTGTTGTTTCGTTTTTGTTTTAAACTAACCTGCAGGTAGGAGACTAGAAGCCAAAACTCGAAGACGGTATTCAACTCGCACCAGACGCGAATCCGCGACCGCGGAAAATTTTCCGTGACTGCGGTTTTTCTACTATAAGTCCCCTTACTGGAAAAAAATATCGAAAAAAAAAACAAAAAAAAAATCTGAAGACACGATCACTGCCTTAAAACCGCGATCGCGGCCCAGCTGTCTGAGATTCTCTACGAGAGACAGTGCACATCATGCTGCCAAGGATGAGACATTAGCCCGACATTTTTATTTGGCACCGATGATGGCCCAACATTTGACAGCTGATGAGGAGGAGCGATGGAGGCCGCTACACGATTACATTAGGGCTCCAGTTTTGTGTTCGATGAAGGCCCGTGCAACCCCGTTTCTTTGCTGTGCCACTTCCCTTACAGTAGATCTATTTGGTTGCACGTGGAGTTTGATTGAGAAGGACCGCCGTAACACCAGAGACTTGTGCTTTCATTGATTAACCGCCAGCACCAACATCCAAGTCCAGGCTACCTCGGCGACGATGTGAGTACTTTTCTATCTTCCCATGTGCTTCATCTTTTTCTCTTTTATTACATTGAGGACAATGCAATATTTAAGCATGGGAGAGTGATCTATACTTGCTAGTCGTCTAATTTTTTTTTTGAAAAAGTCAATTTTTTTTGAAAAAAGACAAAAATAAAATCCTAGGATAAGTCGAAAACCCGAGAGGGCGGCTTAGGTAATAAGCAGGTGGCTTGGACCAGCATTAGGCTAGGGTAATATGAGGTCAAGAGTGATGTGAGTTTTTGTGAGCCCATCTATTGAAAAATGAAATGAGTGGCTTGGTGAAAACCCGAAAGGGTTTCTTGGCAAAATGAGTGAAAAGAAGAAGAGTGATTATTAGGATTCCTCATTTTTCCTAGCGTGGTGACATAAGAAGATGTGATATAAGGAGGATTCGGGTAAGTCACTCTGGGAGTTATAAGAAGATAGATGGAGGCTAGGATTAGATATTTTTATTCACTCTATGGTATTCGGGATAAGCTTGGGAGAAGTACTTTGCTTTCCTTTAAGCTTGTGTTGTGTGTTGTGTTGTGTGTTGGTGCCTTGGAGATTCATGATTAGGTGCAGTTCTTAGTGGAGATAGTTTTGCTGTGCTTCCTGAGACCTTGGGTATTTCATTGGAGGAGTAGGTTTCTATTAGCTTACTCGAGGACGAGCAAGGTTTAAGCATGGGGGAATTTGATCAGCTCTACTTTGTAGTGCGTAACTAGGAGTTGTTACCAGAGTTTTAGGTGTCATTTGTATGGGTTTAGAACACAATATAGGAGAATGGAGTTGAGGAGAAGGAGTGTTGATTTGGTGGTTTCAAGTGCTTAAATGAAGACATATTGAAGATGGAGTCGAATCCACAAGAGAAGACCGAAGAAGAAGCTGAAGAAGGCTACAGGAAGATTTCCACGGGCGCGGAAGCCACCGCCGCGGTCGCGGAATAATGCAAGAAGCAGCGAAGCCCCAGAGAGTTTTCCGCAGTCGCGGATATCATGCCGCGGTCGCGGCTACTGTTCACACGCGGGATCCGGGATTTCGTTTCGTCCGAACTTTGTTGATTTTATTTTCTTTTTATTTCTTTTCTTTTATTTCCGTTTATTTCCTTTTAGGATTTTATTTCCTATCTTTTGGAAACTAGGTTTGCTAGGTTATTTTACATCTTTTAGTTAGCAGCCTTTTTCATTATTTCAAGTTATCATATTATCGTTCAATTTTTCCCTTATAGTTTTTATGCTTTTGAAGACTATGAAGAACTAATCAACCTTTCCTTAGTCCAACGATTGAAGCCTTCGTTTGTATTTGGTTGTGGGATTATAACTCTATTTCCTTTCCTTTGATTATATATTTTCTCTTTGTGCTTAATCCCATTGATTCTTGCTGATTTGACTAACCTGATCACCTAGTTGATATTAGTGATTATCTATTGCTAGGGTTTGGATATTTCTGGTTGAAATCCCTTATCTTGTGTAGCAACCACGATATTCTAGGACTGGTAGGACTAGTTTATTGTGAAGAGAATTGATTACATGTCGAGTACTGACGGGTTGTTAAGTATTGCATGTATCTTGGTTAATTCCTATGCTTATTGCTTCTATTGAATTGAATCTTGATAGTTTCTTGGTTATTTGATAGTTAGGGTTACCAGGACTAGTTGGACTGATAACTATTTCAGAATAGGGACAAGAATATTCATAGGAAGAAGTTTGAGATAATCTAGGATCAATCAATCAAACTGAATGGTGGATATTTGTTTGGCTAAGTTATTTCTCACCCATTGATTACATCTTTTGCTTTGATTTACTTTGTTTACTTGATACAAACCAACCCCCCCTTTTTGTTACTATTGGCATACTACTTTTGCACTTAGGAAGATTGCTTACCTCCATGTGGGATTCGACCCTTGCTTGCCTACTATACTTAGTTAGGTTTTGAAGGATTACTTTGATAGGCACTACGACTTTAGCCTCATCACGTCCACAGGTTTCAACTATTCCGCGTGGTAACCCTCAACTCTTTAAAACTCCGCCAAATAACCCTATGTTACTTGAATCGTTAAAAGAACTGTTAAATTATCTTTTTTTAAGAAAAAAAGTTGTTATTTAATTTTTAAAAAGGAAAAAGAAAAACAAATGTTAATAATTAACATCACACATAAAAAAATGAAAAACAAAAGAAACAAATGTTAATTTTGGACATGGTTCGTGCATATTCTTCAATCTCATAAAGCTTGTACTCGTTTCATAACCATTGTTTCTTTTGTTTATCCTTTTTTTATGTGCGATATTAATTATTAACATTTTCCCTTTAAAAAATCAAATAACAACTTTTTTTACCTTAAAACATTTTTAGAGCTCTTTTAACGATTCAAGTAACTGAGGGTTATTTGGCGAATTTTTTAAAGAATTGAAGACTATTACGCGAAATAGTTGAATTTTGTGGACTCATCGCGAAATTTGCAAAACCTCATAGTTACCTCGCGAAATTCCCGTAAAAATAAAAATGATGAACTAACCTATATTGCGTGGTTTCTTGCTCCTTCTCCCACCGTGTTCTTATTGTCAATCTTCTTCCTTTTTTCTCTTCTTGTCTTCTTTTCTTCCGAAATCAACCATGAAATCAATCTACTATATAATAACTAAAACAGTATCTCGGCTGCACAGCACGCGCCCCGAGACTGCACCCACTTTTTTCGGTGCCACGTGTCACAAAGGTATTATTTTTGCCACGTGTCGACAAACTGTTGATTTCTCTTTTGTACAGCCAAACAATTTGTGGTATTGTTTTATTTAGTTGGATTTGGCAGTATATTTGTACGCAATCAATTTAGTCGGATTTGGCAGTATATTTGTACGCAATCAATATTGTAAATCTTTCAAAACTAATGATATATAAATATTAACTTACCTAAAAATTGTGTATACAATAAAAGCACATTTTGTTTCACACAAAAATGGTATATTTTGAATATAGTATATCTTACGAAATAAAACCCATTACCTAAATAATGTATCAAACATGTTATATGATAAATTATGCATTCAAATTTATGATAAAGCGTGGACAAAAATTAAACACAAAACCAACCACAAATAAGACAAAACAATGCACAAAACCTGTCCAGCTATTACAAAATGGCATACACACATGAACCTAAATATGAAGCATAAAAATAATTACATAAGCTTTACAGAAATGCACAAAACTTTTAACACAAAACAAACCACAAATATGACAAAATAATGCACAAAACCTGCATAGAAATTACAAAACCACATATTTCTCAGACCGTGGATGTGAATCAAGCCTGCACATAAATTACAAAACCACATATTTACCATAAAATTTATGATAAAGCTTGGACAAAAAATAAACACAACCAACCACAAATAAGACAAAAAATGCACAAAACCTGCCCAGCTATTACAAAACCGCATACACATGAACCTAAATATGAAGCATAAAAATAATTACATAAACTTTTAACACAAAACCAACCACAAATGACAAAATAATGCATAAAACCTGCACATAAATTACAAAACCACATATAAACACATAAGCCTGCACAACAGATTACAGAATATATTGCACAGCTTTTAAATCACGTATATAAATTACACAATATCTTATAATCTAAGACAAAAATAATGTGCTTTCTGTCTCCCAATGACAGAAATTCTGCATATCATAAAACATCCATAAAAAGCAAAACTGATTATAAGATCTATGCATTCCAAAAATATAAGACTACATCTCTTTCACATAGTCGATTATAAATCTATACCTTCTCAGTTATTGTAAAACCCTAAACCACAGCAGAATAGAGACATTCAAGAGGTAATGCTTAACTAAAGCAGAACTCGGTTATTTCAAGTAATTCTTATATCATTGCAAACAGAAATTCAGTATCTGTATTGTAGGGATTAAGATTTAACAGTTCAAACCGAACTGATATTGATTTTTTTACTTTGTTTCAGTTTTATTCAGGATATCCAGAACTCAGTTACAAGGTAATAATTCATTCACTATACTCTGTGCAACATCGAATATCTAATTTTCATGTTCATATCAATGTTAGTATAGTATCCGTACCTTCAGGTTTTCTTTTTTAGATCTTGGAACCCCATGAGTACTTGGGAGCTTGCCATAACATCATCCCCTTCCATATCTCTTCACCAAACTGCAGATCTGTTCATATGAAAGAACTTGTTTCAGTTTATTTACAGAGTAATGCACCATGACATAAATCAAACAAAGCATCTGCAGAGAAATAAATTGTTTCAGTTTATATTACTGTTGTTGTTCTTTAATGAGGAGGCATGTTTACTTAAGTCGGTGTAGAAGTTGCTCCGAGAGGCTATTACATTAGTCCTTTTGCCAATGAAACAAATAATCTCTCGGAGCAACTTCTACACAAACTAATAATACCCCCTCTATTTTCAACAATGTCATTTATACAAAAATTCTTCTGTCTATTTACATATTTCTATATACTTTAAAAAAGATGTATTTCTATATACATTGCATCATGGGAGCCATGACCAAATAGATATATAGATAGAGAAAGCTTACGTTTTGATTCCTTTAAGAGGATATGTATATTTCCATAACCTTCTTCAATGTGCCAGAACTTCATCCTCTTTGATATTTCTTCACCAACCTTTAGAACTGCTAATATGAAATAAAGAATTTCATTAGTTTTTTGAATTATATGAACGAGAATAGAGAAAGAAATAGACAGACAAAGACATATATCGTCCTATATATAATTACTTGCTAGGGTAATTCATATTTGTCAACAATTTCAATCCAATATGTAAGCACCCCCTATCTGAGATATGAATTTTAATGTTACTTGGTATACGTATTACCACAAAATGAGTAGGTTGAACAAGTCGGTGCAGACACTACAAGAAAAACCATTTTTTGCAACGACACCATAATAGATGTTACTAATACTGTAGCGATAAATAACATTTTCATTTCCCTCCGAAAGAAATAAAAATAGCGCGGGCACTTAAATTGGCTTTCAGTTTTTGCAACGACAGTGTCGTTACGAAAAATAATTTAAAGGAATAGCAACGATAGCTTTTGTTGTAAATACTTTCTTATTATATTTGCAAGGACAAGTCGTTGCTAAATATGGAGCAAAAATAGAAAAAAGCCAAGACTTGCCTTAATCCAAAAATTTCATTCATCCAAATCAGAAAAAAACCCTAGAAACAATCATCGCTTCGATGCTTTTTCTCCCTCCACCATCTGCTCCGGCGACCTAGGCTCGCTCCACCATCTGCTTCGAACGACGATGACAACGACGACAACTTCTTCAACCTACTCTCAGTCTCTCTCCTCCTCCGGCACTTGCGCTCCTCGGACACCGCTCCCACTCCCTCGCCACGCTCGAATAAGGCTGTCGTGCACCCAGCCCCCAGTGACGGATCCAGTCAGCAATCGCTAGTAGCCATCCTTCCGCCAATCGAGCCAATTCATACTTCGTAGTAGGTAATCTATTCAATCTTTCTTTCTCTTTACTAGGCATATGGCTTGTTTAGATGAATGCTTTGTTTAGGTATTAAGTGTAGAGCCAATTCGCAATTCGTAATTCTCACTTCGCAAACAATTACACGAAACTGAAACATCCCACAAACATCTTTCGATTTAGAAAATACATAATTTCTGTCTCAAGCCTTCGTATTTTTTCTTGTATTTTGGCTGTAATATCTGTGCAAAGAAGCAGACAATTGCAAGCCCTTCTCTCTGATCTCCAGTTCTGTTGTCTATTTCTCTTTCTACATGTTCGTATTTCTCTGACCTCTCGATACCAAAATTGAAAGGTAAGTGACACAATTCAGTTTTCAATGTTCATTGTTGTCAAATCAGTTTATTTGGTTTCGTTGATCTTGAGATCTCCATGTTTCTATACGATCTAGTGTTGCTATGAGCAATTTGTATCTTTATTCCAATCTTGCTGATTTTGTGTCAATCCGTATAATCGCGCTAGCTGATCTGTTTGTTTCATTTTTTGGATCTATTGCTACCCATTTCCTTTCGTGCTGAATCTGAAGCGGGAAGTAGTTTCTCTTGTGATTCCTTTTGTTCAATTTAGGATTGGATTCTGTTGTGGAATGTCCTTGCTCTTTTGGTCAAATTCATCTAATTCTTCATATGGACTGGATGACACCGATCTAAATTAGACATTGGCTCAAAATATTATATAGATCACAAGGCTACGAGATATATTCTTTCACCATGCCCTGCAATATTTATAAATGTTTTATTCACACCCTAGCAATTGTGATATGAACTTGTGCAAACACAAGCTGGGAAGATGCACTTTGGGTGCAAAATGGGAATGGGAAATGCTACATAATTCCCTGACTGAATTATGTCACTCCCAGAATTGCACAGTTGTAATATATGAACGTGAACTTTTTTTTTATTTTTTTAATCTACATCCCCCCCCCCCCCCCCCCCCCCATATAATTTTTAATGTTACGGGACATATGTTTTGGCATTGGTGTTTGAGGGTTGTAACTAGGATACCCGTGAATTTCTTCATTCATGCTGAACCAGGATACATAATGTCATATTCACATCTTTGACCTCAATGAGAGTGGCTCTGAGCTTGATGTTGATTTGTCATATCACTACAACTCAATATTTGAAGTGAAAGAGAATCATTCAAGAGTGAAACTTGCTTATTAATATGGTGGAGAAATATCCCCTTTATGGAAGTGTGCTTATTCTTGTTGCTTGTGTCTGTTAATATTTTTAATCAAATCATAGTGGGGTCATGAATAATCCAGAATTAAGAATTAGATTCATACTTGTTATCTTCTAGGTTCTAACAACTGCTAAATGGCTGGCTGATGTTGCGTACATGGACGGAAGAACACTTCTTGAAGGATACAAAGCATCAAATCTTTACAGGAGATTAAAAATAATATGTGGGTCGGGCCGGGCCGGGCCAAACAACCCACAAGGGACATTTGATGAATTAGTTGTTTAATATGCCTTCATGTTTTTGGACACTTAGTGAGGAAAATTATCAAAACTCTGGATTGAGCTTATATATTTTTATGGACTGCTCTTGATTGTTGTAGTGTATAGGTTCTTTAATCGTATTTCACAGTGAAATGTTGTAGTAAAAGATGTAATGTTGTCTGAATTTTATTATTTATAAACACTTTTTAGCTAAAAAAGTTTATTTCCTAGTTCTTACATTTTGCTTCTGACAATCTCTTCTTCCTAGTGACTATTGTAATTACTTTAGACTTTAGAGTGGACATTAGTTACTGATAGGATTAGATTAACTCCAGGACATTAGTTATGGATAGTATTAGGCTTTAGAGTTCAAGTCCTTTGTGTTTCCTGGGGTGTTTGCTGATAGTAATAGCTTAACTCCAGGACATAAGTTATTGTTAACCTATTAGAAATATCTTCCGTTGGTGCTAATAGTAGTCTTGCTTTGTAATTGTTTATACTTTATAATGTTCTGGGTCCTCATCGATCAACTGAATACTTGTTAATTCTTTTTTTTTGTGCAGGCCAGAGCCGGGGCTGGATTCACCACTACTGCAGCAAGGGTTTATTGGTATTGATCTCAGTTTGGTTCAATCTTGTGGATTCATCTCTATGCATATCAAATTGCTGCTCATATCCTACGGTAGGTTTTCTTATACAATTGTATGTTATTCTATTAGATATTGTCAAAAGAAATAAGTTCTACACATTCTAGTTGCACTATTACACTTTATATTCTAGTTGTTAAGACAGTTTGCATCATATCATATATATGCAAGAACTGATTTATGCCTTGAAATGTTATACAATTTTGGACACATTTAAAGTTCTATGACATTAGCAAATCTTAGTTAGTTCGATGAATAGGTTTTGGGCTGTTGAAAAGAAAGTTTAAAGTTTTTTAATTCAATTGCTTTTGTCTTTTAAAATTAGGAGATGGCTTTGAATAAGGCATGGGTCAAAATAAAGAATCGTTCATCCCTTGATTACGTAAATGGTATTGATAGCTTCCTTGATTTTGCTCTTTCAAGTGTCAAGGAAGAGGAAAGAGAAACAACCACTATTAGATGTCCTTGTAATAGTTGTCATAATAGTTGAGAGGTATATCATTTGTTTATCATATTCATTTTTATAAAAATTTTGTGAGAGTTTATCACTTATAAATATCTCATTCTCATCAGATACCTCGGAACATTAAAAAGATATGTTCGAAATAGAGCACATCCAGAAGGTTCTATTGTTGAAGGATACCTTGCAGATGAATGTTTAACATTCTGCTCTAGATACATGAGTGATATTGACACTAAGTTCAATCGTAAAGCGAGAAACAATGACTATGAGGTTGATGATGATACTTCAGGTTCAAATCTTGAGGTATTTAAACCACTAGGACGTTGTATTGGAAAGGGTTCTCCTGTACATCTATCTTTTGAGGAGAGTGATCAATTACATTTTTACATTCTCCATAACTGCGATGAACTTGTCGAGTTTATTGAGTAAGTTCTCTTACAAAACTTTATTTTCATCATTATTCAACATCTTTTCTACTTCATTAATACATAATTCTGATTTAATTATTTAAATATTTTCTAAACTAATTTTTTTAGAGAGCACAAGTTGGAATTACAAGGAGAATGTCCAAGAAATATAGAAAAAAGGCATAAAGCTCAATTTTCCAAATGGATACTTGACCGAGTATGTTTATTTTTGCTATAATATTTTTTTAATAATTTGAGTTTTAATATTAGATTAATAATAATCTTTTCAAAACCTTATTTTCACAGGTACGCAAAATGCATGAAAAAGGATGCGTTGATAATGATTTGTATAATCTAGTTTGTGGTCCTTCAAGAGTTGTGAGGCGTTATACTGGATACATTGTAAATGGTTATAGGTTTCACACTCGTGATCGCTCAGAAAATAGAAAAACTCAAAATTGTGGAGTGATGGTTAGAGGCGATGACTCTTCAGATAAGGAATACTTTGGTGTTTTAAGTGATATATTTGAGGTTCATTACCCTGGAGGAAATCGTGTTCTTGCTTTCAAATGTAGATGGTTTGATGTAGGACACCATGGTAGAGGGTATAAAGTAGATGAATATGGGTTCACTAGTGTGAATAAGATGAGATCTTTAAAGACAGATGAAGTTTATGTTCTGGAATCACAAGTGGAGCAAGCATTTTATATACAAGATCCACGAAATGAAGATTGGGAATTCATGATAAAGGCTCAGCCAAGGGATTTCTATGATATGCCAAGTGATGATGGTGATAAACAAGCTTTGGATATGGATGCATATCAACAGGTTGAGGTGGAGGCTATTGTTGAAGAGCAAAGTAGTGATTCCCTGGATATTAACTTCTCCCTTGAATCGTTAGCTACAAATGATTTTGTGGTTGAACGCAAAGCTAAAATTGTTGAATTGGTCAAAAAGTTAATTGAGGAAATGAAGGCAGATGATGACTTCATCAATGATGGTGAAATTGAAGAGTTTGAGACCTCAAGTGAAGAAGAAGAAGAAGAGTTTGATGAAGAAGAAGAAGAATCATTTGTCTGAAAAGAATGACAATCGTATTGTTTTGTGTTATGTTATTATTGCATTCTATAATGTGATAACTTTGTTTTTATGAACATTATACTTTTGGTGTTATTAGTATGACTTATCTGGGTTTATTTTTCTGTCTTTCGGTTTTTGATTCATAACCGCCTCTTATTTATGCAACTCATGTGAAAATATTAACCAAATGCTATGTTCTCTAGTTTTTTTACTCATCTTGTTAAGGAAGAGGAAGAGAAAGCAGTAAAGGTGACTGGAAGAGGAGGAGGAAAGAAACCCAACAGTCGTAGTGTTATTGCTCCTGGAAGACTTCAGGATATGATCCGATCTACTCGAATCAATGGGTGTAATACAGAAGATGGTGGTACATTGTATGGAAAAGGTAAATTATTAATTGTAATCTAGCTATATTTCCATAAAAACATGTATATTGTATTTACATTTCATGTTGCACTTTGACTATGGGTTTTGGTCTTACTAAACTCAGGAACAATGATGACAAAGTCTGCACTTACTAAAAGGGTGCAAAATGTTCCATCTGACATGGATGTTGAACTTGTTACAAAAAGTAATGATATATATGCTTCGATTCCATTGTTTTTATTAAGCTTTATTTTGATTCTGGTCGTTGATATGGTTTGGTTATTACGCAATGCTCATATAGATTTAAAAAGACAACGAGCAGCATGCAGAGAAGCACAAAGAAAGAAATCGATTTTGAGTCACACTAATCTCGAGCATGTTCTAAATCTACATCAAGTTCAAGATGAGCAGGTTCAAGAAGAGCATGTTCAAGAAGAGCAAGTTCAAGAAGAGCAAGTTCAATCTGAAGGTTTTGTGAATGATGAGAGGACTGAAGGTATGTTATTATCATTGAATATATGCTGTTGATTCTGCCACATTGGTTCCTATGCTTTAATAGACAGAGTTCGGTAGCTCTTCTGGCTATTGATAATAAATGTGTATATATATATGGTTGTAGATATACTTGGTAAAAGAAAGAGGATGACTAAACTAGCTAGCAGAGTTGCTATGTCATTGCAAGTGAATGAAGTTGTAGTTCCTCGTCCTAGAGAAGTAAACATCAATCGTGTCGTGGAGGAGCAAGCAGGAACCACAAATGGGGATTCGAGTGTAAATGAAGGTAAAATGAATGTTTTTGGTATTAGTTTAAAAATTGGATTGTGGTTATACAAACAACTAAGATAATACATTTCACTCATTGCATGATATTAGCTACAAGTAACACAAGGGCAAGAGGTAGTAGAGGGAAGTATAAAAGTTTTGTGGTTGATATGAAAATCAAAGGAAAAGGCTCAAAACTAACCATGGAGATTCCTGATGAAATCGATCGAGCAATTGGAGAAAATGCACGACATTTGGTGAATGATTGTGGTCGTGTAGTGAGGACCAAAGCTCCATTAAATGTTAAGAATTGAAAAGAAGCTTTATCTGTTACAGGTGATAGCATGTGGAAGGAGATTCATGTATTTTTTATTTATTTTTCTTTTGGTTTGCAAAATTGTTCTATTATTTGTTTGGATTCAGGTATAACCACATTAATTAATGTATAAAAAGTTTATTTTCTCTGATTTGCAATGTAGTACATTGATTGTATCTTCTTGTTTTTGGGTGATTCTTGCCATCATGTTTCTGCTGAAGAAGATATGTCATAATGCTTTGTTTTATTTGGAAAAATTTACAGATTGATTAGGTCTTGAATCATCATGTCTTGATCTGTATGTTCGCTGATGATCTATAGTTTGATTTTGGTAAACTTTCTCCCTGATTGATGAAGGAAAGATCTGAATTTTCAACGGGATTGACAGTGGCCGATTTTTAGGGATAAATTGGTTGATGATGTGATGTCTTGAACTCACCATGTGTTATATTATTTTGGCCTTGCAGGATAAGTTTCAAGTTAGTGATTCCAGTTACAACTTGAAGATGCATAATTTCGTTTTAGATACAATGCAACGTTTATATAGGCTATGGAAATGTCGATTGCATTATTACTACAAGAGTCCTAAATGTAGAAAAACAGATCTTGAACGCTTGAAAAATCCTCCACCCGATTTACCTCAAGTGCAATGGGAATGGTGTGTAAATCATTATGGTTCAGATGAATTCAAGGTATTTACTCATATAACATGCATTTTTCTAGCTTCATGGTTGTTCCTTGGAGATTGTAATCTTCCACGTGATTTATCATATAGATTGTAAGCCAAAGGAACTCCAAAAACAGATTGTCTGAGAACAGATGTGTTCACACTACTGGAAATTTAGCCTTTGTTGAAGTTGAGGATATAATGGTAAGACTTAATTAATAGTTAATTAAGTATATTTGCACCTGTGATTCATTTTAATTATAGTGAATTTATTAATAATTATTTTATGATGTGCTAGATAAAAGAGAACGACGGCGTGAAGCGTTCTGCAGATGAGATATGGCTTATTGAGCACACACATACAAATAAAGAAGACAAACTTGAATGGGCTGATGGAACACGTTCTAAAATAATTCATGTATGTCTCATAGATTCTAATGGAGGAAGTTTGAAATTATTTAATAAGTCTGTTTCTAAACTTCTTTTGAATTTTGTTGAAGGAAAAATTGAAAAATGTAGTTGCTACAGCTGGTGATTCAATGACACAAGAGGAAATATTGACACAAGTTCTGGAGCCAAGGTCTGGGTATGTTCGTGGAAAAGGGACTGCTTTACGCGGTTATACCAAAGGAAAGCACCAGATGGAACAACAAAGGCTTTTGGAACAACAACAAGGAAAAATACAAGAACAAGACCAAAGGATAAAGGAACTAGAAGAGAGCCAACAAAAGCAACAACAAGAATTGGAAGAGAGCCAAAAAAAGCAACAACAAGAATTAGAAGAATATAAAGCACAACAACAACAAGCAATGGAAGATTTCGAGCGGGAAATGTTGCAGCAACTTGCAAACAGGGGTGTTTAGTAATTATGCCAACAGGTAATTTTTTTTTTTAGTTCATCACAGATTTCTTCTTAATTGTTCATCTCATATTCCTTATTCATAGTCTAGCAAGAAGGTAGGAAGATAATAGTAGCTGAATAATGATATTGTAACTATGCAGGTTGGGAAATAATTTTCACTAAGCAATTGGTGCCTTCTTTTTGGATGTCGAAGCTTTGAAGGTTGACCTTTTTTGGATATTGTCGAAGGGATTATTATGAAATGATTTTGGATACAGGTCGTATGATATTTGATGCAAGTTAGGAGATGATAATTTGGATGTTAGACATCTTTTTGATAATTATGGATATATTTTGTATTTTGAACAGATTTCTAAAGGTTATATAGTCGAAGTTATTATTGTTATGATCTTGGATACAGGTTGTATGAACTGAAATGAGTCATAAGAATTGTTGTAACAGGTCATCGGAAAATAACTGTTTGGTATAGCACCCACAAGTCGTTGCAAAATAAAAAATGTATTACCAGTTTAAGTTTATGTATTGCAACGACATAGTTTGTTGCAAAAAACAAACTATGCTACCAATTGATACCTTTTTTTTGCAACGGAAGATGTTGTTGCAAAATATTGTCAATGTATTGCAACGACATAAGTTGTTGTAAATGTTACCTTTTTTTGCAACGGAAAAGGTTGTTGCAAAATATTGTCAATGTATTACAACGACATAAGTTGTTGTAAATGTTACCTTTTTTTGCAACGGAAAAGGTTGTTGCAAAATATTGTCAATGTATTACAACGACAAATGTCGTTGCAAATAATATTATTCGCAACGACTTGCTATGTATCGCAACGACTTTAGCCGTTACAAAAAATGGGTTTTCTTGTAGTGAGAATATGTTCGGAAAGGGCATTAGATTACACTGATTACACTGAATAAATATTGACTATCCATATATATATTTTAAAAGCGTATATAATCTTTTTGTATGTGCAGTCTTATAAACTTACAAATATATGCAAATTGATTTTTTGTTAATGAAGTTAATGCTGTATTCTTTTTAAACTTAACATATAAAATAATATATAGAACATATGTATTTCCTTATTTGTTTAGACAGATTTCCTTTAGACGGATTTTACAACCATAAATAAACTAATCATTAACAAATATTGTTTTCCTTTACACGGATTTTACCACCATCTCCTGATGTCTACTTTATATAATAATACATGTCTTTGCAAACAATCCTTAATATTATTCAACTTATGGACATATTATTTTAAAAATTACATTAACGTCACTCTTAAATATAGTATAATCAAACAAACCATTCATAATTATTTAAATATGAATACAAAAATGTCAACCGGATTAAATAAAATATATTTCATAAATAACTTGTAACGGACAATCACTTCTTATAAAACCAAAATAGCATAGAAAATATAATGCAGTGTATGTGTTGGGGTACTCTGAATATAACTAAATCTATAGATTATAGATGCTGGGGTACCTGTATGTCTCTCATTTTAAATAACACAAAGTTTGTCTCCAATGTTTATTATGAGTCCAATCCGAGATCTCCTATATGAAGAATATACAAGAATATATTAGTACTGAACATATTATAAAAAATTAAAATACTTTGGTGTACTAAATGAAAAATATTACACCTGACCTTACTGTAAATGATAATGCAGTGTATGTGTTGTATGTCGTTGTTTTAGTGTTGATGCTTGTAATTGCAATGTTTTTGAAATCAGTAAACATAATTCCAGTTAAAAACATAAAAACTATTAAAAAATGTCTTACCATTCAGTATGTGAATTGCAATCAGAATAAGATATGTAACTTGAATTTCTTATATGGAATCATGTGATTGAAAAGTATTTTAACTCAGTAAACATAATTCTGTATGAAATATGAAGATATATAAATTGCTAAGTGTTATAAGCAGTTACCATGCAGTATGAATGAAATTAAAGTTTACTATTTGTGTATATAATAAGCATTGTAGTCATTTTGCTTTTCAGGTCTAGGTGAAGGGATCTTATGCAATCAGACACTGGAAAACAATTTCAATTTTAGTCTCAAAAATTATATTACAACAGAGCTAATCTCTACTCAAAAGGTACCTTTATATATAATATTGTTCTGAATGTTTATGTTTGAAGACGTGGATATTATATATATTAATGATTATAGCATTTCAAATTTACTTGATATATAAAACCTAAATATCAGTATTAAATCTATTAAAGTTACCACATATTGATTTAGAACATTTCACATTCAATATCAATATTGCATTTGGTCAAAAAAACAGAATTCATTTCCAGTAAAAAACCAATCAAACAAATGAACAGAAGTACAACAAACATGAAGTATCTTTCTAAAATAAACTAAGTATAATTAATCAAACAGAATTAGCATAAATATATTATATCACACAGAGATAGAAATTTATGGCTAAGAATTTTTCAGTTGATTATGTTAGGGACATACCTGCATAACAACTTCCTTGAAGCTCTTATTTTTTGTATCTGAAATTGTTTGGTTGTGGAAATTGCATTTGATTGAATCCTCAAAAATAAAAAAATTGGAATACAATGAGATGTGTAAAGTCATAGACACATAGAAAAAGGAGAAATAGAGATTGAAATATATGTAGAGAGTGAGAGAGAGGGAGGGTGGGAGAAAGAGATTTAGACTTCTTACATTTATGTGCTTTGGATCTCATCCTATTATCTGCCATGGATCCTCATCACAGACGTTGATGTTGTTTGAATGTTAACAAAGATAAATACAAAGACAAGGTCAGTTTGCATGAGATTGTATGTGGTCGAAGTAAGAAGTCTCAGATATGGATTTGTAAATTATAAAAAAAAATTGACAAAGAAAAAGAGATTTTCGGATTGTTGTTGAAGTTCCTGGATATGTTTAGAGAGAGAGAGAGAGAGAGAGAGAGAGAGAGAGAGAGAGATAGAGAGAGAGAGAGAGAGAGAGAGAGAGAGAGAGAGAACCTTTATCGAGTATGTTCTTGCAGATATTCTCATGAAAATGTAGATCATCAACCATCTTCATCTTTTTCCTTCTAATTGTTTTGTTTTATACAGATCTCAGTTGAGGAGGTGAAAAAGCAAACGGTTAGTTTGTATCTTTCATTTTTAAACATTGACATATGAAAAAGGAAAGGTTGCAATATTTGATGAAGACAGAGAGAAATGAAAACGACGGAGAAGGAAAGTTAGAAATGATTTAGGGTTTGAGTAGTTTCTGTTTTAGTTTATTTATCAACGGTCATGGATCGATATTATAACTAAAGCCCAGTATACAAAGCCCGTCTAAGCTCATTGGAACCAATACTGTTTAACCCCAATATATAAAGCCCGATATATATCTGCATGTTTTAATAATAATGGGCCAAAACACGTAATGGGCTTAGAAGCCCATTACCTATTGTAGTTTTTATATGGAAACAAAATCTAATTAAATTATTTACTATATTAATTTACTATATAATATACTATATGAAATTAAATATATAGTATATAAAAATCTGGATGAAGAAACATCTAGAATAAGATAACATTTCGGACTTTATTTTTATTTGAAATAAGGAGTTATATTATTATAAACCCCAAAAAAAATCAATTACAAAATATTTATGATAATTACTATATTATTAATTGTTGATCTATCCGAAATCTTTAAAAAAAATTGAACAATGAATTCAGAATACCTGTCGAAATCAATGAAATTTGTTTAAAAAATGTACAATTTGTTAACATAAGTCAAGTTACGGAATTCAAACATGAAACCCTAAATACATAGAAAGAGAAATTACAGTGTTACTTTTCGCCAAAAACTTCATCCAGATTGAAATTTAGGATTTTTAGGAATTAAAACATAAAGCAATTTAGGATTTCAAGAGGGAATCTTACTTTTCGCTAATCTGGAATTCGCCAGAAACTTCATCCAAGTCTGCTTTGAAACCGCGTCGTGGGTTTCCATGTCTGCCCTCCACTTCCACTTTCGATCTCGACATCAACGGTTTCTTCATTTGCAGGATAAATAGAAAAAATAGATCTAAGGTGTCTAAGAACCTATCAACAAATATCTCAGAATAGTCATGAAAAAACCCATACCTGTAGTGTTTTTCTTCAGTGACTTTATAAATCTCCTTTCGGAAGGAAACTTGATCCCCAGAAAATGAGACCAGTTTCAAAGATTAAAACTAGATCTGAAAAATTTGCAACTCGAAATTCAGAGGTTTTAACAGAATCGATAGAAATACAAAGAGGAAGATGAAGAGGAAGAGGAAGAGGAAGAGAAACACGAAGCTGAATTTGAAAATAGAAATCGCCATGGATTTCTATATCTTGAAATGGAAAGAATTAATATCTGAAAAGCAAAGAAACAGAGCGTTTTGGATGATTCAGGGTAAGCGGCGCCGACAAATGAGAAACGCATTAGGGGTTAGGGTTTTTTTGATGCTTAAGCTGCCGCTTATATATACTTGGGCTAATTAATGGGCCAATTTGTGTTTCTGTCTGGCAAGGACGAGCATATATGTATTTGGGCTAAGTAATGGCCCATATTTTCTATCTGTCTGGCGAGGACGAACTGAACCTAATGGGCTTCGTTGCACAAGGCTCTTAACGTGTTAATCTGTCCGTAAGTAAATTCGTCCCATAAATCAATTTATTATTTTATATAATAATAAAATATTTAATTAATATTTACATTTATTGATGTAATATTGAATAAATAGTGCACATTTAAAGTATTTGCATTTATTTATGTTTTTTTATAATATCCAATATTAATTTAATACGTATAGTTATTATTTTTATTTGGAATATATATCAGATTTAGAGCTTCTGTTAAAACCAAAATAAATTAATGTTTTTGAATTTGCCCTCTATTTCACTTACTCATTTTGTATACTTGTCCTTATATGCCCATAAACCTATTAAAAATATGTTGCAGGAAAAAGTTACAACCTATAAAAAATTAATTTGTGCCCATATGTTCATTGATTATTTTTTTTGTATTATAATTTAATAATAGAAAGAAAGAATGTTATGTTTATTTATTATATTTTTAATAAGTACATAATCTCTATTTTTTTATCTATTAGCCCTATAATCTGAAACTCTGCCAACTATTTTTGTTTTCAGCCTATAAGACAATCTAAAAGAAAATATCAACATCTCCTTAAGTATTTACATATATTTTATCAATTTTTATTAAAGATATTTTATTCAATTTGTGTATTACATCTGATTACACTGAATAAATATATAATTTAAAACTTTAATATATGTATGATTTTGCAGGTTGATTTTGTTATGGACGAATCAACTCGACATAACAGATCGTTGAAATTGGCTATTATTAGAGATAAACGACAACGGACAAATTCAAATCCATCAGGTCAATAAATTGAATTTAATTTGTATACATTTTTTCATGATATATTGAAATATGTTTTTGAATATAAATAATCATGATGCAGGATGTATTCCTGGAGTTAGTCACAATTCTTTCATTAGTGGTCGTATCCCCATGTCCGACATTTCAAATGGTTAGTAATTGTTAGTCGATAAAGTCTTCATTTAATTCGATTCGACCATCTATATTGTAATAAGTGTTTGATGTTCTATAATACAATATATCTTTAATTTCATGATTATAAATAAAAATAATCACAAATTTAACTATTTTATAACTATACAAAAATATTTGTTGTTTGGTATTTTTTGCTTATGCTAAAAATTTGTAACACATATCCATGTATTTATGCAGTACACCATAATATTACACTGTCGGCTTTGTATTTACCCCCAAGTGATCAAAACGTTTATAATTCATTTTTACTTATAAGTGTGACAGAGCAAGAAAACTACGGTATAATTTTTTTTGGTCTTACTATCCGTTTGATTAAGTATCAAAATTAATTTTTTTTAGTATATCTAATAAGTAGATTATGATATAACTATTTATTTGTAGTTCAATTGCACGATGTGATGCGTACAGAACAAAATCATCTGCACATTGTCGAACAAGGTATGGTATTCTTAAAAGTGGTTTGAAATAAGTGATTTATGTATTTATAATATGTGTCTTTTTATTGTCATGCACAAATTAGCTTGACAAATGAGGAAATTGAGAATGAATGTGATAAGGCATAAGCAGAATGGAACACTGCTAAACGAATCAGGTTAGAACAAAATATATCATATTTAATTTTATTCAAAAGGCATGTAAGTCTTTCTTAACGAAAATTAATGCAGTGAATATACTTGAAAATAGTAACTCTATTTTTACCCAAGCTACACCATTATCTCTTACAGTTTGTGGTTATAAATTAATGAAATTTATTAGCTAATATACTTTTATAAATGCATGGTATTAAGTTTAAGATTACTAATCATATATAATTATTTAATCATTTACTGTTCAAGTACAAGAAATTCATCTGCATTGACAGGAGGTTCAAATAATGTACCACATATAAGCGATGGTAATAATCGTTTTATTAACTTTAAATATTTATGTTTTTTTTATACTCATAATTATATTATAATAGAGGTATATCTATGTTTACAGTTGAATTGTACAATTCAATGCTTACAAAACAAATTGATTTTCAAAAGGTTGAACAAGGTATGTTGTTCATTAAATTTGTATGCAAACCTTCATGTTTTCTTAATTTATAATAATGTATATTTATTTTCATGTATATTTATTTTAATATACTACAACCAATGTAGTATACAAGGAAGTTTTTAATAATTTGTAGTCATTTTGAACATCGTTTCACATTTAATGTTTTTTGTTTCATTTTCATGTATTATATGATCATTTTTAGTATTTTTGATGATTTTAGTAGTATTGATGTAATTGGTGTGGCGATACCTATTTGAAACACTAATTAGCCAATTTTATTATTAATAAAGTTATGGAGAATGTCGTCTCTCTTTATATAATTAGTCTTTCGTATATCTTGAATATGTTTTAATGTTCGGTTAGTCATGTTTTATTCAAATAACTAATCAAAAAAATATTGAACCAATGACTCATCCATAATTTAATAAATATCTTTCTTACAAATGTAAAAAAAATATAAACAAATCTCGTATAAGGCACGGGGTATTACACTAGTTATGAACTAACCTATGACACTTACTTAGTCATCTGCTTCTTTTATACATAGGTACTCAATCCACTGAAAAGATATCTCCTTATTTTATATAACAGATTTTATAGGAAGTTAATATATGCAATCAATATCCTTTATTTTCATTTAAATCATACTTTTCATTATTTTTTGTATCCAAAAAATAAATATGTTTTTGAATCAACGGATGATTGGATTAAGGAAAAGTAACGTGGACTGTTTATCATGTTCATAAGGTCAGAAGGAATACACGCGGTGAGAGAGGAACCACCAATAGAGTAATCTTCCTACTACAAATACTGTTGGAACTCATTTTAAAAGTGTCGTCAGTGACTTTTCCGGACACAATTCTGGTGGGCTCCGGCCAATGAAAACACCGGAAAATGGAAGTATTGGCTTCGTCTCCGCGAGCACATTCTCGTAATGTACTCATATGTTAAAAATGTAACACCCCCAAAACTTAACCCTTTTGGAAAGGTATTACCGCCAGTGACCCCAGTGTTCCTTACCGAGATCACCCAAGGCTTTACCAAATAAATACAATTTATGAAATACAATTGATACACAAAGGTCAAGCATTAAATTCCAAAACATAACATTGTCGAGGAAACAAGAGTTACGTGATTACAACCCAATCCCGAATAGGTCAAAACATAGTTTAAACCAAACACAACAGAAGACTAAGAAAGTAAGTTACAATCGGAGTTATTGTCCAAAGGATCATAACCTGATTAAAAAAATAATTAAAACATTCAAAAACCACCGCCGACTTCATAGTCTTTCCAATCTTCTGAGCTACTTCTTAACTGATGTGCCGAATCAAACGGATGACACCAGCCAACCATGCAAGGGAAAAAATATTGGTTGGTTAGTCTAAATGAATAGACTAGCAAGGGAATAAAGCAGAATGGTTCGAAGCAGTTGTATTAGGTTAGACTCTTCGTCCCTCGAATAATAATCGAGTACGCTTGTCAACCACCATACTCCTACTGGAATAAATAAGAGGTATGCACAAGAGAAGATTCTGGAAGACTGAATCTTCACAGAAAACGACTCGAAAGAAGACTCCAACTGAAATGAGTCTTTAAGGAAGTATGACAAATCTGGAAAGTTACAGAATCATTCAACCATGATTTAAAACTGACTGAGATGCTTCGGTTCACGACCAACCTCATCGCCTACAGCGAATCCAGATTGGAAAGAGAACGTACTACATTCAAGTCAAGACGAGTTTTCCTAGCTGCACTGAACTTAGCTGCACTACTCGCCCAAGGGGTATTAATTATGTGCGTCAAGGTAGCACTTATCTGATTTATGTTTCAAAACACGCATCACGTTATAGACTTTTACATGTGTACCCCACCAATGGGACGACACATCTTAGTATACGTTTCGTCGAGAGTGACGTATACCGAAAGGTTTGTGACACCAGCTAAGTGTCCTGTCTCTACACACATGTGTAAGAGACCGATCATGATCTTAGAATGGTATTGGATGGGGACGAGCCACCCCTCTACCAGATTATAAAGAAACGACTGGAAAGAGTCCGAGTAACGTTCCTATCTAACAGTGCTAACTAAACAGTTACAGCACCACAACATTTACAGGATAAATCCACATAAAGGCCCGAAAGGCGATCACAGATAATAGCGTTGTTCTAACAGATATACAACCTATTATATGATTTTCAAAACAGTTTATCAAAACCGTTTCCAGACAAACAGAATATTCATTCCAGATTAATTACTCAGATAAACTACTGATAATTAATGTAAATATGGAACGAAAGAGCAAGAGCGAACCGCCACTTGCCTTACTCCGCATAATAGTCTAAAGACGTCACTGGATTCCGGGCTCGACACGGTATAGCTCGGACAGCACAACGACCTTCGAGTCGACCCATGAAAGGAACCCTAAGTTAGATCCGACATAAACAGTATGAATCTAAACACGGCGAAAGAACACGAAAGGAACGATGCCACGACGACAACCGACCAAGCCAAAGCCACGAAGGCGTTCTGGGCACTGGCGACGGTCGCCGTTCTTGGCGGCGGTCGCCGTGAAGAACACGGCGGTCGCCGTGAAGAACACGACGGTCGCCGTGAAGAACACGGCGGACTGAAACGAGAGAAAACTCACCCTAAAACACGAGCGGTTTGGCCTCCTTCGACTTGCTTTGGCTTCTAACCTCCAAGGCTAACCAAAAGCTTCACAAAGGCACTCTGGAAACACACCAAGGCAACACCGGCGAGACCTCCGGCGAGCACAAGAAAACCGGCGAAAACTAAACTCCGGCGAGAGGCAAATTTGGCAGAGGTTTGGTGCTGGGATGGCTCAAAACCTCACCCCCAACACCTCCTTTTATAGCCAAAGTGTCTGAAGCGTTCAACCAAACCCTGAGACGCGGCCGAAAGCAAAATCGGCGCCCTTGATTTCCGCCGGCGACCAACGGGCAATGCCCACTGGACAATCACGGCGGTCGCCGTTTTTGCCCACGGCGGGCACGCGGCGGTCGCCGTTGCCAGGTCTGTCGCGGCCAGCTAGAAGCTGACACGCTGAGTCCTCGGGCCCCAAATACGGCGGTCGCCGTTTCTGAACGGCGGTCGCCGTTTCTCCCTTTTCCCGCCCGTTCAGCTTTGAACGAACCAGACGATAAACCGGGATAAAAATTATCGTACACGAACGACAATATAAAATTCAAGGCACCTTGTCTGTATATTATTTCACTGAGAAAAATATTACAGACATAGAGCACATTACAGAATGTCTCAAGCTACCTGAATTAAATCCGACGTACACAACGGGTACTCGGGAAAATTCCATAATTCCCAAAATAACCTTACAAAAATACGGGGTATCACATCTCCTCCCCCTTACAAGAAGTTTCGACCCCGAAACTTAGGTCGAGAATAACTCGGGAAAACACCTGAGCATATCTGACTCGGTTTCCCACGTCTCCCAAGTAACTTCTTCGGTCCCTGACTTGGACCACAACACTCGTACCAACGGCACAATCTTGTTGCGCAAATGCTTCTCCCGACGCTCCAAAATGCGCACGGGCAACTCTTCGTAAGTACCATTAGTTTGAATCTCGATGTCTTCATAACTAAGCACATGAGACTCATCTGGCACATACTTTTTGAGTAAAGACACGTGGAACACGTTATGCACCGGGTGAGCCGATGGTGGCAATGCCAAACGGTACGCTAGGGATCCCACTCTATCCAAAATCTCGAATGGTCCCACGTAGCGAGGGTTAAGCTTCCCACGCTTACCAAATCTGAAAACTCCTTTGGAAGGGGACACCTTGACAAAAACCTTGTCACCGACCTCGAACTCGACAGTCCTGCGCTTCCGGTCTGCGTAGGACTTTTGTCGACTCTGAGCGGTCAACATCCTTTGTCTGATCAAAGCAATGTCTGAAGCCGTCCTTTCGACCAACTCCGGTCCAAGCAGAATTTTGTCGGCATTATCGTCCCAACAAATCGGAGATCTGCATCTGCGACCATACAAAGCTTCAAACGGAGCCATCTTGATTGTAGCATGCCAGCTATTGTTGTACGTGAACTCAATCAGACTTAAGCTGTCCTCCCAGCTAGTCGGACGATCGAGCACACAAGCTCTAAGCATATCCTCCAGAGTCTGGATGGTCCTTTCAGACTGGCCATCTGTCTGAGGATGAAACGCTGTACTGAACCTTAACTCGGTTCCCATAGCCTTATGAAGTTCCTTCCAGAATCTTGACATGAAACGGCCATCTCGGTCCGATACAATGGTCTTAGGAATGCCATGTAAGCGGACAATCTCCTTCTGGTAAACTTCGGCTAGCTTCTGGGTTTCCCATGTGGTCTTGATGGCTATGAAATGAGCACTCTTCGTAAGCCTATCTACAATTACCCAGATAGCATCTCTCTGACTTTGAGTCTTGGGTAGCCCAGTGACGAAGTCCATGGAAATGTCCTCCCATTTCCATTCTGGCACGGGGAGAGGTAGCATCTCACCACCTGGTCTGCGGTGTTCGATCTTGACTTTTTGGCAAGTTAAGCACTTTGCCACAAAGTCTGCTACGTCCCACTTCATGTTTGGCCACCAAAACTTCTTCCTGAGATCCTTATACATCTTGCTAGAGCCAGGATGCACAAAATAAGCAGATGAATGAGCTTCTCTCATCACCAACTGACGAAGACCTTCTGTGTCAGGCACACAGATCCGATCCTGAAACCAAAGTGATCCATCATCCTGAACCACAAAACTGGGAGCTTTCCCATCCATCACTTCACTGCTTAACTTTACCAAGATGATGTCATCGACTTGCTTTTCTTTGATTTGATCCAGCAGTATAGCCTGAATTTCCATTATACTCAGGTATCCTCTACGCTGGTCATACAAGACTTTAATGTCGCATGACTCTTGGTTTAGCTTGGTCTGAGCAGTAAGCAACGCAACCACAGTCTCGTGCGTTGTCTTCCGGCTTAGCGTATCAGCTACTACATTAGCCTTGCCCGGATGATACAACAACTCCATGTCGTAGTCCTTGAGCAACTCTAGCCAGCGGCGTTGTCTCATATTTAACTCCTTCTGAGTAAATATATACTTGAGACTTTTGTGGTCGGTGAAGACTTGGCATCTTATACCGTAGAGGTAATGCCTCCAAATCTTCAGCGCAAAGACAACCGCTGCTAACTCAAAATCGTGGGTCGGATAGTTTTCTTCGTAAGTCTTGAGTTGTCTTGAATTGCTAATCCTTATGAAACTAATGGCTCTATTCCATGTGACATATTCATAACAATCACCCTTGAATCCTCTCCACAATATAATCATATTTGGATTTGGATTATTCTTATTTCAAGTTTGAGTGACAATTATAATATAATAAACATCATCTCACTAAACACTAGGAGACCTAAGCAGTGTAAATTAAAACATCTCAAAGTTTATAATTTCAAATGAAGACTGGATTTTGGAATATGCGTGTTGTTAAACGACCGAACTTCCGGACTGAATTAAGATTCATGTGTCGAAAAAATCAATTACATATTTGCTTAGTGGAAAGTGGAAACCAAATCGAATAATATATCTGATCGGAATTTTTATAATAAAAATGGATTTAAGTCTATCCTAATCTCACCCTCGCAAGGTACTAGAGGTTGTTTATGGAAAATGTTTACTCATTCTCCATTCATACCACACATTTCTATCGTACATAATGACTCCTATATTATTTTATTTTAATTATGTCAAAGTAATATCCATTTCTTAATTTCCCCCCCCCTTAATGCACCATCAAGAGAGGATCTTAAGAATGATTATTGGACGGATATCAGATTATTAATATCACGATATAACCTCCTTGTTATGTTAATTGGTGACTTAAATGTACGACATCCTCTTTCCATGTCCTAAACTTGGAGGTGTTCCGGTTACTCACTTAAGATTCCACAAATTAAATATATTTGTGCAAGAATTTGGCCTCCTTCACACTAACTTCACAAAATTCCCATTTATCTAGAGAAAACGATTCATTGGAACCATGAATATATCTGGATAGAATTCTTATTCATCCATATATTACTCAAACATATAATAATATTTTAGTACACCATCACCCCTTTACAAATCTGATCAATGTCTTCCAACGTTAACAATTGGAAATATCCCTTTCGGTTTTAGAATGCTTGGACTTTTAACCCAAGTAATTTTAATGTTGTTAAGAAAGTTTAGAGTTATCACCTAAAGGGATCCTTAAAGTTGAAATTATATATGAAGCAAAAACTCTAGAATCCTATTCAAAAACTTGAATGAACTATACTATTGAAAAATTAAAATCCACATAAATGAAACTCCTAGAACTACAAACTAAGTACTTTTATGATACAACAAATATTACTCTTGCATCAAGATATATGAGAAATAAAATATAATAAATTATTGGAACTCAAACACAATTATAGCAAACAACATGCAAAAACTATATATCTATAAAATACTGATAAAAACACAAGATTTTTCCAACAAACAAATACTGACATCCTTTGAATCCCGCAATGGTTTTATCTTTGACGACTAGAAGGATATTCAAAACGCAATTTTTGAAGAAATTAAATCAAGATTAATTCATGCAAAATTCTACTAACACAACAAGCAAAAAGGAAAATATATAATTCTAGAACTTGTCACAAGCAAAGACAATTTAATACTTCTACGCCAACCAAATGCTTCTGAAAAAAATTATACCAAGACACATGGCCCAAATGGTAATCCTACAGAATTATACCAAACATACTATCCCATTATTAAAAAAACCAGTCACTTTAATAGTTCAATCGTATTTTTATTTAAGACAACTATTAAAAGAATGTGCGCAATCCTTCATTGCCCTAATCCCTAAAATTGATAATTCCATTATAGTTAACCATTTAAGAAGTTTGTGTAACATCATTTACAAGATTATTACAAAACTCTTAGCAAATAGACTAAAAACACTTTTATCACAACTTATTAGTCCCTTACAAGGAGCCATCGTTCCAGGTTAGTTGATTCAAGACAATATATTAATTGAGCACAAAATTTTCCATTCCTTCCAAACTATGAAAAATGCAGCAAAAGATGGATGACTCTTAAACTTGATAGGGAAAAAGAATATGCTATTTTGGATTGGAACTTTATTACACAAATACTTCTTAAATTTGGTTTTGCTCCTAAATGGGTACGAGTTTAATGACTTTCATTACATGTACTACTTTACTAGTTAATAATGAACCAGGTAAGCTCTTTCGACCTTCTTGCGGGTTGCGACAATATGATCCTATTGCTCCATTTATTTTTATAGTTGCCATGATTTTTTTTATCAAGAAAATTATCATCTGAATCACAATATCTAAACCGTAAGATGGGTATTCAATTAACAAGAAACATAAAATTTATACCTTTTCTCAACTTTGCGGACGGAAGTACGGAACTTTAATCCTTGCAAATGCAACCCATATTAATATTCTATACATCAAGAATCTACTTGACATTTTACTCTCAAATATGGTTTGGCAATTAATTATCATAAAAGTCCTGACCAAAAAAAAAATTTATTTATCATAAAAGTACTTTGCATACCTCTAGCAACATTTAACATCAACAAACTGTCTCCCTTGCTTCCATTTTGAATATTTAAATTACACAATAAATGGATAAATAAATTGGAATTCCTATTGTAAGCAGCCACGTTGAGATAGAAATATTTGATTATTCCATCTTAAGTCTCAAAAAGAAACTATCTAAATGGAAAGCTATCTCCATCTCTGAAGTTGGTAGATCTATCCTGATCCAATCTAATCTTCTTTCTAAAGTTAACTACTTAACGTAAAGCTTTCTTCTTCCAACTATAGTTTGGAATACAATTGACAAAGTTAATAAAGAATTCTTCTAGAACAAATTAACTTGTAACCATCAACCTTCTTCCAACTATAGTTTGGAATACAATTGACAAAGTTAATAAAGAATTCTTCTAGAACAAATTAACTTGTAACCATCAACCTCTCATCCCTTGGGACAACATTTGTTGCCCTAAGTTGCAAGGTGGGTTAGGTATGCAAAAATAAGAAAAAATGAATAAATCTTTGCAAATGAAACTTCTACGAAAACTTCTAGTTGAACCAGATACTGTGTGGGTACATATTATAACTGAAAAATACTTAGCTCCTCGGACATTTTTAAATACAAAAAGAAAAGGAAGCAATATTGGCAATTCTCTAGACTTCTCCATATTCGTGATACATTCAATAAAAGGAAGTTTTTCGGAACTAGGAAACGGACAAACGATTAATTTCTAGACAAATAATTGGATTCAGGATTGTGATCGCCTTCCATAATTTGATAATGTAGAAATTAAATCTAAAAGTATCACATACCATTACACCTGATGGTAATTGGGAAATTCTTAATTTGCAAAGACTACACTCTCCATATGTAATTAACAACATTTTATAAATACATATCCTGATCAGCGCTACTTTGTAGGGTTTAACTAGGAGTTGTTATCGGTGTTTTGGGTACCATTTGGAGATGTTTAGAGCACAATTGTAGAGATTGGAGTTGAGAAGTAGAAGTGTAGATATGGTGGTTTGGAGAAGCTTAAATGAAGATTTAGATGACTTTGAGAAGAAACCACATAGAAGACGAAGGAAGGATGAAGAAAGAAGCCAAGAGGAGCAACAACAGCCAATCTGCGGTCGCGGAGGCCATGGCCGCGGTTGCGAGAATCAACGAAAGGCGAGAAGTGAAGAACGCGAGAATCCGCGATCACGGAAGTCCAAGTGTCGTGGTCGCGGAAAAGCCGAGAGCAAAATTGTATTTTCCGCGATCGCGAAAGCTATAGCCGCGATCGCGGAAATCTGTGTCTTCAGCGCGTCTGAAGTTTTTCGAAGATTTATTTTTTCCTTTTATTTTATTTCCTTTTCTTTTTATTTCTTTATTCCGGTTAGATTATTTTATTTCCTTTTAGATTATGTTTGTGATCTTTGGTTTTAGGTTTAGTTTATTTAAACCTAGTTCCAACAGCCTCCATTCATCATCAGATCATCATTCAGACTATTATTCAGTATTGTTTTCCCTTTGAGTTATGAAGAACAAAGCACCATTTGCTTAGTCCGGCAATTCAAGCCTTCATTTGATTCATGATTGTGAGGTTATAACTCTATTTCCTATTCCTTTGGATTATATATTTTGTCTTGAGCTTATTCCTATTGATTCTTATTGATTTGACTAGATTGATCACCTAGTTGATATTAGTAATTGTCTATTGCTAGGGTTTGGAAATTTCGGGTTGAGATTCCTTATCTTTTGTAGCATCCATGATATTCTAGGACTGGTAGGACTAGTTTATTATGAAAGAGAATTGATTATGTGTTAAATGCTGTGAAAAATCGATATTGCATGTATCCTGGTTAATTCCTATGCGTCTTGCTGCTATTGTTCTAAATCTTGATAGTTTCTCGTGCGTTCGATAGTTAGGGTTACCTGGACTGGTATGACTGGTAACTATTTCAGAATAGGGACATGAATAATCAAAGGAAGGAATAGCATTAATCTAGGACCAATCAATCAAATAAATGGTGGATATTTGTTTGGCTAAGTGTTTTTCCCAATTTGATTACAAACTTTTGCTTTTGTTTCCTTTGTTTACGTGTTTACACACAACCAACCAAAACCCCCCTTTGTTACTTTTGCATGCAAATTTACATAAAGAAAGACAACTCTTCCATATGGGATTCGACCCTTGCTTGCCTATTATACTAGTTTAGGTTTTTAAGGATTACTTTGATAAGGCGATACGACTTTAGCCTCCGTCAAATTGGCACCGTTGCCGGGGAGGCAAGTTTTGATTTTTTTGTTTGTGTGTGTTTGTGTGTCAATTTTTGTGTGGACCTATCTTATGATCCACACCCGTGCTACTGACTCCCCTCTTCTTGCTTGTGATACAGAAATTGAGAGAACCCTTTCCAGGAGCCGTAAGATTAACAGAGTTTTGTGTTTTGATAACCCGTGCTTTGAGATGGCTAACGAGGCACCCACGTTGAGGCAGTTGACGGCCCCAAATCTGCAACAACAACCGCTGGCTGTGCAGTTCCCTGAGCTGGCGGATGGAGTCAACTTTGATCTGAAGTTCGGGTTAATCCACTTACTCTCCCACTTCCATGTGATGAGTGGAGAAGACCCCAATACGCATCTTTCGAAGTTCCATTCTGTCTACACCAGCATGAAGCCGAAGGGCGTGACTGAGGACCAGATCAAGCTGAGGGCCTTTCCTTTTTCGCTAAAGGATGCGGCCAATGATTGGTTCTACTATTTGCCTCCAGGAAGCATAGACACATGGGCTAAGATGACGAAAGCCTTCCTGGAGAAGTACTTCCCTGCGACAAAGCTCAACAACCTGAAGAGAAGCATCAACAACATTGAACAACAGGCTGTTGAGCCATTGTACGAGTACTACGAGAGGTTCAAGAGGCTGACTTCTAGCTGCCCCTACCATGGGTATTCAGAACAAGACCTCGTACTTTATTTGTACGAAGGACTTCTTGACGAGGAGCGTCGGATGGTGAACGCAGCCTGCGGAGGAAACATCTTGAACAAGACGCCAGCTGAAGCGTATGAGGTTTTCTTTGAGCTATCTGAGGGCTCAAGACAGTTCAATAGGAGGGAGAGCGCCCAAACAGTCAGAGCTGCAGACTCTCAGCCAAATTCTTCACTACTTTCTGACATGGCTGAGATGAAGGAAATGATGAGGAGATACATGATGAAGGGTGGCCAACAGTAAGTCAAGTCATATGGGATATGCTATGACACGATGCATCCGATTGATGCATGTCCCACGCTGCAGGAGCCCACTGCTGAGGTAAATGCTATTGGAGGATACGACTCTTTAAGGCCAAGATATAACCCGTACTCCAACACGTACAATCCAGGGTGGAGAGATCATCCAAATCTTAGATACGGGAATCAACAGAGTTCTCCTCAAGGCCAGGAAAATCAGGAATATCAACAGAGGCCTCCACAATTTTTACAGCGCCCACAACAATATCAGTGATAAGCACTACTTTGTAGGGCTTAAGTAAGAGTCATTAGAGGGTTTATTGGTGTCATTCGGGTAGATTTAGACACATTCATGTGTATGGCGTTTGGGGGCGAAGTTGGTGTATTTGGAGGTGTTTATGCTATTTTGAATATCATAGGAGACACGGAGGAAGAAGTCACCATTAGAAGACGCAAAGGAAGTGAAGAGAAGAGTAGAAGAACAGTGTGCTGAATTCGATTGGTTCGTTCTCTCTACTCAGATGTCCAAATGGAGTGATTCCAATTCGGGGAGTTAGATCTTGAAGTCTACTGCAAGTCCTCAAAATATGAGCGCAATCCGAGTTGGGAATCAAAAGTTATGGCATTGTTACAGAAGTGTCGCAGAAGCTAGAGAAGTCGTCGCCACCGCACCCGCGGTGGGATGGCCGCACCCGCGGCGAGCACAACAGAAGCTTCACCGCACCCAGCGGTGGGAGCCACCGCACCCGCGGTGGAGACGCGCTGAACTCTACCATCTCAAACGGTAGAAAACCCGAGAGAGCGAGTATATGCAATGACGCTGAGGAGCGGTACACAAGTGGAGAAAACCCGAGCACAACAGAAAGAAATCCGCGACCGCGGAATAGAAGGCCGCGACCGCGGAGTTCGCGCTGAAGCAGAGGAGAAAATCGGCAATTTTCCGCGACCGCGGACAGAATTCCGCGATCGCGGAAAAAGGCCTGTTGAGGAGGGCCTGTACGATGAATTACCGCGACCGCGGACAGAATGCCGCGATCGCGGAAAGGTTTCTGGAGCCTCAGTCGATGTCGAAGTTGTTCACGATGACTATGTGCGCCCCAACTTCCCTCCGCTCAGTACATTGAAGCCTCCCGCTCCATTTCCTGAGGCGCTAAAGGACACCAGAAGGGTGGAGAACGACAAGGATTTATTTGAGACCTTCAGCAACTGCGAGGTAAATATTCCTTTGCTCAAACTTGTCAATAGTATTCCTCGCTATGCCAAATTCTTGAAGGAGCTGTGCACAATAAAGAGGAAGAAAGAGGTGAAGGAGAAAAAGAAGGTCCAGGTCAATGAGAATGTATCCGCTATGCTGCAAAAGCGGTTACCAAAGAAGGCCAGTGATCCGGGCATATTCACTATTCCCTGCAAGATTGGTGGTACCTTGATCAAGAAAGCTATGTTAGATTTGGGTGCCTCCATCAATGTGTTGCCTCTCTCACTGTACGAGTCTTTAGAGGTCGGGCCGTTAGAGAAGACATGGATTGTGATCCAGCTAGCGGACAATTCCTATGTGTTCCCCAAGGGAGTGGTGCAGGATGTGCTAGTAGAAGTTGACAAGCTAATCTTCCCTGCGGACTTCTTTGTGATGGATACGGGGCAAGATAAGGATGCAACCCCTGTGATGCTAGGAAGGCCGTTCATGAACACGGCATGAACAAAAAATGATGTGAGCGGCGGTTCACTCACAATGGAATTTGACGGGGTGAGGGTCGGATTCAGCATAGATGATTCAAAGCGACACCCTCCGGATGGAAACCCCGAGCGCTCAATTGATGTGAGCAACCCGAGTTGAGTGGAAGAGTACTAGGTCGAGCCACGACAATAACTAAGGCGCTGTCTGGGAGGCAACCCGAGGTATGTACTTCTTTTCTTTTCATTCCATGTCTTTGGTTATTATTTGTGTTATTTTGTTTTTGTTTTTGCTTTCGACTAACCTGCAGGAAGAGACCTGAAGCCAAATTAAAGACGGTGTTACCCACGCACCAGAGTCTTTTCCGCGGGCGCGGAAATCTTTCCGCAGTCGCGGAAAAGTTACTGTAAGTCTCCTTATCCCTGTTCGAAAAAGAGAAAAAAAAAAGAGAAAAAAAAGGAAAAAAAAAGAGTTCGATCGAAGGCCAACAGTCCGAGTTTTACATTGAGAGATTGTGCGCATCATGCTGCCAAGGAGGAGACATTCGCCCCACATTTGTATTTGGCATTGATGATGGCCCCACATTCGACAGTTGAGGAGGAGGAACACTAGAGCCCACGCCACGATTACATCTGGGCTCCACCATGTGTTCGTTCAAGGCCGTGCAACCCCGATTTCTTTGATATTCTACTACACCTTACAGTGGATTCCTTTTGGTTACACGGTAGAGTTTGAGTTTGAAGACCGGCGCGACACTAGAGACATGTGCTTATTGATATACCGCCAGCAACACTTCCATGTCCAAGCCAACTCAACGACGTTTGCGAGTTATTTGTTGCCTTTCCATGTGCTTCATTCTTTTTGTCTTTCATTACATTGAGGACAATGCAATGTTTAAGCATGGGGGAGTGTTCTATACTTGCTAGTCGTTGAGGAGAAAAAGAAAAAAATAACGAAAAAGGAAAAAAGCAATGAAAAAGGAAAAAAGCCAAAAATAAAAAAAAGGCAAAAATAGAAATCCTGGGATAAGTCGAAAACCCGCAAGGGCGGCTTAGGTAATAAGCAGGTGGCTTGGACCAACATTAGGCTGGGGTAATAATTGGTCAAGAGTGATGTGAGTTTTATGTGAGCCCATCTATTGAAAAATGAAATGAGTGGCTTGGTGAAAACCCGAAAGGGCGCCTTGGCAAAATGAGTGAAAAGAAGAAGAGTGATTTTTAGGATTTCTCATTTTTCCTGGCGTGGTGACATAAGAAGAGGTAATATAAGCAGGATTCGGGTAGGTCATTCTGGGAGGCATAAGAAGATAGATGGAGGCTAGGATTAGATATTTATTCACTCTATGGTGTTCGGGTTAAGCTTGGGGGAAGTACTCTGCTTTCCTTTAAGCTTGGTTGTGTGTTGTATTTATTGTGTTGGTGCCTTGGAGGTTCATGTTTAGGTGCAATTCTTAGTGGAGATGGTTTTTTTGTGCTTCCTGAGACCTTGGGGATTTGATTGGAGGAGTAGGTCTATATTAGCTTACTCGAGGACGAGCAAGGTTTAAGCATGGGAGAATTTGATCAGCGCTACTTTGTAAGGTTTAACTAGGAGTTGTTACCGGTGTTTTGGGGACCATTTGGAGATGTTTAGAGCACAATTATAGAGATTGGAGTTGAGAAGTAGAAGTGTAGATTTGGTGGTTTGGAGAAGCTTAAATGAAGATTTAGAAGACTTTGAGAAAAAACCACATAGAAGACGAAGGAAGGCTGAAGAAAGAAGCCAAGTGGAGCAACAACAGCTAATCCGCGGTCGCGGAGGCCATGGCCGCGGTCGCGGGAATCAACGAAAGGCGAGAAGTGAAGAACGCGAGAATCCGCGATCGCGGAAGTCCAAGTGACGTGGTCGTGGAAAAGCCGAGAGAAAAATTGTATTTTCCGCGATCGCGGAAGCTATAGCCGTGATCGCGGAAATCTGTGTCTTCAGCGCGTCCGAAGTTTTTCAAAGATTTACTTTTTCCTTTTATTTCCTTTTCTTTTTATTACTTTATTCCGGTTAGATTATTTTATTTCCTTTTAGATTATGTTTGTGATCTTTGGTTTTAGGTTTAGTTTATTAAAACCTAGTTCCAACAACCTCCATTCATCATCAGATCGTCATTTAGACTATTATTCAGTATTGTTTTCCCTTTGAGTTATGAAGAACTAAGCACCATTTGCTTAGTCTGACAATTGAAGCCTTCATTTGATTCATGATTGTGAGGTTATAACTCTATTTCCTATTCCTTTGGATTATATCTTGTCTCTTGAGCTTATTCCTATTGATTCTTATTGATTTGACTAGATTGATCACCTAGTTGATATTAGTAATTGTCTATTGCTAGGGTTTGGAAATTTCGGGTTGAGATTACTTATCTTTTGTTGTGAAAAATCGGTGTTGCATGTATCCTGGTTAATTCCTATGCGTATTGCTGCTATTGTTCTAAATCTATAACACCCCTAAATCTGAACCCATTTGGAAATGTATTACCGTCAGTGACCTCAGTGTTCCTTACCGAGATCACCCAAGGCTTTACCGTTTGAATACAAACCATGAAATACAATGATACAAAATGATAACTTTATTCATATAAAACATGAGTCCCGAGATTACATCCCAATCTCGAATAGGACAAACAAAGAGTTTAACAAAGTACAACGGAAGTCTTTAAACAAGGTACAGCGGAAGTCTTTTAAATATATTACAAACAAGGATCTTGACCACAATGGTCATCTCCCAAGGATCTCAACCTGATTAAAAGAAATTATTAAAAACATCCAAAAATAACCGTCGTCTTCATAGTCAATCTAGTCTCCTCATATCTTCGCTCTATCTGATGTGCCGAATCGAACGGATGACACCAGCCAACCATGCAGAGAACAATTACGGTTGGTTAGTCTACTGAATAGACTATGCAAGGGTACAAAGCAGAGTGGTTCGAAGCAGTCGTATTAGGTTAGACTCATCGCTTCTCGAATAATAACTGATGACGATAGTCAACCATCATACTCCTACTGGAATAAACAAGAGGTATGCACAAGAGAAGATTCTAGACGACTGAATCTTCACAGAAATCGACCCGAAAAGAGACTCCAAGAGATTGAGTCTTTAAGGAAATATGACAAATTTGGAACGTTTAAAGAATCAGACATTAGTGATTTAAAAGCTGACGTAGATGTTTCGGTTCACGACCAACCTCACCGCTTACAGCGAATCCAGATTGGAAAGAGAACGTACTCTGATCAAAAGTCGAGATGAGCTTTCCTAGCTGCACTATTTACTTAGCTGCACTACTCGCCAAAGGTATATTAATTATGTGCACTAGGGCACTTTATCTTATTAAATTCCAAAACCCACATTACGTTATAAGCTTTTAAACATATGCCCTGTCACGCAGGACATACAACTAAGGAATGGACCTCACAGAATCCAAGCCTCTGGACTTATATCGAAGGAATGAACCTCACAGAGTCCAAGCTTCTACTATCGTAGGGTCTTGATCGCCCTTTTCCCCAAGTTATAAAGAAACGAATGGACCTCTCAGAGTCCAGGCGTTCCTACGAATACTCGTGCTAACTAACAGTTCGAGCACAACAATAGTTCAGGATAAATCCACATAAATGCCCTCAAGGCGAAAATAAATAATAGCGTTGTTCTAACAGATATACAACCTATTAATATCATTATTACAGTTTCCAAAACAGTTTATAAAACCAATTCCAGATAAACACAGTAATCATTCCAAATTAATTACTCAGATAAACAACTGATAATTAATGTAAATATGGAACGATGAGCAAGAGTGAACCGCCACTTGCCTGAATCCGCAGAGTTTGAATGAAGTCTAACGACGGGATTCCAGGATCGACACAGGGACAGATCTGGAGCACAGATTCCTTCGGATCGACCCACAAAGAAACCCTAAGTTAGATTCGACAAACAACAATACATATCTAAGAAAGAACGAAAGGAATCGAAGGAAATGAAACCCGAACGAAGGCCACGGAAGCCACGACAGCAACCGGCCAACAACCAAACTTGCGGCTGGCGCCGCCCCACTTGCGGCGGGCGCCGCCTCAGCTGCGACGGGCGCCGCCCAAATGCAGCGGGCGACGCTCTTCACGGCTCCTCACGGCGGTGGCCATATTTTCATGGCGGTCGCCAGGATCTTCACGGCGGTCGCCGGGCTCATCACGGCGGTCGCCAAGCTCATCACGGCGGTCGCCGGGCTCCTCACGGCGGTCACCGGGCTCATCATGGCGGGCGCTGTGTTCTGGCCGGCGGTCGCCGCCTTCAAGCCGGCAGTCGCCGCCTCTATCCGACGGTCGCCGTCGCTAAATAGAAACTGAAATACGAGAGGAAAAACTCACCCTCGACGATCGGTTTGGCTCGTCTTTCGCCTTGCTTGGTTTCTAGGCTTCTAAGGGCCTCCCAAGCTTCTCTTGGCCACCGGAAACGACACCAAACGAGCTCCGATGTTCGACTTGAACTTTCCCGAAGAGAGCGTTTTTGAGAGTTTGAGAGCTTATGAAACTAGCCCTCTCTCTTCCTCCCAAGCCATCCTTATATAGGCAATAACCTTGCACTTTGCCCCTTGGATAAAAACCTTAGGGTAACAAACTTGTACTTTAGTGCCCATTGGATGATAACTCTTGGGCAATAATCTTAACCCCGTGTTAAATATATTCTTACACAAACGAGTATTAACACCCAAAATGCGTTGACTGTATGTTATTTCACTGAGAAAAATATTACAGAGGCAGAGCACATTACAGAATGTCTCAAACTATCTGAATTAAATCCGACGTACGAAACAGGTACTCGGGAAAATTCCCAAAATTCCCAAAATAACCTTACAGAAATACGGGGTATCACATCACCTCCCCCTTAAAAGAAGTTTCGACCCCGAAACTTGCATTAAGCCAATGAGGGTCCTGCCTCAACACCAATCTTACCACTTGGATTCAATATCCTTATTCACTTCATCCTTGAAATGGATCACAAGAGATATTACTCTTAATTCCTTAGGATATCATTCTGAAAATGATTCGCTCGTCTCGATGCTTATAACACAACTCACTTATGAGAGATAGCTCTTAGTCTCTCCGAACATAACTCCACAAGTTCATCCTTTATCTCTTAAGGAAGCTTGAAAAAAAAAAACTCAGCGTATGGGATACCGCTTACCACTTTATTCCTTAGGTGTATATAGACAATTCTCTTTACTGAATATTTAATACATCGGGATCATTGGCATATCCCCTCTTAAACTGCAACCTTTCTTCTTAACACAACAACTCTTACAACTTAATCTTCCTCAAAGAGTTGCACCCAGCCTTATAGATGACATACTCTATATATGAAGAAGAATCTTAGGAATGGATTTAGATTTAAACAGCAGAGTCGACCCTGTGATTAATCATATAGGGGACGAACATCTAAGTTGCCCACAATACTCCACCACCATAAGTCCGACAATCTTTATCCTTACTTGGCATAAGCTGTTCTCGACACTTACGAGGTTTCGTATGAACAACTAATTCGTAACGATAACGCATTCTGAAATTTCCAAAACAAGGAAACACTTCATTATCATTCAAACATTACCTTAACTGACAAAAGTTGAACAACCCGATCACGATACCACGGAGATTATCGACACACGTCGCTACTCCTTAATCTTAAAGAAAGACTTGACATAAATACAACTTAATGGATCAGGGTTCTTCTCCGTTGTCTTGGCTCATTACAAAGAGTCTTTGCCCTTGGCCTGAAGACCCCATAGGCGCTTTGCCTTTATTATGAGCCATAGACTGCTCAGGAGCCAATGCCTCTAGCCTTGGGTTCTGCCCACCGCCAACATTTGACGCCTGATAAGACTGCATTGGTCCCTGACACTTCAGTCTGCAATATGTTTTTATGTGGCCTTCTCTCCCACAATTATGACATACTGTCTTGTCCTTTTGGCAATTAAAATTTTTTTATGCCCAATTTCACCACAGTTGTGGCACTGAATTACTCTGCTGCCCCAACCTGAGCCTCTGGCAGAGTCAGACTGAGTTGTCTCGGTCTTGGCACGACCAGACTTTTCAAACTTGGTAGGCGATGCCGGTCGTTTGAATGAACCAACTTGGCGATCCTGTTGCCCACCCTTTCCCTTAACTTGCTTCTCCCATTTATGGGCAGACTCCTCCAATGTGACCTCTGTCGTCTCTGGGCGGTCAACATCCTCTGTCTAATCACGCAATGTCTAGAGCTGTCCTTTCGACCAACTCTGATCCAAGCAGAATCTTGTCGGCATTCTTATCCCAACAAATCGGAGATCTGCATTTTAGACCATACAAAGCTTCAAACGGAGCCATCTTGATCTTAGCATGCCAGCTATTATTGTACGTGAACTCAATCAGACTCAGGCTGTCTTCCCAGCTAGTCGGACGATCGAGTGCACATGCTCTTAGCATATCCTCCAGGGTCTGGATGGTCCTTTCAGACTGTCCATCTGTCTGAGGATGAAATGCTGTACTGAATCTTAATTCAGTTCCCATGGCCTTATAAAGCTCTTGCCAGAACCTTGACATGAATCGGCCATCTCGATCCGATACAATGGTCTTTAGGAATGCCATGTAAACGGACAATCTCCTGGTGGAAAAGTTCTGCTGACCTCTGGGTCACCCAAGTAACCTCAGTTTCCAATGCAAACACTATTGCTGCTAGTTCTAGGTCATGTGTTGGTTAGTTTGCTTCATAGGTTTTCAATTGTCTAGATGCGTATGCAATAACCTTGCCCCTCTGCATCAAAGACACATCCCAACCCATTTCTCGAAGCATTACTATAGACCATATAACCATCATTCCTTCCGACAACGCCAAAACTGGTGAATAAGTCAGACACTGTTTCAACTTCTTGAAAACTGGTCTTGCACTTGTCATCCCAGACAACTTCTTGTTGACCTTGTGGAACAGACTGGTCATAGGTGGAGTGATCTTAGAAAAATCCTTCCATGAACCGTCTATAATGCTCAACAAGCTCTGGGAAACTGCGCACCTCGCGCACACCCTAAGGCCGCTTCCAAACAACTACTGATTCACTCTTCTGGGAAATAACCATAACCTCATTCTTATTGATCACATGGCCTAAGAAAGCCACTTATAGATCCAACAATCGCACTTAGCCCACTTTGCGTACAGCCGACTTGGTCTAAGGACCGATAAAGCAATCCGCAGATGTTCCCTGTGAGCTTCCTTGCTCGGGAAAATATCAAAATGCCATTAATGAAGACCACTACGAACTTATTCAAGTACTTGTCTAAAACATCGATGCACTAGGTTCATGAAAACTGCTGGAGCATTCGAAGCCTAGATGGCATGACTACAAACTCGTAGTGACCATCTCTCGTCCGAACGCAATCCTCGTAATATCATCCTCACGAATCCTGAGCTGATAAAAACCAGACCTCCGGTCGATCTTGGAGAAAACTTTTGCTCCCTGTAGTTGATCCAACATATCATCACTCCTTGGCAACAGATACATGCTCTTGATCGTGACTTTATTCAACTCTCGAAAGTCAAAACAAAGTCGAAACGGTCCATCTTTCTTTTTGACAAATAAAACTAGGGCACTCCTACTCAAGGTGATGCACTCAGCTTTATATAACTTTTGTCAAGAAGATCCTTGAGTTGCTTCTTCAACTCTTGCATCTCAACAGGAGCCATCCGGTACGGTCCCTCAGAGATCGGCGTGGTACTTGGCTCGAGATCAACGGCAACTCCATAACACAATTCGGGGTATCCAGGAATATCTTCTGGAAAGACACCCGGAAATCCTCTAACCACAGGAATATCAAAAACTGAAGTCTATCACTGCCTTATGACGCTTCCGTCAATCCATACCGAGAATAATTATCGTATGGGACCATGGTTATTTAGGTCAAATCGCTTTGAATTTCTTATCCTTGATGGTAATCGACAATTCCGACAGACGATTGGTTCTAACCAAATATTTCATATTAATAATATTTATAATCAAAGGTTCACAAACTTAGCCGCATACAGAACTTAACTTACAACCATCCAAAATGAAAGTCTGGGTAGTACCCACATCAATAACACATTAACAAAAGTAGAACGCAAATACAAAGTACTCTAAGCATTAGGAGCATAGGGTCCATCCGCCTCACGCATCACGTAAAGACGTTGACCCTGACTTCCAGAAGCCACTGGGGCTTTCCCCTTATCCTGCGCAGTTGTCTGCATCGAAGGATTGGAAGTCTCTGCTGGTTTAAACCTAGGTCTGTTGTTTGGATTAACAGACCCCTGATGAGACTCCGCTCCTTTCTGCATTTCCTGCCGACAGACCCCAAAACAAGTCTTCTTCTCATTCCGACATGCAAAATTCTTGTGCCCAGATGCACCACAATTATGGCATTGGATCAGACTCTTGCTCTGACCCGATTGCTGAGTTGACTCATCTCGAGTCGTTTCTGTCTTTGCCTTGCTGGACTTGGCAAAATCAGAAGGTGGTGCGGGACGTTTAAACCCACTTGCCTGAGGCTGGTTCTGCACTTGCCTCTGGCTATCACGCTTCCTGGTTGACTCCTCCAGAGTTACCTCCAACTTGTAGGCCGCATCCACGTACTGCTCGAGAGTAGAGCATGTGTGGTGCACCATCCATAGTTTAATATCTGGGTTCATCCATTCATGGAAGTACCAGATCTTCTGAGCCTCATTGGATATCTCTGGTTCAGCATACTGCAGCAAATGATTGAATTTAGTGGCAAGCTCGGTCACCTTCAATCCATCCGTCTTAGGATACAAGAACTCCTTGTGTTTCTCCTCCCTCATAGCACGAGAGAAGAAACGGTCCGTCATCTTGGTCTTAAACATTGACCAGGTCAACACCGGGCTATCAGCTAAGCCGATACTCTTCCACCATTCATTGGCTTCTTCCTTCAACTGTAGAGAATCTATGTGCACTTTATCCGCTTCAATGCACTCCACATTACGGAACAATCACTCCATGTGGGAAAACCAATGAGCCACTCTGACTGATCTCCCTTTCCATCGTAGCTGTCAGATCTCATAGAGTTAATGGCCTTTGTTGGGGTCGGAAAATCGACCATTCGTCCAATGGGCATCAACTGTTTGACGCAATCGGTCGGACGAATCAGACCTGTCGGACGCATCAGACCCGTCAGACGTGAGCCATGCGACCGTCGCCTGATTCCTAGACGCAACGGACCAGCGAGAATTTCTCCTTTATTATTCCGAGATCTCCAACAACCACAACATTCAACACCGCCTTAATAACAGCATTTAGCGGCGAAATCTTTGCAATTACTCTCAGCGTTGAGGATAAGGACGTGATCAAAGGTTAACGGTCAAATGGATTAAAGACTTACCATATAGAGATCAAGAGCATTTAAAGAGATATCAAGAGCATTTAAAGGAGAAATCCCAGCAATTACTCCCGGAATTAAGTGGAAGATATTGTCATCAATAGGCAACGATCACAAGCTAAAGCTTACCATATATAGACCACGGAGAGGACAACGAAGACACGGCTACGCACAGCTACACTCATCTATACACAATTACACAAGACATCTGCTCACTTGCTCCGAGAAGAACCCAAGAACACGCCCACTCTAGCTTACTCCACTAGAAATATCACTCAAATCTCCACCAGTCGAACCCCCAAGTCACCGGTCAGACCAGATCCGATCTTTCATCCTCCAAGGATAAGTTGTACTTACATCCGACTCTATCGTCGACATATTAATAAAATTACTTTACTATTTCACCATCTCTTCTTTATTCGTTGATTGTCTACTTGTTTGGATTGATTTCTATTACCCGATCGACTCGTTACCCCGTCTAAGGTGATTTAGGTCGACCGATCTTTTCGCCCCAAAACAATTTGGCGCCCACCGTGGGGCAACTTGCCGATCACCCTTCCGAAACTTTCCAACCATGACTATCAACCGAAAATCCTACTCCAACCCAGTTCCAAGAACTTTCCCAGAAAATGGCCACCCTTCAAGAGGAACTAGCCCAGCAACGCCAAAAGACCAAAGCCCTAGCCGTTTTGTCAACCCAATCCGAGGCCGAGATCTCACAACTAACCCGCGAAAATGAGTCTCTTAAGTCGCAGGTACAATCGATGGCCTCAGGGTCCAGGAACATGCCCATCCATGGCAGCGTCCGAACACGCCTCGACATGGACAGTATGAACAGATCTAACGATCCGACAGATCTAACGATTCGACCGGACCCCATTAGCTGTCCAACACCGACAAATGAAAACCGCTGAGGAAAACGTCTCTAGACTCGTAAACCAAAGGGTCACACATGATACCCTTTCACTCCAAAATATCTAAATGGTGACGACATTCAGACCATCGGAGGACGCATTCATCCATCTTGAAAGATAAGTCTCTTTCTATGCACCTTCAATTAATACTATTGTCTAGTCCTGCTTTATGATTATGCTCACTTGACTTGTTTGTACAATCATAATTCGTTTTTCTCGAATACGTTTACATACATGTCACTTCTATTATGCTTGATTATGCTACACTATTATTGTTCAAATCCGCGTATGTCGTATATACTGTCTAGTTCATGCATATATAACTTTTACATACGCCAATAATATAGTACTTATTCATGGAATTCATTTTTCCCGCAACTCTTAATGACACGACTATTATATTTGAGCATGTAGCATTCAGATTGTCGGGGCACCCACACGTTTTATATATATCGTCAAATACATGCATACTAGTGCAAGATCATTATTCCATATCTCTTATTCATCATGTGTCCATATAGTGCTCTCCCACGCCTATTATACGATATAAAAGCATATGTCATGTACTACTTCGTATTCTTGCATATATGTCATACCTATCCGCATGCATTACATCTAAGCTACTGGCACATGTGTGTCATGTCATACACTGTTTTGCGATTCTTGCACCTTGATATGCCTAATCATGAAATTGACCGATCCAAGGCTCATCTAAGTAGTATTTTGCAACCACGTCTGACACCTCATGCTCATCGTGTTATCCAATGCATTCATATGCCTTTCCTGAATCAAGAGAGTTAGCTACTGAGTCAGATGTTTATCACTTGCTAGAGAAACACTCTCTGATGGTTTTGCATCTATTCTTTCATTTCATTCTTCGATCCTCAGTCACAGCTCATGTCACAACTTTCTGCATCTTGGACGACCTCTTCGTGTCAATACGACGGAACGAGCAGGTCACGTCCATCTAGACAGACATACTGTAAAAGCAAACAAGGTACGCACTATTATAGAGTCATATAACTCGGACTAACAAATACGCCAGGGGCAATCTTCCAAAGACCCATGAACGAGACAACGGTCAAGACCTAAACGCATGATGGATGACGAAACCTCTCAGCATACGTGGCGACTCAAGGCAACACCAAGGTAAGACTAGGTCAAGTCATAATGGTCATCATTCCAAGGTCAAACAAATGCTTAGAAGACATCAACCACCGACGGGTCGGATGACAGTTACCAAACCACCAAGTAAGTGCATTACCCCTATCTACACACACTACGTAGTCCGTCACTTAGAATATCAAACATTGAAGGTATCCTCAATTAGATTGAGGTCACATCTTGAATCACATGCTATTATTTTGCGAACTAACCATCCCATGAAATCTATCATGAGGAAACCAAAATCTACAAATCAAGTGACAGGATACGCATATCTTCAAACAAGTCTCACATCTGAAGCGTCACATCGCTTCGACATAGAAAAAGACCACGCAAGCCAAACTTCACACATGAAAAATGGCAGATGAAGATCCAAGAGTCATAAAACAAGAAGACAAGATAGTTCAAGACATCCTTCATAGCTGAAAGCGACCAACGACAAATCAGGACTACAAGACTCTAATCTCTTGGCTTAAACTCCCCGAAGGTCATCCATACAAGGTATTAAAGCAATTACTACCTCACCATAATCCTCATTCCAATGCAGGAAACACACACCTCTAGAGACAAGAGGATAACAAACATAATCTTGAGTCGAAAAATCAAGCCAACGCATTAGTCAAACTAGATTCAAAAATCAATCCAGCAACAGGATCAACATCAAGAACATCAACAAATGCCTCCTTGGGGCAAGGGGTGAATGAGCAAGCAAACTCTATCCCATCACGAGCCTTATCTCTGGCAACCAGGTATGACTTACAAACTCAAAGGTATAATGGCGTCGACTGATCAATCTGGATCTACGAACCCCGGAAAAGGGTGAGATCAAGTGAGGTACGATACCAAAGGTAAGTAACCATATCTCGCAAACATATCAAAACGTTTACCATTTCTAAACTCTTCACCTCTATTCATTCATGTGTATCATCTCCTCCATACTTGCATCGTCTTCGATCTGAATATACTCTGACTAATGGATACTAACGTATACACAGAGAGACCGATGAGGAAGCCGATAACCGGCTCCTCACAACCCTTTCTAGCTTCTACTCTTTTAGATGAAGCAGGTTCACAAATAATGATGCCCGAGCCATCCCCATAAAGCTAGTCGATGCAACACGATCTACGAAAGTCATTGTACTACACATCCAAGAACAAAGAGCAACACAGTTGCTCGCAACAGAAACAGGCATATGGGAACTCCACACCGATGGTGCGTCAAACACTAGAGGACCGGGGCTAAGGGTCGTGCTAAAATCGCCACAAGGGGACAAGATAACTCAGGCCGTCAGCTGAGTCCGAGAGATCGAAGTCATTTGCGACTCCCTGCTAGTCATGAACCAAATACAAGGATCGTACAATGCAAAGGACATCAGAATGATAGCCTACCTGGAGGTAGCCAAGAAACTGATCGGACAATTCCAGACATTCAACATCTGACAGGTGCCCAGGGATCTTAACTCCCAAGCTGACGCACTCGCCAATCTAGGATCTGTCCTAGACCCGAAAGAATTTCCACACATACCATTGGCCCACATCATGACGCCAGCCGTCCCAAGGACATCCGTCGAGTAGACAATACCACTTGAAGAACTCGTCGCCATGGAAGTAGGCGACCGACCAGAAGAAGACATCGTAGATACCAATGACAACTGGATGCTGCCTTACATCAGATGGTTAAAAGACGGCATCCTACCCGACGACAAAACAAAAGCAAAAAAGCTCAAGGTACAAGCACTCTCTTTCGATATCGTAGATAACATCTTGTACAAAAGATTTGTCACAGGGATACTCCCACAAACCTTCTACGACCAATGGAACATCAAGTTGGTCACCTCCACACCTCGGTATCCATGATCCAACGGACATGCCGAATCCGGCAACAAGATCATCATCAACAACCTCACGAAATGCCTCACAGGGGCTAAAGGCAAATGGGCGGATGAAATCCCGTTCATTCTCTGATCCGACGAGACCACTCCAAAGAACGCAACACATATGAAATTATACCATTTCTGAACCAACAAGGTAAGACACTAACATATCTTCATATGTCATACATTGCTTATCGTCGCATGTGCAACTACATATCTTCATATGTCATACACTGCTTATCGTCGCATTAGCAAATACATATATTCACATGTCATACTTTGCTTATTGTCGCATCACATTTACATACATACGAGTGACGACCCTTAACATACACATTGGATCCAGTCATCCGCAAAAAGCGCTACATTACATTACACGATCGATCGGAACACGGGTCGAGATGAACAAACACAGGCACGTTGACACACCATCTGCCTTACACATTACGTAAGGTTAATACACCTTATTACATTCACGCAATAAAACATAAGGAACAAACACCTTATTATATATTTCTTACCTCCCCGGCATAACGTCATGACTAACCATACATTACGGGTGACAAACCTTACATACGGTACCTACAAATACACAAACCTGCGCAGTACACATCTATAAAGTTAACGCCTCACACGGCTACAACTTACAAATGATCCACCAAACAAAAGCTTTTACGCAAACGGTGGTACAATACAATATACACCTTAGTCTTTCTTTACATACATACGGTAAGCCCTACTCGACGGAGCACACGGGCAAACCCGACATACATACGGTAAGCCCTACTCGACGGAGTACGCGGGCAAACCCGACATACATACAGTAAGCCCTACTCGACGGAGCACACGGGCAAACCCGACATACATACGGTAAGCCCTACTCGACGGAGTACACGGGCAAACCCGACATACATACGGTAAGCCCTACTCGACGGAGTACACGGGCAAACCCGACACACAAATCAACTATGAACAAATCGACTTGACATGTCACATTACATTTGTATACATACTGGATCCAGTCATCCGCAAAAAGTGCTTACACTACACGATCGATTGGTACACGGGGAGATGACTTACGGTTCAGCGACACATTGCCCACCTTACACGAGGGAACCTACCTTATTTACGCAGCAAACAAACTGCTTTCCTCCTCGGTTTACAGAAACGTCATGACTAAACACACATTACGGGTGACAAACCCTACATACGATACCTACAAATACACAAACATGCGCAATACACATCTACAAAGTTAACGCCTCACACGGCTACAACTTACAAACGATCCACCAACAAAAGCTTTTACGCAAACGGTGGTACAATACAATATACACCTTAGTCTTTCTTTACATACATACGGTAAGCCCTACTCGACGGAGCACACAGGCAAACCCGACATACATACAGTAAGCCCTACTCGACGGAGTACGCGGGCAAACCCGACATACATACGATAAGCCCTACTCGATGGAGCACACGGGCAAACCCGACATACATACGGTAAGCCCTACTCGACGGAGCACACGGGCAAACCCGACATATATACGGTAAGCCCTACTCGACGGAGTACATGAGCAAACCCGACATACATACGGTAAGCCCTACTCGACGGAGTACACGGGCAAACCCGACACACAAATCAACTACGAACAAATCGACTTGACATGTCACATTACATTTGCATACATACTGGATCCAGTCATCCGTAAAAAGCGCTTACACTACACGATCGATTGGTACACGGGGAGATGACTTACGGTTCAGCGACACATTGCCCACCTTACACGAGGGAACCCACCTTATTTACGCAGCAAACAAACTGCTTTCCTCCTCGGTTTACACAAACGTCATGACTAAACACACATTACGGGTGACAAACCCTACATACGGTACCTGCAAATACACAAACATGCGCAGTACACATTTACAAAATTAAATGCCTCACACGGCTACAACTTACACACGACTCACCAAACAAAAGCTTTTACGCAAACGGTGGTACACTACAAATATACCTTTACGGAGTTAACGCCCGATGGCTGAAAACTTCAATTCAATGCTTTCAAAAGACAAAAGCTTTTACACAAGCAACGTCACATCACATCAAATCGTCGACTATCTACGTAGCAGGATGAGTTTGGACAAAACAAATTATGAAAAAAACAATCAAACATCAGGGTTTACAAACTCCATCAGCAATAGGGGCTAAGTCGGGAGAAGACTGGGGCTCAAGCGGTACGATGTCACCAGAATAAACCTCGTCCTCACCGGCACTTTCGACCAGAGATTCCTCTCCGACGTTGGCCAGATGGGAAAGCTCCGAGCTTGGATTCCCCTTCTAAAACAAGACCTCTATGGTCTCCTTACCCGCCTTCAAATCTCAAGTTCCCTGCTTTCCCTCTTCAAACTCTTTTCATCATCTCGACACGAGACTTCAACACGTAAAAAGCGCCTATGACGTCTGCAACTCGACCAGCCGGAGATGCTGACAGATAATGCATAAAATACAAGCAAAACAAAGAGAAACAGCATACTACGAACTGCTTACAAGACTTGTCCTGTCCAAATGCACTCGTATTTTCCTACACATACATACAACTCTTCCCCGGATAGACAAAGTATGCTACATTATAGGTCGTCATGACCAAACATTTCGCGTCACTACCAAGGCGCGACTAACAAAACAAGTTGATCAATGCACACAAAACACAATCGCACATAGCGCTTATACCTTACGCGATCGATCGGTACACAAGGAATAGAGGGACAAAAACACGATACATGTTTTCAAGACCTATCCCGCTTGAGGTATACGTCTTATACAAGTACTACAATGCTCTTCCTTGGAACTACACAACGTGTCACAAACAATTACAGGTCTATACGACCAACGTCGCATACAACGACAGGTCTATACGACCAGCGTCGCACAAATGACTATAGGTCTACACGACCAATGTCGCACAAATGACGATAGGTCTACACGACCAAATGTCGCAAACAATTACAGATCTATACGACCAACAACAGGTCTACATGACCAACGTCGTACAAAAATTATAGGTTTACACGACCAACATCACACGACTTGATCAGGAAGCGACTGGCGAGACCACCTGTAAAACAAAACAAACGACAAACAAGGAGCGGTCTCCTGACCCTTCGTCACCACAAGAAATGCTCTCAGTCGTCTTCACACGATTATTGGCTATATTGAGTCTATTCTCAGTTTGAGCAATACACATGACGGCCCCGTCGCCAGAACGCCTACAACAAAATCAAGATCATGCCAGAAGAAAGAGAAGTTTTAAAATCAAACCATCCCATCACTTGACGCTCTGGCCCAGTTTAATTTTGGGGCTATTGTTGGGGTCGGAAAATCGACCATTCGTCCAATGGGCATCAACTGTTTGACGCAATCGGTCGGACGAATCAGACCTGTCGGACGCATCAGACCCGTCAGACGTGAGCCATGCGACCGTCGCCTGATTCCTAGACGCAACGGACCAGCGAGAATTTCTCCTTTATTATTCCGAGATCTCCAACAACCACAACATTCAACACCGCCTTAATAACAACATTTAGCGGCGAAATCTTTGCAATTACTCTCAGCGTTGAGGATAAGGACGTGATCAAATGTGACTTAAAAGCTGACTTAGATGTTTCGGTTCACGACCAACCTCACCGCTTACAGCGAATCCAGATTGGAAAGAGAACGTACTCTGATCAAAAGTCGAGACGAGCTTTCCTAGCTGCACTATTTACTTAGCTACACTATTTACTTAGCTGTACTACTCGCCAAAGGTATATTAATTATGTGCACTCGAGCACTTTATCTTATTAAATTCCAAAACCCACATTACGTTATAAGCTTTTAAACATATGCCCTGTCACGCAGGACATACAACTAAGGAATGGACCTCACAGAATCCAAGCCTCTGGACTTATATCGAAGGAATGAACCTCACAAAGTTCAAGCTTCTACTATCGTAGGGTCTTGATCGCCCTTTTCCCCAAGTTATAAAGAAACGAATGGACCTCTCGAAGTCCAGGCGTTCCTACGAATACTCGTGCTAACTAACAGTTCGAGCACAACAATAGTTCATGATAAATCCACATAAATGCCCTCAAGGCGAAGATAAATAATAGCGTTGTTCTAACAGATATACAACCTATTAATATCATTATTACAGTTTCCAAAACAGTTTATAAAACCAATTCCAGATAAACACAGTAATCATTCCAAATTAATTACTCAGATAAACAACTGATAATTAATGTAAATATGGAACGATGAGCAAGAGCGAACCGCCACTTGCCTGAATCCGCAGAGTTTGAATAAAGTCTAACGACGGGATTCCGGGCTCGACACAGGGACAGATCTGGAGCACAGATTCCTTCGGATCAACCCACAAAGAAACCCTAAGTTAGATTCGACAAACAACAATACAGATCTAAGAAAGAACGAAAGGAATCGAAGGAAATGAAACCCGAATGAAGGCCACGGAAGCCACGACAGCAACCGGCCAACAACCAAACTTGCGGCGGACGCCGCCCAAATGCAGCGGGCGCCGCTCTTCACGGCTCCTCACGGCGGTGGCCACATCTTCACGGCGGTCGCCGCCTTCAAGCCGGCGGTCGCCGCCTCTATCCGGCGGTCGCCGTCGCTAAACAGAAACTGAAATAGGAGAGGAAAAACTCACCCTCGACGATCGGTTTGGCTCGTCTTTCGCCTTGCTTGGTTTCTAGGCTTCTAAGGGCATCCTAAGCTTGTCTTGGGCACCGGAAACGACACCAAACGAGCTCCGACGTTCGACTTGAGCTTTCCCGAAGAGAGCGTTTTTTTAGAGTTTGAGAGCTTATGAAACTAGCCCTCTCTCTTCCTCCCAAGCCATCCTTATATAGGCAAATCCAAGGGAGAGGAAGGTGATAGGAAGCTTCCTTCCCATCCCTTGGGTAATAACCTTGCACTTTGCCCCTTGGATAAAAACCTTAGGGTAACAAACTTGTACTTTAGTGCCCATTGGATGATAACTCTTGGGCAATAATCTTAACCCCGTGTTAAATATATTCGTACACGAACGAGTATTAACTCCCAAAATGCGTCGACTGTATGTTATTTCACTGAGAAAAATATTATAGAGGCAGAGCACATTACAGAATGTCTCAAACTATCTGAATTAAATCCGACATACGAAACGGATACTCGGGAAAATTCCCAAAATTCCCAAAATTCCCAAAATAACCTTATAGAAATACGGGGTATCACAAAATCTTGATAGTTTCTCGTGCGTTCGATAGTTAGGGTTACCTGGATTGGTAGGTGATCATCTCTACTTTGTAGTGCTATCTAGGAGTTGTTACCGGTGTTTAGGGTGCCATTTGTATGGGTTTAGAGCACAACTGTGGAATATGGAGTTGGAGAGAAGAAGTATGGATATGGTGGTTTGGAGGAGCTAATTGAAGACATCCAGAAGACAAGGAGTAGACCACCTGAGGAGACAAGGAAAAGTAGAGGACGAACCCACACAAAGGACGAAGTGAAGAAGCCTGCCGCGAGCAACCGCTAGCAAGAGGAGAGCATGGGAGCGCCTGCGGTGAAGAGCGAAGCGAGGAGCTGAACGAATGTCATGGCCGCGACCGCGGAAGTTCCACCGCACCCGCGGAATATTCAGAGCTGGAAGTCGAGAGCACACAAGCATTTTCCGCGATGGCGGCGAGGCATCCGCGGTCGCGGTTCTACACGGGAGACGGGCGAAGCACTTTCCGAAGATTTATTTAATTCCTATTTCACTTTTCTTTTATTTTATTTAATTCCGAATTTATACTTTAGTTTCCTTTTTGATTTCGTTTGTTATCTTTTCGTTAGATTTTAGGGTTAGCCTTTATTTAAACCCTAGTTGCAATCATCTATGATCATCTAGTTTTATCATCAGTTTTATCATCGTTGTTTTTCCTTTGAAGAATTATGTTTTCCAAGACTATGAGGAGCTGAGCACCTTTTTGCTTAGTCCGACAATTGAAGCTTTTCGTATGACTTGATTGTGAGGTTACTTCTCTATTTCTTATTCCTTTGGATTATATCTTTTCTCTTGCGCTTATTCCTTTTGATTGTTATTGATTTGACTAGATTGATCACCTAGTTGATATTAGTAATTGTCTATTGCTAGGGTTTGTATATTTCGAGTTGAGATTCCTTATCTGTTGTAGCATCCATGATATTCTAGGACTAGTTGGACTAGATTATTATGAAAGAGAATTGATTATGTGCTAAATGCTGTGAAAGATCGGTGTTGTATGTATCCTGGTTTGATCCTATGCTCTATGCTGCTATTGTTCTAAATCTTGATAGTTTCTCGTGCGTTCAATAGTAAGGGTTGCTAGGACTAGTTGGACTAGTGACTATTTAAGAATAGGGACATGAATAATCAAAGGAAAGAAATAGAGATAACCTAGGATCGATCAATCATATGAAAGGTGGATATTTGTTTGGCTAAGTGTTTTCCTTTAATTGAATACAAACTCTTTGCTTTGTTTACTTGTTCAACAATCAACAACCAAAACCCCCTCTTGTTACTTTGCATGCTAATCAACATAAAGAGAAAACAACTCCTCCCTGTGGGATCGACCCTTGCTTACCCAAACTACTAGTTTAGGTTTGTTAGGATTTATTTTGACCAGGTAACACGACTAAAACCTGCCTGTCAGTAGGACTGGTAACTATTTCAGAATAGGGACATGAATAATCAAAGGAAGGAATGAAGATAATCTAGGACCAATCAATCAAATGAATGGTGGATATTTGTTTGGCTAAGTGTTTTTCCCAATTTGATTACAAACTTTTGCTTTTGTTTCCTTTGTTTACTTGTTTACAAACAACCAACCAAAACCCCCCTTTGTTACTTTTGTATGCAAATTTACGTAAAGAAAGACAACTCATCCCTGTGGGATTCGACCCTTGCTTGCCTATTCTACTAGTTTAAGTTTTTAAGGATTACTTTGATAAGGCGATACGACTTTAGCCTCCGTCATATCCCTTCAACAAAAATTACACAATGGAAAAGGGATGTTTACGGTCAAACATGAGTTCATATATATGCGCTCGAGATGTGAGGTTTTTCATAAAACCTTTGTAAAAATCACCTACTGCAATGATCTACGCATGACTTTTACCAGAAAGAGAACCTAATATTTGCCTTGTATCAATAAAAATTACACAATGGAAAAGGGATGCTCGCTCATTCGATATGTGACCTTATGTTATCTATCATGAAGTTTTGGGTCAAGTTTCTACCGTTTAAGTCATGAACCAATCCAATTAATACCCCATTCTCCTTATGTTCTTTTTGTCGTAGAAATGGGTATTGTAGATGATCAAACTTCGGCAGATACTTGAATATTGAATGATGTAGCTGATCAAATTTAAGTCGATACTTGGATATCGAATTAATCATGTGAGGCACTTTCTAAAATATGTCAAATGACCCTTGTGATGTGCCTTAGGGTGCCACAAATTCAATTCCGTGATAGGAAAATCGAACCTCTTGAGTTCAAGGAAAAAATCGAAAAGAGAACAGTTAAGGCTCGTTTGGTATAACACTTGGAGTTGGGTTGGAATTATGAATCGATATGGAATCGGGAATCATAATAAAATATTCCTATAACTTCGTGAGTGGTGTATTCTTGAATGAACCATTCCTAAAAAGTGTTGTTTACTTGAATATGGGAATCAAATTTAATATTATACAAGTAATTTTTTTCCAGCTAATTTAATTTAAATTATAATTTCAAAATTGATATGTAAATCTAATATTTCTCGTTTGATATTTATCTTACTTAATGAAATCTACAATGCTTTGGAATTGTGTTTTGCATTATTGTTTGTTGAACTCTCCATCTAAAACTCAAGTTTCTGAATCCAAATCCACTCCCTTGTATATGCAATTTAAGTTGTGGTCCAGATTTTTTGGTTTCAACTCAAAATTCATAAGTAAACCTAAAGCCCTTTCTTCTTCCGTGAATCTGTGATACCCCGTATTCTTGTAAGTTATTTCTGGAGTTCCGGGATTTTTCCCGAGTACCCGTTATGTACGTCGGATTTAATTCAGAGAGTTTAAGACGTTCGGTAATGCTCTCTGTATCTGTAATATTTTCTCAGTGAAATAAAATACAGACGACGTGCTTTGGATTTTAATACTCGTTTGCGTACGATAATTTTATCCCGGGTTAATATCGTTTTCGTCTAAGAGCTGAGGAGGCGGCAAAGCCACAGGGGCGGCGACCGCCGCATTTATGGCGGCGCCCGCCGTCGCCAGGCTCGAGGACTGGCGTGGTTGTCTTCCTAGTTGGGCGCCAGGCCTAGTGGCGGCGACCGCCGTGCAGTACGGCGCCCTCCGTAATTCGCCCGCCGTAGGCAATTTGTGAGGCGGCGACCCTTGTTCTCCGTGGCGCCCGCCGTCGTTGTCCGTAGGTCTTTGCCCGATGGTCGCCGGTGAGCCTCTGACGCGCCGAAGTAGGCCTGCTCCGCCTCGTCGTAGGGCCATCATTGTGTTCCCGATGCTTTGGATATTTAAGGAGGTGCTTGGAGGTCGGATTGGAACCGATTCCATAGCCCAAGCTCTCCCAAAATTGTGCCTCGCCGGAGTTCTTGCCTGGCCGGATTCTAGAGCTTTCGCCGGTGTCGTTTGGTGGTGTTCCAGTGTGCCTTTTGTGAAGCTTTTGGTAGCCCTTGGTGGTTAGAAACCAAAGCAAGTCGAAGGAGGCCGAGCCGCTCGTGTTTTGGGTGAGTTTTCTCGCCGTTTCTATCGTCGGAGTTCTTCACGGCGACCGCCGTGTTCTTCACGGCGCCCACCGTGATGAACTGCGGCGACAGCCGCCAGAGCCCAGAATGCCTCTTTCGCTTTTGGGTTTGGTGGTCGTCGTCGAGGCGTTGTTTCTTTCGATTTCTTTCGTCGTCTTTAGATTCGTACTGTTGTCATGTCGGATCTAACTTAGGGTTCCTTTTATGGGTCGACTCGAAGGTCGTTGTGCTGTCGGAGCTATACCTGTGTCGAGCCCGGAATCCCATCGTTGTCGTTAGGCTTGTTCTATTCTACGGATTCAGGCAAGTGGCGGTTCGCTCTTCCTCATCGTTCCATATTTACATTAATTATCAGTTGTTTATCTGAGTAATTAATTTGGAATGATTACTGTGTTTATCTGGAATTGGTTTTATAAACTGTTTTGGAAACTGTAATAATGATATTAATAGGTTGTATATCTGTTAGAATAACGCTATTATTTATGTTCGCCTTGATGGCATTTATGTGGATTTATCCTGAAATCTTGTTGTGCTCGAACTATTAGTTAGCATGAGTATTCGTAGGAACGCTTGGACTTCGAGAGGTCCATTCGTTTCTTTATAACTTGGGGAAAAGGGCGATCAAGACCCTACGATAGTAGAGGCTTGGACTCTGCGAGGTTCATTCCTTCGATATAAGTCCAGAGGCTTGGATTCTGTGAGGTCCATTCCTTAGTTGTATGTCCTGCGTGACAGAGCATATGTTTAAAAGCTTATAATGTAATGTGGGTTTTGGAATTTAATAAGATAAAGTGCCTGAGTGCACATAATTAATATACCTTTGGCGAGTAGTGCAGCTAAGTAAATAGTGCAGCTACGAAAGCTCGTCTCGACTTTTGATCAGAGTATGTTCTCTTTCCAATCTGGATTCGCTGTAAGCGGTGAGGTTGGTCGTGAACCGAAACATCTAAGTCAACTTTTAAATCACTGATGTCTGATTCTTTAAACGTTCCAGATTTGTCATATTTCCTTAAAGACTCAATCTCTTGGAGTCTCTTTTCGGGTCAATTTCTGTGAAGATTCAGTCTTCCAGAATCTTCTCTTGTGCATACCTCTTGTTTATTACAGTAGGAGTATGATGGTTGACTATCGTCATCGGTTATTATTCGAGAAGCGATGAGTCTAACCTAATACGACTGCTTTGAACCACTCTGCTTTGTACCCTTGCATTGTCTATTCAGTAGACTAACCAACCGCAATTGTTCTCTGCATGGTTGGCTGGGGTCATCCGTTTGATTCGGCACATCAGATAGAGTGAAGATATGAGGAGACTAGATTGACTATGAAGACGACGATTGTTTTTGGATATTTTTAATAATTTCTTTTAATCAGGTTGAGATCCTTGGGAGATGACCATTGTGGTCAAGATCCTTGTTGTAATATATTTAAAAGACTTCCGCTGTACCTTGTTTAAAGACTTCCGTTGTACTTTGTTAAACTATGTGTTTGTCCTATTCGGGATTGGGATGTAATCCCGAGACTCATGTTTTATATGAATAAAGTTATCATTTTGTATCATTGTATTTCATGGTTTGTATTCAAACGGTAAAGCCTTGGGTGATCTCGGTAAGGAACACTGAGGTCACTGGCGGTAATACCTTTCCAAATGGGTTCAGATTTGGGGGTGTTATAGTTGTGGTATCAGAGCCAAAGGTTTTAAAACGGGTTTGGAATTTTATAAATCATTTATCCATTTTTGAAAATGCTTTAAAACGGCTCTGAATTTTCAAAGTAAAAAGAATTTCAAAACACCGTTCATAGTCGTGTCTTCTATATAGTCTGATGTAGTAAGCTTGCTTCTATGTCTAGAAAGACTAATTTATTTCTCGTTGCCCCGCTAGATATGGGTGCATTCTGTTCTCTTCAGAGGAACCCGGGAGAAGCCGAGGTGGTTTCGCCATCTCCAGTTAGGCTTGATTCCCAGTTCGCTCGTTGTGATTTCAGGTTGTAGAACCTAGTATCTCAGTTTCAGTTCATCAATAGAAATTTACGAGTTTGATCTATTCTAAGTTGATTTTATTACAATAAGTATATCATAATGATACTAATGTGATAAAATCCTTGGAATTTGATCAGTAAACAGATGGTGAACACAAGGAACGTTATCCGTGCTGGTGTTGGGCCGAGCAATGACCCCAGACCAAACCCGAGGATTGATGCAGACCCATCAAGAGAGCGTGAGTCTGTCTTCAACAATAATCCAAGAGGCAATGACCAAGATCAGGCCGACGCTCCAGTAGTGCTCGATGCAGCAATTCGGGGGATTGTTATGCAAGAATTCACCGAGATAATACGACCAATCGCACCTCAGGCACAAGGAGTGCCAGTACCTCCAGAAGTTCCGAGGTTTGAGGAACAAGAGAACCATGTACTACAGGGAGGCGTGATCAGGAATAGAGGGGAGTATGGCCGAGCTCTGAAGGCCATTAACTCTATGAGACCCGACAGCTACGATGGAAAAGGAGAGCCAGTCAGAGTGGCTCATTGGTTCTCACATATGGAACGATTGTTCCGTAATGTGGAGTGCACTGAAGCGGAGAAAGTGCACATAGCTTCTCTACAGTTGAAGGAAGAATCCAGTGAATGGTGGGAGAGTACCGGCTTAGCTGATAGCCCGGTGTTGACCTGGTCAATGTTTAAGACCAAAATGACGGACCGTTTCTTCTCTCGTGCTATGAGGGAGGAGAAACACAAGGAGTTCTTGTATCCTAAGACGGATGGATTGAAGGTGACCGAGCTTGCCACTAAATTCAATCATTTGCTGCAGTATGCTGAACCAGAGATATCCAATGAGGCTCAAAAGATCTGGTACTTCCATGAATGGATGAACCCAGATATTAAACCATGGATGGTGTACCACACATGCTCTACTCTCGAGCAGTACGTGGATGCGGCCTACAAGTTGGAGGTAACTCTGGAGGAGTCAACCAGGAAGCGTGATAGCCAGAGGCAAGTGCAGAACCAGCCTCAGGCAAGTGGGTTTAAACGTCCCGTACCACCTTCTGATTTTGCCAAGTCCAGCAAGGCAAAGACATAAACGACTCGAGATGGGTCAACTCAGCAATCGGGTCAGAGCAAGAGTCTGATCCAATGCCATAATTGTGGTGCATCTGGGCACAAGAGTTTTGCATGTCGGAATGAGAAGAAGACTTGTTTTGGTTGTGGAAAGGAAGGGCATATGTAGAGGTTCTGTCGGCAGGGAATGAAAAAAGGAGCGGAGTCACAACAGGGGTCTGTTAATCCAAACAACAGACCTAGGTTTAAACCAACAAAGACTTCCAATCCTTCGATGTATTCAACTGCGCAGGATAAGGGGAAAGCCCCAGTGGCTTCTGGAAGTCAGGGTCAACGTCTTTATGTGATGCGTGAGGCGGATGGACCATATGCTCCTAATTCTTAGAGTACTTTGTATCTGCATTACACTTTTGTTAATGTGTTGTTGATGTGGGTGCTACCCAGACTTTCATTTTGGATGGTTGTAAGTTAAGTTCTGTATGCGGCTAAGTTTGTGAACCTTTGGTTATAAATATTATTAATATAAAATATTTGGTTAGAACCAATCGTCTGTCAGAATTGTCGATTACCATCAAGGGTAAGAAATTTAAAGCAATTTGACCTAAATAACCATGGTCCCATACGATAATTATTCTCGGTATGGATTGACGGAAGCATCATAAGGCAGTGATAGACTTCAGTTTTTGATATTCTTGTGGTTAGAGGATTTCCGGGTGTCTTTCCAGAAGATATTCTTAGATACCCCGAATCGTGTCGTGGAGTTTGCCGTTGATCTCGAGCCGAGTACCACGCCGATCTCTGAGGCACCGTACCGGATGGCTCCTGTTGAAATGCAAGAGTTGAAGAAGCAACTCAAGGATCTTCTTGGCAAAAGTTATATAAAGCTGAGTGCATCACCTTGAGTAGGAGTGCCCTAGTTTTATTTGTCAAAAAGAAAGATGGACCGTTTCGACTTTGTTTTGACTTTCGAGAGTTGAATAAAGTCATGATCAAGAGCAAGTATCTGTTGCCCAGGAGTGATGATCTGTTGGATCAACTACAGGGAGCAAAAGTTTTCTCCAAGATCGACCGGAGATCTGGTTTTTATCAGCTCAGGATTCATGAGGATGATATTCCGAGGATTGCGTTCGGACGAGAGATAGTCACTACGAGTTTGTAGTCATGTCATCTGGGCTTCGAATGCTCCAACGGTTTTCATGAACCTAGTGCATCGATGTTTTAGACCAGTACTTGAATAAGTTCATAGTGGTCTTCATCAATGGCATTTTGATATTTTCCCAAGCAAGGAAGCTCACAGGGAACATCTGCGGATTGCTTTATCGGTCCTTAGACCAAGTCGACTGTACGCAAAGTGGGCTAATTGCGATTGTTGGATCTAGAAGTGGCTTTCTTAGGCCATGTGATCAATAAGAATGAGGTTATGATTATTCCCCAGAAGAGTGAATCAGTAGTTGTTTGGAAGCGGCCTCATGGTGTGAGCGAGGTGCGCAGTTTCCCAGAGCTTGCTGAGCATTATAGACGGTTCATGGAAGGATTTTTCTAAGATCACTCCACCAATGACCACTCTGTTCCACAAGGTCAACAAGAAGTTGTCTGGGATGACAAGTGCAAGACCAATTTTCAAGAAGTTGAAACAGTGTCTGACTTATGCACCAGTTTTGGCGTTGTCGGAAGGAATGATGGTTATATGGTCTATAGTAATGCTTCGAGAAATGGGTTGGGATGTGTCTTTGATGCAGAGGGGCAAGGTTATTGCATACACATCTAGACAATTGAAAACCTATGAAGCAAACTAACCAACACATGACCTAGAACTAGCAGCAATAGTGTTTGCATTGGAAACTGAGGTTACTTGGGTGACCCAGAGGTCAGCAGAAGTTTTCCACCAGGAGATTGTCCGTTTACATGGCATTCCTAAAGACCATTGTATCGGATCGAGATGGCCGATTCATGTCAAGGTTCTGGCAAGAGCTTTATAAGGCCATGGGAACTGAATTAAGATTCAGTACAACATTTCATCCTCAGACAGATGGACAGTCTGAAAGGACCATCCAGACCCTGGAGGATATGCTAAGAGCATGTGCACTCGATCGTCCGACTAGCTGGGAAGACAGCCTGAGTCGGATTGAGTTCACGTACAATAATAGCTGGCATGCTAAGATCAAGATGGCTCCGTTTGAAGCTTTGTATGGTCTCAAATGCAGATCTCCGATTTGTTGGGATAAGATTGCCGGCAAGATTCTCCTTGGACCAGAGTTGGTCGAAAGGACATCTCTAGACATTGTTTGATTAGACAAAGGATGTTGACCGCCCAGAGTCGATAGAGGTCACATTGGAGGAGTCTGCCCATAAACGGGAGAAGCAAGTTAAGGGAAAGGGTGGGCAACAGGATCGCCAGGTTGGTTCATTCAAACGACCGGCATCGCCTACCAAGTTTGAAAAGTCTGGTCGTGCCAAGACCGAGACAACTCAGTCTGACTTTGCCCGAGGCTCAGGTTGGAGTAGCAGAGTAATTTAGTGCCACAATTGTGGTGAAGTTGGGCATAAAAAAATTTTAATTGCCAAAAGGACAAGAGAGTATGTCATAATTGTGGGAGAGAAGGCCACATAAAAACATACAGCAGACTGAAGGGTCAGGGACCAATGTAGTCTTATCAGGCGTCAAATGTTGGCGGTGGGCAGAACCCAAGGCCAGAGGCATCGGCTCCTGAGCAGTCTATGGCTCATAATAAAGGCAAAGCGCCTATGGGGTCTTCAGGCCAAGGGCAAAGACTCTTTGTAATGAGCCAAGCTAACGGAGAAGAACCCTGATCCATTAAGTTGTATTTATGTCAAGTCTTTTGATAACAGGTTTTTGTCGTTCTAAAAACTGCTATGCAAAATATCCAAACAAACCCTAAATCGTAGTCCTAGGTAAGTAAAGGTCGAATCCACAGGGAGACGGATCTATCTTAATATGCAATTCGTATGTCAATCAAACGTAACCAAAGGGGGGTTTTGTGAGTTTTAAGTAACTAAGCATGCAAAAGTAAACAAAGTAAAATATGATGAAATCAGTGATGGGGAAAAGCACTTAGTCAAACAACATCCACTATTCGTATGACAAGTTGATCCTAGATACTCATTCAAAATCTCATGCAATGGTGATTCCAATTCCTTTTCAAATATAACTAATAGCACAACCAGATACTATTAGCACTAACTAATTAAACAACCCTGAAACTATCAAGATTCAGTTTAACAGCAGCTTTACGGATAGGAATATAGTTGGATACAATTCTAGCATAAAACAACCAACTTTTATCCTAGAATGTAAATCAGTTCTCTTCTGCATAAGACTAGCACAACCAGATATTAGTACGATGCAGTTGCTACTCTGAAATAGATATGCTCAACCAGTAACAATCTAAATCTAGCAATCAATCAATACCAATAAACCCTAGTTGCGTCCAAATAGAGATTATCAATATCAATCATAAGCAACTTAAGCAAGAGAAAGATAAAAACCATGCAATAGATAAGGAACGAGAATCTCACAACTTAATCAAAACGAAAGCTTCAGCGTCTGACTAAGCCAAGGGGACTTAGTTCTTCATAACGTAGAAAAGGGAATTAGGGTTCCAGAGATAATAGAAGATTAGATGATGGATGATTAGGAATAGGCAAACAAACCTTTTCTCAACCCTAATATACTAAAGGAAATAAAATCTAAATTAACCTAAAATGAAATAATAAAATAATAATAATTAAACAACCAAGGAAATTAATCCCGTAAGCATTCTCGGCAAAGCCTCTCGTCTCGGCCAAATAGTGCAAGCAGCTGCGGCCCACATTCCAATACTCGTTCAGCAGCTCGTCCAAGGCAGCAGACACGGCCCAAATCAGCAGCAAAAGCGGCCCAATAGCTTCAATCTCCCACGGCCCATCACCATTCAACAGCTTCTTGACACAGCAAAAGCGGCCCACTCCAAGCAGCAGCTTCAGCATGCCGACGTCATGGCGAGGTCACGATGATGCCATCCTCTCATTTCTTCAGCTTCAATTTGACACGGCTTCAATTCTTCATGTGGGCTCCAGCCTTCATTTTCCAAATTCTTCACGCGGGTATCTTCACGTGGGCTGAGATTTTATGGGCCTTTCTTCATCCAAATTGGCCCATCACCAAAATTAGCATCACGTGGCTTGTTAATCACTAAAGTTCGCCCCCACACGCCATGCACATGAATGTGTCTAAATCTACCCGAATGGCACCAATAAAATATCTAATGACTCTTACTTAAACCCTACAAAGTAGTGCTTATCAAACCACCCCATGCTTAGACCTTTGCTCATCCTCGAGTAAACTAATAAAGAGTCTACTCCCCCAATGTAGCATCCAAGGTCTCAGGAAGCATATCCTCCAACTAAGAGTCACCTAACCCATGCCAAGCTCCTGACATCAATCTCATTCACAACACATCCACAACTCAACAAGCTTAAGGGGCAAGCAGAATACTTCCCCAAAGCTAACCCAGACATCCAAAAGTGTGAGTAACCTCTAATCCTAGCCTCCATCTATTGCTCCTTATGTCTCCCAGAGTGACCTACCCGACAATCCTTCTTTGACTCCTCTTCTTATGACGCCTCGCCAAGAATAATGAGAAATCCTAAAATCACTCTTCTTCTTTTCGCTCATTTTGCCAAGGCGCCCTTCCGGGTTTTCACCAAGCCACTCATTTCATTTTCCATCAGATGTACTCACATAAGCTCACGTCACTCTTGACCTCATATTACCCCAGCCTAATGTTGGTCCAAGCCACCTGCTTATTACCTAGGCCGCCCTTTCGGGTTTTCGACCTATCCCAGGATTTCCAATGTATGCCTTTTTTCAAATTTTTGGCTCTTTTCATTTTTTTTTATTTTTCTCCTCAGCAGCGTAACAAGTATAAAACCCCACCCCATGCTTAAACATTGCATTGTCCTCAATGTAATGAAAGACAAAAGAATAAAGCACAGGGAAAAGCAAAAAAAATAACTCACAACGTTGCCGAGTTGGCTTGGACACTTCCTTGTTGCTGGCGGTGTAGTCATAAAAGCTCATGTCCTGGATGTCTGGCATCAATGTCATTATCTTCATCTACCGTGCAACCATAGGAAACCACTGTGAAGTGCGGTGGTTGTTCAGGAACTCAGGGCGGCACGGCCTTCAACTCCATCAACTCCTACCATGCAACCATAAGGAACCACTCTGGTGAATAGTGGTTAATCAAGGGAACGAGGTTGCATGGCCTTCAAAAATGGGCCCATATGTCATCGTGGTTGGGCCCTGGTGTATCACCTCTCCAGCTGTCGACTGCAGGGCCATCATCGTTGCCAAGTAAAAGTAGGGTGAATGTAATCTTCCGTTAGCAAAATGATGCGCACCTCTCCGTGGAGAATCTGGACAGCTGGGTAATTTATTTATTTTTTGACTTTTTGACTTTTGCTCCCCGTTTAAGGTCTTTTCGGGGTATCTTATTTTCGTCTTTTGCTCCCCGTTTAAGGTTTTTTCGGGGCCCATTTTTTTCGAATTTTTTGATTTTTTTTTAAAGTGCGGCGGTCGCCGTAAAGGGTGTTGCGGTCGCCGTAATGGCGGCGGTCGCCGTAATTAAACGGTGGTCGCCGTTTTTAGGTCGTAACCAACTTGCTTGGCGGGGTATTTACGGCGGGCGCCGTGAACTTCGCAGCGGGCTCCGTGAACACCATTTTTCGTTTTTTCGCGCTTCCTGCAGGTTAGTTCGACACAGAAAGGAAAAAAACAAAAAGAAAAACAACTGAATAAAGACTAAGGGAAAGAAAATAGACTACCTAACATCGGGTTGCCTCCCGAACATCGCCTTAGTTAATGTCGTGGCTCGACATATTACTCGAACAACCTCAATCCATACCTCCTTTCTGAACCAGTCATGGAAAGGTTTGAACCTTAGACCATTCTTCTTCTTCAACGACTTCTCCATCTTGACCTTCTTCTCCTCGTCTCCCCCATGCTTAGATCGATCAGGGGGATGCCTCTTTGTGTGCTCCATATTGAGCCTTTCCCCCTTGCTTGTGCACTTGTTGATGGTTGGACCGCTGTTTATATCTATGAATGCACTTGCCATCTTCAGGAACGGTCTACCCAACATCTCAGGGGATGCATGTATGTCATGCCCTGCATCCAGCATGTAAAAATTCGCCACCTGAATCAAGTCCTCCTTCTTGTGCTTCCCCTTTGGTTTCTTCTTGATATTGCCCAGTGCCCTTAAAAATTCTGTGCTGCGAGAGATAATGTTTGTCAATGTGACCAAAGGAACGGTTTCTGCACAGTTACGGAAGGCCTCATAGATTTCATTGTTGTTCTTCAACCTTCGAGTATCTTGTAATGCCTCAGGGAAGGGTGCAACGGGGTACAGCGCAATGAGCGGGGAGGAGTTTAGATGCACATACTCATCATAGGCAGCCTCGAGAGGGTCGGGGGCTGCCGGGGCATTTTCGAGAGGAACGAGTGTCACAGGATCGTTTTCGCGATCGCGGCTCTCCTCCTCTTGGTCGCTGAATTCCTCCAGTCCCAAAAAATACTCTTCTTCAGAAAGCACAACGCGGTCCAAAATATCGTCTGGAATACCCATCTCCTCAGTGGGTGAACCGAGGTCCAGGTATACCTCCCGCGGTCTTGGGTTCTCTTCTTCTTGAGACGGAAGTTTACCAGAATCCTTCGCGTCCAGTTTATTCACCACTTGAGAGATTTGACCAAATTGTCTTTCCAGGTTCTGAATGCTAGCTTGTGTACTCTGAATACTTTCCTAGAACTGCATGTGGCTCTTGGTCAACTTGGCAACATTCTCAGTAAGGTTCATGTTGCTCTGCATCATCATCTTCATCATGTCATCCATAGAAGGTGAAAGATTACCCTGTTGTTGGTTTGGTTCTGGGTAGAACTCCTGGTAGTCATGATCATATGAAGGGTATTGCAGGTTTCCATAACTCGAATTGGGGTGATATCCCCACCCTGGAGTATATGCGTAGGAGTATGGGTCATATCGCGGCTCCTGCTGGAATTGGGGAAATCTATCCATCTCTGTAACAAAATCAAACAGGAAAAACAAAAATCAATAGCACGGGTGTGGACCGTAAGATAGGTCCACACAATAGTTGACACACAAATCACACACAAAATAGATTATTGCCTCCCCGGCACCGGCGCCAATTTGATAATAGGTTCTTGCCGTTCTAAAAACTGCTATGCAAAATATCCAAACAAACCCTAAACCGTAGTCCTAGGTAAGTAAACGTCGAATCCACAGGGAGACGGATCTATCTTAATATGCAATTCGTATGTCAATCAAACGTAACCAAAGGGGGGTTTTGTGAGTTTTAAGTAACTAAGCATGCAAAAGTAAACAAAGTAAAATATGATGAAATCAGTGATGGGAAAAATAACTTAGTCAAACAACATCCACTATTCGTATGACAAGTTGATCCTAGATACTCATTCAAAATCTCATGCAATGGTGATTCCAATTCCTTTTCAAATATAACTAATAGCACAACCATATACTATTAGCACTAACTAATTAAACAACCCTGAAACTATCAAGATTCAGTTTAACAGCAGCTTTACGGATATGAATATAGTTGGATACAATTCTAGCATAAAACAACCAGCTTTTATCCTAGAATGTAAATTAGTTCTCTTCTGCATAAGACTAGCACAACCAGATACTAGTACGATGCAGTTGCTACTCTGAAATAGATATGCTCAACCAATAACAATCTAAATCTAGCAATCAATCAATACCAATAAACCCTAGTTGCATCCAAATAGAGATTATCCATATCAATCATAAGCAACTTGAGCAAGAGAAAGATAAAAACCATGCAATAGATAAGGAACGAGAATCTCACAACTTAATCAAAATGAAAGATTCAGCGTCTGACTAAGCCAAGGGGACTTAGTTCATCATAACGTAGAAAAGGGAATTAGGGTTCCAGAGATAATAGAATATTAGATGATGGATGATTAGGAATAGGCAAACAAACCTTTTCTCAACCCTAATATACTAAAGGAAATAAAATCTAAATTAACCTAAAATGAAATAATAAAATAATAATAATTAAACAACCAAGGAAATTAATCCCGTAAGCATTCTCGGCAAAGCCTCTCGTCTCGGCCGAATAGTGCAAGCAGCTGCGGCCCACCTTCCAATACTCATTCAGCAGCTCGTCCAAGGCAGCAGACACGGCCCAAATCAGCAGCAAAAGCGGCCCAATAGCTTCAATCTCCCACGGCCCATCACCATTCAGTAGCTTCTCGACACAGCAAAAGCGGCCCACTCCAAGCAGCAGCTTCAGCACGCCGACGTCATGGCGAGGTCACGATGATGCCATCCTCTCATTTCTTCAGCTTCAATTTGACGCGGCTTCAATTCTTCATGTGGGCTCCAGCCTTCATTTTCCAAATTCTTCACGCGGGTATCTTCACGTGGGCCGAGATTTTATGGGCCTTTCTTCATCCAAATTGGCCCATCACCAAAATTAGCATCACGTGGCTTGTTAATCACTAAAGTTCGCCCCCACACGCCATGCACATGAATGTGTCTAAATCTACCCGAATGGCACCAATAAAACATCTAATGACTCTTACTTAAACCCTACAAAGTAGTGCTTATCAAACCACCCCATGCTTAGACCTTTGCTCGTCCTCGAGTAAACTAATAAAGAGTCTACTCCCCCAATGTAGCATCCAAGGTCTCAGGAAGCATATCCTCCAACTAAGAGTCACCTAACACATGGCAAGCTCCTGGCATCAATCTCATTCACAACACATCCACAACTCAACAAGCTTAAGGGGCAAGCAGAATACTTCCCCAAAGCTAACCCAGACATCCAAAAGTGTGAGTAACCTCTAATCCTAGCCTCCATCTATTGCTCCTTCTGTCTCCCAGAGTGACCTACCCGACAATCCTTCTTTGACTCCTCTTCTTATGACGCCTTGCCAAGAATAATGAGAAATCCTAAAATCACTCTTCTTCTTTTCGCTCATTTTGCCAAGGCGCCCTTCCGGGTTTTCACCAAGCCACTCATTTCATTTTCCAAAAGATGTACTCACATAAGCTCACGTCACTCTTGACCTCATATTACCCCAGCCTAATGCTGGTCCAAGCCACCTGCTTATTACCTAGGCCGCCCTTTCGGGTTTTCGACCTATCCCAGGATTTCCAATGTATGCCTTTTTTCAACTTTTTGGCTCTTTTCATTTTTTTTATTTTTCTCCTCAGCAGCGTAACAAGTATAAAACCCCACCCCATGCTTAAACATTGCATTGTCCTCAATGTAATGAAAGACAAAAGAATAAAGCACAAGGAAAAGCAAAAAAAATAACTCACAACGTTGCCGAGTTGGCTTGGACACTTCCTTGTTGCTGGCGGTGTAGTCATAAAAGCTCATGTCCTGGATGTCTGGCATCAACGTCATTATCTTCATCTACCGTGCAACCATAGGAAACCACTGTGAAGTGCGGTGGTTGTTCAGGAACTCAGGGCGGCACGGCCTTCAACTCCATCAACTCCTACCATGCAACCATAAGGAACCACTCTGGTGAATAGTGGTTAATCAAGGGAACGGGGTTGCATGGCCTTAAAAAATGGGCCCATATGTCATCGTGGTTGGGCCCTGGTGTATCACCTCTCCAGCTGTCGACTGCAGGGCCATCATCGTTGCCAAGTAAAAGTAGGGTGAATGTAATCTTCCGTTAGCAAAATGATGCGCACCTCTCCGTGGAGAATCTGGACAGCTGGGTAATATTTTTTTTTTTGACTTTTTCTCCCCGTTTAAGGTCTTTTCGGGGTATCTTATTTTCGTCTTTTGCTCCCCGTTTAAGGTTTTTTCGGGGCCCATTTTTTTCGAATTTTTTTGAATTTTTTTGATTTTTTTTAAAGCGCGGCGGTCGCCGTAAAGGGTGCGGCGGTCGCCGTAATTAAACGGTGGTCGCCGTTTTTAGGTCGTAGCCAACTTGCTTGGCGGGGCATTTACGGCGGGCGCCGTGAACTTCGCAGCGGGCTCCGTGAACACCATTTTTCGTTTTTTCGCGCTTCCTGCAGGTTAGTTCGACACAGAAAGGAAAAAAACAAAAAGAAAAACAACTGAATAAAGACTAAGGGAAAGAAAATAGACTACCTAACATCGGGTTGCCTCCCGAACATCGCCTTAGTTAATGTCGTGGCTCGACATATTACTCGAACAACCTCAATCCATATCGTCAGGTTCCTTGGGAACCTTCTTAATCCATACCTCCTTTCTGAACCAGTCATGGAAAGGTTTGAACCTTAGACCATTATTCTTCTTCAACGACTTCTCCATCTTGACCTTCTTCTCCTCGTCTCCCCCATGCTTAGATCGATCAGGGGGATGCCTCTTTGTGTGCTCCATATTGAGCCTTTCCCCCTTGCTTGTGTACTTGTTGATGGTTGGACCGTTGTTTATATCTATGAATGCACTTGCCATCTTCAGGAACGGTCTACCCAACATCTCAGGGGATGCATGTATGTCATGCCCTGCATCCAGCATGTAAAAATTCGCCACCTGAATCAAGTCCTCCTTCTTGTGCTTCCCCTTTGGTTTCTTCTTGATATTGCCCAGTGCCCTTAAAAATTCTGTCCTGCGAGGGATACTGTTTGTCAATGTGACCAAAGGAACGGTTTCTGCACAGTTACGGAAGGCCTCATAGATTTCATTGTTGTTCTTCAACCTTCGAGTATCTTGTAATGCCTCAGGGAAGGGTGCAACGGGGTGCAGCGCAATGAGCGGGGAGGAGTTTAGATGCACATACTCATCATAGGCAGCCTCGAGAGGGTCGGGGGCTGCCGGGGCATTTTCGAGAGGAACGAGTGTCGCAGGATCGTTTTCGCGATCGCGGCTCTCCTCCTCTTGGTCGCTGAATTCCTCCAGTCCCAAAAAATACTCTTCTTCAGAAAGCACAACGCGGTCCAAAATATCGTCTGGAATACCCATCTCCTCAGTGAGTGAACCGAGGTCCAGGTATACCTCCCGCGGTCTTGGGTTCTCTTCTTCTTGAGACGGAAGTTTACCAGAATCCTTCGCGTCCAGTTTATTCACCACTTGAGAGATTTTTGACCAAATTGTCTTTCCAGGTTCTGAATGCTAGCTTGTGTACTCTGAATACTTTCCTAGAACTGCATGTGGCTCTTGGTCAACTTGGCAACATTCTCAGTAAGGTTCATGTTGCTCTGCATCATCATCTTCATCATGTCATCCATAGAAGGTGAAAGATTACCCTGTTGTTGGTTTGGTTCTGGGTAGAACTCCTGGTAGTCATGATCATATGAAGGGTATTGCAGGTTTCCATAACTCGAATTGGGGTGATATCCCCACCCTGGAGTATATGCGTAGGAGTATGGGTCATATCGCGGCTCCTGCTGGAATTGGGGAAATCTATCCATCTCTGTAACAAAATCAAACAGGAAAAACAAAAATCAATAGCACGGGTGTGGACCGTAAGATAGGTCCACACAATAGTTGACACACAAATCACACACAAAATAGATTATTGTCTCCCCGGCACCGGCGCCAATTTGATAATAGGTTTTTGCCGTTCTAAAAACTACTATGCAAAATATCCAAACAAACCCTAAACCGTAGTCCTAGGTAAGTAAACGTCGAATCCACAGGGAGACGGATCTATCTTAATATGCAATTCGTATGTCAATCAAACGTAACCAAAGGGGGGTTTTGTGAGTTTTAAGTAACTAAGCATGCAAAAGTAAACAAAGTAAAATATGATGAAATCAGTGATGGGAAAAATAACTTAGTCAAACAACATCCACTATTCGTATGACAAGTTGATCCTAGATACTCATTCAAAATCTCATGCAATGGTGATTCCAATTCCTTTTCAAATATAACTAATAGCACAACCATATACTATTAGCACTAACTAATTAAACAACCCTGAAACTATCAAGATTCAGTTTAACAACAGCTTTACGGATATGAATATAGTTGGATACAATTCTAGCATAAAACAACCAGCTTTTATCCTAGAATGTAAATCAGTTCTCTTCTCCATAAGACTAGCACAACCAGATACTAGTACGATGCAGTTGCTACTCTGAAATAGATATGCTCAACCAATAACAATCTAAATCTAGCAATCAATCAATACCAATAAACCCTAGTTGAGTCCAAATAGAGATTATCAATGTCAATCATAAGCAACTTGAGCAAGAGAAAGATAAAAACCATGCAATAGATAAGGAACAAGAATCTCACAACTTAATCAAAACGAAAGCTTCAGCGTCTGACTAAGCCAAGGGGACTTAGTTCTTCATAACGTAGAAAAGGGAATTAGGGTTCCAGAGATAATAGAAGATTAGATGATGGATGATTAGGAATAGGCAAACAAACCTTTTCTCAACCCTAATATACTAAAGGAAATAAAATCTAAATTAACCTAAAACGAAATAATAAAATAATAATAATTAAACAACCAAGGAAACTAATCCCGTAAGCATTCTCGGCAAAGCCTCTCGTCTCGGCCGAATAGTGCAAGCAGCTGCGGCCTACCTTCCAATACTCGTTCAGCAGCTCATCCAAGGCAGCAGACACGGCCCAAATCAGCAGCAAAAGCGGCCCAATAGCTTCAATCTCCCACGGCCCATCACCGTTCAGCAGCTTCTCGGCACAGCAAAAGCGGCCCACTCCAAGCAGCAGCTTCAGCACGCAGACGTCATGGCGAGGTCATGATGATGCCATCCTCTCATTTCTTTAGCTTCAATTTGACGCGGCTTCAATTCTTCATGTGGGCTCCAACCTTCATTTTCCAAATTCTTCACGCGGGTATCTTCACCTGGGCCGAGATTTTATGGGCCTTTCTTCATCCAAATTGGCCCATCACCAAAATTAGCATCACGTGGCTTGTTAATCACTAAACTTCGCCCCCACACGCCATGCACATGAATGTGTCTAAATCTACCTGAATGGCACCAATAAAACATCTAATGACTCTTACTTAAACCCTACAAAGTAGTGCTTATCATCTTTCTTTAAGATTAAGGAGTAGCGACGTGTGTTGATAATCTCCGTGGTATCGTGATCTAGTTGTTCAACTTTTGTCAGTTAAGGTAATGTTTGAATGATAATGAAGTGTTTCCTTGTTTTGGAAATTTCAGAATGCGTTATCGTTACGAATTAATTGTTCATACGAAACCTCGTAAGTGTCGAGAACAGCTTATGCCAAGTAAGGATAAAGACTGTCGGACTTATGATGGTGGAGTATTGTGGGCAACTTAGATGTTCGTCCCCTATATGATTAATCACAGGGTCGACTCTGCTGTTTAAATCTAAATCCATTCCTAAGATTCTTCTTCATATATAGAGTATGTCATCTATAAGGCTGGGTGCAACTCTTTGAGGAAGATTAAGTTGTAAGAGTTGTTGTGTTAAGAAGAAAGGTTGCAGTTTAAGAGGGGATATGCCAATGATCCTGATGTATTAAAGATTCAATAAAGAGAATTGTCTATATACACCTAAGGAATAAAGTGGTAAGCGGTATCCCATACGCTGAGTTTTTTTTCCAAGCTTCCTTAAGAGATAAAGGATGAACTTGTGGAGTTATGTTCGGAGAGACTAAGAGCTATCTCTCATAAGTGAGTTGTGTTATAAGCATCGAGACGAGCGAATCATTTTCAGAATGATATCCTAAGGAATTAAGAGTAATATCTCTTGTGATCCATTTCAAGGATGAAGTGAATAAGGATATTGAATCCAAGTGGTAAGATTGGTGTTGAGGCAGGACCCTCATTGGCTTAATGCAAGTTTCGGGGTCGAAACTTTTTTTAAGGGGGATGTGTTGTGATACCCCGTATTTTTGTAAGCTATTTCTGGAGTTCCGGGATTTTTCCCGAGTACCCGTTATGTACGTCGGATTTAATTCAGAGAGTTTAAGACGTTCGGTAATGCTCTATGTATCTGTAATATTTTCTCAGTGAAATAAAATACAGACGACGTGCTTTGGATTTTAATACTCGTTCGCGTATGATAATTTTATCCCGGGTTAATATCGTTTTCGTCTAAGAGCTGAGGAGGCGGCAAAGCCACAGGGGCGGCGACCGCCGCATTTATGGCGGCGCCCGCCGTTGCCAGGCTCGAGGACTGGCGTGGTCATCTTCCTAGCTGGGCGCCAGGCCTAGTGGCGTCGACCGCCGTGCAATACGGCGCCCGCCGTAATTCGCCCGCCGTAGGCAATTTGTGACGCGGCGACCCTTGCTCTCCGCGGCGCCCGCCGTTGTTGTCCGGAGGTCTTTGCCCGATGGTCGCCGGCGAGCCTCTAACGCGCCGAAGTAGGCCTGCTCCGCCTCGTCGTAGGGCCATCATTGTGTTCCCGGTGCTTTGGCTATTTAAGGAGGTGCTTGGAGGTCGGATTGGAACCGATTCCATAGCCCAAGCTCTCCCAAAATTGTGCCTCGCCGGAGTTCTTGCCTCGCCGGATTCTGGAGCTTTCGCCGGTGTCGTTTGGTGGTGTTCCAGTGTGCCTTTTGTGAAGCTTTTGGTAGCCCTTGGTGGTTAGAAACCAAAGCAAGTCGAAGGAGGCCGAGTCGCTCGTGTTTTGGGTGATTTTTCTCACCGTTTCTGTCGTCGGAGTTCTTCACGGCGCCCGCCGTGATGAACTGCGGCGACCGCCGCCAAGAACGGCGACCGCCGCCAGAGCCCAGAATGCCTCTTTGGCTTTTGGCTTTGGTGGTCGTCGTCGAGGCGTTGTTTCTTTCGATTTCTTTCGTCGTCTTTAGATTCGTACTGTTGTCATGTCGGATCTAACTTAGGGTTCCTTTTATGGGTCGACTCGAAGGTCGTTGTGCTATCGGAGCTATACCCGTGTCGAGCCCGGAATCCCGTCGTTGTCGTTAGGCTTGTTCTATTCTGCGGATTCAGGCAAGTTGCGGTTCGCTCTTGCTCATCATTCCATATTTACATTAATTATCAGTTGTTTATCTGAGTAATTAATTTGGAATGATTACTGTGTTTATCTGGAATTGGTTTTATAAACTGTTTTGGAAACTATTATAATGATATTAATAGGTTGTATATCTGTTAGAACAACGCTATTATTTATGTTCGCCTTGAGGGCATTTATGTGGATTTATCCTGAACTATTGTTGTGCTCGAACTGTTAGTTAGCACGAGTATTCGTAGGAACGCCTGGACTCCGGGAGGTCCATTCGTTTCTTTATAACTTGGGGAAAAGGGCGATCAAGACCCTACGATAGTAGAGGCTTGGACTCTGCGAGTTTCATTCCTTCGATATAAGTCCAGAGGCTTGGATTCTGTGAGGTCCATTCCTTAGTTGTATGTCCTGCGTGACATAGAATATGTTTAAAAGCTTATAATGTAATGTGGGTTTTGGAATTTAATAAGATAAAGTGTCCGAGTGCACATAATTAATATACCTTTGGCGAGTAGTGCAGCTAAGTAAATAGTGCAGCTATGAAAGCTCGTCTTGACTTTTGATCAGAGTACGTTCTCTTTCCAATATGGATTCGCTGTAAGCGGTGAGGTTGGTCGTGAACCGAAACATCTAAGTCAGCTTTTAAATCACTGATGTCTGATTCTTTAAACGTTCCAGATTTGTCATATTTCCTTAAAGACTCAATCTCTTGGAGTCTCTTTTCGGGTCAATTTCTGTGAAGATTCAGTCTTCCAGAATCTTCTCTTGTGCATACCTCTTGTTTATTCCAGTAGGAGTATGATGGTTGACTATCGTCATCGGTTATTATTCGAGAAGCGATGAGTCTAACCTAATACGACTGCTTCGAACCACTCTGCTTTGTACCCTTGCATAGTTTATTCAGTAGACTAACCAACCGCAATTGTTCTCTGCATGGTTGGCTGGTGTCATCCGTTCGATTCGGCACATCAGAAATAGCGAAGATATGAGGAGACTAGATTGACTATGAAGACGACGGTTGTTTTTGGATGTTTTTAATAATTTCTTTTAATCAGGTTGAGATCCTTGGGAGATGACCATTGTGGTCAAGATCCTTGTTTGTAATATATTTAAAAGACTTCCGCTGTACCTTGTTTAAAGACTTTCGCTGTACTTTGTTAAACTCTGTGTTTGTCCTATTCGGGATTGGTATGTAATCCCGGGACTCATGTTTTATATGAATAAAGTTATCATTTTGTATCATTGTATTTCATGGTTTGTATTCAAATGGTAAAGCCTTGGGTGATCTCGGTAAGGAACACTGAGGTCACTGGCGGTAATACCTTTCCAAATGGGTTCAGATTTGGGGGTGTTACAAAATCCCTCCTCTCTCCTCTTCAGGCAATGCGATGGCGCCCCTACCAAATTCATCGACCACCGGTTTTTTTCTCCATCCACCAATCGATGTTCAAGGCCGCCTAGATCCGTCACCAACAACCCGCATCTAGCTCCATGAGCCTAGTTCCGGCCACGACACACATCGCATGGAGGCGCCGCAAAGGGAGGCCGTAAGACGATGGTGGCCCACTTGGTCTCACTGTTCCATGGCCATGGTAACACATGACGATATTTGGGAGGTATAGATGAGAAGGCTACAAAAGATGGATTCTAGAGATGAAGACGAGCGAGATAGAAAAAGGATAATTTTTTACTCTTGGAATGGTATTTTGCAATTAATGGTCCCCATTCCCATTCCTTATTCTAAGGAATCAATACCAAACAAGCCCTTAGAGTTTACGATTTAAGGATGTAAAATGACAACTAAAGAGTTAATTCTCTTAGGAGGCTAAAACATGTAACAATAGTTATGTTGGATCGTTAGAGTTACGTGTGAGGGAACAAAAGCTTTGTTCCCACAGAAGGCACAACGGATTAAAATAGCAAGAAAGATAACAGAACGAACTCACGATATATAGTGGAAACCCTGATTAGCAAAACTAGCTTCTCAAGGAAAAACCACTACCTTCAAGCTTCCGCTTAAGAGGATTTTGAAGTGTGTACTTGTCTTATTGATTTCTTGTTCGATTACACTTGTAGCATGGACTCCAAAACACTAGACTTCCCACCTAGATTCGAAGATCACTCCTACAACAATGAATCTGAACTCAACCCTCAAAGACTCACAAACACTTCACTCTCTTTTTCTTCTCAACTGAACGCTCTTTTTTCTACTTTTTCTTCTGCGTCGTTACATAGAAAAGAATCCATGATTCTCTTAAATACAACTCGGCTAAAACCCTAATTGACACAAAATTAGGAAATACTAGAATCGGATTACAAAGATATGATTTTGTTTTGAAGATAAGATATCACAACCGGTTATATTAATTAAGGAAGGAGTTCCTTAATTAATCCAACCGATTGGATAACGTTCTTCTCTCTCCAATCGCCTTATCTTAGGAAAGATTCCTAGGATCAACACGATCGGGTTTTCTCTCTCTCCACATCTTCGCGCAATCCGGCTTGATCCTTGGAGCCCAAGTCTTCATCCTCTACCGCGTGGCTTCTTGGTTTGTTTCCTTAACACAAGACGCTGGATGACTTCTTTCCTTTTGTAGCCTTGATCTGGTCCGTCACTTCAGTTCCTTGAGAGGTAACAAAGCGCTAAGCAAGCCTTTGTTCCCTCTGAGATCCTGTGCTGCAAAGCTCCCTGGGATAACTCTTCTTGTCCCTGAAACACTTGGTACACATATTAGTTGAGTGTTTGTAACCATCAAAACCTAAGAAATTCAACAAATTCCCCCTTTTTGATGGTGACAAACACACTTAACAATAAAGCATATACAACTAGAATAAGACAAAACTGACAAGAAAGAATCCCACTAAAAACACCGTTAGTTCCCCTTAAGTCCAGCAATACGTTTTACCTGTTCTGTTCCCCCTTAGACAATGCTACCTGTCATTTTCCCCCTTTTGGCATCATCAAAAACACAATAAAGAGTTAGAGAAGAAAGATCAATGCCAGATAAACAAAAACACCCCTTGTCATTAATTTAAAAAAAACTTAAACAACATGCAAAGACAGCCAAAACATGCAAAACATCTAAACACGGTCATTAAGCCACACAGGGCACACAAGTCAGAGAGAAATAAAAACAACTAAGGAGGATAGATGAGCAAGGGAACAAAGGAGTGGGTGGATGGCAGGTAAACGGTTAGGCATCACTATGACCAGCCGATGGAGCTGATGCGTGATGGGAGAGAAGCGCGCGTACGTCTGCCAAGAGAAGCGTCTGCTGAGCAGCCAGATCCTGCACTGCCTGGCAAAGACTTCTCAGATCCTTCCCCAGAGATGATTTCTCATTCAGTTCCCCCTCAGAATTGTCCGCCTCAGAATCTTCCATAGTCTCAGAAACAGCCGGAATACTATCCAGTTTCACCCAGCCTTCGTCACCTTGAAGAACAAACTTCATCTTGTGTAGATTACTAACATCGAAGGGGCGGGAGAAGACACTCGATTCCGCCAAGGAGTTGTAGACTTTATGGTACTCAAGAATCTTTTTGACAACTCGAGGGAACGGAAGAGCGTGCTGGTCTGTGTTCCTAGCATGGGACATATGCTGCATCATAATCCTGGGGAGGCAAATGAGTTCCTTCTTCAATAGCGTAGATAGGAGGAAAATATCCAAAATCAGCAGTTGGTTCCTTTTTTGTCCCCTGGGCGTGATGTTGCTGATCAATAAGTGGTATAATACTTTGTTGACGGCAGACATCTCAGATATGTCAAGATCACCACTTGCCAAAGCATTCTCAATGCCAGCCACTGCCCACACTGCTTCAGAATATGGAAAATCCTTAGGCCATCTTCCTTTTGGGTACTCGCCATACCCCTCATGTGGGACTCCCAAGGCTACTCCCAACTCAATGCTCGAAAACAGATGTACCTTCCCTCCAAGCTTATAGCTCCCCCAAACGGTATGGGGTCTGACTTCCATCACATAAGACGAATAGAACTCCCTTATCAAGTCCTCATCCACTCCTTCTTCTTCCACGAACAGCCGACTCCACTTCTGATCATCCAGTACTGCATACACCTCCTTCAGATAATTCTCCTTAAGGAACTCCGGGTCCACCAGCAATTCTTTTACCACGGACTTATGGCTCATGCTTTTGACTTCATCAGCCGCCACATTTCCTTTGGCCTTGGCGGGCTGACGACGTTGACTTTTGCGGAGAGGACCAACAGAGACCTTGGCTTTCTTCGCTTTATTCCCAGTGAGGGGTTCTGACTCCTCGTCAGAACTCACTGTGATAGCCTTCTCGGACTTCTTCTGAGAGCGGGTCTTCCTTTTGGAGGAGTATGCAGTCTTTATCCTTCCAAATGACTTTAGAGAAATAAGAGGTTCCTCCTCATCTTCTTCCTCAACCAATTCCTTGGCGAGACACCTTACAACTCCCTGAATCTTCTCCTTCACAGCCACATGCTTCTCAGTGGTGACTGGAGTGGTCTCTCTAGGTAACTCCTTTATCTCCTCTTCAATGGGGTCAGGATGGGTTGGAGAGGAATAAACCTCCTCTCTTTCAGTAGAGGATATGGCAGTGGGAACGGTCGGGGAGATTTTAGGGTTAGGGTTTTGTGGAGTGGGTTCTGTGTTTGGGGCGATTGGGGCTATGTAGGGGACCATGGCGAGTTGGTCCCGGGTTGGTGATGGTGGAGGGGTAACTTTGGTGGTCGCTGGGGTGGTGGAGGAGGAAGGTAGGGACTGGGTAATGGCGGCGAGGAGAGCGGGGTCTGTCCCCATGGAGGACAGTTTGGCGAGGAGGTTTTGGAGGTCTTGGGCGAGGTTAGTGTTTGAGGCCATTTTTGAGAGAGAGAGATAGATGGGAAGACGAGAGGCAGAGAGGAAGAGGAAGATAGCTTGAGGAAGATAAGGGAATAGTGAAGAGGGGACTTACCTGGAGACCCGAATTATATAGCCATCACAAAATCTTCTAGAAATTCCAAAGATAAAATCTGATCCTTTAAGTTTCCAAAAGATAAAAATTGCAATCTTCCACTTTCCCAAAATCTTGCCAGAATCTCGTCCAAATCCAATTGAACCAGCCGAAAGATCTCTTTCTAACTTCTTTCCATCAAATCAACTCTTAATGCACGGCGCGTCCCAACACAAGGTTTCCGTTATTACATTCTGCCATACACACGTCATCTCAGACCTGCAAGCCACAGAGGCCGAACCGTTTTCCCGCCAAAACAAAAAGAAGTAGGGTGTGATGCTGGGGGTTAGTTACCAGAGAGGGTACAAAAGACCATCACACCAAAATATATGATATTTGCGATTGATTTTTACATCATGCCTGAGGGGTCTCCAGTTGTGGATGATTAGATGGGCTCATAGGAGACATCAAGCATGGCGGTTACGGGTGAGCTGTAGAATCAACTATCATTTGGGCTTATGATGAGGGAACAAAACATCAAGTTGATTCTTTTGGGCCGAAATAGAGCTGATTCATGTGACATGTGATAACATAGATGACCATGCAAGACATTCGGTACATAAAGGAAGTAAAAGCACATAGTCAAGCTTTTCGAAAATTAATATCCAAGGAAGCTAATGCATAATAAGGTATGAAGATTCGACTTTCACAGTTTACCACGTAATCTAGCCAATCATCGAGGGAACACAACACATAAACATGTAGTTAGGGGAACAAACCAGATTTCGTATGGAACTGAATGTAGAGTTCCCCAACAGGTGTCCTAATGAGAAAAGTGGTGTTTGATTCTTTGTTCCACGAGATCCCTTATTTGGCAATCTTTCTCAACACAGTTATGACTTTTCTAGATGTACATGGTACCTGGAATTTTCACACAAGGAACAAATTAGTCATTAAGTCCATATCCACATCTCTTTTACCTTTGACACCAGGCCTTTGAGTCTCAAGTATTCCATGCTGAAGTGAGGTGAGACTCGCTTTGTTCCCTGTCAAGTAACTGACCCTTGAATGAATGAAACACTAGGAACATTCCTCACTTTATCCTGCACAGAAAGGGTTAGTTCTTGCGAACCCAGACAAGCTTATACTTTCTGGGTTTGGGAGCAACATATCTAATCTTAGGAGGTTCAACTTCTATATGCTCCCTAGTGGTGCGAGCAATCTCCTCATTATGTTGCTTCAGTAGGCACTCTTGCTTGTAATGGCCAAAATGCCCGCAATACCAACAGACCCTTTGACACTTCAAATCTACATACTTGCTCTGTCCTGGCCAAGTTGTTTTGTTAGCAATCCTTGACTGAAAATCAATATTATTGGACTTACTGCTTTGGGATTGCTTCAGCCAAATTGCATGAGCCTTCTGTCCATGATACCAAGCCTTGCCTTCCTCAGTCGAATTAGAACAGTCTTTGCCTTTGTTCCCTCCGGCGGAACATTCCCCCTCTTCTTTTACAGACTGTTTTCCTTCGACTTTGGAGCCTTTTTTCTTAGTGTCATCAACAGTGTAATATCCCTCATTTTTGTATGGATAAATTTTGAATTTTCTTAAGGCCATATTGCGAGTTGAATTAAATTCAGGGAAGTACGAACATTCGGTGTAATGTTTGGTCTCTGTAATATTTTTCTGAGCAATATAAAATACAGTTAACGTATTTTTGGGTTAAATGATCGTTCGTGTACAAATATATTTAACCCGGGGTTAAGTAAAATTTACCACTTAAGGTAAATAAGGGCAAAATGGGAATTCGGCCCATGCCTTAGCCAAAAATCAGCAAACATTTCAGCAACTTGCAAGCCAACTTGAGGCAGCTGGCAACTAGCTTGGATGACTCCTTGGGGCTATGAGGCCTAGCTTGGACACCTCATGGGATACCTGTCTTGCAAGTGCTCTTCGTGGTTTGCCTATAAAAGGAGAGACGAAGCCATGGGAGAAGCCAGAAGTTAGCTCCTCACCATCTTTTGCTGTCAAAAACCCAGAAATCAGCTTCTGAGCTAAACTTTGAGCTTCGTTTAAGAACGATTCTGTCATTCGTTTGAGCAGATAGAAGTTGCATCTTGAAGGTGAGGTGTAGCTTAAAAGGGTGAGAAGATTATCCAAGCCCGATTCGAAGTTTAAATCGATTGAAAGTTGGTAAGAAAACCCTTGAAGCTCACTGTTTTCACCTCTGAATTTCGTGACTTTTGCTGAACTTTGAACCCGATTTGTGTGGCCATCTCGACCTTGTTTCGATCCGTTTTCAGGAGGTTCCTAGAGCTTGTTTGTAGCTTAAGAAGGTGGAAGCCTTGGAGGAGCTTTCTAAAGAGGAGAGGTGGACGAAAATTGAGCTCAAAGGTAGCTTCCTCACCATCTTCTTCCTCTGTCAAAACACCATTGTTGGGCTGGTTTTGAGCTCGGTTTGAGAGCAACTTCGGGCCTTGTTTCGAGCAAGATAAGAGTGATTCCTAGAGGTGGTTTGAAGCTTAAGGAGGTGGGAAACTCAACCAAGAACGAATCGAAGCCTAAGGGATCGATTTGGGTAAGTTTCTCCCCGTTGTCGCTCTCATTTTCTGCCCCTGTCCGAGCACCGCACCCCGCGGTGAAGAACCACCGCACCCGCGGCAAGCGTGGTTCGTGGTGTGTTTGTGTGTGTGTTGGGTGTTTGGGCATGGATCGAAGCTTGGTTTCTTGATCCGTTTTCTATTCCTTTAGATTCATATATATAGATATTGAATCTAATTTAGGATTTTATTATGAATCGTTCCAGAAGGATTGGAGATCCGAGATCTGTCCCTAATCAGACCCGGGAATCGTCGTCTTTAGAGCTCGTTAGCTTTCGTCAGATCTAAGGCAAGTGGCGGTTCGCTCTTGCTTATCATTCCATATTTCCATTAATTATCAATTGCTTAATTGTTAATTAATTTGGATTGATTATTGTTCATGTCTGGAAAAGATTTTATAAACTGTTTTGGAAAATCATATAATAGGTTGTATATCTGCTAGAACAACGCTATTATTTATGATCGCCTTGCGGGCATTTATGTGGATTTATCCTGGACTATTATGGTGCTTATACTGTTAGTTAGCAGTGAATGTTAGGAACGCTATATACCTTGTGGGGGTTTAGCTATTTCTTTATAACTCGTACTTGGCGGATTCTTCCCCAGTACTTTCTCTCTAGTCATGACCATACCCTTATTCAGGGTGGGCGCACCTCGCTAGTGCCAAATCTTTCAAGGTTCATCCTTCTATATCTCTTGTGGGGAGATCTGATATCTCTTGTGTGGAGATCCGATATCTCTTGCGTGGAGATTTAAAAGCTTATAACGTAATGCTCGTTTTGGAATTAAATAAGATAAGTGCCCGAGTGCACATAATTAATGTACCCTGGCGAGTAGTGCAACTAAGTGATAGTGCAGCTAGGAAACTCGTCCTGACTTGAATGTAGTACGTTCTCTTTCCAATTTGGATTCGTATTATGCGGTGATTCGCATTATACGGTGAGGTTGGTCGTGAACCGAAGCATCTCAGTCAGCTTTTAAATCATTGTTGAGTGATTCTTTAAATGTTCCAAACTTGTCATATTTCCTTAAGACTCAATCTTTTGGAGTCTCTTTCGGGTCGGTCTCTGTGGAGATTCAGTATTCCAGAGTCGTCTCTTCTGCATGTCTTTTGATATATTCCAGTAAAAGTATGGTGGTTGACTATCGTTATCGGTTATTATTTGAGAAACGATGAGTCTAACCTAATACGACTACTTCGAACCACTCTGCTTTGTACCCTTGCATAGTCTTTCATTAAACTAACCCACGAACATTGTTCTCCGCATGTGGGCTGGTGTCATCCGTTCGATTCGGCACATCAAATGGAACACAGATATGAGGAGACTAGATTGACTATGAAGATGACGGTTGTTTTGATGTTTTAATAATTTTAATCAGGTTGAGATCCTTGGGCACGTGATCATGGTGATCACAACTCTTTTGTAATATTTTAAGAACGACTTCTGCTGTGTTTGATTTAACTCTGTATATTTGTCCTATTCGGGATTGGGATGTAATCCCGGGATTCATGATTTAATTAAATATTACAATGATTTTGTATCATTTGTGTTTCATGATTGTGTTTAAACCGGTAAAGCCTTGGGTGGCTTCGGTAAGGAACACCGAGGTCACTGGCGGTAATACATTTCCAAATGGGTTAAGATTTGGGGGTGTTACAGATTTGGTATCAGAGCTAAAATTTTTAAAACGGGTTTGGGGATTTTACAAACCAATTTCCCGTTTTCGAAAATGCTTTAAATGGCTCTAAAGTTTCAAATTTGAAAGAGTTTGAAAACACCGTTCATAGTCATGTCTGTTGTATAGTCTGATATAGTAAGCTTGCTTCTATGTCTAGAAAGACTAATTTCTTTCCCGTTGCCCCACTAGATATGGGTGCATTCTGTTCTCTTTAGAGAAAACCGGGAGAAGTCGAGGTGGTTTCGCCATCTCCAGTTAGGCTTGATTCCCAGTTCCCCCGTTGTGGTTTGAGGTTGGAGAACCTGGCTTCTCAGTTTGAGTTCATCAATAGAAATTACCAAGTTGATCTATTCTAAGTTGATTTTATTACAATAAGTATATCAGAATGATATTAATGTGATAAAATCCTTGGAATTTGATCGGTAAACAGATGGTGAACACGAGGAATACTATCCATACTGGTGCTGGGCCGAGTAATGACCCCAGACCAAATGCGAGGAATGATGCATACCCAACATGAGAGCGTGAGTCTATCTTCAATAATAATTCAGGAGCTCGGAGCGACGCTCCAAGGATATTTGATGAGGCGGCCATTGCAGAAATTCGAGGAATTGTCATGCAAGCGATTGCCGACGCGCTGCGACCGATTGCACCTCATGCACCAGGAGTGCCAGTCCCTCCAGAAGTTCCGAGGTTTGAGGAACAAGAGAACCGTGTACACCAAGAAGAAGCGGTCAGGAATAGAGGTGATTATGGTCGGGCGCTAAAGGCCATCAACTCTATGAGACCTGACAGTTATGATGGAAAAGGAGAACCAGTCAGAGTGGCTCATTGGTTCTCTCATATGGAACGATTGTTTCGTAATGTTGAGTGCACAGAAGCGGAGAAAGTACACATTGCTTTTCTTCAACTGAAAGAAGATGCTAGCGATTGGTGGGAGAACACCGGTCTAGCTGATCATGCTGATTTGAACTAGGCAATGTTCAAAACTAAAATGACTGATCGTTTCTTCTCTCGGGCAATGAGAGAGGAGAAACACAAGGAATTTTTGTATCCAAAGATTGATGGATTAAAGGTGACTGAGCTAGCTTCAAAGTTCAATCATCTATTACAATATGCTGGATCGGAAATATCCAGTGAAGAGCAGAGAATCAGGTATTTTCATGAATGGATGAACCCTGATATTAAACCATTGATGGTGCACCACACATGCTCTACTCTAGAGCAGTACGTGGATGCAGCCTACAAGTTGGAGGCAACTCTGGAGGAGTCAGCCAAGAAGCATGATAGCCAGAGGCAAGCGCAGAACCAGCCTCAGGCAAGTGGATTTAAATGTCCCGCACCACCATCTGATTTTACCGAGTCTGGCCGAGCAAGGACAGATAAGACTCAGGATAGGTCTATGCAACGTTCGGGTCAGGGCAAAAATCCGATTCAATGCTACAACTGCGGTACGCACGGGCACAAAAGCAATGAATGTCTGAAGGACAAGAAGACGTGCTTTGGCTGCGGAAAAGAGGGCCATATGCAGGCGTTCTGTCAGCAAAGGAAAGGAGTTGAGTCACAGCAAGGGTCTATTTATCAGAACAACCGACCCAGGTTCAATCCAGTGGGAGCTCCTAGCCCTTCAATACAGACAACTGCACAGAATAAGGGGAAAGCCCCAGTGGCTTCTGGAAGTCAGGGTCAACGCCTTTACGAGATGCGTGAGGCGGAGGGACCCTATGCTCCAAATGTTTAGAGTACTTTGTATCTGCATTCTGCTTTTGTTGGTTTGTTGTTGATGTGGGTGCTACCCAGCCTTTCATTTTGGATGGTTGTAAGTTAAGTTCTGTTTGCGACAAGGTTTATGAACCTTTTGTTGTAAATATTCTTAATGATAAAATATTTGGTTAGAACAAATCGTCTGTCGGAATTGTCAATTACCATCAAGGGTAAGAAATTCAAAGCGATTTGACCTAAATAACCATGGTTCCATACGATATAAATTATTCTCGGTATGGATTGACGGAAACGTCATAAGGCAAGAGTTGAGGAAGCAACTCGAAGGTCTTCTTGACAAGAGTTATAAAGCTGAGTGCATCGGATTCGTGAGGGAGATATTCTGAGGATTGTGTCTTGGACAAGAGATGGTCACTACGAGTTTATAGTCATGTCATCTGGACTTACCAATGAGCTAGCAACAATAGTGTTTGCATTGGAAACTGAGGTTACTTGGGAAATCTGAGAAAGTGAGGAGGATATGCTTAGATGCTTTCCCGAGTTGTTTTCGGCCAAGTTTCGGGGTCGAAACTTCTTTTAAGGGGGAGGTAATGTAATATCCCTCATTTTTGTACGGATAAATTTCGAATTTTCTTAAGCCCATATTGCGAGTTGAATTAAATTGAGGGAAGTACGAACATTCGGTGTAATGTTTGGTCTCTGCAATATTTTTCTGAGCAATATAAAATATAGTTAACGTATTTTTGGGTTAAATGATCGTTCGTGTACAAATATATTTAACCCGGGGTTAAGTAAAATTTACCACTTAAGGTAAATAAGGGCAAAGTGGGAATTCGGCCCATGCCTTAGCCAAAAATCAGCAAACATTTCAGCAACTTGCAAGCCAACTTGAGGTAGCTGGTAACTAGCTTGGATGACTCCTTGGGGCTACGAGGCCTAGCTTGGACACCTCATGGGATACCTGTCTTGCAAGTGCTCTTCGTGGTTTGCCTATAAAAGGAGAGACGAAGCCATGGGAGAAGCCAAAAGTTAGCTCCTCACCATCTTTTGCTGTCAAAAACCCAGAAATCAGCTTCTGAGCTGAACTTTGAGCTTCGTTTAAGAACGATTCTGTCATTCGTTCGAGCAGATAGAAGTTGCATCTTGAAGGTGAGGTGTAGCTTAAAAGGATGAGAAGATTATCCAAGCCCGATTCAAAGTTTAAATCGATCGAAAGTTGGTAAGAAAACCCTTGAAGCTCACTGTTTTCACCTCTGAATTTCGTGACTTTTGCTGAACTTTGAACCCGATTTGTGTGGCCATCTCGACCTTGTTTCGATCCGTTTTCAAGAGGTTCCTAGAGCTTGTTTGTAGCTTAAGAAGGTGGAAGCCTTGGAGGAGTTTTCTATAGAGGAGAGGTGGACGAAAATTGAGCTCAAAGGTAGCTTCCTCACCATCTTCTTCCTCTGTCAAAACACCATTGTTGGGCTGGTTTTGAGCTCGGTTTGAGAGCAACTTCGGGCCTTGTTTCGAGCAAGAGAAGAGTGATTCCTAGAGGTGGTTTGAAGCTTAAGGAGGTGGGAAACTCAACCAAGAACGAATCGAAGCCTAAGGGATCGATTTGGGTAAGTTTCTCCCCGTTGTCGCTCTCGTTTTCTGCCCCTGTCCGAGCACCGCACCCCACGGCGAAGAACCACCGCACCCGCGGCAAGCGTGGTTCATGGTGTGTTTGTGTGTATGTTGGGTGTTTGGGCATGGATCGAAGCTTGGTTTCTTGATCCGTTTTCTATTCCTTTAGATTCATATATATAGATATTGAATCTAATTTAGGATTTTATTATGAATCGTTCCAGAAGGATTGGAGATCCGAGATCTGTCCCTAATCAGACCCGGGAATCGTCGTCTTTAGAGCTCGTTAGCTTTCGTCAGATCTAAGGCAAGTGGCGGTTCGCTCTTGCTTATCATTCCATATTTCCATTAATTATCAATTGCTTAATTGTTAATTAATTTGGATTGATTATTGTTCATGTCTGGAAAAGGTTTTATAAACTGTTTTGGAAAATCATATAATAGGTTGTATATCTGCTAGAACAACGCTATTATTTATGATCGCCTTGCGGGCATTTATGTGGATTTATCCTAGACTATTGTTATGCTTATACTGTTAGTTAGCACTGAATGTTAGGAACGCTATATACCTTGTAGGGGTTTAGCTGTTTCTTTATAACTCGTACTTGGCGGATTCTTCCCCAGTACTTTCTCTCTGGTCATGACCATACCCTTATTCAGGGTGGGCGCACCTCGCTAGTGCCAAATCTTTCAAGGTTCATCCTTCTATATCTCTTGTGGGGAGATCTGATATCTCTTGTGTAGAGATCCGTTATCTCTTGCGTGGAGATTTAAAAGCTTATAACGTAATGCTCGTTTTGGAATTAAATAAGATAAGTGCCTGAGTGCACATAATTAATGTACCCTGGCGAGTAGTGCAACTAAGTGATAGTGCAGCTAGGAAACTCGTCCTGACTTGAATGTAGTACGTTCTCTTTCCAATTTGGATTCGTATTATGCGGTGATTCGCATTATACGGTGAGGTTGGTCGTGAACCGAAGCATCTCAGTCAGCTTTTAAATCATTGTTGAGTGATTCTTTAAATGTTCCAAACTTGTCATATTTCCTTAAGACTCAATCTCTTGGAGTCTCTTTCGGGTCGGTCTCTGTGGAGATTCAGTCTTCCAGAGTCGTCTCTTCTGCATGTCTTTTGATATATTCCAGTAGAAGTATGTTGGTTGACTATCGTTATCGGTTATTATTCGAGAAACGATGAGTCTAACCTAATACGACTACTTCGAACCACTCTGCTTTGTACCCTTGCATAGTCTTTCATTAAACTAACCCACGAACATTGTTCTCCGCATGTGGGCTGGTGTCATCCGTTCGATTCGGCACATCAAATGGAACACAGATATGAGGAGACTAGATTGACTATGAAGATGACGGTTGTTTTGATGTTTTAATAATTTTAATCAGGTTGAGATCCTTGGGCACGTGATCATGGTGATCACAACTCTTTTGTAATATTTTAATAAAGACTTCCGCTGTGTTTGATTTAACTCTGTATATTTGTCCTATTCGGGATTGGGATGTAATCCCGGGATTCATGATTTAATTAAATATTACAATGATTTTGTATCATTTGTGTTTCATGATTGTGTTTAAACCGGTAAAGCCTTGGGTGGCTTCGGTAAGGAACACCGAGGTCACTGGCGGTAATACCTTTCCAAATGGGTTACGATTTGGGGGTGTTACAAACAGGAAGCTTAGGTTGATAGCCAATTCCAAAGCGAGGTACTTCCTTCTTTTCAGGTTTCTTTTCATCCTTGGCTGCAACAAAGACAATACCTTTTGGCTCGTCCTTTTGTTCCTCACTGAGTTTGGTTAGATTACTAGAAAGTTTTGCATTTCCTAGTTTTAACATTAAAGACTCAGCATCGAGTGAGGAAACAGTGGACTCTAGAGACTTAATCTTTTCAGTGAGTTCTGGACACTCAGAGCATGTGTTTGAAGAGGAAGATGAACCTTTCTCAAGCGTGAGCGCTCTTTCAGCCCAAACCTGATTTTCTTCGATCAGACCTGAGATCGATTCATCTTTCTCTTCGAGTTGCTCACTGAAAAGACTACTCTCGCGAACGAGATTCTTAATGAGAGAGATCAAGCTTTCTTTAGATTTGCATTTTAAGCTTGATATAAGATCAGATTCAGTTACCTCATCGTTGATTACCTCTCCCTTTGTCTCATTTGAAACTTCAACGGCCATTAAGCATACATCCCTGGAATGTGACGAATCTTCATCATCTGAGTCTGATTCTCCCCAGGTGGCAACCATTGCTTGCTTCCCTTCATTTGCTGGAGGCATTCCTGCCTTCTTTTTGAAGCAGTTTCTGGCCATGTGTTCCTTGTTCTGACAGTGGTAACAAACCATATCTTTCATGTCTCTGTTCCCTTCAGAGGAACTGGGCGAGTCTTTGTTCCGAGACCATATCTTCCTCATTGCCCTTGTGATAAGAGCAACATATTCATCGCCATCCTCATCTTCACCGCCCATTTGAGACAGATCAAATGCTCTTTCCACCTTCAGGGCAATGCTCTTCGCCTTCTCCTCTCCTTTCTTGTTTATCTTATGGTTATAGACAGAGGCGTTGCTTTCTAGCTTAGCAACCACCTCTTCCATAGTAAGAGTCTTGATGTCTGTTTGAGAGTAGAGGGCAAGAGCAATGGCATCCCACTGAGTGTTGAGACCTTGCATGAAGTGATGAGTCAACTTCCAGTCTAGCATTGTTTCACCAAGGTACTGAAGCTGACCAACTAGCCCATGGAACCTGGAGTAGTACTCTTGAATGTGTTCATCTTTCCCTTGAGAAACTTGGTCATACTACTTGATCAGAGAAAGGATCTTGTTCTTCTTTGTGTCTTCATTTCCTTGATGAATGCGCTTCAAAGCATCCCAGATCTCCTTAGCAGTTTTGTAGCTCATGATTTTCTTGAGATCTGAGGGAGAAAGAGCCATGTGGAGGATCTTCTTGGCCCTGTTGTTTTTCTCCAATTTCTTTCAGTCCTCATCGGTGTAGTCGATCTTTGGTTTTGGCTTAGTCTCATCTTCATCATTCTTGATAACCAAAGGACCGACTTCTATGACTCTCCAGATCTGTCCGTCGAGGGAACAGATGTTGGACTCGATTTGTTCCACCCACCAATCATACTCACCGGCCTTCAGCATTGGCGGCTTCCAGAATGAATCACCGATTGCATTGCTTGACGACGACATCTTTTCCTGCAAATTCTGTAACGAAAACAATCTAGAGCACCAAGCTCTGATACCAATTGTTGGATCGTTAGAGTTACGTCTGAGGGAACAAAATCTTTGTTCCCACAGAAGGCACAGCGGATTAAAATAGCAAGAAAGATAACAGAACGAACTCACGATATATAGTGGAAACCCTGATTAGCAAAACTAGCTTCTCAAGGAAAAACCACTACCTTAAAGCTTCCGCTTGAGAGGATTTTGAAGTGTGTACTTGTCTTATTGATTTCTTGTTCGATTACACTTGTAGCATGGACTCCAAAACACTAGACTTCCCACCTAGATTCGAAGATCACTCCTACAATGATGAATCCGAACTCAACCCTCAAAGACTCACAAACACTTCACTCTTTTTTTCTTCTCAACTGAACGCTCTTTTTTCTACTTTTTCTTGTGCGTCGTTACATAGAAAAGAATCCATGCTTCTCTTAAATACAACTCGGCTAAAACCCTAATTGACACAAAATTAGGAAATACTAGAATCGGATTACAAAGATATGATTTTGTTTTGAAGATAAGATATCACAACCGATTATATTAATTAAGGAAGGAGTTCCTTAATTAATCCAACCGATTGGATAACGTTCTTCTCTCTCCAATCGCCTTATCTTAGGAAAGATTCCTAGGATCAACACGATCGGGTTTTCTCTCTCTCCATATCTTCGCGCAATCCGGCTTGATCCTTGGAGCCGAAGTCTTCATCTTCTACCGCGTGGCTTCTTGGTTTGTTTCCTTAACACAACACGCTGGATGACTTCTTTCCTTTTGCAGCCTTGATCTGGTCCATCACTTCAGTTCCTTGAGAGGTAACAAAGCGCTAAGCAAGCCTTTGTTCCCTCTGAGATCCTGTGCTGCAAAGCTCCCTGGGATAACTCTTCTTGTCCCTGAAACACTTGGTACACATATTAGTTGAGTGTTTGTAACCATCAAAATCTAAGGAATTCAACAAGTTACAAGTCAGTTGTAGTAGTTAAAATCGGTTAAAACCGCACCAAACAGACCAACTGTACAAACTCACGGAACGTGTACCATAATGCATGAACTGTGCACTCCTTCGCGCCATAGTGCACGGACTACAATGTGATGTCGAGAGGACTGCACGGTCGTGCACAATACGCACGAACCACAATTCAAACTGTGCAATCACTAGAATCACGCAAAATCTCACGCAAAAAAATGCACGGTCCGTGTACTATGGTGCACAATCTGTGCACCATTGTTCGAAATTAGTAGCCTCGCCGTGCTAATTCGTAAAGTGTGACATTAATAGCCCCAAATTTGAGTCATCAGACACGTGTGGATCTTGCATCTCCGAAGCCCACGTTGAGATAACCGAACCTCATGAGTTTCAAGGGAACTCCGATCACACTACATGGCTGATAACACCAAAATCACCAAAATTTGTTTGTTTGCTTTTATTTAATTAATTTGTTTTATATTAAGCGATAATAAAAAGATATCTCGTGTTAAAGGTTCGGGGATCGAGATTCCGCCACATTATAAAATATCTCTGTTTGATGATAATAATCTAAAATCATCAGGTTAAACAATGACCTGTATGAACACTCAAAAAGATTTGCTTTCTCCGCCCGTCGACTGGTGATGAATCAAATTGAAAAGCGCGAAATAGAATTCTTAATTTGGATTAAAATAATTATTCATTTGACGCTTTTTAAATAAAACTTAAAACTATTAATCTGATATAGAATGTTCTCATTTTTTATGAGGAAAGAATTCGAATTACCGACATAACAACGTGGGGTAAATCGAGAGGCCGATAAATCAACGCCGGTCAACATCGGACAATAAGAATAATATATAAATCAAGCATGTAAATTATAACAATGCAATTATAGAGCAAAAACAACCTAGAGCGAGTGATGAGCAAAGCACGATCAGACGAAAGATGTAATAACCCTGATTGTTATTAGGGGTATTTGTGTAATTTTTCAACTCTATTTCTAAATAAAAGAATTTTGGTAATTATTTCATTATTCCAAAAATGGAAATGAAATAGAGTTCTTGTCATAAGTTGTTACAAATTATAAGTTATAAATTTATTTAAATTATTCTAAACATTATGTTATGTCTTAATTTAAATAAAATTTATCAAATTTGACCTAGAATATTTATATCAAGTTTAACAAATCTTTGCTAAAGATATAAGTATGGTTAAATTTACAAGAAAAATAACTTAAGCTTATTTTAGCCTAAGTGAAATTTTATATAATTTAATTTTGGGTTAAAATAAATATTACAAACTTAATATATTAATTTGGGCAACTTTTGTAATTTTTGAAAAGTGAAAAAGAGCATTTTTTCCACAAATCCAAAAGTGGAGGGCGACGACTGTAATTTCCAAAAGCTGTCATCTTCAACCTTGGACAACAGCCATGCGTGAGATTTTAAGCTCCTTAATGGCGGTTCTGGGCAAATTTCGAGCACGATTAATGCAATTGACCCTTTGGAATTTAAGAGGAGCCTATCCTACACGTAATCCCTCAATCAATTTGGACTAAATGAGACTAATTTGACGGGATTTTGTCCGAGAACTTTTTGTGTCATTCGTGGGAAATAATTTAAGAAATTTAAAATTGGATGGAGGAATCCTATGGATTTTGTTGGGGACATTAACACCTTCACAAACCCTATAAATAGGCCCCCGATTTCGATCCCAATCTATCGAATTTCATCCATCTCTTCAAGAACCCAATCCATCCAATTTTATCCCAATCCATCCAATTTCATCCCAATTAAGTTCCAACGGCGTGCAGATTTCGATCCCAATCCATCCAATTTCATCCCGACCGCGTCTGTTCATCGGTGAAATTCTACCACCACGAAGCTTCGTATTTGCAATTCGAGCCACCAGTAGGTCAGCCTTTGAGTCCACTTCGAAAGCTCTCTCCTTCCGACGCCGGTGAACCACCGCCAATGCCCAATTTCTCCCGTTTCCGACGTGGTGCCAAAAGTCGAGTTCGGTGAGCTTCGTTTGGATCCGAATTTGCAATTTGGGTTTATTTTAATTTGTTTTTGCTTAATCTTGGTTTAATTAATTAATCCAGATTATTGAAAAATATTTTTGGATTAATTTGAATTTTTATAAATTGTAATTAAATTAATTAAAATTGTTATACTATTATCTTATATTATGAATGGGTAAATAATGACTATTCATTTAGATAATATTTTGACTTAGAAAATTTAAGGATTATAAATAATTTAATTTGTTGATTTATATATATCATGATTAGTTAGAATATACGACTAATTAATTTTTAATCGTATAGATAATCGTTTAATAAAAAAGCCTTGAAATTAATTTATTTATGAGTAAATAAATCCAATTAAAAACCGAGACATTGTCTATCTCAAAATTTGTTATTAAATGAATTATCTAATATAATTTATTTATTGTGATTTGGGTACGTCTCAGATTGACTTTTGGAACGGAATCGAAACAGGAGGTTAAGTGCTATCCGCAAGCGATCGCTCCCGTTTACCGTTCGTTTTTCTCTTCAATTCAAGACAAGTGGCGATTCGCTCTTGTTATTTTATTCCATTTTTCCTTAATTGACAATGAATTGGTTGTCTTAATTAAGTTGGGATAAAAATCTAAAAGTTGATGTTTGAGAACTTATGTGTATAAAGATGTTGTGAAATGAACCTTTTTATTAGGTTGTATATATGCTAGCTATAACCCTTATATATATTATTATTATTATTATAGGGTGCAAGATAATAATTGATATGATTTTTTGTGCTTTGGTGTGGAAAATAATTGCTAGTTAGCACGAGTATTCGTAGGAACGTTAATTGCCTTAAGAGGTGTAGTCATTTCTTTATAATTTGTATTAAGAGGATTTTGCCTTAATACCTTTGGTCATGACTTACCCTTATTTTGCATAAGTGGTGGTGCACTTATCTAGTGCCAAATCTTTGGGATTTATCCCATTCTTTATCTCTTTACGAGATTGATTGTGGAAATAAAAGTCTTAACGTGAATGTACGTTTTCGAACTAAATAACATAAGTGCCTTGTGCACATAATTAATATACCATCGGGCGAGAAGTACAACGTAGAACCCGTACGGACTCTTGTTTTAAAGTAAGTCATCTTTTCAATCTGGATTCGCATTATGCGGTGAGGTTGGTCGTGGACCAAATAATCAAGGTCGGTTTTCAAACATTATGTGACAAACCTAAATGTTCCCAAACAATTGTTCATACTTCCATAAGACTCAATTCCTTTGGAGTCTTCTTTTGATTCATACCTCTTTCGCTCCTTCCGTGAAAGTTTCCGGGTTATATATCGTTCTTCGGTTATTATTCGAGGGACAGTGACAGTAACTGGCTAAAATCACAAAAACCACTTTGCTTGAACCCTTGTTTAGTCTTTCATTAGACTAACCAACCTTACCTCTTCTTTACATGGTTGACTGATGTCATCTGTCCCTTACGACACATCAAGAATAGATTCCTAAGTCGAGAATGTGGGAAGACGACGTTGAAGGCGGCTATTTTCAATAAAGGTTAGGTATCCTGTTGTCTGTTTGAATAATGTATTATGTTGTACTTTTGATATATTGTAAGGTTGCCTTGTTTTGCAACGTCGTTTTAATGTAAGACATTGTTAATTTAAATGTTATTTTTATTATTGTTCAACTTTGTCTTTTGCGATCAATACTGTAGTGCCTTGGATGATTTCGGATATGCGTTCTGGGGTCACTGGCGATAATATTCCTAAGATAATTTAGGGGTGTTACAATTATGGTATCAAAGCCAAACGTTGTAAAACTCAACTTTGTTTTTACCATTTATGTTTGTTTAAGTTTTTATAAAACAGAACTTTGGTGTGAATAATTTCCTTATTATAAGCCGTAAGTAAGGCTTGAAATGAAATTGTCTTGATGTTTATAAACTACAATTGTTGGGTGGGTTTATTCCAAAGATTATAATATTGTAGTTTCATATATAAGAGCTTAAAAATAGAAGACAAGGTTGGGTTTAAAGACGATTGAAATTGAATCTGTATTTTGTGTGAAAATTTCTTGTAAAACTTCTGCCGACAGTAGTAGTTATCTGCTCATGCATCGTTCCAGAAAGTTAAATTTCTATTTGTATTCTTTCTAACCTTTCCTTGTCTCTTTCAAACAATGGTTTCGACGATAAAGTCAGAGTCTGAGTTGGTTGAGTTGGTCGAGCTAGAGGGCTCGATAGCTGACTTCGCCCAACCTGAGGAGGCTGACTATGTGGTGGTAGCTGATATCACCGAGGAGGAGGATCCGAGTGAGGATCCCAACTACGAGAGTATGGAGGATGTGTTGTTTAGGCCACCCTTCGTTATAGACATCTCGTTAGAAGAGGAAGAGGATCCGAGGGAGGATCCGAGGGAGGATCCCATGTATGAGGGCTTCATAGAGGTGCAGTTTATGCCACCTCCAATCATTGAGATCTTGTTACACGAGGACGAGGATCCAAGTGAGGATCCCGAGCACAAGGACGGGGAAGAGATGTACGAGTCCGAGCCAATGTCGGGCACTGTGGCACCGGATTACACCCTGATGTCACCAACAACTTATGTGGCCCAAGGCTTTCCCCATTGCTGAGTTTGAAGAGTACGACCCGATCGATCCTCTAATTTATATGGAGCCCATTCCTGGGTACGTTCCTCTTCTAGTCTCAGGATGCCCGCCTGCTCTAGGGTTGTTTGGCTTGGCATCCTACTGAGGCCATCCATCAGATCGATGAGGAGACCGAGCGGACAAGGGCAAAGGCCATGCCTTGGGAAGCACTCATTGCATTTGGTAGCACTGTGCCACAATAGGTCCGAGTGAACGAGCCAGTGCTAGTTGAGCACATGGAGGCCAAGAGGGAATCGTTGGATGACTTGTAGGCAGAAAACAACATTCTGGAGTTGACATTTCAATGACTTTTGGCACAGCATCAATGGTTGCTGCGAAACATGGAGCATGCCATGGAGTTGATGGACCCCAATCCTGATAGCCGTCGGATGGCCTCGGAGTTCCAACCGGGATTCCTGGACATGTTCTGCCATCCACCCGTGCCTACTGAGGTACAGAGAGACCAGACGCCACAGAGTTCCTCAAGTGAGTCCAAGGAGGTGAGGCCTCCGAAGAAGAGAAGGACGGGCCAAGGGTACAGAGACCTGTTTCGCAACCCCTCGAAGAAGCAGTGATTCATAGTGCCTTAGTGACTCCGTTTTGGTGTTGTTGTTTTTTTTTCTATGAACAAATAATGGAGCAGTAGTCTTCTCATGTTTTCCATTTCCACGTGTAGGGTAATGTGTTCCTTTTATAATAAAAGCATAGGTTTATTAGATGACTGTCTTGATTATTGCACTTCAAGTATTGAATAGTACTAGCAATTTGATTTTGATTGGTATTTATTTAATAAACTTAAACGCAACAAATGGTGAACACTAGAAACACCGCACGACAGGAAGCTGAGCCGAGTAATGCTTCTAGAGTCCAAATTTGTAGTGTTGCGAACTAGGACGAGGAAGTTGGGTTTGGGTCCCACATCAACCCAACACTGAATGTATAGCCGCAGATTAACGCTCAAGATGGAGGGGAAGGAGTGCAGAATCCTCCTATGGCTCCAATCGTCTTCGACAATGCTGTAGTTGAAGCGATAACACGGATTGTGATGCAAGCTATCACTGAAATGATCAGGCCTGCGGTTCAGCAAGCTCAGGGGAATCCCATTCCCCAAGCTGCTTAGAATGTAGAGGGACCGACGAATGTCGCGCCTCTAATGCATTCTAACAGATATGGGGGGAGTTATGGTCGTGCATTGAAAGCGATCAACTCAATGAGGCCAGATTCATATGACAGTACTAGAGAACACGTCAATGTGGCTTACTAGTTCCTGCATATGGAGCCTCTGTTCATGAACATTGTGTGCACTGAAGCTGAGAAGGTACACATTGCCTCATTACAACTGAATGATAGGCCAGTGAGTAGTGGGAGAGAACAGGGTTAGCTGATCATCCCGAGCTTACTTGGTCGATGTTCAAGACAAAGATGACTGATCAATTCTTCTCTCGGGCTATGAGGGAGGAGAAACACAAGGAGTTTCTTTACCCGAAGACTGACGGGTTGAATATAACTGCTATGGCCGTAAAGTTCAACCACCTACTGCACTATGGTGGGAGTGAGGTAGCGACTGAAGAGTAGAAAATCTAGCACTTCCATGAATGGATGAACCCGAATATCAAGCCATTGATGGTGTATCATGGATATACTACGTTGGAGAAGTATGTTGATGTTGCTTATATGTTAGAGGTGACTCTGGATGAGTCCACCAAGAATCGCAACCGATAGAGGTCGGGAAACAACAACAATAATCAGCAGCAGAGTGGTGGATTTAATCGCCCAACCCCTCTGTCCAACTTCCCTAAGTCGATTCGGCCTAAGACTGAGACTACTCTGTCTGGTTCAACTCAGTGTTCGGGTCAGAGTAAGGGCTTTGTCTAGTGTTATAACTGTGGAACACTTGGACAAAACACCAATGTATGCACAAATGGGAAGAGAACATGCTTCACCTGTGGGTAGGAGGGTCATCTGCAGACCTTTTGTCCCAAAAGAAGAAATCACGAGGCTGAGTCTCAGCAAGGGTTAGTGAGCCAGAATAATCGACCTCAACAGAAGCTTGTCGGGAGTACTGCTACGCAGTGGACTGTGTAGAACAAGGGAAAGGCCCCGATAGCATCGAGTAGTCAGGGTCAGAGGCTCTACGAGATGCGAGAAGCTGATAGACCGAATGCTCCGGTTGCTCAAGGTACTCAATAACTAAATTCTACGTCCGTCTGTATATTGTTTGATTCTGGCGCTATGCATTCTTTTGTTTATGAGAATTGCGTAAATAAGTTAGGGCTTAGATGCAGTGAAGCTTGTGAGCCATTTGTAGTTAGTCTTCCCAGTGGGGCACAATTAGTAGGGACCAAGCGGTTGTCGGATTTTCCAGTGACCATTCACAGCTGGAAGTTCAAAGAGGATTTGATATGTATAGCCATGGATCCATACGATATTATTCTCGGGATGGACTGGTTGACGCGTCATAGGGCGGTAATCGACTTTAATACGAGGACTGTGACAGTTTCATTTGGGGGCCAGTTTGTGTGTAAGTTCAAGGGTCGTAATGACGCCGATAACGAAAAGTTGATCAATGCGATGGTTGCATTTAAGTTACTTCGACAAGGTTGTGTCGGATACTTGTGTTATTTAGATAAGCCCAAGAAAGATGAAGTCGTGCTGCACACATTCCTACTGTATGTGAATTTGCCTACGTTTTTCCAGAGGAAATTCCTGGATTGCCCCCGAATTGTGACGTGGAGTTTACCATTGAGCTGGAACCTGGAACGACGCCCAATCTCCAAGGCACCTTATCGTATGGCTCCGGTAGAGATGCAAGAGTTGAAGAAGAAACTTGAAGAGCTGCTTGAGAAAGGATATATAAGACCGATTGCGTCGCCTTGGGGTGCCCCGGTTTTATTTGTCAAGAAGAAGGATGGTTCATTTAGGTTGTGCATCGATTATCGGGAGTTGAACAAGGTCACTATCAAGATTAAGTACCCGTTACCACGAATTGATGATCTTCTGGATCAGTTGCAAGGAGTTAAAGTCTTTTCCAAGATTGATTTGCGGTCTGGTTATCATCTGCTTAAAATTCGTGAGGAGATTATTCCGAGAACTATATTCTGGACGAGATATGGTCACTACGAGTTCGTAGTCATGCCATTTGGACTTATGAATGCTCCAGCAATTTTCATGTATTTGATGCACATATGCTTTCATTAGTATCTGGATAAGTTCGTGGTGGTGTTTATCGATGATATTTTGATCTATTTGACTAATGAAGTAGTTCATGAGGAGCATCTTTGCATCACATTATCGATCCTTAGACAAAATCAGTTGTATGCTAAATTGTCTAAGTGTGACTTCGGGTTGAAGGAAGTGGCTTTCTTAGGCCATGTGATTAATGAGAACGGGGTAATTGTTGAACCTCAGAAGATTAAAATAGTAGATGATTGAAAGCGACCTCAGAATGTAAAGGAGGTGCGCAATTTCTTGGGACTTGCTAGATATTACCGACAATTTATAGAGGGATTTTCGAAGATTGCTCTACCCATGACCGGATTGCTCCGCAAGGTTCACAAGAAGTTCATATGGGATGAAAAATGCGAGGCCAATTTCCAGAAGTTGAAAGAGTGCTTGACGTTAGCACCAGTATTGGCACTGCCACAAGGAACTGATGGCTATGTTATCTATTGTGATGCTTCAAAGCAGGGTTTAGGATGTGTGTTAATGCATAAGAGAAAGGTTATTGCATACGCATCTCGACAATTGAGGCCTTATGAAGCGAATTACCCAACTAATGAATTGGAATTAGCGGTTGTGGTTTTTGCACTGAAGATTTGGAAGCACTATCTCCACGGTGTCAGGTGCCAGATCTTTACCGACCACAAGAGCCTGAAGTATGTGTTTACTCAGAAGGAGGTTAACATGAGGTAGCGACGCTAGTTGGAGTTGTTTAAAGACTATGATATTGAGCTACTATATCATTCGACAAGGCTAATGTGGTACATGACGCATTGAGCCGAAAGACGTCGCATGAGACTGTGGTAGCTCTATTCACTACTCAAACAAAATTGCAGCAAGGATTGTGCAAAATCGAAGTTTTTTACGATCATCGATGGGGACGTCTGAGTATGCTTGAAATTCAGGCGACGCTACTTGATCAGATAAGAGAAAGAAAAGTTGATGACTTGATCTTGATGAGGCTAAGCAGTGAAGTTGTGGATGCGAAAGCTCTGGGATTTGTAATTCAAGATGATGGATCACTTTGGTTTCAGGATCGGATATGTGTGCCCGATAGTGATAACCTTCGTCAGCTGATAATGAAGGAGGCCCATTCTTTAGCTTATTCTGTATATCCAAGGTCTAGCAAGATGTACAAAGATCTGAGAAAGAAATTATGGTGGCCCAACATGAAGTGGGATGTAGAATAATTTGTGGTAAGATGTTTGACCTGTTAGAAAGTGAAGATCGAGCATCGAAGGCCAGGGGGAGAATTGAAACCTCATCCTGTTCCGGAATGGAAATGGGAGGATATTGCAATGGATTTTGTTATGGGTTTGCCGAAGACACAAGATCATAAAGATGCTATATGGGTGATCATTGACCGGCTCACGAAAAGTGCTCATTTTGTGGCCATTAAGTCAACCTGGGAACCCAAAAGCTATCTGAAGTGTTTTTATACGAAATTGTTCATTTTCATGGTACACCTAAAACCATTATATTGGATCATGATGGCCGATTTATGTCGAGATTCTGGAAGGAGTTGCATAAGGCCATGGGAACTGAGTTAAGGTTCAGTATTTCATTTCATCATCAAACGGATGGATAGTCGTAGTGAACAATTCAGACACTCGAGGACATGCTGAGAGCCTGTGTGTTGGATCGTTCGACCAGTTGGGAGAACATCTTGATTCAGATTGAATTCATGTACAACAATAGCTGACATTCCACCATCAAGATGGCTCCATTTGAAGCTTTGTATGGTCGGAAGTGCAAATCTCCAATTTGTTGGGGTGAGAATGCCGACAAAATTCTACTAGGATAAGAATTGGTTGAGAGAACTGCCTCAGATATCGCTTTGATCAGACATAGAATGCTTACAACTCAGAGTCGACAGAAGTCTTATGTTGATTTAGAGCGTAGAAATGTCGAGTTTGAGGTTGGTGACAAGGTGTTTGTCAAGGTGTCGCCATCCAAGGGTGTGTTCAGGTTCAGGAAGTGTGGGAAGCTCAATCCTCGCTATGTGGGACCATTTGAGATCCTTGTCAGAGTCGGATCTTTGGCATACCGTTTAGCGTTGCCACCGTCAGCGCATCCTGTGCATAATGTGTTCCATGTGTCTCTATTGAGGAAGTACGTGTCGGATGAGTCCCATGTTCTGAGTTATGACGACATCGAGATTCAGGCAAATGGTGCCTTTGGTGAGAATCCTTTGGTCAAAGTCTAGAGACGAGGTGGTCACTTGGGAGACTGAAGTTGATATGCATAGTCGTTTCCCTGAACTATTTTCGGCCTAAGTTTCGGGGTTGAAACTTTTTTTATGGTGGTAGTAATGTAATAACCCTCATATTTAGTAGGAGTATTTGTGTAATTTTCCAACTCTATTTCTAAATAAATGAATTTTGGTAATTATTTCATTATTCCAAAAATGGAAATAAAATAGAGTTATTGTCATAAGTTGTTACAAATTGTAAGTTATAATTTTATTTAAATTATTCTAAACATTATGTTAAGTCTTAGTATAAATAGAGGACCGGACCAGATTGGTCCTGTCCACGGTCCAAAGGTCTAAAAGTTTGCGGTCTGGTCCGGATTGTTTGAACACCCATAATTTCAGCTCCACAAATGCAGCGATGAATTTGACACCCATACTTGAAACAAACGGAACCGCAATAGATAAATAAGGTTGAAAATTGATGTGAAAATAGAACATCAATTTGTCTTGCTATTTGGTAAAAGTGAATGTATTGTTTTGTATGAGAATTCTAGCTAATATATGTTTATATTTGTTATGAGTAGTTGGTGAGGGATATGAGTTTATTTTTTGTGATGTTGACAAGGCCAGAAACCGGTGTCGTTTTCCTGTCAAAGAAATCCTAATTCACCTACTAAAGAGTATAGCAAGCAAGTCAGGGTCGATCCCACAGGGAGTCGGTTATCTGTATGCAACAACGTGTGACTGACAAGTAACAGGGGGGGGTTTAGAGTAATTGCAAAATAACAAAGACACAAGATTTAACAGAAGAAGAAATATGATGAGGAAAAGTATTCCACTAGACAAATATCCACACAACAGATGAAATAGGTTGATCACTGAAAACTATCGTTCCAAGTTCTTTTTACAATCTTATAGTTGTTCCTACCCTGATCTTAAGTACTATCGATTCTCACAGTTGTCGATAGACTTATTACTATGTCACTGGTAAAGTACCACCGATTCTCACAGTTGTCGGCAGACTTTACCACTAACACAGCAATAGCAATTCACACAAGGATATAGGATACATGCAAATAGAAGGACACCCTACTACTTAGCATGCAAATAATTCTCACTCACGATTGCATGCTCGGAACCCCTATACGCAACAATCGTGTTTTCCACTAGATATGCACTCGAAACCCCTATATGCAAATCCTAGCACTATGATAGATGTCGAAAAACCTAGTTAGCTACGCTAGAAGAATCAACACAAATCGATAGACAATATGCTCAAGAGAATTAAACCAACTTTATAAGATATAGAACGAGGAATAGAAATCTCACAACCAATTCATTGCAGTGCTTCAATTGCCTAGCGAAACAAAGGTGTTTAGCTCTCCATTCGTTCAAACCCTAGAAGTGGAATGAATAAAAGAGAGGACCGAACCCTTTCTCAAAACTAGAAAAGATTCTTAAATAGGTTTTAGAAAATTAACCTAGCAAATAAAATAAGGAAATAAAATAATAGCAAATATAATATCTGAAAATGCTAAAATCGGAAACAAATAATCGCTGGCCGCGAGGCGTCGACCTCCACCGCGGGGCGGTGAGTTCGCTTGTGCTGCCTTCTCTGAGATCCACCGCCGGGTCGCGGTGTCTTGTGGCGCGGGGCGGCAAGACCAGCTTCTTCAAGTATTCATCTTCTATCTTCTCCACTAAGCTGTAAATCCTATGATATCTTCACTTCTCAACTATTCTTCTGGATTACAGACTTAGCCTAAATCTACACCAAAACTCCATCTAAATCACGTCAATAATCACTAGTTAAGGTGCCTGAAATGGCACCTACCAAATATCCCCACACTTAGACCTTTACTCGTCCCGAGTAAATCAAAACTGATCCTACTCCAGTCATCAAACACCAAGGCCTCAGGAAGTGCGAGCAAACATGATACCAGTGACTACAAAAACTCAACAATCAGCTCCAGACAACCAAAACAAGTGATGCGAGATAAATCTAATCCTAACTCCTGTCTAGCTCCTTATCGCTCCAGAGTGACCTACCCGAACTCCTTATATCACCTCTGCTTATGACGCCAACCTCCAGAATGATCCTAAAATCACTCCTTTTTCTTTACGCTCATCTTGCCTAGGCGCCCTCTCGGGTTTTCACCTAGCCACTCATTTCATTTTACTAGACATCTCACATGTAGTCACATCACTCCAGTCCATTTTTGCACCGGTCTATACCAGTCGGACTACCTGCTTATTACTTAAACCGCCCTTTCGGGTTTTCGGCGCATCCCAGGATTTTGGTTGCCTTTTTCACTATTTTTGGCTTTTTTTTCATTTTTTTTTTCAAGATTGAATATAAAACTAAACTGCTCGAATCTGAAATGCAAAAACGAAATGCAAAAACAAAAACAAAAACTGTACACTAACTATGATAAGCAGCAAGTCTAAATCCCTCCCCACACTTGAAACACACATTGTCCTCAATGTAGAGACGAAGACAAAACAAAATAGGGGAGGAAGAACATAAACTCACTGGAAAGGTAGATACGGTGGATAACCCGGCGGAGGTGGATGCCTCCCGAAGTACTGCTCCTGCATGAATGCCTCAGCTAAACTCAACTGGCTCGTGATATCTCGCGCAATGTCGGCATGTAAAGTCTGCAGGCGAGTCAGCATCTCCTCGTTTGCAGCGTGTTGACGCAGTGTGAAAGCATCAAAATGAGCAAACATCTCGTCCCAAGGAATCTCAGAAGTCGATGTAGAGGCAGAAGCAACAGCAGACGCAGGGGGATCAAAATCCATAATAGCAGGAATAGCGGCCTGAGGCTCATCCTCAGTGTCGGAAGGGATAATCTCAGCGTCAGACGGAATGAACCATCCTGTGAAGTCCCGTGGGTAGGCAAATGGGCGAGGGAGACGTAGCACGTGACCTCCATAAGAACACCATAGGAGCTGTTCCGGGGAATTGTTCAGCATACCACACCGTCGCAGACATGGGATGTCGTAGCGAACAGGCATGATCGGCTGAGGAATAGTGTCTGTCTGAATCCTGGCCGCAGCAACCAAGGTGATCAGGCCGCCCTGAACAATATCTCGCGCCTTTCCCTCGCGGATCTTCTTCATCTCGTGTAACCACACCATAACCCAACCATGAGTCTCCTCATCCAAAGGGTCAATCATCGGGGAGAATAAACCAAGGCGCTTTAAGGAGATCTTCCTATCCTCCATACTTACACAAAAGGACCACATCGGCACTGTATAAACTAAGCGTAGACAAGGGTGCACGAACTTGTTACTGGTTTCCTTCCCCTTTTGATAAGTGGACATGCCCGTAGCGGTAGTCTAGAATTCTCTAATGTCCGCCTCGTTGGGACCCTTCTTCCACCCAGCAGTAGGCGGTCTCGACACTCCCAACAATTCCCAGATTTCTTCCACTGGCATTTCGTACGCCCGTCCCTCATACTTAAATTTTATACCCGCCAGGAATTTACACTCTTCACCATCAATGGTGCGTCTCGCATGGCAATTTGACACAGTGGCAATAAACTGGTAGCAGAGTTCAGGGAAATCAGGGGCATATTTGGTCAGGAAGCCATCCACTCCCACCCCATTCCAAACACAGCTGGGCCATCTCCAACATACCCAACTCAGCCAAAGCTCCTCCATCAAAGAAGCGAGGTGGGTGCACAGGTCTCGCCGTAACCACATCATATGCCCTATTCTCCTCTATAGTCATGCCAACCTTCCTAGCTCTCGGCATAATGAAAGTAATTGAATACGTTGGGGGTCAAAAAGCTAGGCAAAGAGGATTTACAAACCAAAGACGGGGTCACCGCGGGGCGGTATAAATCACCGCGGGGCGATATAAATCACCGCGGGGCGGCAATGAAGGCCAGGTACTTCCACTGAAAGGTATCGCCGAGCCGCGGTGGGGCTGCCGCGGGGCGGTACTGTTCACCGTCTTCTCCAAATCAAAAAAAAAAAAACACGACTCGCGTGAGGCGGTGCTATTCCAACGCGAGGCGGCCACTGGTCGATCACTTCTCTCTCTGCCTCCGATGAGCCTAACAACACTCAACTTCCTCCAATCACACCGCCAAAACTTCAAAATGCCGCCCTTCTACTAAATAACAACATGGGGTAGTAGAACGGGTGCAGTGTGGTGGTATGGGAATGGGAATTTGAAATTGGGGTCAAGTATCTTCCACTACCAAGGCTTAGAACAAGGGAGATTTGCGGGTTTGAGGTTTTAGGTTGAGAGTTTGAGAGGGAAAAGGAGAGTGCGGCATAGGGAGAGAGAATGGAGGAAAAAGAATGAGGGGATTAGGGTCTGGAGGGAGTGTTTAATGGGTAATGGACGTAAATACAGGTACCAGACCGCGGGGCGATCCAACTGACACCGTCAAATCCTTCGTATCCAACTTGGAAAATATATATATTTTTTTTAAAACAAAACAATTTTTTTTTTAAATCGAGATTGAGTGAAATTACCCAGGCTTCACCGCGGGGCGGTGGGACTCACCGCGGGGCGGTCGTGAGTTTCCTGGGGAGTTAAACTCGCCTTCATTTACTTTCGTACATGAAACGTTAGCAGCAGGCGAACGAAACAAAGAAAAAGAAACTACGGAAAAGTCTAGGGGGAGAAGAAATCAAAATAAGAGGGAAAGAGAAAGGGAAATACCTCGGGTTGCCTCCCGAGCAGCGCCTTGGTTAACGTCGTTGGCTCGACGCAGGCTGTGGCCTATCAGGTTTCAGCTTCAGGGGCCTCAAAACTTACCGCATCAACATGGGTCGGGTCAAAGCCTTCATAATAAGGTTTCAATTTGTGGCCGTTCACTTTGAAAATGTTGAGTGTCTTGGGGTTAATCAGTCCAATGGCGCCATGGGGGTGTACTTTAGCAATTTCATAAGGGCCTATCCACTTGGATCTCAGTTTCCCAGCAAAGAGCTTAAGCCGAGATTGAAAAAGGAGGACCTTATCCCCTGGCTTAAAATCCTTTCTCAGAATTTGCTTGTCATGCCACTGCTTGGTCTTTGCCTTATAGCTGACCGAGTTCTCATACGCCTCAAGGCGCGACTTGATATGACTTTGCTCAAGGTCAGTGAGGTACCCAACATGCAAGAGAAGCACATGCCCCAAGCCGAGATCATGGCGAAGGCCACCCGGGTAAACCCTAAAACCGCGCCGGGTCATACAAGGGGCATAGAGACTTCACCAGGCACGGCTCCACTTCTCTCGGCCACCAAGGCTCCCACGGCTCCTTTGGTGTCACCCAAGACCAATAGAGTCCTCATGGCCGAGCCATTGTCGCCTTTGCCGAGCCACCTGACTTGCCCTAGATTTGCGGCGGCAATGGAAAAGGAGTATAGGCACGGGCCCACATCTGGCTCAATCCCTCGAGCCCGACCTGACCCACCTCACCACCAGCTCAAGGGAGGTCCTTTGGCTCAGGGAGTGCCGAGCCAAACTGCGCCCAGCCCGGGTCCAAGCAATGCAACCTTTCCGCAAAACCCGGCGCCGGCCACGCCCGAATTGGAGCCCAATTGAAGCCCAAGTGAAGCCCGATCATGTTATTGCTGTGTTTAGTGGTTTTTCAGACATTATTAAACATTATTTTTAATTCCCTAATCAGCCCATTAGTTGTTTAGAAGGTGGGCACGTTTTTAGCTTTAGTGGGTTAATTTTAGTGATTTTTCTTTATTGTTTTTAGTAACCGTAAGCTAGGGTTATTAGGAGAAACTCTTTGGCATTTGTTAGATACGTTGAATCAGATTGAAATCCAGAGTTTTCAGTTTTCAAAGCTGTTAGTTTAGTTCTTCACTTGTGTGTCAAATCGAGTGATTTTCCTTGAGTAATTGGAGTGTGTTGCATCTTCGATTCCTCTTGGCTGCCTTTCTTGTGTTAGGTGCGTCAAATCCACACATAAGGAGGTACCTATCCATTGACATCCATTAGCCATACAATCGTTCCACCATTCACCCATAAAAACCCTAAAATTTGCCGAAGAAGAGGCTTGTTGTTCAACCTTGGAGATCGGCCATTTTTGACTTCACCAAGAGCAATTCTTGCACAGAGGCTTCCATAGATCCGAAGGGCTATCATTTGGTATCAGAGCCATCTCAAGGCGAGGGGATGTTCGTGTGCTCGGAGAGCGCGAGGAAGGCTTAACAGCCACGCCCGCACCAAAGGCAAAGGAAAACCGCGCCGCGGCATCTCAGTAAAATCGTCATAAGTTTCGTTTCCGTGATCTAGATGCTCTCAAATTTCTATCACAGAAACTAGACTTCATTATCTAACTACTGTCGCCGGAATCATCCAATTCAAAGTTCGGAGCAAGGAGAACGACCCTGTTGAAGTCAGGACAATTTTCTGGGAAGTTGCTGTCGGCCCTGTTGTGCTCACTCCTCGATTTTCTAGTAAGCAAAGACAACGAAGATTCGAGGACGAATCTTTATTAAAGGAGGGGAGGATAATGTGACCATGGGTCACCCCTCAAGGACATGCCAAAGTCGGTTCAATGAAGAGGAAGAAGCAATCGAGCTGTATGGATATGACCATGGATCACCTCAGTAAAAGTGCCGTATCTTCTTATTCCCAACTCCGATCACTCTCAAATTTTGAGGAGTGAAACTAGACTTCAAGATCTATCTCTGGGCGTTGGAATCACTCCATTCCGATCACGGACGGGAGAGAACAAACCTTCTAAAACTAGGCCAGAAACTGTCTCCGCGGAAGATGTTTGATTTGTGTTTGTTGTTTAGTTATTTTTAATTTCGTTAATTAATTAGTTAGTTGTAGCTAGTTAATTATTGTTTTTGTTATTTTCGTAATTAATTAGCTAGGTAGTTGTTTTAATTAGTGGCCTATCTAGTGGCCTAAGTCATGCTTAGGTTAGTGGGTAGGTTAGTGGAGTTAATTAGTTGATTTTCTTATTTTGTATTTTGGCACCTATATAATGGTGGTCATGCATTGTAATTCCTTAAGCTTGAATTGAGATAAAACAGATTTGTTTGAATTCCAAGCTTCACGTGAATGATGGCTTCTTGGTGTGTCATATCCTAGAATGCTTAAGTTCTTGTTTTGGTGTGTCATATCCAAGACGCCATTTGGTGCATCATATCCAAAGAAGGTTGTTTGATCTTGGTGCGTTACATCCATGGTCAATCAATATCTTCTCATATTTCTTGGTGAGTTGTATCCGAGGATTGTGAGTTGCCTATCCCAAACTCTTCAAGATCATACTTGAAGAGTTATATCCCAAACTCGTCTAGAACCGTCTAGAAGAGTTATATCTTTCACTTTCCAAAAAGAAACACAAAACATATCAACTTTGAGCATTTTGTCGGGACCTTGCTAAACAAAGTCTCGTCGCCCTTCACCTTGTACTGATTTGGATCCTGGAATGTTCTTGAACACATTACAACTCCTCGAGCTCTTGCAGCTGTAGCTTCCGGAAATCTCCCACTTCATCCAGTTGCATGTTGCATTTCTTTATTGCCCACCATGCTTTATGCTCAAGCTCTACAGGGAGGTGGCAAGCTTTTCCAAAAACTAACCGAAAAGGAGACATTCCTATTGGAGTTTTGAAAGCTGTGCGGTAAGCCCACAGTGCATCATTGAGTTTGGTACTCCAATCCTTCCAATTAGCTGCAACCATTTTTTCCAGGATAGATTTAATCACTCAGTTGGAGTTCTCGTCCTGCCCATTAGTTTGAGGGTGATAGGCCGTGGAGATTATCTGGGTGACGTGATACTTCTTCAGCAGGGCAGTCACTGTCTTGTTGCAGAAATGGGTACCCTTGTCACTAATTAAAGATTTGGGTATCCCAAATCTCGAGAGAATGTTCTCCTTAAGAAAACCTGCCACAACTTTAGAATCATCAGTCCTGGTGGCCTTCGCTTCCACCCACTTGGAAACATAGTCCACCGCAAGCAATATATAAAGATTCCCATGAGAGTTAGGAAAGGGTCCCATAAAGTCCATACCCCAAACATCAAAGACCTCACAAAAGATTAATGATGATTGTGGCATTTCATTCCTTCTGGTGATATTTCCAACCCTTTGGCATCGGTCACAGGATTTGCAAAAGGCGTAAGCATCCCGAAAGATGTGTGGCCAATAAAATCCTGCCTCCGATACCTTCCTAGCAGTCCTATTTGCTCCAAAATGACCCCCACATGCTTCAGAATGACAGAAGTTAAGGACAGATTATACCTCATTGTCCGGAAGACACCGACGTACTACCTGATCGACACAATGCTTCCAAAGGTAGGGATCATCCCAAACATAGTGACGAGCCTCTCTTCATACCTTCGCCTTTGGATCTCTGGTGTAATCCAGGGGTAGTTCCTCTCGGACCAAATAGTTCATGATATCTGCATACCACGGTCTAAAAGAACGGATTCCGAAGACGTCCTTGGCTATGTGAGGAGAGGAGTCAAAAGTATCTATAGAGCGAAGTGTGACACCAGAGATGTTGCTGCGGGGCGGTGTTGTCGCCGCGGGCCGCGGTGAGCTTTCCTGGTTCTCAAGTAAATATGACGCCGGGTCGCGATGAGCATCACCGCAGGGTGGTGAATCCTCCAGATTCATACTGGCTACAAGTCGCCGGGTCACGGTAATGGGGACCGCGGGGCGGTGGTTACTTCCTGAACTTTCTTCGATCATAAAGAGTGTGTCGTCTGGGAAGGTTCCGTGAATGAGGTTCTATTTTCCGGGCTTATCTTCCTCATGTACGAGTCTACTCAGGTGATCAGCTACTAGGTTCTCCGCTCCCTTCTTATCACAGATCTCCACATCAAATTCAGTGAGAAGGATAACCCATCGGATAAATCTTGGCTTTGCTTCTTTCTTCGTCATTAGGTAACGAAGAGCAGCGTGATCTATATAGATAATCACCTTGACTCCCAAAAGATATTGCCTAAACTTCTCCAAGGCAAAGATAACTGCCAGCATCTCCTTCTCAGTAGTGGAGTAGTTCCTCTGGGCTCCATTTAGAGTCATGGAGGCATAATGAATCACATGGGAGGCCCGTCCCACTTTATGTCCTAGAACTGCTCCAACTGCATAGTCACTGGCGTCACACATTATCTCAAATGGGCGAGACCAGTCAGGTGCCTGAATGATAGGTGCACTTGTTAGTCATTCTCTCAAGCAATCAAATGCCTTCTTACACTCATCAGTAAATGCATAGGTCACCTCCTTCTTCAGTAGCTCACATAGGGGTAAAGAGATCTTAGAGAAGTCCTTGATAAATCTTCGGTAAAAACCTACATGACCTAAAAAGGAACGCACTTCACGCACATTAGTAGGATAAGGCAAAGACTGAATTACATCAATCTTCGCTTTATCGACCTCAATACCCCTGACAGAGAGAATATGACCAAGTACTATTCCCTGTTCTACCTTAAAATGACACTTTTCATAATTCAAAACCAAATTGGTTTCAACACATCTTTTAAGTACAAGTGCCAAATGGTTCAAACATGAATCAAAGCTAGTCCCATGCACTGTAAAGTCATCCATGAATACCTCAATAAATTTCTCAACATATTCAGAGAAGATACTAACCATACATCGTTGAAATGTACCGGGTGCGTTACACAATCCGAATGGCATTCTGCGGTATGCAAAGGTGCCAAAGGGACATGTAAAAGTGGTTTTCTCTTGGTCTTCTGGCGCAATGGCCACCTGAAAATATCCTGAATACCCGTCAAGAAAGAAGTAATAGGGGCGCCCAGCAAGGCGTTCTAGCATTTGATCAATAAAGGGCAAGGGAAAATGGTCTTTCCGAGTTACCGCATTCAGCTTACGGTAGTCAATGCATACCCTCCATCCTGTGGTGGTCCTTGTGGGCACTAAATCTCCTTGTTGATTCTCCACTATAGTGATACCTCCTTTCTTAGGAACAACCTGGGTTGGGCTTACCCATTGGCTATCTGAAATAGGGAAGATCATATCAGCTTTGAGGAGTTTCAGTACTTCCTTCTTCACCACTTCCATCATTGGAGGGTTGAGCCTTCTCTGTGGCTGCCTGGACGGTTTGGCTCCATCTTTAAGTAGAATCCTATGCATACAAGTCGAGGGACTTATCCCTTTTATGTCTGCAATGGTCCATCCAATCGCAGTCTTGTACTCCTTGAGCACGCCTAACAGCTTCATTTCTGGTCTGCAAATAGCTTACTAGACACAATGACTGGCAGAGTGTCATTGGCTCCAAGAAAAGTGTACTTGAGATGATCCGGCAACGGCTTCAATTCAATTTCGGGGGCCTGTACAACAGAGGGAACAAGCTTCTCGCTTGGATTTAGTAAATTGGGGCCAACGCCCAAAGGATACTTACCATATGCATCCAGCTGAGCTATGACTTCCTGCATGTTAGATGGTAAAGAGTATTCCTCATGGGACAAATCCAAATTATTCTCAATAATGGATTGCAACTCATCAAGACCAGAAATATCAAATACATCTTGTGCAATAGAGTCAATCACGTCAATTGAGCATAAAGAATGGTCTTCATTGGGGTGTTTCATAGCTTCATATATGTTATATTCCACCTTCTCCCCATCAAATTCCATGGAAAGTGTCCCACTTTGCAAATCAAGTTTAGTCTTAGCAGTTTTCAAAAATGGCCTACCTAACAGTATTGGGGTTGTCTTTGTATCTGTTTCCATATCTAAGACATAAAAATCTGCAGGGAATATCAATTTATCAACCATAACAAGAACGTCCTCTACTATTCCTCTAGGGTAGACACTAAACCTATCAGCTAATTGAATTACAATTCCTGTTTCCTGCAGAGGTCCGAGTCCAAGAGATTCATAGAGAGAATAGGGCAAAACATTAATGGAGGCACCGAGATCGAGCATAGCTCTTTCAAACTTAGTGTCACCAATAATACAAGGAATGCTCCACATACCTGGATCGCCGCACTTCTTTGGCAGACGCCTCTGGAATACAGCGGATACGCGTTCGCTAACCTTGACTTTTTCCTTACCCTTCAGCTTCTGGTTTCTTTTGATGGTGCATAGCTCCTTCAGAAACTTAGCGTACCTCGGTACACTCTTGACAAGCTTGAGGAGTGAGATGTTCACCTCACATTTGCTGAAAGTGTCAAAGAGATCCTTGTCGTCAATTACTCTCCTTTCCTTTAGTGCCTCCGGAAAGGGGGCAGGGGGCTTTTCAGATACAAGAGGAGGGAAGTTTGGACGAATATAGGGGTCCTCTTCTTCATCATGATTAATCTCTGGGCTGTCACCGTTGGGCGTTGGTTTCACCGCGGGGCGGTACTCTTGGCCGCGGGGCGGTGGTATTGGCTCCACATAACTGGCCGGTTTCGCCGGGTCATAGTGTTGGGGACCGCGGGGCGGTGGGTTATGCCCATCGTCAATTCCAATCTTGTTGTCCTTCTCATCAGTAGGAGCGACTTGCAACTTCTTGCCACTTCGGAGGGTAACCGCATTTACACTTTCATCTGCAACCCTTTTGTCCAATCTGGTTACCACATCTGTCAACTGACCCATTTGTGCCCTCATGCTCTCGATGTTGGCCTCAGTTGTTTGTACATGAATTGCGAAGTGCTTTGTTAAGGTCTTGAGCATGTCGTCAGTCGAAGGGGAACTACGAGTTTGGGGAGCAGCTGGTGGCTCATCACGGTGAGGTTGTGACGATGGTTGTAACTATTGTTGATCAAGTCGAGGTCTAATAGGCCCGTAGCCTCCAGCAGCATACACCTCAGCAGTGGTGACGTCCTGAAGTTGGGGACAAGCATTGGTGTTGTGAAATGGGTCAACGCAAATTCCACAGACATTTTGTTGTTGAGGGGTTTCTGTTTTACTCATTTTCACAATAACCTCCTTCAATGAAGCAATTTCCTGTAATAAATGTGAATCATTGGATATGACAGAGGAAGTTCTTTAAACCTTGGAGCTTCATCAAAATACCTTGTGCTCTCGGCCATATCATGAAGTTTAGTCATGGCTGCATCAGGAGTCATATTCAGGATACTACCACCACAAGTAGCATCTATAATTCTTCTTTCATCATCCAGCAGCCCATTGTAAACATAGAGTACCAGAGCTTTCTTGTCAAAACCATGGAACGGGCAACTAGAACAGAGTCGTTCGAACCGCTCACAATAGTCGTAAAGGGTCTCTTCCTCTCCTTGTTCAATGCTGGCAATCACCCTTTTCAAGGTATTCCCCATTTTGGCTGGAAAATAACGCGCGAGGAAAGCTTTATGTAGCTTAGCCCATGAATCTATGCTTCCGCTAGGCAGATGATAATACCAGTCCTCAGCATCGTCTTTAAGAGTGAACCCGAAGGCTCTCATTTTAATCTGATCCTCAGTGACGTCGGCTGGTTTGATGCTCATAATGACGTTGTGGAATTTACCCAAATGAACAATGGGGTCTTCTCCACTTCGTCCATAATATCTTGGGAGCAACCGTATCACTCCTGTTCTGAGCTCAAACGTCACACCATCAGCAAGGGGTGGAATGATTACAGCCAATGGCTGCTGTATCAGATCTTTACTTAAGATCAGATGAGGCTGATGACGTCACACCATCAGCAAGGGGTGGAATGATTACAGCCAATGGCTGCTGTATCAGATCTTTACTTATGCTAGAATTGTATCCAACTATATTCCTATCCGTAACGCTGCTATTAAACTGAATCTTGATAGTTTTAGGGTTGTTTGATTAGTTAGTGCTAATAGTATCTGGTTGTGATATTAGTTATATCTGAAAAGGAATTGGAATTTCCATTGCATGTGATTTTTAGTGAGTATCTATGATTAACTTATCATACGATTAGTGGATGTTGTTTGACTAAGTGTCTTTTCCCATTACTGAATCCATCACATCTACTTTGCCTTTGCATGCTAGATAACTTAAAATAAACAAAACCCCTTTTGGTTACTTCTGATTGACACATAAATTGCATATTTAGATAGAATTCGTCTCCCTGTGGATTCGATCTTTACTTACCTAGGACTACGGTTTAAGGTTTGTTTGGATATTTTGCATAGCAGTTTTTAGAACGACAAAAACCTGTTATCAAATTGGCGCCGTTGCCGGGGATGCAATTTCTATTTTTGTGTGATTTGTGTGCCAATTTTGGTGTGAACCTATCTTATGGTTCACACCCGTGTTACTAATAATCTACCTCTTGAATTTGATCCAGAGATCGAAAGAACGTTTCATCAAGCTTGCAGGGCTGCGCGTGCACTACTTCAGGACACTGATACGATGGCTGCCAATCTGCGTGTTACTCTTGAGTCCCTGACAGCTCCTAACTTGGAGCAACCGACTCGTGCTGTGCAATTCCCCGCCCTTGGTGATGGGGTTAAATTTGAGCTCAAGACAGGAGTAGTTCATTTACTCCCGAAATTCAGTGGAAACACCCTTGATGATCCTATTCAGCACTTGGATGAATTCCTTGAGGTCTGCACCAGCATGAGACTGTCTGATATTACTGAAGATCAGATGAGGTTGAGAGTCTTTTCCTTTTCTCTGAAGGACTCAGCGAAGGACTGGTATCATTCTTTACCCCCGGGAAGCATCACTACTTAGGTGAACTTGAAGAAAGTATTCCTTGACAAGTATTTCCCAACTATCAAGTCCAATCAGCTTAAGAAGAAGATCTGCAACATTGAGCAACTGTCCAATGAGTCTCTCTACGACTATTATGAACGCTTCAAGAAACTAGTGAAGAGTTGCCCTTACCATGGTTATGCTAATCATGATCTGATTCTCTATCTGCATGGAGGACTCCGTGAAGATGATCGTCGGATGGTGAATTCTTCATGTGATGGAAACATTTTGAAGAGGACTTATGAAGAAGCTCTGGAGATATTTGCTACATTGGCTGATGACTCCAGACAATACAGTGGGAGAGGTTCCCAAAACTTGGTGGTTGCAAGTTCTCAATCCAAAATTGATCAAGCTGACTTTGATGTGCTGAGAGAGGAGGTGCGGCGTTTGAAACTGAAAGGTACGCCTCAGCAGGCTAAGGCCTGCGAAATTTGTCATGACGACTTGCATCCTACTGATTCATGTCCTACTCTGCAAGAGGAGGTGAATGCAGTGGGAGGATATCAGCAGAGGCCCAAACATGATCCCTACTCCAACACTTACAATCCTGGTTGGAGGGATCATCCCAACTTCAGATGGAGAGACCCGGAGAAGAATCAAGGTCAAGTGCAACAACAGGGTAACCCTCCATAACCTAGGCAACCCTATGTGCCTAGACCGCAGGGCAGAATTCGAATCCTTCATCGTCCGTGGAAGATATGATGAAGATGATGATGTAGAGCAACATGAGCCTTACTGAGAATGTTGCCAAGTTGACCCAATGCCACATGCAGTTCCAGGAAAGTATTCAGAGTACACAAGCTAGCATTCAGAACCTGGAAAGACAATTTGGTCAAATCTCTCAAGTGGTGAATAAACTGGACGCGAAGGATTCTGGTAAACTTCCATCTCAAACGGAAGTGAACCCGAATATTCGGAATGTCAGTGCTATGACTTTGAGAAGTGGGAAGAAGCTTGAGGAAGATAGGTCTGAGGTCACCAAGGACGACCACGAGGATTTGGAGCAGAATAGTGACGGCGACCACCGTGAAAACGGCGACCGCCGCGAGACTCACGGCGCCCGCCGCAAAAGGGACGCTGCTCTCGACCTGGAAGAAAAAAATCATGGCGACCGCCGCAACAATTACGGCGACCGCCGTGACGGTGAAAATTTTCTCGGAAATCCTAATGACATTCACGGCGCCCGCCGCACTTCTTATGGCGCCCGCTGCCCCTCTGAAGCCGACGCTGAGGCTCAGAAGGAGTATGTACCCCCAATTTTTCCTGAGTGGAAGCATGTTGCACCGTTCCCGTCTACTTTGAAGCGTACCAAACCACTTGCGCAGGACAAGGACATGTTTGAGATGTTCAGAAACGTTGAGGTCAACATGCCTCTCCTAAATTTGATCAAGTCTGTCCCTCGTTATGCCAAGTTCTTGAAGAAGATGTGCACCAAAAAGAGGAATCAGGATAGAAACAACAAGAAGAAGGTGAAGGTAAGCGAGCATGTCTCTGCGATTTTTCAGAAACGCTTACCCAAAAAATGTGGCAACCCAGGTATGTTCACCATCCCCGTCACCATTGGAGGTACCAAGTTCAATAAAGCTATGTTAGATTTGGGTGCTTTCATAAATGTTTTACCTTCATCTCTTTATGAATCCTTAGGATTAGGACCCATGCATGCGACCAAAATTTCCATTCAGCTAGCTGATAGATCTAGTGTGCGTCCTATAGGGATAGTGGAGGATGTTTTGGTTAGGGTTGGTGATCTTACTTTTCCTGCTGACTTCTATGTGCTTGATATGGAACATGATATGCATGTAGCCCCTATTCTGTTAGGGAGACCATTCCTGAAAACTGCAAACACCAAGATTAATGTGAGTACTAGTTCCTTGACTATGGAATTTGATGGCCAAACCATTAATTATAATATCTATGAAGCCATGAAATTCCCTTCTATTGATCATTCTTTGTGTGCAATTGATGTACTTGAGCCAGTGGTGCAAGATGTTTTTGATGAGGACCACCTAGATGACACACCACCTATTGTTGATTCTAGCTTGGATATTGCTATATCTACTGACTTGCAGGAAGGTGTTGATGAGTGGGACGCTTGCTATAAGCTCCCTCCGGAGCTTCCAGGTAAATCACCTTTGCTGCTAACTCCGAGCGAGAGGCTCGTTCCATATTTGGTGCAGGTCCCTGAAGTCAAGGCTAAACACCCCCCTGATCGATCTAAGCATGGGGTAGACGCGACTAAGAAGGTCAAGATGGAGAAGCCGTTAAAGAAGAAGCATGGTCTAAGGTTCAAACCTTTCCATGATTGGTTCAGGAAGGAGGTATAGATTAAGAAGGTTCCCAAAGAGCCTGACGATATGGATTGAGGATTTGCGAGTACTATGTCGAGCCAACGACACTAACTAAGGCGCTGATCGGGAGGCAACCCGATGTTAGGAAGTTTATTTTCTTTCCCTTAGTCATTTTCTTTTGTTTTTCCTTTCAGTTTTTGTATTCTGTGTCGAACTAACCTGCAGGAGACGTGAAAAAGTGAAGAAGGTGTTCATGGCGCCCGCCGCGAACCTTACGGCGCCCGCCGTAATTGCTTCGCCAAAAAGGATGGCTGCGACATGAAGACGGCGACCACCGTTTATTACGGCGATCGCCGCCATTTTCATGTTCGACCCCGTTCTTTTTTTTTTAAATAAAAAAAGTTCTACCGGAGGCTAGCTGTCCAACGTTTTCCCATGAAGAGATGGTGCGCATCATGTTGTCAAGGAGGAGACATTAGCCCCACTTTGTATTTGACAACGATGATGGCCCTGCAGTCGACAACTGGAGAGGAGGTACACCAGGGCCCAACCACGATGACATCTGGGCCCATTTTTGAAGGCCATGCAACCCCGTTCCCTTGGCTGACCACTATTTTACTAGAGTGGTCCCTTTTGGTTGCATGGTAGGAGTTGATAGCGTTGAAGGCCGTGCAGCCCTGAATCCTTTGATTACCACTACTCGCCAAGTGGTCCCCTTTTGGTTGCATGGTACAAGTCGATGGAGTTGAAGGCCGTGCCGCCCTGAGTTCCTGAATAACCACCGCACTTCACAGTGGTTTCTTATGGTTGCACGGTATATGAAGGTTATAGCGTTGATGCAGACATCCAGGACATGAACTTTTATGAGTACACCGCCAGCAACAAGGAAGTGTCCAAGCCAACTCGGCAACGTTGTGAGTTATTTTTTGCTTTTCCCTGTGCTTTATTCTTTTGTCTTTCATCACATTGAGGACAATGCAATGTTTAAGCATGGGGTGGGGTTTTATACTTGCTACACTGCTGAGGAGAAAAATGAAAAAAATGAAAAGAGCCAAAAAATTGAAAAAAGGCTAGCATAAAAATCCTGGGATAGGTCGAAAACCCGAAAGGGCGGCCTAGGCAATAAGCAGGTGGCTTGGACCAGCATTAGGCTGGGGTAATATGAGGTCAAGAGTGACGTGAGCTTATGTGAGTACATCTATTGGAAAATGAAATGAGTGGCTTGGTGAAAACCCGAAAGGGCGCCTTGGCAAAACGAGGGAAAAAGAAGAAGAGTGATTTTAGGATTTCTCATTATTCTTGGCGAGGCGTCATAAGAAGAGGAGTCAAAGAAGGATTGTCGGGTAGGTCACTCTGGGAGACATAAGGAGTCATAGATGGAGGTTAGGATTAGAGGTTACTTATATTTTTGGATGACCGGGTTAAGCTTGGGGAAAGTATTCTGCTTGCCCTTAAGCTTGGATGTGTGTCTTGTTTGCTGCTGATGAGTGTTTTGTTATTGTTGGTTTTGTACTGGAGATGTACTGATTATGATGTTGGAGTTGAGGGTGTAGTTGTATTGTGGTTGGTTGGTTGGGGGATGTTGAGCTTTCCTGTAGATGCTTTTACTCCTGGTTGTGAGCATCTTTACATGTTGATGATCTAGGTGCCTCATTGGTGATGGGTGGTAGTTCTCTGTCCACTCGAGATGAGTAGAGATTCAAGTGTGGGGGAGTTTGATACACACGATTATGTTGCGTGTATTGACGGAGTTTTGGCATGTTTTTAGTGGTGTTTTAGGATGCTTTGGAGATGATTTGGAGGCTTGTCGAGGAGGTGCGGAAGTTGCGCATTTGGAGTCTTAGGAGCTGAAGAGTGAGAATGAAGAATCAGTGTCACGCGACCGTCGTGAGAATTGCGGTGACCGCCGTTAATTCCCTCTGAGAGACGATGGCTACGACTTGGAAACGGCGACCGCCGTTTAAATGCGGCGACCGCCGTGATTACGGCGCCCGCCGTGGGAGATGCAGCAGCCGCCGCCGCTGATGGAAGCACCGCCGAGCCGATTTCCTTTTCGGATTTATTTTATATTACTTTATTATGTTTTTATTATTTCTTTTTAGGATAATTTCAGAATTATTTCCTTTAGTATTTAAGGGTAGAGAAAACTTGTTTCATCTATCTCGAAACCCTAATTTTCATTCTACGTATTTTTCCTACTATGAAGAACTAAGCCTCCCTGGCTTAGTCAGACGTTGAAGCTTTCGCTTTGATTAAGTTGTGAGATTCTCGTTCCTTATCTATTGCATGGTTTTTATCTCTTCTCTTGCTTAAGTTGCTTATGATTGATATTGATAATCTTTAGTCTGATCAACTAGGGTTTGTTGTTATCGGTCTAGTACTAGATCTAGATTGTTACTGGTTGAGCATATCTATTTTAGAGTAGCAACTGCATCGTATTAGTATCTGGTTGTGCTAATCTTATGCAGAAGAGAATTGATTTATATTCTAGGATAAAAGCTGGTTGTTTTATGCTAGAATTGTATCCAACTATATTCTTATCCGTAATACTGCTATTAAACTGAATCTTGATAGTTTCAGGGTTGTTTGATTAGTTAGTGCTAATAGTATCTGGTTGTGCTATTAGTTATATCTGAAAAGGAATTGGAATTTCCATTGCATGTGATTTTGAGTGAGTATCTATGATCAACTTATCATACGATTAGTGGATGTTGTTTGACTAAGTGCCTTTCCCCATTACTGAATCCATCACATCTACTTTGCCTTTGCATGCTAGATAACTTAAAATAAACAAAACCCCCTTTGGTTACTTCTGATTGACACATAAATTGCATATTTAGATAGAATTCGCCTCCTTGTGGATTCGACCTTTACTTACCTAGGACTACGGTTTAAGGTTTGTTTGGATATTTTGCATAGCAGTTTTTAGAACGACAAAAACATGTTATCAACAGCAGATGAAATAGGTTGATCAATGAAAACTATCGTTCCAAGTTCTTTTTACAATCTTATAGTTGTTTCCACCCTGATCTTAAGTACTATCGATTCTCACAGTTGTCGATATACTTATTACTATGTCACTGGTAAAGTACCACCAATTCTCACAGTTGTCGGCAAACTTTACCACTAACACAACAATAGCAATTCACACAAGGATATAGGATACATGCAAATAGAAGGACACCCTACTACTTAGCATGCAAATAATTCTCACTCACGATTGCGTGCTCGGAACCCATATACGCAACAATCGTGTTTGCCACTAGATATGCACTCGGAACCCCTATATACAAATCCTAGCACTATGATAGATGTCAAAAAACCTAGTTAGCTACGCTAGAAGAATCAACACAAATCGATAGACAATAAGCTCAAGAGAATTAAACCAACTTTATAAGATATAGAACGAGGAATAAAAATCTCACAACCAATTCATTGCAGTGCTTCAATTGTCTAGCGAAACAAAGGTGTTTAGCTCTTCATTCGTTCAAACCCTAGAAGTGGAATGAATAAAAGAGAGGACCGAACCCTTTCTCAAAACTACAAAAGATTCTTAAATAGGTTTTAGAAAATTAACCTAGCAAATAAAATAAGGAAATAAAATAATAGCAAATATAATATCCGAAAATGCTAAAATCGGAAACAAATAATCGCTGGCCGTGAGGCGTCGACCTCCACCGCGGGGCGGTGAGTTCGCTTGTGCTGCCTTCTCTGAGATCCACCGCCGGGTCGCGGTGGCTTGTGGCACGGGGCGGCAAGACCAGCTTCTTCAAGTCTTCATCTTCTATCTTTTCCACTAAGCTGTAAATTCTATGATATCTTCACTTCTCAACTATTCTTATGGATTACAGACTTAGCCTAAATCTACACTAAAACGTCATCTAAATCACGTCAATAATAACTAGTTAAGGTTCCTGAAATGGCACCTATCAGATGTTTTTATTGTTTGAACAAATAACAACTATACAAAATAGTGAACCCAAATCCTTGAGAAAGTGTAATTATGGTTAATAATCTAATTTGTAATAATTGGAATAACCTATTTAAAAATATTGTTATCTTGGAAATAATAATTTTCAAATAGAGTTAACTGAATCTTTAAAATGCGCCTTTAGAAAAACACCCATCAATATTTATAGGAGTACTACGTAGGGTAAAAGTGATTTATAGGAGCTCCCGACCCTCCCGAAACCCTAACCCCCCTTTCTCATGCTCCGCTTCAACCCCTCCTGAAACCTGCCTCCCTCCACCACAATCCACTCGAAATCCTCAAAATCTCATCCATTATCCTTGCAATCTGGTGATCTCTCCTCTTAGACAACTCACTTCTCTGCTCTCTCCCCAAAATCCGCCTTCTAAATCTCAGTCTAAGACTAAGAAGCGCCACAAACGTCTCCAAAAAATCAAAAAATGTCTCGATGTGGTTCACCTAATCAAGATTGCTACAACGAAATCTCAAAAATCGAAGGTTTGGATCAATCGTGGAAAAAAAATCAAGGAGGAAGGCGGGTCAAAGAGGGGTGAAAGGACGGTCTCCTCTTCCTCTCACCCGAAAATTTGGGCTTCTCTGGCTTGGGAGCTAAAAGCTCTGTGCAAAATCATCAACGCAGATCTTCCTTTCACTTTGTGGAAGATCACAGATACTATGGATGGGCACTGTTTGGCCCTTGTTGGTACTGGGAGCGATTGGAAATATCGTGGAGAAGTCAGATGTAGACCCCTCGATCTGCTAGAGGAGATCAAGGACAAGTGCTTTCAACTTCATCTCCAAGACTGGCGACAAAGGATTCTGGACATCGACAACACCAACGACATCTCCGGGAAAAGAAGGTGGCTTCTTCACGCTCCGAACAACATGCTCCAGAAAAAAGTGGTCTCTTTCTTTCTTTTATTTGGACCAGATCTGGATTGACTATTTGTGGCTATTGAGTGGATACTTTCCTTGCTTTAGACATTTGAAATTTGAACAAGATACTGATTCATTTTATTTTTTTCATCTGAAATGCTCATTATCTCTGAATACAATTTCATGCTATTGTGGTATTGTGTTTTCTGATAGTCATGATTTGTCTCGGTCAACCATTACCTAGGATCTCGGAAAACGATCTATGAAAGAGACCTCTATGTCTACTCGTAGACTTTATTTTGAATCCAATTATGTGAACCAAAACAATTACTCTCGAAACATTCTTAATCTGATCCATGCTAATCAAGCACATAAATTAGATCTTTCAAAATAACCCCTTCCTAATCAAACCTCTTTTTTTGCTAACAAGGCCAGAGGAGTTAGAAACTATCATCCCTACTTTGACCATTTACATCTTATGGATTCTAGGAAGAGTAGCATGAAAGTCTTTATCTGTGTTGATCTAGATTGCTCTAATGATATGGAAACCAATAACAATCTGAACAATATTGATATCTCTGACCCCTTTAGCTCCTTTGTTGTGTGCTACTACCATCACATCCCCTCTATCTTAACCCCTAAAACTAAACTTACTAACTTGACCCTGCTTAGTGTGTGCAACTCTATTGATATTTTAGGCATTTTCTGTGATTCTCATCTTTCTGCCTTAGTTCTTTTTCAACCTTGTCTTGATTTGATCCTTTATAGTTTTGATAAGATAAGCTTTGCCAATGAATATAGAATTATTGAACCTCTTGATAATGTTTCACATTCTACTCACTTCATCCTTGATATTTCCTGTAACATTAGGGCTTATTTAACTAGTGGGTTTATCAGCTTCAACCCATTGGATTTTGTTGGGGGCATTAACACCTTCACAAACCCTATAAATAGGCCCCCGATTTCGATCCCAATCCATCCAAATTCATCCATCTTTTCAAGAACCCAATCCATCCAATTTCATCCCAATTAAGTTCCAACGACGTGCAGATTTCGATCCCAATCCATCCAATTTCATCCCGACCGCGGCTGTTCATCGGTGAAATTCTACCACCACGAAGCTTCGTATTTGCAATTTGCGCCACCAGTAGGTCATCCTTTGAGTCCACTTCGAAATCCCTCTCCTTCCGATGTCGGTGAACCACCGCCAACGCCCAATTTTGCCCATTTCCGACGTGGTGCCAAAAGTCGAGTCCGGTGAGCTTCGTTTGGATCCGAATTTGCAATTTGGGTTTATTTTAATTTGTTTTTGCTTAATATTGGTTTAATTAATTAATCCAGATTATTGAAAAATATTTTGGGATTAATTAATCCAATTTCATCCCAATCCATCCAATTTCATCCCAATTGAATTTTAAAAAAATATAATTAAAGTAATTAAAATTGTTATACTATTATCTTATACTATGAATGGGTAAATAATGACTATTCATTTAGATAACATTTTGACTTAGAAAATTTAAGGATTATAAATAATTTAATTTGTTAATTTATTTATATCATGATTAGTTAGAATATACGACTAATTAATTTTTAATCGTATAGATAATCGTTTAATAAAAAAGCCTTGAAATTATGTTATTTATGAGTAAATAAATCCCATTAAAAACCGAGACATTGTCTATCTCAAAATTTGTTATTAAATGAATTACCTAATATAATTATTTTATTGTGATTTGGGTACTTCTCGGATTGACTTTTGGAACGGAATCGAAACAGGAGGTTAAGTGCTATCCACAAGCGATCGCTCCCGTTTACCGTTCGTTTTTCTCTTCAATTCAAGGCAAGTGGCTGTTCACTCTTGTTATTTTATTCCATTTTCCTTAATTGACAATGAATTGGTTGTCTTAATTAAGTTGGGATAAAAATCTAAAAGTTGATGTTTGGGAACTTATGTGTATAAAGATATTGTGAAATGAACCTTTTTATTAGGTAGTATATATGCTAGCTATAACTCTTATATATATATATTATTATAGGGTGCTAGATAATAATTGGTATGGATTTTTGTGCTTTGGTGTGGAAAATAATTGCTAGTTAGCACGAGTATTCGTAGGAACGCTAATTGCCTTGCGAGGTGTAGTCATTTCTTTATAATTTATATTAAGAGGATTTTGCCTTAATACCTTTGGTCATGACCTACCCTTATATTGCATAAGTGGTGGTGCGCGCACTTATCTAGTGCCAAATCTTTGGGATTTATCCCATTCTTTATCTCTTTACGAGATTGATTGTGGAAACAAAAGTCTTAACGTGAATGTATGTTTTTGAACTAAATAAGATAAGTGCCTTGTGCACATAATTAATATACCCTCGGGCGAGAAGTACAACATAGAACCCGTCCGGACTCTTGTTTTAAAGTAAGTTATGTTTCCAATCTGGATTCGCATTATGCGGCGAGGTTGGTCGTGGACCCAAATAATCAAGGTCGGTTTTCAAACTTTATGTGACAAACCTAAATGTTCCCAAACAATTGTTCATACTTCCATAAGACTCAATTCCTTTGGAGTCTTCTTTTGATTCATACCTCTTTTGCTTGTTCCGTGAAAGTTTTCGGGTTATATATCATTCTTCGGTTATTATTCGAGGGACAGTGATAATAACTGGTTAAAATCACAAGAACCACTTTGCTTCAACCCTTGTTTAGTCTTTCATTAGACTAACCAACCTTCTCTTTTCTTTACATGGTTGACTGGTGTCAATTGTCCCTTACGACACATCAGGAATAGATTCCTAAGTCGAGAATATGGGAAGACAACGTTGAAGGCGGCTGTTTTCAATAAAGATTAGGTATCATGTTTTCTGTTTGAATATGGGAAGACAACGTTGAAGGCGGCTGTTTTGCAACGTCGTTTTAATGTAAGACATTGTTAATTTAAATGTTATTTTTGTTATTGTTCTACTTTGTCTTTTGCGATCAATACTGTAGTGCCTAGGATGATTTCGGATATGCGTTCCGGGGTCACTGGCGGTAATATCAAATCCAAATGTTTTAAAACTCAACTTTTTTTTTACCATTTATGTTTGTTTGAGTTTTTATAAAACAGAACTTTGGTGTGAAGAATTTTCTTATTATAAGCCGTAAGTAAGGCTTGAAATGAAATGTCCTTGATGTTTATAAACTACAATTGTTGGGTGGGTTTATTCCAAAGATTATAATATTGTAGTTTCATATATAAGAGCTTAAAAATAGAAGACAAGGTTGGGTTTAAAGACGATTGAAATTGAATCTATATTTTGTGTGAAAATTTCTTGTAAAACTTCTGCCTACAATAGTAGTTATCTGCTCATGCATTATTCCATAAAGTTAAATTTCTATTTGTATTCTTTCTAACATTTCCTTGTCTCTTTCAAACAATGGTTTCGACAATAAAGTCAGAGTCTGAGTCGGTTGAGTTGGTCGAGCTAGAGGGCTCGATAGCTGACTTCGCCCAACCTGAGGAGGCTGACTATGTGGTGGTAGCTGATACGACCGAGAAGGAGGATCCGAGTGAGGATCCTGACTATGAGAGTATGGAGGATGTGTTGTCTAGGCCACCCTTCGTTATAGACATCTCGTCAGAAGAGAAAGAGGATCCGAGGGAGGATCCCGAGTATGAGGGCTTCATAGAGGTATAGTTTATGCCACCCCCAATCATTGAGATCTTGTTACACGAGGAGGAGGATCCAAGTGAGGATCCCGAGCACAAGGACGGGGAAGAGATGTATGAGTCTGAGCCAATGTCGGGCACTGTGGCACCGGATTACACCCTGATGTCACCAACAACTTATGTGGCGCAAGGCTTTCCCCATTGCTGAGTTGGAAGAGTACGACCCGATTGATCCTCCGATTTATGTAGAGCCCACTCCTGGGTATGTTCCTCTTCTAGTCTCGGGATGCCCGCCTGCTCTAGGGTTGTTTGGCTTGGCCTCCTGCTGAGGCCATCCGTCAGATCGATGAGGAGACCGAGCGAACAAGGGAAAAGGCCATGCCTTGGGAAGCACTCCTTGCATTTGGTAGGACTGTGCCAGAATAGGTTCGGGTGAACGAGCCAGTGCTAGTTGAGCACATGGAGGCCTGGAGGGAATCGTTGGATGACTTGTAGGCAAAAAACAACAGTCTGGAGTTGACATTTCAACGACTTTTTGCACAACATGCCATGGAGTTGATGGACCCCAATCCTGAGAGGCGTCGGGTGGCCTCTGAGTTCCAACCGGGATTCCTGGACATGTTTTACCACCCATCCGTGCCTGCTGAGCTGCAGAGAGACCCGACGCCACAGAGTTCCTCAAGTGAGTCCAAGGAGGTGAGGCCTCCGAAGAAGAGGACGGGCCAAGGGTACAGAGAGCTATTTCGTGACCCCTCGAAGAAGCAGTGATTCGTAGTGCCTTAGTGACTCCGTTTTGGTATGTTTTTTTTTCTATAAACAAATAATGGAGCAGTAGTCTTCTCATGTTTTCCATTTCCACGTGTAGGGTAATGTGTTCCTCTTATAATAAAAGCATAGGTTTATGAGATGATTGTCTTGATTATTGCACTTCAAGTATTGAATAGTACTAGCAATTTGATTTTGATTGGTATTTATTTAATAAACTTAAACGCAACAAATGGTGAACATTAGAAACACCGCACGACAGGAAGCTGAGCCGAGTAATGCTTCTATAGTCCAAATTGGTAGTGCTGCGAACTAGGACGAGGAAGTTGGGTTTGGGTCCCACATCAACCCAACACTGAATGTACAGCCGCAGATTAACGCTCAAGCTGGAGGGGAAGGAGTGCAGAATCCTCCTATGGCTCCAATCGTCTTCGACAATGTTGTAGTTGAAGCGATAACACAGATTGTGATGCAAGCTGTCAATGAAATGATCAGGCCTGCGGTTCAGCAAGCTCAGGGGAACCCCGTTCCCTAAGCTACTCAGAATGTAGAGAGACCGACGAATGTCACGCCTCCAATGCATTCTAACAGAGATGGGAGGAGTTATGGTCGTGCATTGAAAGCGATCAACTCAATGAGGCCAGATTCATATGACAGTACTAGAGAACACGTCAAGGTGGCTTACTAGTTCCTGCATATGGAGCGTCTGTTCAGGAACATTGTGTTTACTGAAGCTGAGAAGGTACACATTGCCTCATTGCAACTGAATGATGGGCCAGTGAGTGGTGTGAGAGCACGGGGTTAGCTGATCATCCCGAGCTTACTTGGTCAATGTTCAAGACAAAGATGACCGATCAATTCTTCTCTCGGGCTATGAGGGAGGAGAAACACAAGGAGTTCCTTTACCTGAAGACTGACAGGTTGAATGTAATAGCTATGGCCGCAAAGTTCAACCACCTACTGCACTATGGTGGGAGTGAGGTGGCGACTAAAGAGTAGAAAATTTAGCACTTCCATGAATGGATGAACCCGAATATCAAGCCATTGATGTTGCATCATGGATGTACTATGCTAGAGCAGTATGTTGATGCTGTTTATATGTTATAGGTGACTCTAGATGAGTCGGCCAAGAATCACAACTGATAGAGGTCGGGAAACAACAACAACAACAACAATCAGCAGTAGAGTGGTGGATTTAAGCGCCCAACCCCTCCGTCCAACTTCCCTAAGTTGATTTGGCCTAAGACTGAGACTACTCTATCTGGTTCAACTCAGTGTTCGAGTCAGACTAAGGGCCCTATCTAGTGTTATAACTAAGGAACACTTGGACAAAAGAGCAATGTATGCACAAAAGGGGAAGAGAACATCACTGAGGCTATCAGTGCGCCGCTCGAGCCCATCATAACGCTCACTGAAGCGGCCAACACAACGACCATGCTGTTAGCGCCTTGCGTGATGACCGCGCCTGAGCCCCACACAGAAACCGTGCCAGTGCCCAGCGTGCCTCCTGCCTCCTCGCCCCCGCTCACTTCGACATCCACCACGGCGCCCGCCCACACGTCGATGTCTTGCGCGATGATTTCCTCGACCCTCAATGCCTTGACCGCACCAGCGTTCAACGCGAAGCTCGTTCTAGCACCGACTATGACGCACAAGCCAACTTGTATATTTAGCGAGCTGCACCACCCCACCTTCTTTTCTAAGATGGGAAGACGCACCAGCATGACTCGTTTGTTCTCCCTCCATACACCACACACGAAGCGACGATGCTTCGTATCTATGAAGGGAAGAATGATGCGTATCAGCCAGCCTCCAACACCTACAACGTGTCCATGGCGACCGTGTCCGTGGCTTCCCCATGGTACTACTACCTATGTTCCCTATGATCTTATGATATATCTATTTTGTGGTTAATTGTTCGGATATTTTGAGACTTTTCGTTTTGAGGTTATTTTCCTATTTTATAAATTTCATTATTTGGCATTTCTATTTTTGGGTGTGTATGGATCACATGTTGTGGACATCGGTCCAATCAACTACTCGGCTCATGGCCGAGTATCTAGCACTATTTAAAGCCTCCATTAGCTTCATTTGTAGTTATGCTTAGTTCAATTAACTTAATTTCAAAGTCGAGTTTCTCCTTGATTAAGCTTGGGTGTAAAAATTGTTCTACTTCGATTCCATCTAGACGATCATGTTCGTTTAGATCCAAGACCATCACATTGGCTCTCGATTCTCGCTCGCCCACCCTCGATCCATTCGAGTACATCGGCATCGTTGGCTGCCACCCCGTGCATGGAAGCCATCACTTATTCGAGCACACGGAGAAGATCCGTTAGAGAAGTAATTGTTCCTTGAACACGATCCGGCCCTGATGCATCCGAGGACTCAAATCGTAGCAATAAGGAGATGCAATTTGTTGGACCTACGTATGAAATTGGGTACATAGGTGGGGAAGATAAGGAAATAAAACTGGGTGAGAAAAAACTAGTGATTAAGGATAGGAGAGCTACAAAGTGCCAAAGAGAAAAATGCTCACTTAGAAGAGAGAGTTAAAGTACTTGAGAATAAGCTCAATGAAAACCAACCTTGGTACATTGTATAACTCGCTCAGAAGTTATTCCTTAAGTAATTCCTATGGAAACTTCCTAATTATCACAACCCTTCCAAAGACAAAGAACGTAAGTGTTGAATCGCAGTGTGTTAGTCGGGGAACGACAAGATTGTTCCCTGGGCAACGGAAATAATATTTTAGAAAGGTAAGACCAACACAATTCCTTTAGAGAGGAAAACTGAATCAACCAAATAGTTGCCTTGAGAAAAACCTCTACATCTAAGTGTTACCTTAGGAGAATTTCAAAAGTATACTTGTATTATTAATTAAGTTGTACAATCTCAAAAGTCTTCTCTCTACCTAATCTCACACAGATCCTAGACTTCTAGACTCCAAGTGTAATCAACCCAAGAATACACAAGAACATAAGAAACCCTAAGCAAGTACTCACAAGTTTGTACCTTGACTTTGGAACTTGATCTCAATCTCTCTCTCTCTTCAGAATACTCTTGTTTGTTGTGCGTGTTGTACCTTTACCTAAGGTATGCACAAGTATATATAGTCATAGGAAAGATAACTTATCAATTAACCTAATAGCTGACAAAGTGCTATATAAGGTAACAAATAAGATCTATACCTAATCTAAACTCAAAACCTGACAGATCATTGTTTCCATGTATAAAATACATCAAGACATGCTAAAATCTTCTTATTTCTTTAAGCCTTGCATCCAAAGAAATCGTGAAATATTGTTTCCAAAAATAGCAGTCTTTCCAAAGTTCCCAACACAGTCAGCTCTATGTCTCCGCATTGTTCCTTTGATGCTTTTCCTTTTGTTGTTATTCCTTCATAGGACGCGTATCATAAATCATTATGTCCATCATCACTGTTCCATTGTTGACTCAATGTTCCTTGCATTCATCTATTTTTTTCTTCTTCTGATGGTTTCCATTGTTTCCTAATTCTTCCATTAAGCCTGAAACTCATAGAAATAATATAAACCATAAAACCTAATTGTATTTATCATCATCAAAACCAAAGGGAACGTCATAGTTCCAACAATTTCCCCTTTTTTTGTGATGACAAACCCATTCAAAAATTGTTCGATAAAAAACATAAAGTAATACGTAAACCAACATCAGTCATTATGCATCTAAGATTAAGTCTTAAGAAATGTTTTATATCAAATGAATAAATGTAGATCATACCTTCAAGTTGCATCATCGTTCCCCCTCAACACTAGCATCGTTCAGAAATCATAAAGAATTATGAGCCATTAACTGTTACCTCTCTTCATACAGTTCATCGCACAATTTTTCACACCTCTCCCTTTTGGCATCATAAAAAGATCAATAATAGCCAGTAGAACAACATACTAGAGAAACAAACTAATATCTAAATCAAAATTCATTAATTATCACAGGGAGATGATTACAGTCATCAGAGAAAACTTAGCAAACATCTACAAAAGTTTGAAGAGCAAACAACTAAGCTAAAAAACAGAGAAAATCAAATAAAAATATAGGATTAATATGGGCAAGGGTAGGAAAGGGTGTCCACTCAAGAATCAGAATCCTCCTTCGATTCGTCATCCTTATTCAAGAAGTGGTCAATTAGTAACTTCAGCATAACCTTGATTTCTTTCAGCTCATCCAACAGTTGGCTTTGTACTGATCCACCCTTATAGGAGCCTTCACCAGTTTCTTTCTTGTTGAGCGCAAATGCATGCAATGTTCCCTTGTCATCCCTTTGATACTTCATCTTTTGAAAATTGACCATTTCTAGCTCAATGGTCAGGGGAACTTTACCTTCCTCTTTATAGACACCTTCCTTCTTTAGTAACATCTTGATCAAGATTGGTTAAGCGAGAGAGTGAGTCTTTGCAGTACAATTCGCCATATGCTGAAGAATGCCCCTTTGGAAGTCCATCTTCTCCTTCTTCCAGTAGCGATCCAGTAGCAACAAGTCGGTGGTGGTGATGGTTTTCCTCTTATCCTGCAGAGGAACAACAACCATCATAATAATATGATGCGTTATCCTCTGAGGCAGTGTCAGATGAGATGTGTGAGTCATACCGGACTTGGACTGGAAGAGGCGCTGAGCACTTCCCTCCTTGGCCTCTTTATGTGCAGCAGTGGCCTTCTTGCCATGAATGTCGTAAAACCCTTCAGAAGGAACATTTAGCAGACGCGAGATGTTCTTCGCAGTAAACGGCGGTTCCTCCCCATACATTGTCAATGTTCCCACCATCGTTGAAGCATATGTAAGATGGAAAAAGTGATAGAACTCACGAATCTGGTCCTGATTCACCATGACTCGACTTGAGAAGAGACGTTCCCATCCTTGGAACTTGAGCAACTCCAGAACCTCCTCAAACTCATTCTAATAGAGGAAGTTGTCTTAAATGAAGAGCTAGGGAAGGATCTTCTTATCTTTAGAGAAGTCGAGAATAGTGGACTATTCCTCCACCTTAGCCTTCTTCTTCTCTTCCTTCTTTCCAGAGCGCAGCCTGGTCTTCAATATTCCAGGAGTGGACTCGCCATTGTCGGACTTGGATAGTGTGAAGAACCTCGTAGAGGCACGGTTTTCCCCAGTGATCATTGCGTATGTTTCCTCCTCTTCACTATCCTCTAAGAGGATAGTGTGTTTGTGCTTGCGGCTGGGAGACACAGTCTCTATAGGCCTAGCTTCAAGTTCGGCCTCCACATCAGCCATGGCCACTTCTTCATCAGCAACACTCTCCTTTGGGGGAGAGTTAACCTCTTGGTCTATTGGTGTGGTGACCACAAGTTCCCTGGATGTCACCGAAGATTTCTCCTTAGCCGGTGACGACACCTTCTCTTGGGGTTGTTCCTCTTGTAGTTCAGTAATGGAGGAGGCAACTTCCTGATCAGTTTCCATGACATTTGGAATAGCCATAGAGGATGGTTTGGAAGATGGTATGATGGAGGTTTGTTTTGATTGAGCAGCGACAATGAACGTCGCCAATTGCTCAAAGGTGAGGTCATCAACATTCACAAGAGGAAGGGAGGTTGATCTTGATGTGGCCGTTTATTATTTTGTATGACGTTGGGAAAGAGAAAAGTGAGAGCTGGTAGGTAAGGTGACCACAGAGAGCGAGAGAGATTTGGAAGTATGAGAGCGAGAGAAAATTAGCAAGGATGCAAAGTGCGATAAGGGTTTAGGAGAGGATAAGTATTTATAGATGGGGAAGATAGTTGGTATGAGGTAATTATGGAAAACCAGAGGATAAACTTACCAAAACCTCACAGATATCTTATCCAAACCTACAACCAAATCTTTTCTCATTCCTTTGTTAACAACTAGATTTTCTTCTTTTTCAATAAAGTAGTTGTTCCTTTCTATAGAGCCATCAATTCAGCATTCAATGAGAACTTAGCCGTGAAGCAACGTTCACCTACAACTCTTCCAACGTTCCACAAACTGTTCCCATAATTAATGTTCCATTCTCCGTTCCCCCTTAGCCAATGCTCCGTTTCTCCAATTCTGAAGACCTTGAGTGGATATAAAATGTTGGTTTGGATATATAATTGGGTTTATAAAATAATTAAATAATATCCAAACAAAAATTAAGGGAGGGAACAATTAGATCCAGATAATTAAACCCAGTAAATATGGTAAACAAAGAGAGATCATAGGGAACGTTTACCTAGATCATGGTATACGTAGACTAACAACCAATTCTCATGTAGTCTTAAATTGGGTTGAGATGTCAAAATTGGTTGCGATGGCAAGAAATAAGATGTTATTATGCAAATCTAAGTCACTTAAGATCAAAGTAGAAGTTGCAAGAGATCATGATAACATATAACACAAAGCACGCAGCAAGAATTGATGAATTGAGAGTTCTCAAGTAATTTGCTACAAAGAAGATGTTCCCAGATTAAGAATGATCGATCCAGCCAATGATTCAAATAATAATGGACAAAGAATTCCTCAATTTATAGAGATAATCCCAAGGAGCATCCTTTAAAGCTCAAACGGTTTTCTATCTAGTGCTTTGGTGAGGATATCAACAACTTGATCTTTTGTCTTGCAATGATCCATTCGTTATAAACAATTTCTCAACATTATCACGTAGAAAATTATGATAAATGTCAATATGCTTGTTAAGAGAGTGATGAACAAGATTTTTGGAGATGTTAATACCACTAGTATTATCACACATAATTGGAACGGTGCCAAAAGACATACCAAAATCCTCCAATTGTTGCTTTAGCCACAATACCTGGGCACAACATGATGCAACAACTACATACTCAGCTTTAGTAGTAGAAAGGGAAAATGATTTTTTTCTTCTTTGATCCTCAAGATACCAAACATGGGCCAAGGAACTGTGTCGTCCCAAAAGTGCTTTTTCGATCCACTATATGTCTAGCAAAGTCAACGTTTGTGAAGCCCACAAGTTCAAACCCACTGTTCCTTAGATACGAAAGGCACAAGTGATCGTTTCCCTTCAAGTATCTCAAGAAACATTTCACTTCCACCAAGTGTGACTCTTTAGGATTTGCGTGAAATCTAGCACTAAAATACACCCTAAAGATGATATCTGACCTACTTGTTGTTAAATAGAGTAGTGATCCAATCATTCCTCTATACATTGCAGCATCCACATTGTCGGATCATTAGAGTTACGTCTGAGGAAACAAAAGCTTTGTTCCAACATAAGTTGCAGCGGATAAATATAGCAAGAAAGATAATAGAACGAACTCACGATGTATAGTGGAAATCCTGATTAGCAAAACTAGCTTCTCAAGGAAAAACCACTACCTTCAAGCTTCCGCTTGAGAGGATTTTGAAGTGTGTACTTGTCTTATTGATTTCTTGTTTGATTACACTTGTAGCATGGACTCCATTACACTAGACCTCTCTGCTAGATTCGAAGATCACTCCTACAACGATGAATCAAACTCAACCCTCAAAGAATTACACACACCTCACTCTCTTTTTCTTCTCAACTGAACGCTCTCGGTTCTTCTTTTTCCTCGTCGTGGTTACATAGAAATAAATCCATACTTCTAATAAATACAACTCGACCAAACCCTAATCATAACAAGATAATCCTATCTTCCTAAACTTGGTAACAAGATGATATTAATTGATTTGAAGAATATTATCTTAACAACCGATATTATCTAAGGAAATAATTCCTAAGATAACATTAACGGATTAAGATAAGATTCTTCTCTCTCCAAATATATTATCTTAGGAAAGTTTTCCTAAGATAACACATTCGGATTCTCTCTCCAAATCTTCTTTTTGGCGAGATCCTTCCAGCCGAAATCCTATCCTTTGACCGCGTGATTCTCCGTGATTTGTTTCCATAATCATCACGCTGGATTTCTTATTTCCATTCGCAACTTTGATCTTGTTCATCACTATTGTTCCTTGAGAGGTAACAAAGCACATGAACAGAGCTTTGTTCCCTCTGCGATCCTTTGCTGGGTTCCCTGAGATAACTGTCTTTGTTCCTGAAACACTTAGTACCCAGATTAGTTGAATGTTTGTTACCATCAAAACCTAAGGAATTTAACAAATTCCCCCTTTTTGATGGTGACAAACACCCTTGACAATAAAGCATACACATACGAGATAAAGACAGTTATGGAGAGAAAGTCTTCCCACTAAGGCAGTATTAGTTCACCCTCAACTCAGCAACATATGAAACCATGTTCTGTTCCCCCTTAACCAAAGCTACCTGTCATTTTCCCCCTTTTGGCATCATCAAAAACATAAGTACAGAGATAGAGAGAAAAAGACCACAACAGGATAAGCAAAACAACCCCTTTTGCATTAGATTGAAACGCACAAACATAGACTGCATGTAAGGACAACTACAAAATGAGCACATGTAACACATATGATTAACATGTCAATCATTGCAAACACATGAAACAGAAGCAAAGAAAAGCAAAGTAGTAGGGGAAGATGTGCTGGGAACAAAATAGGGGTTGGTTAGCGGAGATAGACGAATTATTCGCCACTGGAGCCAGTAGAGGGAGCCGAAATATGAATAGCAATTTAAGAATGCACTTACTTCGCAAGACGCCTTTGTTGTTCTCCCAACTGAGATGTTGCGTGAGACAAATTCCTCACGGCCCTTCGCAGATAAGTTCATCTTTTGTTCCTCCTGAGAGACTGCTCTTCATTACGGCTCTTCCTCAGATGCATTAGTCTTCTCTTTGTGTACCTTGTAATGTTCCAATTTTTATTTTTATTTTTATTTCTTTTTATAGAACAACACAATCTTCAGCTTTCCTTCTTTGACCAAAGATCACACCCAAGAGGATATTTTCCAGAAATAAATCTTGTAAAAGATTTTGTCCAAATCCATCAAAGCCCACAAAATCTCAAGCATAACAACCATCACGCAGCTACCACATCATCTTTTATGAACACTTCTCAAGCAGTTGCAAGCCGTCATCACACATCATACCTGTCAAATCCCAGCCACAGTCCACAGAGGCGACAATTCATGTTCTCGTCTTTCCGAAAAAGTAGAAGAGTGTGATGCAGGGGTAATGTTACCAGAGAGGGTACAAAGAACATCACACATAAATATATACAAGAATTTTTAATGATGTTTAATCATGAATGAGAGGCTCCCAGATGTGGATGATAAGAGAGGCTCATAGGAAGCATCAAGCATGATGGCTAGGGTAGGGTGCAGAGTCAACAATCATTTAGGCTTATAATGAGGGATCAATGCATCAAGTTGACTCTTTTAGGCCGAAAGAAAGCTGAATCATGTATTAACAAGATAGCATAGAGAATCATGCATGAGATTTTGCACATAAGTGAAGTATTAGCATGAGTTCTAAGCAAGTCGGTCAACTAATGACCAAGAGAAGGAATGCAGATCAAGACATGATGATTAAACTTTCACACTTTATCATGTAATTTAGCCAATCATCGAGGGAACACAACATGTAGACAGTCAGTTTAGAGAAATCATACCAAGTTCCATACGGAACTGTTCGAAGGGTTCCCTGTTAAGTGCCTTGGTGAAGATGTCGGCGATTTGATCCTTGGTTCCACAGAAGTCCATCGTCACCAACCCTTTCTCCACACAGTCACGTAAGAAGTGATGTCTTATCTCGATGTGCTTGGTACGTGAGTGTTGCACCGGATTCTTAGAGATATTTATGGCACTAGTATTGTCACAGAGAATGGGAATAGAGTTAAGAAGAATACCGTAGTCGCTGAGTTGTTGTTTGAGCCATAGGAGTTGAGTGCAACAAGCAGCAGCGGCTATATATTCAGCTTCTGCAGTGGAGAGAGCTATGGAGTTCTGCTTCTTTGACCCCCAGGAAACCAAGCACGGCCCGAGGTACTGAGCCATTCCAGATGTAGATTTTATGTCCACTTTGTTCCCTGCGAAGTCAGCATCAGTGTATCCGACAAGATCGAGGCTTCCTCCCCGTGGATACCACAGACATAGATCATTTGTTCCCTTCAAGTATCTCAGAATCCTCTTCACTGCTTTGAGATGTGTTTCTTTGGGATCGGCCTGAAAACGAGCACAAAGACATACACTGTACATAATATCAGGTCTGCTAGCAGTGAGATAGAGAAGCGAACCTATTATTCCTCGGTAGAGGGATGGATCAATTCCTTGCTCATGTTCGTCTTTTCCCATTGGATTGTTCGGAGAGATAGGAGTGGTGAAGGGTTTTGCATCATTCATACCAAACTTTTTGACACACTCCCTGAGATACTTCTGTTGGTGCACTTTGGTTCCCTCATCGCCCTGAGAGACTTGAAGACCTAAGAAGAACTTGAGTTTCCCAACCATGCTTATCTCGAATTCACTGGCCATCAGCTTTGAGAATTTCTGAACTAGTTTGTCATCTGTAGAACCAAAAATGATATCGTCCACATAAACCTGAACCACCAGAATATGCTTCCCTTCCTTCAGCAGGAACAAAGTCTTATCGACCTTTCCTTGAACGTATCCATGCGTCAGAAGGAATTGTGAGAGCCTTTCATACCAGGCCCTCGGGGCTTGCTTGAGACCGTACAAGGCTTTGTCTAGAATGTAGACGTGATGAGGTTGGGTGGTGTCCTCAAAGCCGGATGTTTGCTCCACATAGACTTCCTCCTTGAGAACACCATTTAAGAAGGCGGTCTTGACATCCATCTGTTGCAGCTTGAACCCATGAAAAGAAGAATACGCAATTAGGAGTCTTATTGCTTCTAACCTGGCAACTGGAGCAAAAGTCTCATCATAGTCGATGCCCTCCTGCTGGTTGTAACCTTTCACCACCAACCGAGCTTTGTTCCTTGTGACCTGACCTTGATCATCCAACTTGTTCCTAAACACCCATTTGGTTCCAATCACTGTCTGTTCCTTGGGCGAGGAACTAACCGCCAAACCTTGTTTCTCTCGAACTGATGGAGTTCTTCTTGCATGGCGTTTATCCAGTCAGCATCCTTCAACGCTTCTCCTACAGTTTTGGGTTCTTGCAATGAAAGAAAAGCATTGAAGGCACATAAATTTTGTAGGGAGGAACGAGTGCTTTGAGGTGCTCCCTTCCTATAGTCTGTGACGATTAATTTGACTGGATGAGCCCACTTTTGCTGGTAGTATGGAACTTGTAGATTGTTGATGTCGAACACCACCGAATCAGCGTTGCCAGCACTTGAGCTTTCACCACCTGTACCATCAGCATTAGGACTGACATCCCCCGTTCCTTCAGCAAAAGGGCAGTCCTCAGAGGGCTTCGCTGTGCCGTGACTTGGGTTCTGTTCCCCTTGAGGTGCCAGAGAAACATCAGGTGGGTTAGCATTTTCTTCATTGTCCCCTGAGCTGGCGGAGTTGGGAGTTCTTGGTGTTGAAGGATCATTTTGAGTTTCTTGATCTTGAGAAGTCCCACCACCAACACTGCTTTCTACAAGCTGAAAGAAATCATCTTCGGATGGCTCGGTATTGGAGGGAATACTACCCGATTGTTCCTGCACATTGTTACCAGCCATAACAGATTCATCAAACACAATATGAATGCTTTCCTCTACCTTTCTGGTTCTCTTGTTGAAAACTTTGTAGGCCTTGCTTTGCTGAGAATATCCTACAAAAGTTCCTTCATCACTTCTGGGATCAAACTTCCCAAGAGAATATTTCCCGTTGTTGTGGACGAAGCATTTGCAACCAAATGTGCGCAAATGAGACACATTAGGTTTCCTTCCCTTAAGAAGCTCATAGGCAGTTTTGTTCAGAAGAGGACGAATGGTTGCCCTGTTCAGAACGTAGCACACAGCATTCAAGGCTTCGGCCCAAAAACTCCTTGGAAGACCACTTGAGATGAGGAGGGTACGCGTCATGTCTTCCAGAGTTCTGTTCTTCCTTTCCACGACACCGTTTTGCTGTGGAGTTCTTGGAGCAGAGAAGTTGTGGTTGATACCTTTGTTCCTACAGAGGGATAGGAACTGAGAGTTCTCGAATTCAGTTCCATGATCAGTGCGAATAGACCCCAAGGAATGACCAGTGCTCCTTTCGGCTGCCTTAAGCCAGGACTCAAACTAAGCGAACACTTCATCCCTTGTTGAGATAAATAGAGTCCATGTGTACCTGGAATAGTCATCAATAATAACAAAGACATATTCATTTCTCCCACGGCTCTTCATGCGCATTGGCCCACAAAGATCCATGTGGACTAATTCCAGAGGACGAGTTGTACTTACGTCCCTTTTTGATTTGAAGGAAGACCTGACTTGTTTTCCTTTGATGCATGCGTCACACACGTCACTTCTCATTGCTTCAACCTTAGGAAGACCGTTCACCAATTCTTGTCTGTGAAGTTTGGAGAGGAGTTGAAGGCTAGCATGTCCAAAACGTTTGTGCCACAAGTCTGTTGTCTCAGCAATAGACGACAGACATAGGTCCTTGTTAGGGATGAAAGCAGGGTCGACTTTGTAGACGTTGTTGTCGCAGATCCCTTTGAGTAATATTTTCCATGTACTTAGACACTCAACATGACAATCATCAGTGGTAAAGACTACCCTATTTTTCCTATTTTGACATAGTTGAGCCACACTAAACAGATCAAACTTGAGATTGTTCACTAGATTTACATTATTCACAGTGATGTGTTTAGAGAGTCTTACTTTACCGATACCACAAACCTCACCCTTACTTTTGTTTCCAAAAGTAATCGATGCCCCTGAGGCTGGCTGAAGAGAGATGAACCATTCACTGTTCCCTGTCATGTGACTTGAGCAAGCACTGTCAAGGTGCCAAGAGCCTTTCCTTGCTTCCTCCTTGGAATTATGAGAACCACCTTCTGATACATTGTGACCTTTTGAGCTCATCAAACAGATATCCCTTGAGAGAGGAGACACTTCATCATCTGAACTGTAGTCACCCCACTTTGCAACCCTTGTTTGTTCCTTGTTGTAGACCTGAGAGGAACCTGCCACCTTGTTGAGACAATTTTTTGCGAAGTGTCCGTTGTCATGACAGTGAGAGCAGACAACCTCCTTCATGTCATTGTGAACCATGACCGAACCCTTAATGCCATTGCTTCGAGACCATATCTTCTTCATGGCTTGAGTGATGAGAGCCATATCTACATCACCTTTGAGAGAGTCTCTATCCAAGGCATTCCCTGACGACATCTTTCCTGCAGAATCTGTAACGAAAACAATCTAGAGCACCAGGCTCTGATACCAATTGTTGGATCGTTAGAGTTACGTCTGAGGGAACAAAAGCTTTGTTCCCACAGAAGTTGCAGCGGATAAATATAGCAAGAAAGATAATAGAACGAACTCACGATGTATAGTGGAAACCCTGATTAGCAAAACTAGCTTCTCAAGGAAAAACCACTACCTTCAAGCTTCCGCTTGAGAGGATTTTGAAGTGTGTACTTGTCTTATTGATTTCTTGTTTGATTACACTTGTAGCATGGACTCCAAAACACTAGACCTCTCTGCTAGATTCGAAGATCACTCCTACAACGATGAATCAAACTCAACCCTCAAAGAATTACACACACCTCACTCTCTTTTTCTTCTCAACTGAACGCTCTCGGTTCTTCTTTTTCCTCGTCGTGGTTACATAGAAATAAATCCATACTTCTAATAAATACAACTCGACCAAACCCTAATCATAACAAGATAATCCTATCTTCCTAAACTTGGTAACAAGATGATATTAATTGATTTGAAGAATATTATCTTAACAACCGATATTATATAAGGAAATAATTCCTAAGATAACATTAACGGATTAAGATAAGATTCTTCTCTCTCCAAATATATTATCTTAGGAAAGTTTTCCTAAGATAACACATTCGGATTCTCTCTCCAAATCTTCTTTTCGGCGAGATCCTTCCAGCCGAAATCCTATCCTTTGACCGCGTGATTCTCCGTGATTTGTTTCCATAATCGTCACGCTGGATTTCTTCCTTCCATTCACAACTTTGATCTTATTCGTCACTATTGTTCCTTGAGAGGTAACAAAGCACATGAACAGAGCTTTGTTCCCTCTGCGATCCTTTGCTGCAATGGTTCCCTGAGATAACTGTATTTGTTCCTGAAACACTTAGTACCCAGATTAGTTGAATGTTTGTTACCATCAAAACCTAAGGAATTCAACACACATCTTTGTCATTCAAGTCTGCATCAAGGCGAGTGTTAGGAGAAATAGGGATATCAATAGATTTAGAGTTATCCATATCGTACTTCTTCAACAGTTTCTTGATGTACTCTTGTTCCCTCAAAGGATTAAGTGACTTGTAATCCAGGGGAAAATGGAAACTCCCTAATCATACTCATTTCAAATTCATTGCTCATGAGAGTTTTGAATTTCTCTACAAGTGTAGAGTTAGTGGAACAAAAAATAATTTATCAACATAGACTTGAACAACGAGAATCTCATCATTGTGTTTCAAGAGGAACAGTGTCTTTTCAATTGTACCACGTAATATCCATTAGAGATAAGGAATTGTGCCAACCTATCATACCAAGAACAGTGCTTGCTTAAGACCATATAGTGCCTTGTTCAACACCTACACATGGTCAGAAAGATCTACATCTTCAAAACCACAAGGTTGTTTCACATAGAATTATTCTTGAGGATAGCCATTTAAGAAGGCAGTTTTGACATACATTTGGTACAATCTGAAACCTTTGAAAGCAGCATATGCATGAAAAGTCGAATGGCTTCAATTCGATCTACTGGAGCATAATTATCATCATAGTCTATCCCTTCTTATTGGTTATAGCCTTGTGCAACCAATATGGCCTTGTTCCTTGTCCCACTTTCAAACTAATCAAGCTTGTTCCTATATACCCAGCGAGTGCTAATGGCATGTTTGGACAAAGGGATCAGTCTCCAGACCTTGTTCCTCTCAAATTGATTTAACTCTTCTTCCATAGCCACAATCCAGTCTAGTTCCTTCAAAGCTTCCTTGATGGTCTTTGGCTTTACAAATTAGATAAAATCATAGAAAACACAAAAGTTTTAAAGTTTAGAACGGGTACCTATTTGATCAAAAGGTGTGATAACTGCATCAATTGGATGATTTTTGTAGATTCTAGTGCTCTGTGATTCTAGAATTGGATCGGGAATAGTAGTTGAGGATGAAGGCAAAGGAACAACAACATCATCGGTGGACTCTTCCGTAATGACTATTCCTATAGCATCACTCACTTGGCCATCTTGCACATGTTGTGCAACCGAGTTGTCACCACCAGCAGTTCCAGTAGGAACAGTGGTGACATTTGCATATGTTGCTTGAGTGAATATTAAAGGAACATTAGGTGCTGGTGAAGTAGTGTTATCAGCAAGTCCACTGTTGTTGGTAAATCCTAGAGAAGCAGTAGTGCCTCCACAAGTATTAGGGGCATTGTTCCTTGTACCTAGATTACAACGGTGACTTCCATCATCACCATCATCATCTGAGTCTTCACGTTGCAAACGTGGAAGGTCTTTATTCGAGAACAATGTATTGGAATCATGACTCACATCTTTTGAGTGTTCATCAAAGACGACATGAATGCTCTCTTTGATTTTTTGGGTTCTCTTATTATAGACTATGTAAGCCTTGCTTGCCTTTGCATATCCCAAAAAATCTCTTCATCACTTTGTGGGTCAAACTTTACCAAGTTGTCTTTACATTATTGTGAATAAAACACCTGCAACCAAAAGCCCGCAAGTGGGAGATATTGGGCTTGCAATCCCAGATTAGTTCATAAGAATTTTATTCAGTAAGGGTCTAAGCATAGTACGATTAAGGATATAGCAAGAAGTGTTGATTGTTTTAGCCTAGAAGATTCGAGGAAGGTTATTAGCAATAAGCAATGTTCTTGCCATGTCCTCCAAGGTTTTGTTCTTCCTTTCAACAACTCCATTTTTCAGTGGTGTCCTAGGAGTAGAAAAGTTGTGAGAGATACCACGTTCCCTGCAAAAATTAAGGAATATCACATTCTCAAACTCTGTTCCGTGGTCGGATCGAATGACGCATAGCTTTTGTCCCAAATTTTTGTCCACATTCTTGATGAAAGACTCAAATTCCTGAAATACATGTTCCTTGGAAGAGAGAAATTTTTTTTAGGTGAATCTAGAATAATCAACGACAATAACAAACGCATATATGTTCCCTGTATGACTTTTTATCCTCATGAGACAAGAGAGATCCATGTTGATCAGTTCCAGAGGGCGAGAAGTGGTAACATATGGTTTGCTCTTGAAATATGAACGTGTTTGTTTCCCTCTAACACATGCATCGCAAACTCCATGGATCTCAGATTGAACATTTGGGAGACATCGAACAAATTCCTTCTTGTGGAGTTTATGGATGAGTTGAAGGTTAGCATGTCGAAGCCTCCTATTCCACACTTCTGTCTTATCAGCCAGAGAAGCAAAGCATAGTTCCCTTGCATGGGTGAATGTTGTATCAACAATGTATACATCTTTGTATCTAACTCCCTTCAACACTTTTTCCTTTAGTTTTCTGTTCCTTACATAGCAATCTTGAGATGTGAAGACAGTCTCATTGTCTCCTTGATCACACATTTGGGCTTCACTCAAAAGGTTAAAACCAAGTTCATGAACCAAACTTACTTCCTTTACCATAATATATGAGTTCAAAGCAGCTTTTCCTATTCCTACTATATCTATGTATCTCTTTTATCCAAGGGCAACACTTTCCCTAGAGTGTCTGTGAAGTGAGGTGAGGTGTACCTTGTTTCCCATCATGTGGCACGAGCATGTACTATAAATGTACCACTTATCGTTCCCTCTCACTTCATCATGCAATACAACGGTTAATGTTTAACTACCCATGAAAGCTTGACATTACCTGGTCGGTGAGAGACAAAGTGATATACCCTAGGTCTAGCATGAAACAATTCAAGAGACTCATTATAGTAATCATTAAGATCAACATCATTACTCTTATTGTTCCTTCACTGAGTGTGCTCTTTAGTGAACTTCTTTTTCTTAGCACAATTTCTCCCTACATGGTCGTTGTTCCCACAGTGCCAAAACATCTTGTTATAATCGCCCAAGTTTTACTTACGATTGGGAATGGGAAACCTATGTTGTCTGGCTCTAACTGGATCAGGGGTACTAGGTAGATTTCCCTGGGATTTGTTAAGATACATCTTATGGGTTGGTTGACCTATGTACCAGGATTGGTTTTCATTTAACCCATTCTCTAGAATTTTCACATGTTCCTCTAGGTAGATGTTCCTATCATTAGTACTCTGGAGTTTTCACACGTTCACTCTCATGTTAGTCAAGGAATGACAAGATTGTTCCCTGGGCAGCGGAAATAATATTTCAAAAAGGTGACGACAACACAGTTCATTTAGAGAGGAAAACTCAATCAACCTTGCTTTGAGAAAAACCTCTACCTCTAGGCGTTACCCTAGGAGAATTTCAAAAGCATACATGTATTATTAATTAAGTTGTACAATCTCAAAAGTCTTATCTCCATCTAATCTCACACAGATCCTAGACTTCTAGACTCCAATTGTAATCAACTCAATAATAAACACAAGAAACCCTAAGCAAGTACTCAAAAGTTCGTACCTTGACTTTGGATCTCGATCTTTATCTCTCTCTCTGTCGTTAGAATACTCTTGGTTGTTGTGTGAGTTGTACCTTTTCTATAATGTATGCACGAGTATATATAGTCATAGGAAAAATAACTTACCAATTAAACTAATAGCTTACAAAGTGCTATATAAGGTAACCTAATAGTTTGGTTAATGAACATGGTTTTAACTTGTTGAGTGCAGCACATCTGGGTGATCAAGGAGACAAAAATACCACCTTCACCAATGAGGAATGCTTTGTAAAGGATAGAAAAATCAAGGAAATTGTATTGAGAGTTAAAAGGTTCAACAATGTCTATATTGTTAACACTAGATTCAAGCCAAAGAGGGAACTATGCTTGTATCTCTTGTTAATGATACGGAATTGTGGCATAGAAGGCTTGGACATGCTAACCCTCATCTCATTCATAATCTTCATCAGCAGGATCTAGTACGAGGGCTCCATCGAATACAACCTAAAAAATGTTACTTCTTCTCATCCACTAGAAGTGATCCATATGTATCTTTGTGGTGGCATGAGAATGAGAAGCTATGCTAGGAACATGAATATTTTTGTAATTGTCGGTGGTTATACTAGATTTAATTGGCAATTTTGCTTTCGGCTATGGATGAAGCCTTAACCGAGTTCGGGTATTTCATCAAGAACACAGAGACAAGCACTAGACACAAGTTGAAAGCGATGTGATTCGACCATGCAATGGAGTTTGAAAATTCTAGCTTTCATGACTACTGCAATGAACATGGTATCTCTCACAACTTCTCTGCCCCTAGGACACCCCACAAAATGGTGCTGTTGAAAGGAAAACTCACACCATGGAAGACATGGCTAGAACCATCATCTTTGCTAGTAATCTTTATGCTACTTTTGGGATAAAGCTATCAACACGGCTTGTTATATACATAATCGTGCTATGATTCGCCCTTTACTCAATAAAACTTGCTATGAATTAATCAGGGGACGAACACCTAATATATCCCATTTGAGAGCTTTTGGTTGCAGGTGCTTTATTCACAACAATGGGAAGGACAAATCAAGCAAGTTAGACCCAAAGAGTAAAGAAGGCATTTTCTTAGGATATGTCGCTAATAGAAAAGCTTACAAGGTTTTCAACAAAATGGTCAACTAAACTGAAGTAAGCATTCATGTGGTCTTTGATGAAAACTCAAAAGATACTGGTGATGGAACGACTCCATCATTCCCTGATTCTTCCTTTGTTCAACTACAAGGAAAACTTCTCTACCCCTAGGACACCCCAACCGAATGGTGTTATTGAAAGGAAAACTCACACCATGGAAGACATGGCTAGAACCATGATCTTTGCTAGTAATCTTTCACGATACTTTTGGGATAAAGCTATCAACACGGCTTGTTATATCCATAATCGTGCTATGATTCGTGATCAGCGCTACTTTGTAGGGTTTAACTAGGAGTTGTTACCAGTGTTTTGGATACCATTTGGATGAGTTTAGAGCATTATTGTTGAATATGGAGTTGAGGAGAAGGAGTATGACATTGGTGACGTAGAAGAGCTTAAATGAAGATATATTGAAGATGGAGACAAGCCACGAGAGAAGACAAAGAAAGGAGCGAAGAAGTGAAAAAACCGAGAATCCACGGTCTCGGAAGCCCATGTCGCGGTCGCGGAAAAGCCGATAACAGCGATTAAAACATTGAATTTTCCGCGGTCGCGGAAGCTATTGCCGCGATCACGGAAATCCCTTCGTCAGACGTGCCGAGGAACTTCGTACGACGCGCCGAGGAACTTCGTCCGAAGATCTTGTTTTTACTTTATTTCCTTTTATTTTATTTCTTTTATTCCGGTTATTTTACTTCCTTTTAGACTATGTTTGTTATCTTTAGTTTTTAGGTTTTGCTAGGGTTATTTAACCTAGATGTTGGCAGCCTTTTCAATAATCTTAGATCTAGTTTTACATCAGTTTTTCCCTTTGAGTTTTACGTTTCAAGACTATGAAGAACTAAGCACCCTTTGCTTAGTCCGACGATTGAAGCCTTCATTTGATACATGGTTGTGAGATTATAATTCTATTCCTATTCCTTTGATTATATCTTTTCTCTTGAGCTTATTCCTATTGATTCTTGTTGATTTGACTGGCCTGATCATCTAGTTGATATTAGTAATTGTCTATTGCTAGGTTTTGGATATTTCGGGTTGAAATCCCTTATCTTGTGTAGCAAAGATGATATTCTAGGACTGGTTGGACTAGTTTATTGTGAAGAGAATTGATTATGTGTTAAATGTTGCGGGTTGTGGTGTTGCATGTATCCTGGTTAAGTTCTATGCTTCTTGCTGCTGTTAGATTAAATCTTGAGGGTCTCTTGATTGTTTAATAGTTAGGGTTATCAGGACTGGTTGGACTGGTAACTATTTCTGAATATGGACAGGAATATTCATAGGAAGGACTAGAGATAATCTAGGATCAACCAATTGAATGAATGATGAATATTTGTCTGGCTAAGTACTTTTTCCCAATTGATTACAACCTTTGTTTTCATTTAATTTGTTTACTTGCAATTAAACCAACAAACCCCCCTTTGTCACTTTGGCATACTAATTTGCACTAAGAAAGATAACTCCTCCCTGTGGGATTCGACCATTGCTTGCCTATTCTACTAAGTTAGGTGTTTAAGAATTTACTTTGATTGGGCATCACGACTTTAGCCCCTGTCAAATTGGCGCCGTTGCCGGGGAGGCAAGTTTTAATTTTTCTTTGTGTTTGTTTGTGTGCCAATTTTTGTGTGGACCTATCTTATGGTCCACACCCGTGCTACTGACTCTTCCCTTTTCGATTTTGATATAGAGATGGATGCAGAAGCACCAACTTTGAGGCAGTTGACTGCCCCGAACTTCGAACAACAACCTCTTGTTGTGCAGTTTCCAGAGCTTGCAGAGGGCGTGAATTTTGAGCTAAAATCTGGGTTGATTCATTTATTACCCAACTTCCATGGGCTGAATGGAGAAGACCCTATCAAGCATCTTTCTGAATTCCACGCTGTCTGCTCCAGCATGAAGCCGAGGAGCGTCACTGAGGACCAGATCAAGCTGAGGGCCTTTCCTTTCTCTCTGAAGGATGCGGCCAATGATTGGTTCTATTATTTGGCTCCGAAAAGCATAGATACATGGGCGACGATGAAGAAAGCCTTTCTTGAGAAATAGTTCCCTGCATCGAAACTCAATAGCCTGAAGTGAAGCATCAGCAACCTTGAATAACATGCTACTGAGACGTTGTATGAATATTATGAGAGATTCAGGAGGTTGATATCTAGATGCCCATACCATGGTTATTCTGACCAAGATCTCGTTCTCTATCTATATGGCGGGCTTTTTTAAGACGAGAGAAGAATGGTAAATGCAACCTGTGGCGGTAGCATTCTAAACAAGACGCCAGCTGAAGCATTCGAGGTATTCTTTGAGCTATCTGAGAGCTCAAGACAATTCAACAAAAGGGTGAGCCCCTATGCAGCAAGGGCAGTTAAGTCTTGCATAATATGTCATGATCCGTTGCATCCCACTGATGAGTGCCCAACACTTCTTGAACCTACTGCTAAGGTGAACGTGATTGGAGGTTACGGCCCTTCAAGGACAAGATATGACCCGTACTCCAACACGTACAATCCAGGGTGGAGAGATCACCCCAATCTGAGATACGGGAATCAGCAGAGTACTCCTCAAGGCCAAGATAATCAAGAGTTTCACGAGAGACAACCACAATTCCTACCGCGCCCACAACAATTTCAACAGCCTGGGGGTCAACAACAACAATATAGAGCTCCATATGACCCAAGACCCCAAGGCCAAAGCTCAAGTTCATCTTTGTCCAATGACGACATGATCAGGACCCTCACCCAGAGCGTATCAACGTTGACAGGCACTATGGACCAACATATTCAAGCGGTGGCCCAACAACGTAGTTCTCTCACTCAGAGCATGATCCAACATCAGCAAGAGACGAAGTCTAGTATTCAGAACTTGGAGAATCAGTTTGGACAAGTCGCTCAAGCCTTGAGTAAGTCGGAGGCCAGGGATTTGGGAAAACTACCGTCTCAAACGGTAGTAAACCAGAGGGAGAGCGCATGTGCCATGACGCTGAGGAGCGGAACACAAGTGGACGAAGGTCGGGGCCAACAGAAAGTTTTCCGCGACCGCGGAGAAGAAGGCCACGACCGCGGATTTGCTACTGATAAAGAGGAAAAAATCGACGCTTTTCCGCGACCGCGGACAGATTTCCACGATCGTGGAAAAGTCTTTGCTGAAGAAGACTTGCTCGAAGACGATCCGCGACCGCGGACAGATATCCGCGATCACGGAAAACCCCCCAGAGCCTCAGATTACCCAGTTGAAGAACCGCGACCGCGGGTCCCAAACCGCGATCGCGGTTATGCCTTTGATGTCCACGATGAGTATGTGCGACCCAACTTCCCTCCACTCAGTTCGTTAATGCCACCCGCTCCATTCCCTGAGGCTCTGAGAGATACTAGAAGACCGGAAAATGACAAAGAATTATTTGAAACCTTCAGCAACTGCGAGGTAAATATTCCTTTGATCAAGCTTTGTAAGAGCATTCCTCGCTATGCCAAATTATTGAAAGAGTTGTGCAAATTAAAGAGGAAGAAGGTGGTGAAAGAAAAGAATAAGGTCAAAGTCAGTGACAACGTTTCCGCTATGCTACAAAAGCGATTGCCCAAGAAGTGCTGTGATCCGGGCATGTTCACTATTCCCTGCAAGATAGGTGGCACCATGGTTGAAAAAGCCATGCTGGATTTGGGTGCTTCTATCAACGTTTTGCCTCTCTCACTATATGAATCTTTAGAGGTTGGGCCATTACAAAAGACGGGGATAGTGATCCAATTGGCGGATAATTCCTATGTGTACCCCAAAGGAGTTGTGTAGGATGTGCTGGTAGAAGTGGACAAACTTATTTTTCCTGCGGATTTCTTTGTGCTGGATACGGGGCAAGATAAACACGTAGCCCCTGTGATGCTGGGAAGGCCGTTTATGAACACGGCAGGCACCAAGATTGATGTGAGAAGCGGTTCGCTCACAATGGAATTTGACGGGGTGAGGGTCGGTTTCAACATAGACGATACAAAGAGACACCCTCCTGATATTGATCCCAAGTGTTCGGTTGATGTGAGCAACCCAAGTTGAGTGGGAGAGCACCAAGTCGAGCCACGACAATAACTAAGGCGCTGCTCGGGAGGCAACCCGATGTATTATTTATATTCTTGTCTTTTCGTTTTCATGTTTTTATTGTTATTATTTTGTTTCGTTTTGTTTTTAGACTAACCTGCAGGTAGGAGACCCGATGCAAAATTTGAAGACGATGTTCGTCTCGCACCAGAAACATTTTTGCGGTCGCGGAAATATCACTGTAAGTCTCCTAAACCTGAAAAATAAAAATCGAAAAAAAAAGTTCTACCGAAGGTTAGTTATCCGAGTTTTACATTGAGAGATGGTGCGCATCATGCTGCCAATGATGGCCCAACATTCGAGAGCTGAGGAGGACGAACACCAGAGCCCACACCACGTTTACATCTGGGCTCCATTATGTGTTCGTTGAAGGTCGTGCAGCCCCGATTCTTTGATATACCACTACACCTTACAGTGGATCTTTTTGACTACACGGTGGAGTTTGTTTATGAAGACGCCGCGACACCAGAGACATATGCTTATATTGATTTAGCGCCAGCATCAACTTCCGAGTCCAGGCCCCTCGGCGACGGTTGTGAGTACCTTTCTGCTTTTCCCTGTGCTTCATCTTTTTTGTCTTTCATTACATTGAGGACAATGAAATGTTTAAGCATGGGGTAGTGTTCTATACTCGCTAGTCGTTTGAGGAGAAAAAGAAACAAATAATGAAAAATAGAAAAAGTCAAAAATATTGAAAAAAAGACAAAAATAAACCCTAGGATAAGTCGAAAACCCGAGAGGGCGCCTTAGGTAATAAGCAGGTGGCTTGGACCAGCATTAGGTTGGGGTAATAATTGGTCAAGAGTGATGTGAGTTTATGTGAGCCCATCTATTAAAAAATGAAATGAGTGGCTTGGTAAAAACCCGAAAGGGCGCCTTGGCAAAATGAGTGAAAAGAAGAAGAGTGAATATTAGGATTCCTCATTTTTCCTAGCGTGGTGACATAAGAAGAGGTGATATAAGGAGGATTCGGGTAGGTCACTTTGGGAGGCATACGAAGATAGATGGAGACTAGGATTAGATGGTTATTCACTCTATGGTGTTCGGGATTAGCTTGGGGGAAGTACTCTCCTTTCCTTTAAGCTTGTGTTTTTTGTGTTGTGTTGATTGTGTTGGTGCCTTGGAGAATCATGTTTAGGTGCAATTCTTAGTGGAGATGGTTTTTCTGTGCTTCCCGAGACCTTGGGGATTTGATTGGAGGAGTAGGTTTATATTAGCTTACTCGAGGACGAGCAAGGTTTAAGCATGGGAGAATTTGATCAACGCTACTTTGTAGGGTTTAACTAGGAGTTGTTACCAGTGTTTTGGGTACCATTTGGATGAGTTTAGAGCGTTATTGTTGAGTATGGAGTTGAGGAGAAGGAGTATGACATTGGTGGCGTAGAAGAGCTTAAATGAAGATATATTGAAGATGGAGACAAGCCACGAGAGAAGACAAATAAAGGAGCGAAGAAGTGCAAAAACCGAGAATCCGCAGAAGCCCATGCCGCGGTCGCGGAAAAGCCGAGAACAACGAGTAAAACATTGAATTTTCCGCGGTCGCGGAAGCTATTGCCGCGATCGCGGAAATCCCTTCGTCAGACGCACTGAGGAACTTCGTCCGAAGATCTTGTTTTTACTTTATTTCCTTTTATTTTATTTCTTTTATTCCGGTTATTTTATTTCCTTTTAGACTATGTTTGTTATCTTTAGTTTTGAGGTTTTGCTAGGGTTATTTAACCTAGATGTTGGCAGCCTTTTCAATAATCTTAGATCTAGTTTTACATCAGTTTTTCCCTTTGAGTTTTACGTTTCAAGACTATGAAGAACTAAGCACCCTTTGCTTAGTCCGACGATTGAAGTCTTCATTTGATACATGGTTGTGAGATTATAATTCTATTCCTAGTTTATTGTGAAGAGAATTGATTATGTGTTAAATGCTACGGGTTGTGGTGTTGCATGTATCCTGGTTAATTACTATGCTTCTTACTGTTGTTAGATTAAATCTTGAGGATCTCTTGATTGTTTAATAGTTAGGGTTATCAGGACTGGTTGGATTGGTAACTATTTCTGAATAGGGACAGGAATATTCATAAGAAGGAATAGAGATAATCTAGGATCAACCAATCGAATGAATGGTGGATATTTGTCTGGCTAAGTACTTTTTCCCAATTGATTACAACCTTTGTTTTGATTTAATTTGTTTATTTGCAATTAAACCAACAAACCCCCCTTTGTCACTTTGGCATACTAATTTGCACTAAGAAAGATAACTCCTCCATGTGGGATTCGACCCTTGCTTGCCTATTCTACTAAGTTAGGTATTTAAGGATTTACTTTGATTTGGCATCACGACTTTAGCCCCTGTCAATTCGCCATTTACTCAATAATACTTGTTATGATATAAGCAGTGGACGAACACCTAATATATCCCATTTGAGAGCTTTTGATTACAGGTGCTTTATTCACAACAATAGGAAGGACAAATTAGGCAAGTTTGACCCAAGGAGGGAAGAAGGCATTTTCTCAGTATACGCCGCCAATAGCAAAGCTTACAAGGTTTTCAACAAAATGGTCAACAATACTACAGTAAGCATTCATGTGGTCCTTGATGAAAACTCAAAAGATATTGGTAATGCAACGACTCCATCAGTCTCTGATGCTTTCTTTGTTCAACTACAAGGAAAAAATTTGGATGATGATAGTGATGTTGATTCCCCTGGCGACCCACATATAGGGAACAATGCTTCCCATGTTGATGGTGGTACTAATAGTTCCCTAGGGACATCTTCCCTTTCCGGTGATACTAATGCCACTTAAGATTATTCTGTTGATGTTCGCTCACCATCTACTGCCTCAGATTCTCGTGAAGGAGCGATCGATTCTTCACCCGATGTTCCCTCCAATTCTAAAAGTGAAGCTAAATGAACTCATGAGAAAGAAGCGTCATATAATGTTGGTGATAATGATGAAGGAAGAACTCATGATGTTGCGACCGTTTCCATTGTTGTGACACTTGCTCCTCAAATTCTAGAAACTAGGAATGTCGTGGAAAGAAGGACTATCCATTTGACAACATTCTCACACCATTTGATGAAAGAGATACTTGTTGCACTATCATTAATTTTTTTGCCTTCAATGCAGTGTAAGCTCTTAAGAACCCAAATTGGATTATGGCTATGCAAGAAAAGACACATTAGTTTTAAATGAACAGGGTGTGAAGACTGGTCCCAAAATGAAAACACAAGAAAGTTATTGGAACTTTGATAAGCACTACTTTGTAGAGCTTAACTAAGAGTCATTAGAGGGTTTATTGGTGTCATTCGGGTATTTCTAGGCACATTCATGTGCAAGGCGTTTGGAGGCGAAGTTTAGAGTTTTTGGAGGTGTTTGAGCGGTTTTGGAGATCATAGGAGACACCGAGGAAGAAAACCACCAAGGAGAGACGCCATAGGAGTGAAGAGAAGAGCTGAGCACGGTGCGAGAGATAGCAAGAAAGAGCTGATGAGAAGAGGAGGTCTGAAGCCTTGCCGCACCTGCGCCGGAGTCCACCGCCCCCTGCGGTTGAAGAGCTGGAGCTACTGCCATTAGGCCGCACCCTGCGGTTCCAGAACCGCCCCTGCGGCGAGCTCGGCTGAACACGTACTGGAGGTTCACCGCACCCTGCGGTGGAGAGACCGCAACCCGCGGTTGCGTGTGCTGAATGTTATTTGCGAGTTTTTATTTCCGTTTTAGTTTTATTCCGAAACTTTATTTCCAAGTTTGTTATTTCCTTACCTTTATTTCTGAATTATTTCCTTAGTATTTAAGTAGGGTTAAGACTATTTTGGAGAGGGTCTTCTTCTCTCTCTTGAACCCTAATTGCCGTTATTACGTATTTGCTTACAAACTTTATGGAGAACTAAACCCTCCATTGTTGCACTTGACAGTTTGAAGCCAGCAATTGATTGGTTGTGAGTTTTCTACTCTTGTTCGTTTCCTATTGGTTGGATTGATTCTCTTGTGCTTAATTTATATTGGCTTATGTTGGTTTATCTAGATTGATCACCTGGGTTTATTGATATTTTCCTAAGTGCTAGGACTTGTGATTCTGTGTTCAGGTTGCATATCTAGTAGCGAACACGGTTGTGCGTATAGGGGACCCGAGCGCACAATTGTGAGGGAGAATTAATTGCATGCTTATAGTAACGGGTTGTTTCTATTGCATGTATCTTGCTAATCCTTGGTTGAATGCTATTGCTTTATTGATTCCTGAAGGTTTTCGGTATTGATTTAGTAATAAGTATTGTTAGGGCTGGTAGAACTAACAATTACTTAAGATCGGGATAAGAACAACAATAGGATTGTTAAGGACTTAAGATTGATAGAATTCTAGGATCAACTTATCTTTTGTTCGGTGGATCTCTTGTTAAGTGTGGCGCTTTTCCTCATCATATTTACAACCATAAATCTGCGATTTTGCTCTCTTGTCTTCTTATTAATTTGGTTCAAAAACACATACAAACCCCCTCCCCCCCTTTGTTCCAAGTTGGTAACCTTGAATTGCAAGAATTGATAACCTGATTCCCTGTGGATTCGACCCTGACTTGCTTGCTATACTCTATAGTAGGTTGCTTAGGATTTCTTTGATTTGGGTATACGACTTTGGCCCTGTCAAATTTGGCGCCGTTGCCGGGGAGTCAAATTTTCTGTTTTTGTGATTTGTTGTTACTAACCCTTGGTGTGGATCTATCTTATGGTCCACACTCGTGCTACTAATTCACCGCTTCTTGATTTTGATCCAGAAATTACACGAACTCTTTCACAGGCTCGCAGAGTGAATCGTTCTTTAGTGTTTGACAACCCTACATTCGAGATGGCTAACGATGGCGCGGATCGGACGTTGAGACAGTTGACTGCACCAGACCTGCAGCAGCAACCTTTGGCTGTAGTAATCCCTGGGCTGGCTGCAGGCGTGAACTTTGAGTTGAAGCCGGGGCTGATTCATTTGCTTCCAGAGTTCCATGGACTGGCTGGAGAGGACCCAATCAAGCATCTGGGTAAATTCCACACAGTCATCATGAGTATGAAACCGGCGAATGTTACTGAGGAGCAAATAAAGATGAGAGCTTTTGGGTTCACCTTGAAAGATACCGCTGATGACTGGTATTACCATCTTCCTACTGGAAGTATTGACACGTGGACCAAGCTTCACGAGGCTTTTCTGGAGAAGTATTTCCCTGCTAAGAAGGCCAACAGTTTGAAGAAAGCCATTAGCAACATCGAGCAGGAGGGTGACGAGACCCTATATGATTACTATGAGAGGTTCAAGAGACTTTGCTCAAGCTGCCCATTCCATGGGTATTCCAACCAGGACCTGGTACTTCATCTCTATAACGGGCTGCTGGATAATGAGAGGAGGATGGTTGACGCTGCTTGTGGCGGAAACATTCTTAACATAACTCCAGCACTCGCTATGGTAAAGATTCAGGAGATGGCTGAGGGCACAAGAAACTTTGGTAGATCTGCTACCAAGAGAGGAGTCCATGCTGCTGAGTCTAGTCGCTCTTCGTATGCTAATGATATGGCTGAGTTGAAGGACATGGTGAAGCGACTTACGCTGCACGGAGCCCCTCAACAACTCAAAGCATGTGGGGTATGTGCCGATCAATTCCACCCCACCGAGGCTTGCCCTCAAGTTCAGGATGATGGGACCGAGGAAGTAAACGCTGCAGGAGGATGGCAACCAAGGCCAAAATATGATCCATTCTCTAACACTTACAACCCCGGAACTAGAGATCATCCGAATTTCAGGTGGAGTAACCAGCAGAATGTCCAGAACCCTCACCTTTTGCAACCACAACAACCAAGGCCACAGTACAACCCTAGACAAACCATGTCAGCTGAGGACATGATCAAGTCATTGGCTCAGTCGGTCATGCAAAAGGATGCTGAAACGAAGTCTTCCATTCAGAATCTTGAGAAGCATGTGGCACAAATTGCTCAAGCTGTGAGTAATCTAGAAGCTCGTGATTCGGGAAAACTACCGTCACAAACGGTAGTGAACCCGAGGGAAAACGTCAGTGCTGTGACTTTAAGAAGTGGGAAGCAATTACATGTCGATCCTAGTGCTGAAGAGGACGACTCGGAGAATGAGGATGCTCTGCTGAACGACCGCATCCAGCGGCACGGTGGCCGCACCTGCGGCGAGCAAGACCTGGAGAAGCAGAAGGCTACTGTCGATAGACCGCACCCTGCGGTGGGAATACCGCACCCTGTGGTGAACGGTGATTTTTCTCGGGAAATTCATGTAGCTCCACCGCACCCCGCGGTTGAGAACCGCACCTGCGGCGAGTCTTCCGGGATTGTCAAAGAGCCTTACGTCGACGATTACGTTCGTCCCTACTTCCCTCCTCTCGGTTCCGAGAAGCCACCCGCCCCCTTTCCAGAAGCACTCAGGGAGAGAAGGGTCGTAGATGACAAAGATCTTTTTGAGACCTTCAGCAAATGCGAGGTCAACATCCCATTGCTCAAGCTAGTGAAGAGCATTCCTAAGTATGCTAAGTTCTTGAAGGAGCTCTGCACGATCAAGAGAAACCAGAAGCTGAAAGGGAAACAAAAGGTGAAGGTCAGCGAACGTGTGTCTGCGGTATTTCAAAGGCGTATGCCCAAGAAATGCTCCGACCCAGGTATGGTTAGCATCCCCTGCGTTATTGGTGATACTAAGTTTGATAGAGCCATGCTTGATCTAGGTGCTTCTATCAATGTGTTGCCTTACTCTCTTTATAAATCTCTTAGATTGGGACCTTTGCATGAAACAGGAATTGTTGTGCAACTTGCTGATAGGTCTAGTGTTTACCCTAAGGGGGTAGTTGAGGATGTGCTTGTTATGGTTGACAACTTGATATTCCCCGCTGATTTCTTTGTCCTAGATATGGAACATGATGACCATGCGGCCCCTATTCTGTTAGGAAGGCCTTTCTTAAAAACTGCTAGGACCAAGATAGATTATGTAAGTGGGACACTTACTATGGAATTCGATGGGGAGGTGGTACAATTCAACATCTATGACGCTATGAAACACCCTATTGATGACCATTCTCTATGCTCTATTGATGTGATTGAACCCATTGTGCAAGATGTATTTGATATTTCTGGTACTGATGAGCTGCAGTCTATTATTGATAATGACATAGATGAGTTCCACACAGAATATGCTCTGTCAACTAACATGCAGGCGATGGTGTCTCAAATGGAGAAGCTTCCTATAGACCCTTTGGGCGTTGGCCCCATTCTATTAACCCCGGGCGAGAAGCTCGTTCCCTCTGTTATACAGGCTCCCGAGAGTGAACTCAAACAACTCCCGGATCACCTCAAGTACGCTTTCCTTGGAGTCAACGACACCTTGCCAGTCATTGTGTCTAGTAAGCTTTCGAAGGAGCAAGAGGAGAAGCTAGTGGAGACTTTAAAGGAGCACAAGACTGCATTAGGTTGGACCATTGCCGATATCAAAGGGATTAGTCCCTCAACATGTATGCATCGGATCCTCCTAGAAGATGACGCCAAGCCGTCCAGGCAACCACAGAGGAGATTAAATCCACCTATGATGGAGGTGGTGAAGAAGGAGGTGCTGAAGCTCCTTCAAGCTGACATGATCTTCCCGATTTCCGATAGTCGTTGGGTCAGCCCCACTCAGGTTGTTCCCAAGAAGGGAGGAATCACAGTGGTTGAGAACCAACAAGGAGAGTTGGTCCCTACAAGGACACAAACGGGCTGGAGAGTTTGCATAGATTACCGCAAGCTGAACGCGGTAACCAGAAAGGATCACTTTCCCTTGCCATTCATCGATCAAATGCTAGAACGCCTTGCTGGGCGCCCCTACTACTGCTTCCTTGATGGATATTCAGGATACTTCCAGGTGGCCATAGCGCCAGAGGACCAAGAGAAGACTACCTTTACATGTCCTTTTGGCACATTTGCATACCGCAGAATGCCCTTTGGACTATGTAACGCACCCGGTACTTTTCAACGATGTATGGTTAGTATCTTCTCTGAGTACATTGAAAATTTTATTGAAGTATTCATGGATGATTTTACAGTACATGGGGATAGCTTTGATAAATGTTTGGCCCACTTGACACTTGTGCTGAAAAGATGTGTTGAAACTGACTTGGTTTTAAATTCTGAAAAGTGTCATTTCATGGTTGAACAAGGGATTGTGTTAGGTCATATTGTCTCTGCTAGGGGTATTGAGGTCGATAAGGCGAAGATTGATGTAATTCAGTCTTTACCTTATCCTACTAATGTGCGTGAAGTTCGTTCCTTCCTAGGCCATGCAGGTTTCTATCGCAGGTTTATCAAGGATTTTTCGAAGATCTCATCACCCTTATGCGAGCTGCTGAAGAAAGAGGTGACCTTTGATCTGAACGAGGAGTGTAAGAAGGCGTTCGACTGCTTGAAAGAACGCCTGACTAGTGCACCGATTATTCAAGCACCGGACTGGTCAAAACCGTTCGAGATCATGTGTGATGCCAGCGATTATGCAGTTGGAGCAGTTCTGGGACAAAAAGAGGGAAGGGCCTCTCATGTGATTCACTACGCGTCCATGACTCTGAATGGCGCGCAACGGAACTACTCCACTACTGAAAAAGAGATGCTAGCTGTGGTATTTGCCTTGGAGAAGTTCAGGCAGTATTTGTTAGGAGTGAAGGTGATTATTTACACGGATCACGCCGCCCTTCGTTATCTAATGACGAAGAAAGAGGCGAAGCCGAGATTGATTCGATGGGTTCTCCTGCTGAGTGAGTTCGATGTGGAGATACGGGACAAGAAAGGAGCAGAGAACTTGGTAGCGGATCATCTGAGTAGATTGGTGAACGAAGAGGACAAGCCCGGGAAGCAGACCCCAATCCACGGAAACTTCCCGGATGACACCCTCTTTTCAGTGGATGTACTGGAGCCACACCGCACCGGGCGCCACCCCCACCGCACCTGCGGTAAAGAGAAGGATTTACAAGGCCAAGGTTCTGGAGAATGGCCGCACCCTGCGGTGGATGACCGCACCCGCGAAGGCGGTGATTTTTCTCGAGAAAATTGCCCAGATGTACCGCACCCAGCGGTGGACCCAACCGCACCCGCGGCGAGAGGCGACTTTTTTCGAGAAGTTTCTGCTATTTGGCCGCACCCAGCGGTGGATAAACCGCAACCTGCAGTGAGCGAAGCTGTTCGTGATTTTTCTGCTGAGAGCGCTTCCTCACTCGAGGCGTACTTCCACAGGTCCGTCCTCGGGATCCGATCCCTCCGACCATGGTACACCGACATCGTGAACTACTTGGTTTGTGGGGAATTCCCTCCGGATCATACCAAGGCGCAACGGGAGAAGGTGCGGAGAGAAGCGCGGTACTATATTTGGGATGATCCTTATCTCTGGAGACACTGTGTCGATCAGGTAATCCGTCGATGCCTTCCGGATAACGAGGTACAATCTGTCCTTAGCTTTTGTCATTCTGAGGCATGTGGGGGCCATTTTGGTGCAAATAAAACTGCTAGGAAAGTGCTAGATGCAGGTTTCTATTGGCCCAATCTTTTTCGGGATGCATTTGCTTTTTGCAAGGTATGTGATAGATGTCAGAGGATGGGAAATATCTCTAGGAGGAATGAGATGCCTCAGTCCTCTTTGATTTTTTGTGAGGTTTTTGATGTGTGGGGTATTGACTTCATGGGACCCTTCCCCAACTCTCACGGGAACCTATATATTTTGCTTGCGGTGGACTACGTTTCCAAGTGGGTGGAAGCGAAGGCCACCAGGACTGATGATTCTAAAGTTGTGGCAGGTTTCTTGAAAGAGAACATATTTTCCAGGTTTGGGATCCCTAAAGCTTTGATTAGTGATCGGGGAACCCACTTCTGCAACAAGACTGTGACCGCCCTACTGAAGAAGTATCATGTCACACAGAGGGTTTCCACTGCCTACCATCCACAGACTAATGGGCAGGCTGAGGTGTCAAACAGAGAGATCAAGACGATCCTTGAGAAGACAGTGGCACCCAACAGGAAGGACTGGAGTTTGAGATTGAATGATGCACTGTGGGCTTACCGCACTGCCTACAAGACTCCAATCGGGATGTCTCCTTTCCGGCTCGTATTTGGCAAAGCTTGCCATCTACCTGTGGAGTTGGAACACAAAGCATGGTGGGCAGTGAAGCAGTGCAACATGAGGATTGATGAAGTAGGAGAATTTCGCAAGCTTCAGCTGCAAGAGTTAGAGGAGCTACGCCTTGATGCATATGACAATGCTGTGATCTACAAAGCAAAAACCAAGGCGTGGCATGACAAGAACATCTTGCGAAAGGACTTCCACCCCGGTGACAAAGTCCTTTTGTTCCAATCCCGCCTGAAACTCTTCGCGGGGAAGCTGAGATCAAAGTGGATAGGACCGTACATTATTGCTGAGGTCTACCCACATGGCGCCGTTGACTTAATCGAGCCGACAACTCAGAAGACATTCAAGGTCAATGGTCAAAGGTTAAAACCTTACCATGAGGGTTTCTCCACTGCAGAGATTGATGAGATGGCTCTGGAGGAGCCGAGTGCTGAAAAGGAATAGACGAAAGTCTACGTCGAGCCAACGACGTGAACCAAGGCGCTGCTCGGGAGGCAACCCGAGGTATTGTTTTCTTCTTTTTCTTTTGTCTTTTCTTTTTCATCGCTTAGTTAGGTAGTTGTGTTGGTTTTTCGTGTTTCTTTTTCGTTCGTTTTCGCCTGCGGACTAACCTCGCAGGTACGAAGGAAAGTCACGCCGGTGTTCTGGAGACCCACCGCACCCCGCGGTGGAAGCACCGCCCCCGCGGCAAGCCCCTGTTCGAAGAGAAAAAGGCGAAATCGAAAAAAAACAAAAAAAACAAAAAAAAAGGCAATAAAAGGGCCCCTGACAAAAACCACGTGGGGGAGTAAAAATTGAAAAAGTTGGGCCCCGAAAAAGCCATAAATGGGGAGTAAATATTGGATTAAGTAAAAGAGGCCTTATGGGCCCACCATACCCTTCTCTTTCCAGCCCACCCCATCCCTAACTCCTCTCCCTCTCCACCCTCATTCCCACGAACTCCCTCCCTTCTCTTTCCAGCCCACCCCATCCCTTTGCCTCCATAGCTTTCAAAGCTTCCATAACCCCATACCCTCAAACCTCCACCAAAAACCACCATTTTCGTCCAAACCTTCACCTTTCCCCTCACCCAACCCGACCTTCCTCACCCGAAACCCCCACAAGCAAACCCGAAAGTTTCATCCCAACATCCTCACCCCCCCCATAACCACCGCACCCCCAAGATCCACCGCACCCGCGTCGGATCCAACCCTTCCCAACCCAGATCTACCACCCTTGACCCAAACCCGGCCCTAAGGAGTTGAAGGAAATTCGTTTCGTAGCTTTCGGAGAAGCCCCCACGCGAAGAACTCGCCCAGTGCCCAGACCGCCCCCTGCGGTTAGCCCACCGCCCCCGCGGCGAGAGCCCAGAACGTTGCTCCTCCCTGTCAGTCCACCGCTCCCCGCGGCTACACCACCGCACCCGCGGCAGACAAGCAGTAGGCACCATCCCGGTGTCTTTTGTGAGTTTCTCTTTGCCTCTCGCTCTCTTCATTGTTCATTTACACCATGTCGAGATCACGAAAGGTCGGGATGACTGCGGAGGAGAAACAAATATTTGAGATTGTGAAGGACCGGGATGTGACCCCGACTAAGTTCCTGGATAGGGGAACTCTGGAGACTCTGGGGCTATTTGAGTGTACACAGCTCTGTCTGGAGAAGATGGGATTGGGGGGATTCGTTGATGTGTATGCCCCCACATACGAGACTCTGAGCAGGCAGTTTATCACCACGCTCAGCCTCACCATGGATGGTGAGACCCTTGTCTCCCTTTCTTTCAAGTACAAGGGGAGAGAGTACACAGTCGACGCTACGCAGGCTCGGGATGCGCTTGGGGTGACTAGACCACCCACCGCTGCGTGGAGAAAGGGCACGAAGGAGGCCGCGCTGATTGATTTCTGGGTAGGTGCCACGGGGCAGACGTACCACATGGGTGACGAGTATAGCAACAAATTTACTCACCCATGTCTGCGTTTGCTCCACAAGCTGATTATGGGGACGCTGCTGGGACACCCTGAGGCCAACAAGGTCCCCCTGAAGGGCCTCCCCTGGCTATACTCTGCATTGCCACAGGCTACATTCACCCCAGACTGGTTGATGCTCATTCTCGAGGGACTCCAGAAGCTCCGCCGCGGAGCGAGGCGTGATATCGTACAGGGTGGTTTGATCACCCGCATCGCTGAGACCGTCTTTCCGGTCGAGGAGGAGGAGGACCCCATCCTCTCCCATGTGTTCGATGTCGCCCGGCTGCGGGCAAACTACATGCTGAAGGTGACGAAGAGACAGCCCTTCTGGTGCTTCTACTCTGACAGGAGCCATATCATGGCCTTACCCAGGGAGATCCCATATAGCTCTACTTACCGAGGATGGTACATGCACCCCGATCCCATCATAGCCCCATTGGGGACGGATGCGACTGAGTTTGTAGACGAGGGACACCGACCTCGGAGGAGGCGGAGAGATGTGGGCAGCTCGAGCCAGGCCCCTACGGAGGATGAGGAGATGAGCGCCGGTCAGGACCCGCCACCTATGGATCCCTGGCAGGATCAGATGTCCCGACAGATGGAGGCGCTGAGTTTGCAGCAGCAAACCTGGCAACAGGGCTATGATGTGCGGTTTGACGGATTTCAGTCCCGGGTTTTTCAGCGGATGGACCTCCAGGATGAGCGCCTGGGGGAGATGGACGAGCGTCTCCAGCGCTTAGGAGAGCGACAGGACCAGTACTTTGGCCAGTACCCTTGGCCACCACCGGGACCATCACAGCAGTGAGTCTTTCCCTTATTTTATGATTGTCTTCTTTTCCACATTGAGGACAATGCGTATTACAAGCATGGGGGAGGGAGTAGATTCACTTTCTATCTTTATGTACAGTTTCTGTATTTTTCTTTGTGTGTTTCATTCTGTTTTTCAGAGTTGCATTGCATTGGTTGTGAGTTTACAAAAAAAAAAAAAATAAATAAATAAATAAATAAATAAAATCCTGGGATGAGTTGAAAATCCGAAAGGGCGACTCAGGCAACAAGCAGGTGACCCGGACCAGTGCTAGACTGGGGTAATATGGTGTCGGAGTGACGTGAGCATATGTGAGTCCATCTTTGAAAAAAAAATAAAAAAAAATAAGAGTGGCTTGGTGAAAACCCGAAAGGGCGCCTTGGCAAAATGAGCGAAAAGAAGAAGAGTGATTCTTAGGATTTCTCTTTATTTATTGGCGAGGCGTCATAAGAAGGGAGACATAGAAGGAATGTCGGGTAGGCCACTTCGGGAGGCATAAGAAGTCTTAGATGGAGGATAGGATTAGAGGTCACTTTACACTATTGGATGTCCGGGATAAGCTTGGGGGAAGTACTCTGCTTGCCCCCAAGTTCTGTTGTTGTTGATGATGATGTGTTGTAGATGAGATTGACGCCAGGAGCTTTGGCATGGGTTAGGTGACTCGTAGTAGGAGGAGATGCTTCCTGAGACCTTGTGTGCTATTTTGGAGGGCTGAACTTTCTTTTAGTTTACTCGAGGACGAGCAAAGGTCTAAGCATGGGGGAATTTGATAAGCACTACTTTGTAGAGCTTAACTAAGAGTCATTAGAGGGTTTATTGGTGTCATTCGGGTATTTCTAGGCACATTCATGTGCAAGGCGTTTGGAGGCGAAGTTTAGAGTTTTTGGAGGTGTTTGAGCGGTTTTGGAGATCATAGGAGACACCGAGGAAGAAAACCACCAAGGAGAGACGCCATAGGAGTGAAGAGAAGAGCTGAGCACGGTGCGAGAGATAGCAAGAAAGAGCTGATGAGAAGAGGAGGTCTGAAGCCTTGCCGCACCTGCGCCGGAGTCCACCGCCCCCTGCGGTTGAAGAGCTGGAGCTACTGCCATTAGGCCGCACCCTGCGGTTCCAGAACCGCCCCTGCGGCGAGCTCGGCTGAACACGTACTGGAGGTTCACCGCACCCTGCGGTGGAGAGACCGCAACCCGTGGTTGCGTGTGCTGAATGTTATTTGCGAGTTTTTATTTCCGTTTTAGTTTTATTCCGAAACTTTATTTCCAAGTTTGTTATTTCCTTACCTTTATTTCTGAATTATTTCCTTAGTATTTAAGTAGGGTTAAGACTATTTTGGAGAGGGTCTTCTTCTCTCTCTTGAACCCTAATTGCCGTTATTACGTATTTGCTTACAAACTTTATGGAGAACTAAACCCTCCATTGTTGCACTTGACAGTTTGAAGCCAGCAATTGATTGGTTGTGAGTTTTCTACTCTTGTTCGTTTCCTATTGGTTGGATTGATTCTCTTGTGCTTAATTTATATTGGCTTATGTTGGTTTATCTAGATTGATCACCTGGGTTTATTGATATTTTCCTAAGTGCTAGGACTTGTGATTCTGTGTTCAGGTTGCATATCTAGTAGCGAACACGGTTGTGCGTATAGGGGACCCGAGCGCACAATTGTGAGGGAGAATTAATTGCATGCTTATAGTAACGGGTTGTTTCTATTGCATGTATCTTGCTAATCCTTGGTTGAATGCTATTGCTTTATTGATTCCTGAAGGTTTTCGGTATTGATTTAGTAATAAGTATTGTTAGGGCTGGTAGAACTAACAATTACTTAAGATCGGGATAAGAACAACAATAGGATTGTTAAGGACTTAAGATTGATAGAATTCTAGGATCAACTTATCTTTTGTTCGGTGGATCTCTTGTTAAGTGTGGCGCTTTTCCTCATCATATTTACAACCATAAATCTGCGATTTTGCTCTCTTGTCTTCTTATTAATTTGGTTCAAAAACACATACAAACCCCCCCCCCCCCCTTTGTTCCAAGTTGGTAACCTTGAATTGCAAGAATTGATAACCTGATTCCCTGTGGATTCGACCCTGACTTGCTTGCTATACTCTATAGTAGGTTGCTTAGGATTTCTTTGATTTGGGTATACGACTTTGGCCCTGTCAAACTTGTTGGGTGTTTAGGAACAAGTTGGATAATATGGGAGAAGTGACAAGGAACAAAGCTGTGCTGGTTGCAAAGGGCTAGAACGAACAATAGGGGATTAACTATGATGAAACCTACACCACTCACAAGGGTTTCAAGCTCTATCAAATGGTTATCAATAATGCCTTCTTGAATGGATATCTTCAAGAAGAAGTCTAGGTTTAACAACCACCAGGTTTTGATGATGTCAATAGTTTTAACCATGTGTACGTTTTGGACAAACCCCTAAATGGCCTCAAGCAAGCTTCACGATCTGGGTATGATAGGTTTGCACAGTTTCTTCTGTCTTATGGGTATAGACGTGATGCAATTGAGAAGACATCGTTCCTATAGGAAAAGAAAGTTGACACTCTTGTTGTTAAAGTCTATGTTGATTGTATTGTTTTTGGTTCCACTAATCATCTCTTGTGGAAAGTTTTATGGACCTTATAAGCTGTGAGTTTGAGATGAGCATGATAGGAGAACTTTCGTTCTTCTTGGGATTGTAAGTCTCAAAGAATGGAAAGGAAACAATGATACATCAATGAGTTGTTGGAGAAGTATGGTATGGAAAGTTATAAACACATTCATACTCTAATTTCTCTTAACACATGCTTGGATGCAAACATGAATGGCATAGATATGAATCACACTATGTATAGAGGAATGATTGGATCACTCTTCTATCTCACATCGAGTAGACCAAATATCATATTTAGTGTGTGCTTATATGCAAGATTCCATGCAAATCCCAAAGAATCACACTTGAACGAAATGAAGATAATATTAAGGTACATGAAGGAGAACGACCATCTAGACCTTTGGTATCCAAGGAACAACAACATTGAATTGGTTGGCTAAATAGTGCTAATTTTGCTCGCCACCTAGTGGATAACAAGAGTACCTATGGCACAGTTCCTTGTCCTATGCCTTGTCTTTTGGGGATCAAAGAAAAAGGATTTAGTTGCTCTCTCCAATGACAAAGCTAGATACGTGGCCATCGCAGCATGATATGCCCATGTATTGTGGCTTAAGCAACAACTTAAGGAATGTGGTATGTCTCTTAACATTGTTTCCATCATGTGTGATAATACTAGTGCTATTAATATCTCACAAAATCCAGTGCATCAATCTCGTACCAAGCATATTGATTTTTGTCACCACTTTTTTTGAGATAATGTTGTGAAAGGTTTTATCAAGATGGTTCATTGTAGGACTAAAGATCAAGTTGCAGATATTTTCACCAAAGCATTGGAAAGAATGCCTTAAGAACATCTTAGAATGCTTCTAGGCATGATCTCCTCAAATTAAGCTAGTGCTGATCCACTATTCCCTTGATGATTGGTTAATTGGATCATAATTAAACATGGAATAATGCCTTTATTGCTTATTACTTGATAATTTCTCTTTCATGAACTTGCTATGTGTTTTGTGTTTTAGCGTTACTTTAAATCTTCCAAATGAAGTTTGATTATTATTAGATATTTCAGCAAAGGATATGAACATCTTATATGAGACCTATATAACCATCTTGATCTATTGAACTCACGTTATAAGCCAAAATGACAATTTGTTATTATGCCTACCCTCAAGCCTTGATCCAAGTAAATGTTCCGTATGAACTTTCTATTTGTTTGTCAATTTTAATTGGTTTAATTTCTTGGATGTTTGTTTTCCTAGCATGAAGTATTTGTTAGGATATAACCTGTGATACCCAAATCGAATCCCTTTTATTCCACACATGGTAAATGGTAAAGCGAAAAAGGCTTGTTGTGTTAAGGGGGAACAAACGAGAGGAACAAATATGGGAACATGATAACCTGTCAGGTGAACGTAGCTTAATGGCTTGGAAAGCATGAGTCTAATTTGATGTCTATATAGGAGGAACGTCTAGCACGTTAAACAAGGAAGAATAGTAGATGCTACCCTAGAGAGAGTAAATCTTAATGGTGATGATTTCGGCTGCTTATGGTTATTGTTTTAAGTGGATATTTTGGAATGATTGTATCTTGATTTACCCTAATCCTAATCCCCTCTATATAATCCTAACCCTCCCAACCTTAATCTCCACCATTATCCCTCAACTCTATTGCAATCCAGAAACTCTCTATTGCTCTCAATCTCTAAAACCCCAATCTCTTAGAAATACTCCCAAACCTTTAACACAACAATAATGGCCTCATCCACAACCACCCTTCTTTCTGGAAACAACCTTGATGTCTCCATAGATAACCTCTTTGCAGATGATCTTGTAAACCTCATCGCTAGGGCTCAAGCCAAGAAATCCCAAGGCACACCTACCTCCAAAACATCCACAAGCCAATCCTCTGCTCTAAATTTTGTCGTCATAGCCAATGAGGCGGTGACATCAGTGGCAGTTGTAATTGCCAAGGAGGTGAAGCCAAAGAAGGAGACATGAAAGGGGTAAGAAAAAGAGAAACGGTCCTTGCACCATAGATATATAAAATCATAAGTGGAACCCCTTCTATTGTTCTGTAACTTACTTTATCTCTACTTTAGTGATTTTCATGTTTTTGTGCTTTTGTTCTCTCTCGTTTTTATGATTTTCTTTATTTTTATGCTATATTTTCAATCTTAGTGTAATCAATTCACTACAACTCTACAAGTGTAAGGAATTATCCTTTTGAGATTAGTTTGCGACTTTATGCATTGTTTCTTGCTTACTATCGATCCTTTGAAAATGTCAAAAGAGGGAAGTGTGAAAAATTATGCGATAATCTCGATTCCAAGAAGGTAATAGTCTAATTGTGCCATACTTTACATTTTGAATAATGCCTTTGGTGAGAGGGAATTGTTTGCAACTTGAAGTAAGTTCCATGATATTTATCTAAGGGGGAACTTGGGAACTTTGCTGTAAAATTATAAACCTATTAAAATTCTTGAGATAAATTGCATATTGATTGATTTTAATTCACTTTGTACTCAACTATTTAATGAACAATTTGTGATGGATTTGTCATCATCAATAAGGGGAACATAGTTGGAACGATGTCACTCCCTCTAGTTTTGATGATTATAAACACCATAAGGTTTTTATTGTTTATTTATTCCTACGAGTTTAATGTTTATTAAACAAAGTTGGGATTAGTGGAAACCAAAGAGGCAAAATAGAGAATTAAGAAATAAATAGTCAACAGTATGGGACAAACATGCTCAGCGAAATAGAGTGAGAGAAGCACGCCCGTCTATGAATTATCAAGAGAAGGGAACAATGCTCCGCGTTAGCATAGAGAAAACACGATGTGAACTTTAGTTGAAGATTAACTAAACATGAAAAAAAGTGTTGGATCGTTAGAGTTACGTCTGAGGGAACAAAGGCTTTGTTCCCACAGAAGTTGCAGCGGATTAAAACAGCAAGAAAGATAATGAACGAACTCACGATGTATAGTGGAAACCCTGATTAGCAAAACTAGATTCTCAAAGAAAAACCACTACCTTCAAGCTTCTGCTTGAGAGGATTTTAAAGCGTATACTTGTCTTATTGATTTCTTGTTCGATTACACTTGTATCCTGGACTTCGACCTCTAAACAACCAGCTAGACTCGAAGCCTCTTCTACAACGATGAATCCGATCTCAACCCTCAAAGACTCACACACACCTCACTTCTTTTCTTTCCCTTTTTTTTCGTTCTCTCAGTTTTCCGTCGTCGTGGTTACATAGAAATGAATCCGCACTTCTATTAAATACAACTCGGCTAAACCCTAATTGTAACAAGATAAGATTTCTCCAAATACGGTAACAAGAAGATATGATTTGGTTGAAGGAATAATATCCCAACCGTCTATATTAATTAAGGAAAAGATTCCTTAAATTAATATAACCGGATAAGATATAATTCCCTCTCTCCAATTATCTTATCTTAGGAAAGATCTACTAAGATAACATGATCGGGCTTCTTCTCTCTCTATATCTTCTCGATCCGGCTTGATCCTTGGAGCCAAAGTCTTCAATCATTTACCGCGTGTGCTTCTTGATTTGTTTCCTTAATTCAACACGTTGGATTTCTTCTTTCCTTTTACAGCCTTGATCTGGTCCGTCACTGTTGTTCCTTGAGAGGTAACAAAGCACATGAACAGAGCTTTGTTCCCTCTGCGATCCTTCGCTGCAATGGATCCCTGAGATAACTATCTTTGTTCCTGAAACACTTAGTACCCATATCAGTTGAATGTTTGTTACCATCAAAACCTAAGGAATTCAACAAATTCCCCCTTTTTGACGATGACAAACACCCTTGACAATAAAGCATATACATACAAGAAAAAGACAGTATGGAGAGAAAGGTTTCCCACTTAGGCAATATTAGTTCCCCCTTAGTTCAGCAACATATGAAACCATGTTCTGTTCCCCCTCAACCAAAGCTACCTGTCATTTTCCCCCTTTTGGCATCATCCAAAATATAAGTAAAGAGATAGAGAGAAAAAGACCACAGCTAGATAAGCAACATTGCCTTTTGCATTAGATTGAAACGCACAAACATAGACTGCACGGAGATACAACAGCAAGCAAGTATAACATACATGATCAACATGCCAGTCAATGCAAGCACATGAAGCAGGATCAAAGAAGTTCGAAGAGTAAGGGAAGATGTGCTAGGGAACAAAAGAGAGGTTGGTTAGCGGAGATAGACGAATTATGCGCCACTGGAGCCAGCACAGGGAGCCGAAATATGAATAGCAATTTAAGCATGCACTTACTTCGCAAGACGCCTGTGTTGTTCTCCCAACTGAGATGTTGCGTGAGACAAATTCCTCACGGTCCTTTACAGATAAGTTCATCTTTTGTTCCTGCTGAGGGTCTGCTCTTCCTTACGACTCTTCCTCAGATGCATTAGTCCTCTCTTTGTGTACTTTGTCATATTCCAAATAATTTTATTTTTTTTGGAACAACACAATCTTCACCTTTCCTTCTTTGACCAAAGATCACACCCAAGAGGATATTTTCCAGAAATAAATCTTGTAAAAGGTTCTGTACAAATCCATCAAAGCCCACAAAATCTCAAGCACAACAACCATCACGCAGCTGCCACATCATCTTTTATGAACACTACTCAAGCAGTTGCAAGCCGTCATTACATATCATACCTGTCAAATCCCAGCCACAGACCACAGAGGCGACAATTCGTATTCTCGACTTTCCGAAAAAGTAGAAGAGTGTGATGCGGGGGTAATGTTACCAGAGAGGGTACAAAGAACATCACACAAAAACATATACGAGAATTTTTAATAATGTTTAATCATGAATAAGAGGCTCCCAGATGTGGATGATTAGAGGGGTTCATAGGAAGCATCAAGCATGATGGCTAAGGTAAGCTGCAGAGTCAACAATCATTTGGGCTTATAATGAGGGATCAATGCATCAAGTTGACTCTTTCGGGCCGAAAGAAAGCTGAACCATGTATTAACAAGATAGCATAGAAAAACATGCATGAGATTTTGCACATAAGTGAAGTATTAACATGAGTCTAAGCAAGTCGTTCAACTAATGATCAAGAGAAGAAATGCAGACCAAGACATGATGATTAACCTTTCACACTTTACCATGTAATTTAGCCAATCATCAAGGGAACACAACAAATAGACATTTAGTTTAGAGAAATCATACCTAGTTCCATACGGAACTGTTCGAAGGGTTCCCTGTTTAGAGCCTTGGTAAACATGTCGGCAACTTGATCCTTAGTTCCACAGCAGTCCATTATCACCAACCCTTTCTCCACACAGTCACGTAAGAAGTGGTGTCTTATCTCGATGTGCTTGGTACGTGAGTGTTGCACCGGATTCTTAGAGATATTTATGGCACTAGTATTGTCACAGAGAATGGGAATAGAGTTAAGAAGAATACCATAGTCGCTAAGTTGTTGTTTAAGCCATAGGAGTTGTGTGCAACAAGCAACGGCGGCTATGTATTCAGCTTCTGCAGTGGATAGAGCGACGAAGTTCTGCTTCTTTGACCCCCAGGAAACTAAACACGGCCCAAGGAACTGAGCCATTCCTGACATTGATTTTCTATCCACTTTGTTCCCTGCGAAGTCAGCATCTGTGTATCCGACTAGATCGAGGCTTCCTCCCCTTGGATACCACAGACATAGATCATTTGTTCCCTTCAAGTATCTCAGAGTCCTCTTCACTGCTTTAAGATGTGTTTCTTTGGGATCGGCCTGAAAACGAGCACAAAGACATACACTGTACATAATATCAAGTCTACTAGCAGTGAGATAGAGAAGCGAACCTATGATTCCTCGGTAGAGAGATGGATCAATTCCCTATTCATGTTCGTCTTTTCCCATTGGGTTGTTTGGAGAGATGGGAGTGGTGAAGGGTTTTGCGTCAGACATTCTAAACTTTTTGACACATTCCCTTAGATACTTCTGTTGATGCACTTTGGTTCCCTCATCCCCCTGAGAGACTTGAAGACCTAAGAAGAACTTGAGTTCTCCAACCATGCTCATCTCGAATTCACTGGCCATCAGCTTAGAGAATTTCTGAACCAGTTTATCATCTGTAGAGCCAAAGATGATATCATCCACGTAGACTTGTACTACCAGAATATGCTTCCCTTCATTCAGAAGGAACAATGTCTTGTCGACCTTTCCACGAACGTATCCGTGCGTCAGAAGGAACTGTGAGAGCCTTTCATACCAGGCCCTCGGGGCTTGCTTGAGACCGTACAAAGCTTTTTCTAGAATATAGACATGGTCAGGTTGGGTAATGTCCTCAAAGCCGGGAGTTTGCTCCATATAGACTTCCTCCTTGAGAACTCCATTCAAGAAGGCGGTCTTGACATCCATCTGTTGCAGCTTGAATCCATGGAAAGACGAATAGGCAATTAGGAGTCTTATTGCTTATAACCTGGCAACTGGAGCAAAGGTCTCATCATAGTCGATGCCTTCCTGCTGGTTGTAACCTTTCACCACCAGCCTTGCTTTGTTCCTTGTGACTTGGCCTTGATCATCCAGCTTATTCCTGAACACTCATTTGGTTCCTATCACTGTTCTGTTCCTTGGACGAGGAACTAACCGCCAAACCTTGTTCCTTTTGAACTGATGAAGTTCTTCTTGCATGACGTTTATCCAGTCAGGATCCTTCAAAGCTTCTCCTACGGTTTTAGGTTCTTGTAAAGAGAGAAAAGCATTGAAAGCGCAAAAGTTATGTAGGGAAGACCGAGTGCTTTGAGGTGATCCCTTTCTATAGTCTGTGACGATTAGTTTGACTGGATGAGCCCACTTTTGCTGGTAGTTTGGAACTTGGAGATTGTTGATGTCGAACTCTTCTGAATTAGCGTTGCCAGCGTTTGAGCTTTCACCAACAGTTTCATCAGTATTAGGACTCACATCTCCAGTTATGTCAGTAGTAGAGCTGTCCTCATGGGGCTCCACTGTGTCGTGACTTGGGATCTGTTCCCCCTGAGGTGCATGAGGTGTTTCTGGTGGGTGAGCATTTTCTTCATTTCCATCTGAGTTGGCGGAGTTGGGAGTTCTTGGTGTTGAAGGATCATTCTGAGTTTCTTGATCTTGAGAGGTCCCAACACCGACATTGCTTTCTACAAGCTGAAAGAAATCATCTTCGGATAGCTCGGTATTGGAGGGAACACTGCCTGATTGTTCATGCACATTGTTACCAGCCATAACTGATTCATCAAACACTACATGAATGTTTTCCTCTACCTTTCTGGTTCTCTTGTTGAATACTTTGTAAGCCTTGCTTTGCTGAGAGTATCCTAAAAAAGTTCCTTCATCACTCCTGGGATCGAACTTCCCAAGAGAATCTTTCCCGTTGTTGTGGACGAAGCACTTGCAACCAAATGTGCACAAATGAGACACATTAAGAAGCTCATAGGCAGTTTTGTTCAGGAGAGGACGAATAGTTGCTCTATTCAGAACGTAACAAGCAGCATTCAGAGCTTCTGCCCAAAAATTCCTAGGAAGACCACTTGAGATGAGGAGGGTACGCGTCATGTCTTCCAGAGTCCTGTTCTTCCTTTCCACAACCCCGTTTTGCTGAGGGGTCCTGGGAGCAGAGAAGTTGTGGTTAATACCTCTGTTCCTACAGAGGGATAGGAACTGAGAGTTCTCGAATTCTATTCCATGATCAGTGTGAATAGACCCCAAGGAATGTCCAGTGCTCCTTTCTGCTGCCTTAAGCCAGGACTCAAACTCAGCGAACACTTCATCCTTTGATGAGATAAATAGAGTCCATGTATACCTGGAATAGACATCAACAATAACAAAGACATATGCATTTTCCCCATGGCTCTTCATACACATTGGCCCAGAAAGATCCATGTGGACTAATTCCAGAGGACGAGTAGTACTTACATCCCTTTTTGACTTGAAAGAGGATCTGACTTGTTTTCCTTTGATGCATGCATCACACACATCATTTCTCATAGCTTCAGCCTTAGGGAGACCGTTCACCAGCTCTTGTCTGTGAAGTTTGGAAAGGAGTTGAAGGCTAGCATGTCCAAAGCGTTTGTGCCACAAGTCTGTTGTCCCAGCAATAGATGATAGACAAAGGTCCTTGTCAGGGATGAAAGCAGGGTCGACCTTGTAAACGTTGTTGTCGCAGATCCCTTTGAGTAAGATTTTCCCTGTACTTAAACATTCAACATGATAATCATCGGTGGTAAAGACTACTCTATTTTTTCTGTTTTGGCATAGTTGAGCCACACTAAACAGGTCAAATTTGAGATTATTCACTAGATTTACGTTATTCACAATGATGTATTTAGAGAGTCTTACTTTACCGATACCACAAACCTCACCCTTACTTTTGTTTCCAAAAGTTATCGATGCCCCAGAGGCTGGCTGAAGAGAGGAGAACCACTCACTGTTCCCTGTCATGTGACTCGAGCACGCACTGTCAAGGTGCCAAGAGCCTTTCCTTGCTTCCTTCTTGGATTTATGAGCACCATCTTCTGATATGTTGTGATCTTTTGAGCTCATCAAACAAATATCCTTTGAGAGAGGAGATGCTTCATCATCTGATTTGTAGTCACCCCACTTCGCGCCCTTTGCTTGTTCCTCTTTCCCGTTCTGAGGAGAACCTGCCGCTTTGTTGACGCAGTTTTTGGGGAAGTGTCCGTTGTCATGACAGTGGAAGCAGACAACCTCCTTCATGTCATTGTGAACCATGACCGAACCCTTAATGCCTTTGCTTCGAGACCATATCTTCTTCATGGCTTGAGTGATGAGAACCATATCTACATCACCTTCTCGAGAGTCTCCATCCAAGCCATTTCCTGACGACATCTTTCCTGCAAAATCTAAAACGAAAACAATCTAGAGCACCAGGCTCTGATACCAATTGTTGGATCGTTAGAGTTACGTCTGAGGGAACAAAGGATTTGTTCCCACAAAAGTTGCAGCGGATTAAAACAGCAAGAAAGATAACGAACGAACTCACGATGTATAGTGGAAACCCTGATTAGCAAAACTAGATTCTCAAAGAAAAACCACTACCTTCAAGCTTCCGCTTGAGAGGATTTTGAAGCGTGTACTTGTCTTATTGATTTCTTGTTCGATTACACTTGTATCATGGACTTCGACCTCTAAACAACCAGCTAGACTCGAAGCCTCTTCTACAACGATGAATCCGAACTCAACCCTCAAAGACTCACACACACCTCACTTCTTTTCTTTCCCTTTTTTTTTCGTTCTCTCAGTTTTCCGTCATCGTGGTTACATAGAAATGAATCCGCACTTGTATTAAATACAACTCGGCTAAACCCTAATTGCAACAAGATAAGATTTCTCCAAATACGGTAACAAGAAGATATGATTTGGTTGAAGGAATAATATCCCACCGTCTATATTAATTAAGGAAAAGATTCCTTAAATTAATATAACCGGATAAGATATAATTCCCTCTCTCCAATTATCTTATCTTAGGAAAGATCTACTAAGATAACACGATCGGGCTTCTTCTCTCTTCATATCTTCTCGATCCGGCTTGATCCTTGGAGCCGAAGTCTTCAATCCTTTACCACGTGTGCTTCTTGATTTGTTTCCTTAATTCAACACGCTGGATTTCTTCTTTCCTTTTGCAGCCTTGATCTGGTCCGTCACTGTTGTTCCTTGAGAGGTAACAAAGCACATGAACAGAGCTTTGTTCCCTCTGCGATCCTTCGATGCAATGGTTCCCTGAGATAACTATCTTTGTTCCTAAAACACTTAGTACCCATATCAGTTGAATGTTTGTTACCATCAAAACCTAAGGAATTCAACAAAGAGATTTTCAACCAGTATTAAGCCTCAAGGTTGAAGATTTAGATAGAATTTAGTTAAGTCTTATTTATGGAAACAATATCTTTTGAACAAGTGTTTAATGTTTATTGTATTTTTGGTAATAGGATTATTTTGGAATGTGATCTTTAGTTGGCATGTGTTGGCCAATTTTAAAGATAAAAATTGGATATCTTATCCTACAACTATGAAAGGGGAAATTATCCCACTTTCCTAAAACAGAAGATCAGGCCCATTTACTTAAATGAGGCCCATTAAGACATAAATATGGGAGGTATTTAATAACTTAAACCTATCCTAAACCCTAGAGAATGAGATAATCAGTTGGTAGCCTCCATTGATAGGGAGAGAACTTTTGAGTATATGTTCTTGTTATAAACAAAAGAAGGAAGGAATAAGAGAAGTAGACCGTTCAAATCCTTCTAGAACGAAGCTAGGAGGTAGAGGTTTTTCCCTGTGTGCTATTTAGTACTAGGGTTTCCACTCTAAATTGTTCGTATTATGTTCGTTATTCGAGTTCGTAGAATATCGATCATCGTCGCAATCAACGAATATTAGTGGTACAAATTCATGCAATCGGAAACAAGCCAACCGGGAGGATGCATCTGTTTTTGGGTGTTTTTGGGACTACTCCCGACGTCATTCAACATCCAGGTACCACCTGTTGTGATCACCTTCAAACTCAGATCATTGCCTCACACCAGTGGCGGATCCATCTTCAACGAAACGTGAGGCCCCGAAGATAGCCCGAGCGTCGTCAAAGCCATAGGCGAGCGGGGATGAGTTTGGATCTGGGCCGCCACCGAAACCCTATCGACCGAGATGACGCAGATCTGGATACGCAGCAGGATCTGAGGGAGCGTCGAGGCCTTCGACGCGAGGAGCGGGAGGCAGGGATCGATCTCGATCTCGTGGCTTGGGGGCGAGAGCATGAGGAGTTCAGGCGGTGGTGGTAGCGCGAACTTCTTCCTCTGCTTCCAGTGTCGGAGGGCGGCAGTCCGACCAACGAGGACACCAGGTTTTGCCGCGCCAACGGGCTCCGTCCGGGCAACTTCGCGGGTCTTCCAGTTCTGAGACCTCGGTTCGCAGAGGGAGGTCGATTTCTCTTGTCAGCGGGCGCCACCAACATCGCCGGAGGGAGTCCGCCAGGGAGGCCATCGTCAACGGGCTAGCGTCGTCTGGATCACCGGAGGGGGAGTGCAGATAAGGCAGAGCCGAAGAAGCATCATCCGCCGACGAAGCGAGGAAGGATATGGTTGTGTCGGTGGTGGGGGCATCTTCTCCGACGAAGTCAAGTTAGTTTGCAAGTCGGTGGTGGGGGCATCTTCTCCGAGAGAGGAAGGAAGAGGTACTCCTTTTGAAACTGCTATATATTTATCCATATGGCATGTTTGCTTGCAAGAAGGCATGTTTGATTGGCTCGTTGGTGGCTCAAACGACGACGACATGGAGCAAGGCCAGTATCATTGGGTTCGTGTCGCTGCAAGGATTCATCGAATGTGAGTCACAGAAGCTGTCCCCTTTCGCTGGAAGCAGACGGGTCGCGCGAACATGGCTCAAGAGTGCTTTGTTATTTGTATTTCCAGCATGCGCCTTACCAAGGGTCCAGGTTTGAGCGACTCGTTGGAGGCTCAGGTGGAGTCCGAATGGGGCGACGCCAGCGGTGTTGGACTCGTAGCACTGCGTGGATTGCTCGAGTAAGGGTCGCAAGGGCTGCACTGTTTCACTGGATTCAGAAAAGTGGCGTGAATATGATCTAGGAGTGCTTCGCTATATTTTTTTCAGCATGTCTTTGCAAGGTACAAGGTTCAAGCGCCTCTTTGGAGTCTCAAACGATGTACGAATTGAGCAAGATTAGCGGCGATGATGAACAAGTAGCACTGCAAGCTATAGTCGAATATGGGTTGTGGAGGCTGAGTCTCTTCACCACCATTGGTGAATTTGTGTGCAGGTAATGAGATTGTGCGAGGGAGACGATGATTTGTGCTGGAAAAAATCTCAGTGGGCCAAAGCATGGTTATTGGGCCGAATTCTGGCTAGTGGGGACAATCGGTAAAGTTTGGATTTTATGGATTAGAAGCCAATCAAACCATGTACAGTCACATCGGTAATTTTTTACCGAACTTATTCAATTTAAATTGAATCAATTTTTTTTATTAATGATGGTATATTTAGAATGATCCAATTTAATTAATGTATAATTGTTGCTTGTCTATATCATGCATGGTACGAACTCGGAGCAAACCGTTAATGAAAGAGGAAATGAGATTCAAGCATTGCCCATCAAGGGATTGAGATTTGGGGCTAATAAAGTTCTCATGTAGCTATCTTACAACGATAATGGGGGCACGCAACAATCCCTACGAATTTTGATCAAGAGACATCGAGCACAACCTGCTTGGAAATCATGATAGCACGAGACGCCTCATTCATTCTATCAGCCTAGGGGCAACGGAGCATACAAGCTGTAGTGCATGGACGACAAGCTTGAACTAGAAGGCAGAGCATGAGAGCATATAAGCTGGAGTGCATGGACGACAAGCTTGGACTAGAAGACAGAGCATGAGAGCATACAAGTTGGAGTGCGACGACAAGCTTGGACTAGAAGACAGAGCCTGAGAGCATACAAGCTGGAGTGCATGGACGACAAGCTTGGACTAGAAGACAGAGCATGAGAGCATACAAGCTGTAGTGCATGGACGACAAGCGAACGAAAGGGACCCTACCATGTAATGGCGGGCAGGGGCATTAGAGCGGGAAGCTACAAGATATGAATGACAATGTGATCTTTCACAACGCAGTGTAAGTCAGGCACGAGAGCCGAATTCGAGCTACTCGTAGTCAGGCATGTATTTCCGTGGTAACGAGCCACACGGGCGCCAAATCCGAGCGACCCACGCTAGGCAAGGGCCAGCAGTGTAAGTCCGGCACGAGAGCCGAATTCGAGCTACTCGTAGTCAGGCATGTATTTCCGTGGTAACGAGCCACACGGGCGCCGAATCCGTGCGACCCACGCTAGGCAAGAGCCAGCAGTGTAAGTCCGAAACGAGAGCCGAATTCGAGCTACTCGTAGTCAGGCATGTATTTTCGTGGTAACGAGCCACACGGGCGCCGAATCCGAGCGACCCACACTAGGCAAGAGCCAGCAGTGTAAGTCCGACACGAGAGCCGAATTTGAGCTACTCGTAGTCAGGCATGTATTTTCGTGGTAATGAGCCACACGGGCGCCGAATCCGAGCGACCCATAGATGAGTATAAGAGTCGAATCCGAACACCTCTAAGCAAGCATAAACCAGTTAGGCAAGGGACAACGCATTACAAAACGGCTTGGGTAGCTTAGGTCCATCAGATGGATGACCGAGTGCTGCAAAATCGAGACGAAAATCATTCAGATCCGAATGCTGATTCGAGGTACGACCCGGAGTTATCAGATCCTACGGTTTCTGTCGAACCCGAAGAACCCGAGGGGCAAAATGAAAGGGGAAATTATCCCACTTTCCTAAAACAGAAGATCAGGCCCATTTACTTAAATGAGGGCCATTAAGACATAAATAGGGGAGGTATTTAATAACCTAAACCTATCTTAAACCCTAGAGAACGAGATAATCAGTTGGTAGCCTCCATTGATAGGGAGAGAGCTTTTGAGTATATGTTCTTGTTGTAAACAAAAGAAAGAAGGAATAAGAGAAGTAGACCGTTCAAATCCTTATAGGACGAAGCTAGGAGGTAGTGGTTTTTCCATGTGTGCTATTTGGTACTAGGGTTTCCACTCTAAATTGTTCGTATTATGTTCGTTATTCGAGTTCGTAGAAGATCGATCATCGTCGCAATCAACGAATATTAGTGGTACAAATTCATGCAACCACAAACTATATATACTAGATGTCTAGCATTAGGCTACATGCGCAATTCAGAGCTTACGAAGAGGAAGAGAAAGAGAATAAGATCAAAATACGAACTTTACGAGTATTCAGATATGGGATTGAGTTTTACGTAGTTTGTTAGGTTGCAATCACTTGCTTATGAGTCTCGGTGTTCTAGGACTTGTGTCTGACTAGATTTGATACATTTACTTGCATGATTGTTTCTAACCAAATTAATAAGGTAAGTAGACATTTAAAATTCTACTAGATTAATCACTTAGAAATTGAGGTTTTTCTTTATGAACCTGTTAATTGATTAAGTTTCCTCTATAACTAATTGTGTTACTATCTATAACTACTATTTACGTATTTCCACTGCTAAAGAAATACACTTGTTCTCAGACTAATAAACTGTGTTTCAACAATTCTTCATTTTTCTTAGGCGTTGATAAAAAAACTTAATTTAGAACGTTTTTCTTCATATAAGTCCATCTAAGTGGGCGGTTGTAAGTACGCGTTCAACCATGAAACCTACCATGCAATCTACCTATGAAATGTACTTTCCCAAAGTACGTGATATCTCCTTGCTGAACTGCTATCTGAATTTTTTTAGCTCCTTCTTATATCTTTATCTTCCTTTTTGTCTTTACAACGCTTCGATGCACTTTCGAGACCGGAAATGTACACGCTTCTCTCTTGCGATCCGAAGCAAGGCTATGTGGCTTACTCATTATTTCAATTGTGGTTCTGTCGCTCATACAACTATATGCCTCTCTCCGTTCTTCCGTCCAGATCAGACCTCTTCAGTCCAAATTTGGCCCTGCTCCTGGTTATTTAATTCACATGGCAAGAACTCTTTAGTTGCTCCTCACACGACAGACATGCAAAGGTATTATCTTTTGGAAAATTACTATTGGTGCTCCTGAGTTTAGGATTATTCCGTATTCATATTATTTCGGTTCAAATTGATCAAATTCAAGTCCACTCGTTCTCAAATTAATAGGATTTGAATCCTAAAGCACTCAAATTCATACCCGAACCATCTCGATTTGAATTCGTAAGGTCGAAAATGAGTTGTTTCAAAATGCAAATCAAGATGGTTCGGATATGGATTTGGTGTTTTAAGAGTCAAATTTTACTAATTTGAGAGTGATGAACATAATGATGGGCTTAAATTTGATTAATTTGAACCGAAATAGTACGGATATGAAAAAACTTAGTTACAAAGTAAATAAATATAAAACTTTAAATATAGGGGTACTAACACAAAAAAAAATTAATCATGAAAATTCAACAAGAATAACCCCTAAATATAGGAGCACCAACAAGAATTTTCGTTTTTGTGCTTCTCCTATGCTTTCTCCTTTCACTCTTCTACGAAATCATTCATGAAACCAACTATGGCAACAGCTATGAACTAAGTTATGCAACTTGGTTAGTTTTCAATTTCTTATATATGCCTGATCCTTATTTCATTTGTTGTGAAAGTTACCTTCTGCTTATTTCCAATTGCTACAGAATTACTCACCACTCCAATCAAGACTCTATGAAAAATTTCTTTTACAAGTCATACCCACCACCTATCACCTCGCAAATTCACAAATTTATCATAGTCTTCAAGCCGAATTTTTCCACCGATTGGGTGTTTTGTACCCCAAATATTTTTAATCGTTTGATCCTCCGTATATCTACATCTAAAAGGATCCTAATTAATCACAAATTTTCGGGTTTAGATTGTTGTTAGAACTTTAGACCGTTACTCCATGTTTTTGCTTTTTTCGATCTTGTTACCAAACATTATTTTTATGCTCAAACTTTTATTGGGACCATCATTTTCATCTTTTTCTCAACAAAATATTATATCTTTTTAATCTCTAATTTAATTGAATACAGATGTCACTATGTAGTCCATTCCTTATCTCAATTACTACAACTTGTTTGTCTTTTCTCTTGTTTTAACCTTATCTTTGAATATTATTCGTTTTCTCACTTTAGTTGAAATCTGCATGTTCATTTATTTATCTTTACTTTCTTTTTGTTTTTGGTTGTTATTTTATCATTTCTTTTTACCTAAGATTATTGTCTTTAACTTTATCATTGCCCCTTTTACTGAAATGATTATGAACGTACACATGCTACTGGAATACTGTCCTGATCATTTTATCTAGAACTAATGGCAACTTTCTGAGGTTGTCATATGACCATTATGGAACTTGTTTATGAAATCTCACTTGAAACTTATACTCTTTCTCTTATGATACAGGATTTAGATATCATGTTTCTCTTTCAAATAATTATGATCCTTTTATATAATACAGATTTTCAAAGGTTAAGTACACTTTATCACATTCATACTTGCATCTTAAATTTGTTAGTCTCTCATACACATTATCGCTTGATATATTTCATAATTTTTCAAAAAAAAATCAGGATATCATACATTTAATAATATTCATGTTCTACACATTTCTATCCTTAACATTCACACTTATATTATTTCTCATACCTATATTATTAAATGAAAATCGGATATTGGAATTGTCGAGGTTCCATAAGGGTTAACTTTTGGACTGAAATTGGATTTATTAAAAATATTAATAACTTGGATTTTTTATGTCTCTCGTAAACCAAATCTAATAATATTCATCCTCCTTCTTTTTAAAATAAATGTGTTTTAAAACTATTTCGATTTTCCCCTCTTAAGGCTCTCGTGGTGGCCTTTGGCTTCTTTGCTCTAATTCTAGTGCGTTAACCTGTACCCATATTGTTTATAATGATAATAACATTATTATAATGGATTATCATCGAACAACAATCCATTTTATTTTATTTTTTATCTATGCTCCTTCCCGTGAGGATGCCAAAACCCAATTTAGGATACACTTTAAAGTCTTATTGTTAATTATAACCTACCTTTTATTTTAATCGAGGATCTGAACGAACTACTTTATCCTTCAGATAAATCTGGTGGTATTCCACCTCATCCTTCCTGGTTCCATCGACTTACTAATTTTATTCATGACTACAATCTCCTTGATACCCCTTTTTCTAGATTTCCTTTCACTTGGCGTAAATCCTCTTTAGCTAATACGAATACTTTTAAAAGGCTTGATCGTATTCTTATTCACCCGCAACGGTTACATTATTATAATCATAATATTACACAACATTTTACTACGTCAGACCATTGCTTAATTAGTTTTCGCTTAAAATAAACGTTTTTAAAAGAAAATTTTCTTCCAGACTTGAAAATGAGTGGCTTACCAATGAGTCTTTTCCTAAACTTGTTAAGAAAGTGTTGAGCTTCAAACACAAAGGTTCTTATATTTTCAAATAAATTATGAAACAAATGTTGCTTAAAAGTTATTCTAAAGCTTGGGCTCGATGTAATATTTCTAATATATTTGAACAACATAAGATAACCCAAAAAAAATTACAAGATCTTCAACCTCAACTTCTTAATAAATTTAGTAATCATCTTTTAAAGGAACTTTATGATAGACATTTGATTAAATATAACAAACAATTAGATTTTCAACATAAATATTGGAAACAACGTGCCAAGACTAAATTTTATGAAAACTCTTATCCTAACACAAAATATTTTCATACTATTTCTAAAATTCGCAGTTTTACTCAAAAGATTGTATCTTTTCATTCTCTTGATCGTATTGCTATGTTTGATGATGAGCCTTTTAGAAATTCTATTACAATAGAATTACAAATGCGTTTACAAAATGCTCACATTCAACATATTAGCCAAAATGATTTGGTGATTATTTATCACCTTATTACGGATAACGATAACTCTCTACTTTGTCGTATCCCTACGACTTCTGAAATAAAAGACATTTTTTCTGAATTATCACTCGACAATACTCCTGGGCTAGATGGATTTACTGCTGAATTCTTTCAAAAAAATTGGCCCTTTGTTGGTAGTTCAGTTATTTCTACAACTCAATCTTTTTTCACTCTGGGCAGCTCCTTCGTGAATGTGCTCAATCATTTATTACTCTTATTCCTAAAATAGACACTCCTACTACTATAAATCATTATCGACCTATAAGCCTTTGCAATACTACTTATAAAATTATAACTAAATTATTGTCAAATAGGTTGAAACCTCTCATACCAAAATTAATAAGCCCGTTACAAGGTCCGTTTGTTCCTAGACGTCTCATCTAGGACAATATTGTTATTGCTCATGAGATTTTTCATTCAATTCATAAGAAAAAAAGCGTAAAATTGGCTAGATGGCTCTCAGATTAGACATGGAAAAGGCATATGACAAACTCAATTGGAATTGTATTCGCCAAATTCTAATAAAATTAGGTTTTGACCCTTCTTGGGTTGAACGTGTTATGACTTGTATTACAAACACTACTTCTTTTCTTGTTAACAATGAACCTGGTAACTTATTCCATCCACTTTGATCTTTATGTCAAGGAGATCCAATTCCCCCCTTTCTTTTTATACAATCCATGGAATATCTTGCTCAGACTCTATCTCACGCCTCTGCGTCTCTGGAGCGTATAGTTGGCATTCAACTAACTAGACAAGGTACTTGTATTCCTTTTTAAATTTTGCATACGATACACTTATTTTGGCTAATGCTTCAACAGAAAATATGCTTTACATTAAATTCATACTTGATGATTTCACAAGCAAATTCGTCTTGTCTATTAATTATCATAAAAGCACATTTCATACTTCTTGTAATGTCTCCACTCAACTAGCAGAATCTTCAGCAAGCAATTTAAATATATAGGTTACTCATTCGATGGAAAAATATTTAGGTATCCATATTGTTCGAGGTAGGGTGAAGAACAATATGTTTGATTATTCTATCTTAAACTTAAAGAAACAACTAGGAAAATGGAAGCTAACTCTCTATCTCAAGCTGGTAGGACTATTCTTATATAATCTAATCTTCTCTGAAAAACAGATCACCTTATGCAGAGTTTCCTTTTACCTAAAGGCGTATGTCATGATATTGATAAAATTAACATGCGTTTCTTCTGGAATAATATGTCCGCAAATCTACACCCCCTTTTATGTTGGGAAAAGATTTGCCAGCCTAAATGTTTTAGAGGAATGGATTTAGAGTTTGTCCATAAATCTGAATTAGATTGAATATTGGAATTATTTTTCGTAATCATTTAGGGGAGGTGGTCTTTCTAGACAGTAAGCAAATTATTTGCTCCTCCCCATTAAAGTCAAGGCACTTGCTGCTTTGGAAGGAATTCGTCGGGCTATCTCTCTCAATATTAGGTTATTATTGATTGAGGGAGATCATCTAACAGTTATTAATGCCAATAGAGGTATCTGGAAAATAACTTAGGAAATCACTCCGATTATTACTAAAATATCTCATCTCTTAACAAGTTTTATGGGTGTTCAGATTTGTCATTGCTACAAGGCTAGCAATAGAGCCGCTGACTTTTACGCTACAACAAATGTCTCCCCTATTCAGCTTCGCGGGACTATCATGAGTTTTTTGGAACCTCATCCCCATCAAGATATTATTAGATCGCGATATCGATTCTTCATTATAATTCTAGTTTTCAATCAGCTTCCTTAAAGCTTAAAAAAATCATCCGTTGTAATGATATAAGTGTTCTTTATACTATATAAGGACATCTTCTATTTTCCATATTTCAAAAAATAAAAACAATTGACCTTTCGCTAAAAAAAACATTCACAACTCAAATAAAGATATTATAAATCCCAGCTGTACAATAAACATGATTATCTTTGGCCTACACTAGGATTTATTCACGTACGTAGTTTTCATGAATTTACATACTTTATCGTTTTCATTATATGTTAATTTTTAATTTATATTAAGTTGTACGTAACACCGGCCATTGGATTTTTATAAACGGAACATATATAGGGAATAGGGTAGTTAGTAAAAGAAGCTAAGGTTAGCTAGGATTATATATTAATATTTAATAAAATCCAAGTCACGTACAAAACGATATATATACAATTCCTCAAGTTCTATTATATATTGGCATGGTTACTTCTATTATATATCGTAAGAACATTATAATTCATGCACCGGCAAACTACCATATCGAAAAAAGTTCATGTTGGTAATTTTAGTGTCATCAGCTATTTGGTGTAGTCGGGATTCACTCAAGACTTAAGGAATTCGTTCGGCGCATAACGAGTTTCGGGGGTGCAGAGTGCACACTCGTGTGCGTGGATTCGAACTCGGGGTTACGGAGCTTGTTGGTTACGGTTTAGTATTTTGGCGGTATTTTAACCAATTTTGGCGGTAGTTTAACCAATTTTCAACAGTCATGCAACCGTCCAACCGCCCAACCTCCATGCAACCTCCCAACCACCATGTAACCGCGTAACTACTTATGTCCTATATAAGGGTGAGGTTGGGGCAAGTCTTGGGATATCCGAAAAGAGAACGATCCCTTGTATCGAACAAATACCAAAAACACTAAGTGCTCTCTATTGATATTGCCTTATTCATTAGAGGTTTGAAGGGTCGAAATATTGGTTTTAGAAAATGCGTTTGCACGATTCAATCTATATTCAAGATGAACCAAAGATTGATCAACGTTACACCCTTTTACAACATTCAAAACCAATAATTTATGTGTTGATCAATGGCGACTGCATCGGTGCGTGAGATGACATCCAAGATCGAAAAGTTGGAGAAGTTCGAGGGCGTGGACTTCCGGAGATGACAAAAAAAGAAGCATTTCCTCCTCACAACGTTGAATGTGGTGTACGTCTTGAGTATGCTGATAGGCGTTTTGTCGCATGCGCCTAACAAAGAAAACCTCAAAAACCCAACTAATGTAGTCTGGTAATTAAGGGTCGAGTCCCACAGAGAATCAAGTTATATATCATGTTTGCAAAATCATTCACCAATTGATAACAAAGACGGGGGGGGGGGGGTGTATGAATCTAACTAAGAAAATGATAAATAAAACATAGAAAGCTTGGCTAGACAAATATCCACCTTTAGTTTGGTTGATGAATCATTGATTATCCCTAGTTCTCAATCCTCATGAATGTCCTAATCCCTGTTCTAAATTAATTATCAGTCCAACTAGTCTTGATAACCCTAACTATTAAACAATCAAGAAACTATCAAGATAAATCTAACAGCAGCAGTAAGCTCAGGAATAGATAGGCTCATGCAATACTTAACAACTCGTCAGTACTCGAGATGCAATCAATTCTCTTCACAACAAACATTCACAACTCATTCCAGTAAATCGTGGTTGCGACTCTGAATTAGGGATGAACAATATTAATCTCAACAAGATGACCACATTAGGGGAACTAGCACTATAGATAATACCAATCTCAACTAGTTTGTCACGCTAGGGAAATCAATATTAATAATACTAATCACAATAATTGATGAACTAGATCAACCAATAGAATTCAAAACCCTAATCCTGTAGTATGAATAATACCAATAAAACTAGGTGATCAGGCTAGAGAAATCAATAAAACTCAATGGGATGAAGCACAAGAGAATCATAACATTCAAGGATAAAGAAAGGAATAATCTCAATATCAACCTCAAACCAAGGCTTCAATTGTCTAGCCAAAAACAAAACAAAAAACTAAACTAAGAAAAAGAGAAAAGATGAAGAAAGGTAGAACCCAACTTGGAGAGCACCCAACTTACTAAACTAATGTTCTAAAGATAAGAATTAATATCTAAAAGGAAATAACGAAATAAAAGAAATAAAAGAAAAGGAAATAAAATAAAATAAATCTTCGGACGAAATCTTGCTCTTGCGTGTATGAACAGTATCCGCGACCGCGGCGGTGACTTCCGCGCCCGCGGAAAATCTTCTGGAGTCGTTGTTGTCTTGTATTTCCGCGATCGCGGCTAGCTTCTCCGCGCCCGCGGAAATCTCGTTGTAGCTCTTCTCTGCTTTTGTCTTCATCTTCTCTTGTGGCATTCTCCTCCATCTTTATAAGTCTTTATTTAAGCTCTTCAATGCCACCAAATCACACTTCTACTCCTCAACTCCATACTCCACAATAACGCTCTAAACACATCCAAATGATACCCAAAATACCGGTAACAACTCCTAGTTAAACCCTACAAAGTAGCGCTGATCAAATTCCCCCATGCTTACACCTTGCTCGTCCTCGAGTAAGCTAATATAAACCTACTCCTCCAATCAAATCCCCAAGGTCTCAGGAAGCACAGAAAAACCATCTCCACTAAGAATTGCACCTAAACATGAAACTCCAAGGCACCAACACATCAACATAACACAACATAACATACAAGCTTAAAGGAAAGCAGAGTACTTCCCCCAAGCTTAACCCGAACACCATAGAGTGAATAAAAATATCTAATCCTAGCCTCCATCTATCTTCTTATGCCTCCCAGAGTGACCTACCCGAATCCTCCTTCTATCACATTTTCTTATGTCACCACGCCAGGAAAAATGAGGAATCCTAATAATCACTCTTCTTCTTTTCACTCATTTTACCAAGGCGCCCTTTCGGGTTTTCACCAAGCCACTCATTTCATTTTTCAATAGATGGGCTCACATAAACTCACATCACTCTTGACCAATTATTACCGCAGCCTAATGGTGGTCCCAGCCACCTGCTTATTACATAAGCCGCCCTCTCGGGTTTTCGACTTATCCCAAGGTTTATTTATGTCTTTTTGCTTATTTTTGACTTTTTCTATTTTCTTTATTTTTTTCTTTTCTCCTCAAACGACTAGCAAGTATAGAACACTCGCTCATGCTTAAACATTACATTGTCCTCAATGTAATGAAAGACAAAAAAGATGAAGCACATGGAAAGGAAAAAAATAACTCACAACCGTTGCCGAGTTGGCTTGGACTTGGAAGTTGTTGATGGCGGTCTATCAATAAAAGCACATGTCTCTGGTGTTACGGCGGTCTTCAAACTTAATCAAACTCCACCGTGTAACCAAAGGGAATCCACTGTAAGGTGTAGTGGTACATCGAAGAAAACGGCGTTGCACGGCCTTCAACGAACACGTAATGGAGCCCAAATGTAATCATGTTGTGGGCTCTGGTATTTCTCCTAGCCAACTGTCGAATGTCAGGCCATCATCGGTGCCAAATACAAATGTGGGGCTATGTCTCCTCCTTGGCATCATGATGCACACCGTCTCTTAAAATAAAATGCAGACAGCTGGGCCGCGATCGCGGAAAAATGCCGATTATTATTTTTTTAAATAATTTTTTTTACTAACCCTAAAATCGCCGCTGCGGCCGCGATCGCGGAAAAATTTCCGCGGTCGCGGATTTTCTTTTGTTGTTCGCCGCGGTCGCGGAAAACCTTCTGTTCTTCATGCGGATTAGTCGAAAAACGAAACGAAAACACAACAAAGAAGAAAAAATAAAAGGAAAGGATAGTGTCTTGTTGATCAAATCGGTAAACAAACACAAACAAGAGAATACATACCTTAGATTCCCCGGCAACGGCGCCAATTTGATAGGCGTTTTGTCGCATGCGCCTAACAAAGTAAACCTCAAAAACCCAACTAATGTAGTCTGGTAAGTAAGGGTCGAATCCCACAGAGAATCAAGTTATATATCCTGTTTGCAAAATCATTCACCAATTGATAACAAAGACAAAGGGGGGGTTTTGTATGAATCTAACTAAGAAAACGATAAATAAAACATAGAAAGCTTGGCTAGACAAATATCCACCTTTAGTTTGATTGATGAATCATTGATTATCCCTAGTTCTCAATCCTCATGAATGTCCTAATCCCTATTCTAAATTAGTAACCAGTCCAACTAGTCCTGATAACCCTAACTATTAAACAATCAAGAAACTATCAAGATAAATCTAACAGCAGCAGTAAGCTCAGGAATAGTTAGGCTCATGCAATACTTAACAACTCGTCAGTACTCGACCTGCAATCAATTCTCTTCACAATAAACATTCACAACTCGTTCTAGTAAATCGTGGTTGCTACTCTGAATTAGGGATGAACAATATTAATCTCAACAAGATGACCAGATTAGGGGAACTAGCACTATAGATAATACCAATCTCAACTAGTTTGTCACGCTAGGGAAACCAATATTAATAATACTAATCATAACAATTGATGAACTAGATCAACCAATAGAATTCAAAACCCTAATCATGCAGTATGAATAATACCAATAAAACTAGGTGATCGGGCTAGAGAAATCAATAAAACTCAATGGGATGAAGCACAAGAGAATCATAACATTCAAGGATAAAGAAAGGAATAATCTCAATATCAAATTCAAACCAAGGCTTCAATTGTCTAGCTAAAAACAAAAAAAAGAACTAAACTAAGAAAAAGGGAAAAGATGAAGAAAGATAGAACCCAACTTGGGGAGCATCCAACTTACTAAACTAATGTTCTAAAGGAAGAATATATAAAGACTTAACAAAATCTAATTTCTAAAGATAAGAATTAATATCTAAAAGGAAATAACGAAATAAAAGAAATAAAAGAAAAGGAAATAAAATAAAATAAATCTTCGGACGAAATCTCGCTCTTGCGTGTATGAACAGTATCCGCGACCGCGGCGGTGACTTCCGCGCCCGCGGAAAATCTTCTGGAGTCATTGTTGTATTGCATTTCCGCGATCGCGGCTAGCTTCTCCGCGCCCGCGGAAATCTCGTTGTAGCTCCTCTCTTCTTCTGTCTTCATCTTCTGTTGTGGCATTCTCCTCCATCTTTATAAGTCTTTATTTAAGCTCTTCAATGCCACCAAATCACACTTCTTCTCCTCAACTCCATACTCCACAATAACGCTCTAAACACATCCAAATGGTATCCAAAACACCGGTAACAACTCCTAGTTAAACCCTACAAAGTAGCGCTGATCAAATTCCCCCATGCTTACACCTTGCTCGTCCTCGAGTAAGCTAATATAAACCAACTCCTCCAATCAAATCTCCAAGGTCTCAGGAAGCATAGAAAAACCATCTCCACAAAGAATTGCACCTAAACATGAAACTCCAAGGCACCAACACATCAACATAACACAACACAACATACAAGCTTAAAGAAAAGCAGAGTACTTCCCCCAAGCTTAACCTGAACATCATAGAGTGAATAAAAATATCTAATCCTAGCCTCCATCTATATTCTTATGCCCCCCAGAGTGACCTATCCGAATCCTCCTTATATCACCTCTTCTTATGTCACCACGCCCGGAAAAATGAGGAATCCTAATAATCACTCTTCTTCTTTTCACTCATTTTGCCAAGGCGCCTTTTCGGGTTTTCACCAAGCCACTCATTTCATTTTTCAATAGATGGGCTCACATAAACTCACATCACTCTTGACCAATTATTACCCCAGCCTAATGGTGGTCCAAGCCACCTGCTTATTACATAAACCGCCCTCTCGGGTTTGCGACTTATCCCAGGGTTTATTTATGTCTTTTTTCTTATTTTTGACTTTTTCTATTTTCTTTATTTTTTTCTTTTCTCCTCAAACGACTAGAAAGTATAGAACACTCCCCCATGCTTAAACATTGCATTGTCCTCAATGTAATGAAAGACAAAAAAGATGAAGCACATGGAAAGGAAAAAAATAACTCACAACCGTCGCCGAGTTGGCTTGGACTTGGAAGTTGTTGATGGCGGTCTATCAATAAAATCACATGTCTCTGGTGTTGCGGCGGTCTTCAAACTTAATCAAACTCCACCGTGCAACCAAAGGGAATCCACTGTAAGGTGTAGTGGTACATCGAAGAAAACGGGGCTGCACGGCCTTCAACGAACACGTAATGGAGCCCAAATGTAATCATGTTGTGGGCTCTGGTGTTTCTCCTCGCCAACTGTCGAATGTCAGGCCATCATCGGTGCCAAATACAAATGTGGGGCTATGTCTCGTCTTTGGCATCATGATGCGCACCGTCTCTCAAAATAAAACGCAGACAGCTGGGCCGCGATCGCGGAAATAAGGCCGCGATCGCGGAAAAACGTTGATTTTTTTTAGTAACCCTAAAATCGCCGTGGCGGCCGCGATCGCGGAAAAATTTCCGCGGTCGCGGATTTTCTTCTGTTGTTCGCCGCGGTCGCGGTTTTTAGGCCGCGGTCGCGAAAAACCTTCTGTTCTTCATGCGGATTAGTCGGAAAACGAAACGAAAACACAGCAAAGAAGAATAAATAAAAGGAAAGGATAGTGTCTTGTTGATCAAATCGGTAAACAAACACAAACAAGAGAATACATACCTTAGATTCCCCGGCAACGGCGCCAATTTGATAGGCGTTTTGTCGCATCCGCCTAACAAAGTAAACCTCAAAAACCCAACTAATATAGTCTGGTAAGTAAGGGTCGAATCCCACAGAGAATCAAGTTATATATCTTGTTTGCAAAATCATTCACCAATTGATAACAAAGACAAAGGGGGGGTTTTGTATGAATCTAACTAAGAAAACGATAAATAAAACTTAGAAAGCTTGGCTAGACAAATATCCACCTTTAGTTTGGTTGATGAATCATTGAGTATCCCTAGTTCTCAATCCTCATGAATTTCCTAATCCCTGTTCTAAATGAGTTACTAGTCCAACTAGTCCTGATAACCCTAACTATTAAACAATCAAGAAACTATCAAGATAAATCTAACAGCAGCAGTAAGCTCAGGAATAGATAGGCTCATGCAATACTTAACAACTCGTCAGTACTCGACATGCAATCAATTCTCTTCACAATATACATTCAAAACTCGTTCTAGTAAATCGTGGTTGCTACTCTGAATTAGGGATGAACAATATTAATCTCAACAAGATGACCACATTAGGGGAACTAGCACTATAGATAATACCAATCTCAACTAGTTTGTCATGCTAGGGAAACCAATATTAATAATACTAATCACAATAATTGATGAACTAGATCAACCAATAGAATTCAAAACCCTAATCCTATAGTATGAATAATACCAATAAAACTAGGTGATCAGGCTAGAGAAATCAATAAAACTCAATGGGATGAAGCACAAGAGAATCATAACATTCAAGGATAAAGAAAGGAATAATCTCAATATCAAATTCAAACCAAGGCTTCAATTGTCTAGCTAAAAACAAAACAAAGAACTAAACTAATAAAAAAGGAAAAGATGAAGAAAGGTAGAACCCAACTTGGGGAGCACCCAACTTACTAAAATAATGTTCTAAAGGAAGAATATATAAAGACTTAACAAAACCTAATTTCTAAAGATAAGAATTTATATCTAAAAGGAAATAACGAAATAAAAGAAAAGGAAATAAAATAAAATAAATATTCGGACGAAATCTCGCTCCTGCGTGTATGAACAGTATCCGCGACCGCGGCGGTGACTTCTGCGCCCTCGGAAAATTCTTTGGAGTCGTCGTTGTCTTGCATTTCCGCGATCGCGGCTAGCTTCTCCGCTTCCGCGAAAATCTCGTTGTAGCTCTTCTCTGCTTATATCTTCGTCTTCTCTTGTAGCATTCTCCTCCATCTTCATAAGTCTTCATTTAAGCTCTTCAATGCCACCAAATCACACTTTTACTCCTCAACTCCATACTCCACAATAACGCTCTAAACACATCCAAATGGTACCCAAAACACCGGTAACAACTCCTAGTTAAACCCTATAAAGTAGCGCTGATCATATGCCAATGCCCCCCATGCCAGAGGACGTGGAGAACGAACCCGTAGAGGAGGCACGGAAGTGAAACAAGTGTAGAACGACGATCACATATGTCGTGGTCATATTCTAAATGGTTTGTCGGATTCGCTCTTTGATGTCTACCAGAATGTCGAGTCCTCAAAGGAGTTGTGGGATGCGCTGGAGTCCAAATACATGGCGGAGGATGCTTCTAGTAAGAAGTTCCTCGTGAGTAATTTCGATAATTACAAGATGTGTGATTCCAGGCCGGTTATGGAGCAATTCAATAAAGTGCTTCGTATCCTAGGGCAATTCGCCCAGCACAACATGAAGATGGATGAATCTATCTCGGTGTCGAGCATTATCGACAAATTGCCACCTTCAAGGAAAGATTTTAAACACATGTTGAAGCACAAGAAGGAAGAGTTGTCTCTTGTACAACTTGGAAGCCATTTGCGTATAGAGGAATCTCTAAGGGCGCAAGAGGGCGGTAAACCGAAGGAGACTCCCAGATCTTCCTCCGTGAATATGATGGAGGAGGGTGGGAATTCTAAGAAGAAGAATAAGAGGAAGAATCAATCCTCTAAGGACACCAATGGTGGGTCTAACAAGAAGCCTAAGGGCGCTTGTTGGATATGTGGCAAATCGGGTCACTTTAAGCGTGATTCCCGGTCTACAAAGGACAGGAATGGAGCGAGATAGAACCGTTCGGGGCAAGGGTCTAAGGACCAAGGCCCATCCACTCTTCAAGGTCGGTTTTCAGATTTTGGTTCAAGTTCGGTTATGAATTATGTACCATTAATTTCTGAGGCATTTTATGTGCAGGATGATGAAGTGGCTTGGTGGATTGACTCGGGTGCAAGTAAACAAGTTTGCAAGGACCGTGGCTGGTTTAAGATGTATGAACCGGTGAATGATGGGTCCGTCCTTCATATTGGCAACGAGTCAACCGCCCGTATCCTAGGATTTAGAGTTTGTCCATAAATCTGAATTAGATTGAATATTAGAATTATTTTTCGTAATCATTTAGGGGAGGTGGTCTTTCTTGACCGTAAGCAACTTATTTGCTCCTCCCCATTAAGGCCAAGGCACTTGCTGCTTTGGAAGGAATTCGTCGGGCTATCTCTCTCAATATTAGGTTATTAGTCATTGAGGGAGATAATCTAATAGTTATTAATGCCAATAGAGGTATCTGGAAAATACCTTGGGAAATCACTCCGATTATTACTGAAATATCTCATCTCTTAACAAGTTTTATGGGTGTGCAGATTTTTCATTGCTACAAGGCTAGCAACAGAGCCGCTAACTTTTATACATGCTACAACAAATGTCTCCCCTATTCAGCTTCTCGTGACTATCATGGGTTTTTTGGAACCTCATCCCCATCAAGATACTATTAGATCGCGATATCGATTCTTCATTGTAATTCTAGTTTTCAATCAGCTTGCTTGAAGCTTATAAAAATCACCCGTTGTAATGATATAGGTGTTTTTTATACTGTATAAGGATACATTCTATTTTTCATATTTCAAAAAAAAAAAAAAATTGACCTTTCCCTAAAAAAAACATTCACAACTCAAATAAAGATATTATAAATCCCTGCTGTACAATAAACATGATTATCTTTCGCCTACACTAAGGGCAACTTTAATGGGGGGATTTTAGATGGGGCTTTTAGGAGGATTTGAATGTATTTATTTGCTAAAAGCCCATGGTATATTGGTGGCTTTTAGTGGGGGCTTTTAGATGGGGCTTTTAGATAAGTTTTATGTACAATTATATCCTTGGTTTGGATTGAAATTACAAAAATACAATTTACCAAATTATGGATAAAAGCATACATTAAACTTAATATTTATATTTTATTTTAATTATATAATTATAATATTTATTTAAAATTAAGGGAAAAAACATACATTGATGGAAAATCAACAAAAGGGGATGCATACATTCAAGAAAACAAAATAACATGCGAAAATAACATGAACTAAACCAAATGACAATATTAAACGACAAACATGACACGATAATTAAAAATAACACATAAACAACAAAATATTCAATTGTTGCCATAACGGTCCCAAATGTGCTTCTTCAAATCTTCCTTCAGCATGTGATCGACACTATTTTATAGTGCCGATCACATGCTTTCTGATCGGCACTATTTTATAGTGCACATCTAGGGGTTATTACCAGGTTTGAGGCGTCATTTGGATGGATTTAGAGCACAATCGTGGATTATGGAGTTAGAGTGGAGAAGTGAAGAAATCATGGGATTTATAGAGGTTTGAAGTGTATTGAAGAATGGAAGAACAATGTGTTGAATTCAAATGGTTCGTTATCTCTACTCAGATGTACAAATGAAGTGATTCCAATTCGAGGAGTTAGACCTTGAAGTCTACTGCAAGTCCTCAAAATATGAGCGCAATCCGAGTTAGGAATCAAAAGTTATGGCGTTTTTACGGATCTGTCGCAGAAGATGAAAAAGGCACCGTCGCCCCGCGGTGGAACTCACCGCCCCGCAGTGGACGTGTTAAACGCCTCGCGGCCAGAAGATTTGGGATGTCATCTTGGTTTGGATTCATGATGAAATAATAGAAGGAATGAATGAGAATAGAAGGGAGGATTATATGAGTTGTGTAACTGCAACCATGTCTTATTTATAGACAAAAAAAATTCATTTATATTATTGAAAAATAGAAATACATGCATAAAACATATTAAAACTATCCTTATTATATATTAAATTAAATTATTAATATATCATATATTATATTAAAATATAATTATACCCCTTATTATATATTAAATTTAAAAAATATTTTATAAAAAAACATGCATAAAATATATTAAAGCTATCCTAAATAAACATAACATGGTTTATTTGGACTTAATTATATTAAAATTAGTAAAAAAAAATACATAAAATGATTTATTTTCACTTAATGATACCTATAATACAAAAAATATTAAAATCTATCAAATATATCCAAAATGAATGTCTATGAATAGAGAAAAATATAACTAGAATTATGGTAATTTTTTTTTTTAACCAGTCGATTTTTATATAAAATGATTTTAAAAAAAATTAACGGACGGCCAAAAATAAATCCTGGTCGTCCGTTGCGTGCCACATGGTGCACATCAGGCGTGCTAGCGCGCGCCAATCATACAGCGCCACGTAGCACTGTGCATGGCAGAAATGAATAGCACCGCGTTTGGTTTGGAGGCAAAACGACGTCGTTTTTTGCTAACGCGGAGGCAAAAAAAAATTGATAACCAAACAAGCCTCTAATTTTATATCTATGGGACGGTCCCGTTTTTATGCCCAATTTCGAGACCCAAGATGGGGCTTTTAGCTGATTTCTCTTATTTTAATATATTTGCTCTAAAAGCCCCATTAAAAGTCCACCGTTATTCATGCTCTAAGTTTTATTCACGTACGTCATTTTCATGAATTTACATACTTTATCGTTTTCATTATATGTTAATTTTTAATTTATATTAAGTGAGTGCGGTTCCGGTGCGGAGCACTCTTCCCGTGCGGACGTACGGACATGCACTATAGGGCCTTATTTGTGCACTTTAGAGCCTTATTTGTGCACTTTTGCAAAAAAAATTGAAAAATGCTTGGAAAACAATTTGTAAAAGATTTTTTTTTTGAAAAAGTGCACAAATAAGACATTAAAGTGCACAAATAAGGCCCTAAAGTGCATGCTCCGCACATCCGCACGGGAAGAGTGCTCCGCATATGATCCAAACTCTATATTAAGTTGTACGTAACACCGGCCATTGGATTTTTATAAAGGGAACATATATACGGAATAGGGTAGTTAGTAAAAGAAGCTAAGGTTAGCTAGGATTATATATTAATATTTAATAAAATCCAAGTCACGTACGAAACGATATATATACAATTGCCCAAGTTCTATTATATATTGGCATGGTTACTTCTATTATATATCTTAAGAACATTATAATTCATGCACCGGCAAACTACCATATCGAAAAAAGTTCATGTTGGTAAGTGTCATCGGCCATTTGTTGTAGTCGGGATGCACTCAAGACTTAAGGAGTTCGTTCGGCGCATAACGAGTTTCGGGGGTACGGAGTGCACACTCGTGTGCGTGGATTCGAACTCGGGGTTACAGAGCTTGTTGGTTACGGTTTAGTATTTTGGCGATTTTTTAACCAATTTTGGCGGTTGTTTAACCAATTTTCAACAGCCATGCAACCGTCCAACCGCCATGCAACCTCCCAACCACCATGTAACCGCGTAACTATTTATGTCCTATATAAGGGTGAGGTTGGGGCAAGTCTTGGGATATCCGAAAAGAGAACGATCCCTTATATCGAACAAATACCGAAAACACTAAGTGCTCTCTATTGATATTGCCTTATTCATTAGAGGTTTGAAGGGTCAAAATATTGGTTTTAGAAAATGAGTTTGCACGATTCAATCTATATCCAAGATGAACCAAAGATTGATCAACGTTACACCCTTTTACAACATTCAAAACCAATAATTTATGTGTTGATCAATGTCGGCTACATCGGTGTGTGAGATGACATCCAAGTTCGGAAAGTTGGAGAAGTTCGAGGGCGTGGACTTCCGGAGATGGCAAAAAAAGAAGCATTTCCTCCTCACAATGTTGAATGTGGTGTACGTCCTGAGTATGCCAATGCCCCCATGCCAGAGGACGTGGAGAACGAACCCGTAGAGGAGGCAAGGAAGCGAAACAAGTGTAGAACGACGATTACATATGTCGTGGTCATATTCTAAATGGTTTGTCGGATTCGCTCTTTGATGTCTACCAGAATGTCGAGTCCTCAAAAAAGTTGTGGGATGCGCTGGAGTCCAAATACATGGCGGAGGATGCTTCTAGTAAGAAGTTCCTCGTGAGTAATTTCGACAATTATAAGATGTGTGATTCCAGGCCGGTTATGGAGCAATTCAATGAAGTGCTTCGTATCCTAGGGCAATTCACCCAACACGACATGAAGATGGATGAATCTATCTCGGTGTCGAGCATTATCGACAAATTGCCACCTTCAAGGAAAGATTTTAAACACATGTTGAAGCATAAGAAGGAAGAGTTGTCTCTTGTACAACTTGGAAGCCATTTGCGTATAGAGGAATCTCTAAGGGCGCAAGAGGGCGGTAAACCGAAGGAGACTCCCAGATCTTCCTCCGTGAATATGATGAAGGAGGGTGGGAATTCTAAGAAGAAGAATAAGAGGAAGAAGCAATCCTCTAAGGACACCAATGGTGGGTATAACAAGAAGCCTAAGGGGGCTTGTTGGATATGTGGCAAATCGGGTCACTTTAAGCGTGATTGCCGGTCTGCAAAGGACAGGAATGGAGCGGGACAAAACCGTTTGGGGCAAGGGTCTAAGGACCAAGGCCCATCCACTCTTCAAGGTCGGTTTTTAGATTTTGGTTCTAGTTCGGTTATGAATGATGTACCCTTAATTTCTGAGGCATTTTATGTGCAGGATGATGAAGTGGCTTGGTGGATTAACTCGGGTGCAGCTAAACATGTTTGCAAGGACCGTGGCTGGTTTAAGATGTATGAACCGGTGAATGATGGGTTCGTCCTTCATATTGGCAACGAGTCAACCGCCCCTATCCTAGGCCGTGGAAAAGTGATGTTAGAATTTAGTTCTGGGAAGACCCTTGAACTCAAGGATGTCTTACATGTACCCGGAATTAGGAAAAACTTAGTCTCCGATAGTGTTTTAAACAAGTGTGGCTTTAAGCAAGTTTATGAATCCGATAAGTATATCTTATCGAAGTGTGGTGTATTTGTAGGATATGGATATTTCTGTAATGGCATGTTTATGTTGAATATTAATAAAGTTGTCAATTCTACTTATATGGCATGTTCTAGTACAAATGAATCTTCTCTATGGCATGCAAGATTAGGTCATGTGCACTATAAGCGAATCACTGATATGTCTAAGGAAGGATTAATCCCTACATTTGCTATGAATTTAGAGAAGTGTAGAACTTGCATGTTGACAAAAATAATTAGACAACTACTCAAACGCATTGAAATAAATTATGCGGTGCTTGGACTTGTACATAGTGATCTATGTGATTTACATGCTACTCCGTCATTAGGAAACAAGAAATATTTCATCACTTTCATTGAGGATTATTCTCGTTATTTTTATGTATATTTATTTCATGCTAAAGACGAGGCCCTAGATAAATTTAAGGTTTATAAAACCGAGGTTGAATTGCAACAAAATGACTTGATTAAGAAACTACGGACCGATAGAGGTGGAGAATTTTATGATCCTGTGTATTTCCAGCCCGTAGGCATTATACATGAGACTACGACTCCTTATACACCACAACAAAATGATGTGTCGGAGAGGAAGAATCGAGTCCTAAAAGATATGGTTAATTCCATGTTATCCTACTCGGGATTAAGTGACGGATTTTGGGGTGAAGCCATGTTAACGTCTTGCTATTTATTAAATAGGGTTCCTAACAAAAGGAACAAGGTAACCCCTTATGAACTTTGGTACAAAAAGAAACCAAGATTGAACTTAGTTCGAGTTTGGGGATGTAGGGCGATCGTTAGGCTACCCCAGCCCAAGATTAAAACCTTGGGGGAAAGAGGTATTGATTGCATCTTTATTGGATATCCTGAGCATTCCAAGGCTTATAGGTTCTATGTAATAGAGCCTGGTGATTCTATTTCGGTTAACACCGTGATTGAGTCAAGAGATGCGATATTTGATGAGAATCGGCTCTCGTCCATACCTAGACCAAAGGATTTGGTTCCTAGCACTAGTGGAACTAAATAAGGAGATGGCTCAGCCGTACCTCATAACGAGTCACCTATGCTCCGTAGGAGCAAGTGAGGGAGGATTGAAAAGTCTTTCGGTCCAGATTTTTATTTGGTGGAAGGATCTAGAGATGAAGTTGGGTTCCAATACTCATATTGTTATCATGTTGATGAGGATCCTAGGACTTTTGGTGAGGCAATGAGGTCTCAAGATGTTGCTTTCTGGAAAGAAGCAATACATGATGAGATGGATTCCATCATGGAAAATAATACGTGGGTCTTATCGAATCTCCCACCGGGTTGCAAGCCTTTGGGCTACAAGTGGATCTTCAAGAAAAAGATGACAGTCAATGGTACTATTGATAAGTTTAAGGTCCGATTGGTTATCCAAGGCTTTAGACAAATGGAAGGTATTGATTATTTTGATACATATGCTTCGGTTGCTCGGATCTCCACCATTAGGTTGTTGATTGCCTTGGCGGCTATTAACAATCTTGTGATTCACCAAATGGATGTCAAAACGGCATTGTTGAATGGTGATTTGGAGGAGGAGGTGTACATGAAGCAACCTGAAGGGTTCGTTATACCCGGTAATGAGCATAAGGTATGTAAGTTGGTAAAGTCATTGTATGGGATAAAGCAAGCACCTAAGCAGTGGCATCAAAAGTTTGATGAGGTTGTCTTGTCGAGCATATTCGAGTTAAATCAGTCGGACAAGTGTGTATACTAAAAATTTGATAAGTCCAGTAATGGAGTAATCATTTGCTTGTATGTTGATGACATGTTGATCTTTGGAACGAACCAAAGACAAGTAGACCTTACGACGGCCTTTTTCTCATCAAGTGTTTCCATGAAGGACATAGGGGAGGCGGATGTAATCCTCAATATTAGAATCAAACATGAGAATAAGTGACTATCTTTGTCACAATCTCATTACATTGAGAAAGTGCTTAAGAAGTCGAATTGTGAGACTTGTTCTCCGGTGAGCATTCCCATGGATCCGAGTGTGAAGCTAATGCCTAATACGGGTAAAACGGTATCACAACTCGAGTACTCACAAGTGATTGGTTGATTAATGTATGCCATGACGAGCACAAGGTCGGATATTACTTATGCGGTAGGAAGGTTGAGTAGATACATTAGTAATCCTAGTACTCACTATTGGCAAGAAATAAGGCGGGTGCTCAAATACTTAAAGGGAACCATGAATTATGGTTTTTTATATGTCGGATTTCCTTCGGTTTTAGAAGGGTATTCGGATGCGAATTGGATCACTAATGTGGAAGATCATTCTTCTACAAGTGGTTGGGTATTCTTACTTGGGGGAGGTGCCATTTAATGGGCTTCTAAGAAGCAAACTTGCATTACAAGTTCGACTATGGAATCCAAAATTCATAGCATTAGCGGCTGCCGGTAGAGAGGCGAAATGCCTAAGGAACTTAGTCTACGAGATTCCTTTGTGGCCGAAACCAGTGTCACCTATATCTATCCGTTGCGATAGTCAAGCTACTTTAGCTAAGGCCTATAGCCAAGTGTATAATGGTAAGTCGCGACACCTGGGCGTTAGACATAGCGCGATACATGAGTTGATCACTCATGGGGTGATCACTATTGAGTTTGTTCGGTCTCAACAAAATTTGGCGAACCACTTGACAAAGGGGTTAGCTAGGGACTTGGTGATCAAGTCGTCTATCGGGATGGGTTTAAAGCCCGTTTGAAATCTCTAATGGTGGGATACTCAATTCCCCTCTAATATGACGTTAGAGGCTGAATTCAATGTAGAAAGCCTACACTTAGAGTGTGGAGCACATGTTCAATGTCATACCAAGGTATCTGCTCGAACCTGCAAGAAATTTAGGTTGAAGTTTATCTTCTTAATGGATCTTTTTAAAAAGTGCATTTGCAGGTGCACGATTGAAAAGAGTCTACCTATACGAGTGTGAAGTGGTGTCGCTTCAACTAGCCCAGGCTTGGCTTTGTATACGCTCATGAATGAATAAGGACACATGGCTATAAAAGTATCAAGTTAGCACTTGGAGTAGTGTAGAAACTTGTGTGTGTTGTATCTTCAAATATTCAGATGAGTTGAAGGGTTCAATCCATAGGACACCCTGATTCTCGATTATTAAAAATGTGTACTACACTATTGTGGAAACTCAATCCTAAGGACATTTTTATTTATTCATAAGTTTGTGTTTGATGTATGTTTCTCAGTGAATCAAGGATTACACTAAACTGGGGGAGAAATGTTGGTGATTTTAGTGTCATCGGCCATTTGGTGTAGTCGGGATTCGTTCAAGACTTAAGGAGTCCGTTCGGCGCATAACGAGTTTCGGGGGTGCGGAGTGGACACTCGTTTGCGTGGATTCGGACTCGGGGTTATGGAGCTTGTTGGTTAAAGTTTAGTAGTTTGGCGGTTTTTAACCAATTTTCAACTGCCATGCAACTGCCCAACCTCCCAAACACCATGTAACCGCCTAACTACTTATGGCCTATATAAGGGTGAGGTTGGGGCAAGTCTTGGGATATCCAAAAAGAGAACGATCTCTTGTATCGAACAAATACCGAAAACACTAAGTGCTCTCTATTGATATTGCCTTATTCATTAGAGGTTTGATTGTCTTATCCCAAATCGAATTTCGTGCAACCCTAAGGCTATGAAAGTAAGGGTCGAAATATTGGTTTTAGAAAGTGTGTTTGCACGATTCAATCTATATCCAAGACGAACTGAAGATTGATCAACGTTACACACATTTACAACAGTTCCTATGTCAATTATAGTTACCCATTTACAACAGAAATTGTATTTATGAAACATTATAATTAATTTGATTTGTTTTGTTTGGCAGAAACGAAAACTAATTATACTCCAAGTTCAACCTTTTTCAGTAAAATTGGCTTTAGATCGATTATTACAACTCCAACTGACAGCTCTAAACTAAGGCTTTGGATTCTTCCTAATGACTCACCGATTTTAAAATAAATTGTTGTTTTATTTAATGGCTCCAACATTTTGTTACTACAATTAAAACATAACGACCTAACCTTTTTTATTTTTTTCCTTGATGCTCCGAGTCGCCAAGACCTGAAAAATGATTATTGGAACAAAATTTGTAATATGTTTTCTTTTTATATTCTCCTGGTTATGATTATGGGTGACCTTAACGATATTCTTCTTCCCTATGATAAAATAGGTGGATCTACTCCTTCTCATTCGAGATTATGTTGTCTTGATAATTTCATAATTGACTTCGGATTAATTAACACGAAGTTCTCAGGATTCCCTTTCACATGGTGAAAATCTACATTGACTACTGACTCAATCTACGAGAGGCTGGATCGTGTTCTTATGCATCCCATCTTCACCAACACTTACTCCTCTATTCTCGAATAGCACCACCCCTTTACTACATCTGATCATTGTCTCATTACAATTTATTTGGATCATTCACAACCTTTTAGAAAATATCCTTTCTGTTTTGAAAATGCTTGGATCACTATCCAAGCTATAAAGTTCTAGTTCATAATGTCTGGAAATATACCATAAGGGATCTTACCTGTTTAAAATCTATATGGAAAAAATACTAAAATTATACTCCAAATCTTGGTCGAAACCAAAACACCAAAACAATTACGAACAATTAAAGACAATTAAGGCAATACTCAAAGAATTACAAACTGCATTATTACAATCCAACCATTCTCCTCAACTGTCTGCCAAATATAGACGACATCTTCTCAAATATAATAAACTTTTGGAATTTCAACACTTGGTTATGGAAACATCGTGCCAAATCTAATCATTTGATAAATGTGAATAAAAATACTAAATACTTTCAAATAGTGGCTAAAATCAGAATGTACAAACAGAAAATATGTTCTTCCCAAACCCAAGATGCCTGTATTTTTCAGGATCATCTTATTCAACGAATGATTTCCTCGGAATTACAGTTCTGTTTTATTCCAGCACTAAACCATTCAAATAGCAAATGACGCTCTAAACATAATTCCTTCCATTATTACTCCTCAAGATAATTTATACCTCATTACTCTACCAACTCTTGCTCAAATTAATAAGGTTGTTTTTGACTTACCTACAAATAAAACCCCGGGTCGTGATGGGTACCCTATCAAATTCTATAAGACTTATTGGCCTAATGTTGATAAATCATTGACTTATGCTATCCATGCCTTTTTCCACTCTAACCAGCTTCTTAAAGAATGTGCTCATTCTTTTATTACTCTGATACCTAAAAATGACAACCCAATTACTATTAACCATTACTGCCCTATCAGTTTATGCGATACAACTTCCAAAATCATTACAAAAATTAAGGGGAACAGATTAAAATTGGTCCTCCCAAAATTGATTAGTGCATATGAAAGGGCTTTTGTTTAAGGATGATCCATTCAAGACAACATTTTAGTAGCTCATGAAATATTCCATTCTTTCCACATTTAAAAGAAAGGAAAGAAAGGCTGGATGGCCCTTAAGTTAGATATGGAAAAGGCATATAAGAAATTGAACTGGACTTTAATTCAGAAAAAATCTTTTAAAGTTTGGATTCTCTGATGCTTGGATACAACTCCATATGACATGCATTACATCTACTTCCTTTTCTATTCTTGTGCACAACGAACTTGGTCCTATGTTTACACCTTTTTATGGATTACGACAAGGTGACCCAATTCCTCCTTTCATATTTGTTATTGCAATGGAATTTCTTTCTTGAACTCTAACTCAAGAATCTCAACGAAGACATCGTAAAGTGGGTATTCAACTCACCCAACACGGAACATGTATCCAATTTCTAACCTTTGCAGATGACACTCTCATCTTTGCTAATGCCTCCTAAACAAATATGTACTACATTCAAGAACTATTGATAACAGGAATTTGTCGTGCTAATTACTGCTATGCAAAATATCCAAACAAACCTTAAACCGTAGTCCTAGGTAAGTAAAGGTCGAGTCCACAGGGAGACAGAGTCTATCTTTATGTGTAATTTCTATTTCAAACTTCAAGTAACCAAAGGGGGTTTTTATGAGTTTTGTAAGTTCTAAACATACAAAAGGTAAACAAGCTAAAGAGTTGTGAAATCAGTGATGGGAAAAGCACTTAGTCAAACAACATCCACTATTCGTATGACAAGTTGATCCTAGATACTCATTCAAAATCTCATGCAATGGAAATTCCAATTCCTTTTCAGATATAACTAATAGCACAACCAGATACTATTAGCACTAACTAATTAAACAACCCTGAAACTATCAAGATTCAGTTTAACAGCAGCCTTACGGATAGGAATATAGTTGGATACAATTCTAGCATAAAACAACCAGCTTTTATCCTAGAATGTAAATCAGTTCTCTTCTGCATAAGACTAGCACAACCAGATACTAGTACGATGCAGTTGCTACTCTGAAATAGATATGCTCAACCAGTAATAATCTAAATCTAGCAATAGATCAATAACGACAAACCCTAGTTGCGTCCAAGATAGAGATTATCAATATCAATCATAAGCAATCAAGCAAGAGAATAGATAAAAACCATGTAATAGATTAAGAACAAGAGTCTTACAACTGAATCAAAACGAAAGCTTCAACGTCTGACTAAGCCAAGGGGGCTTAGTTCTTCATAACAAATACGTAGAATGATATTAGGGTTCAGATAGAGATTAGCTGATAGGCAAACAAGCCTTTCTCTACCCTTAAATACTAAAGGAAACAAAGTCTGAATTAACCTAAAACGAAATAATAAATCGTAATAAAATAATGCAAAATAAAGCAAATAAGGAAACGGCTCGACGAACTTCTGAACAGCGGCAGCGGGCGCTGCAACCTCCACGGCGGGCGCCGTAATGGCGGCGGGCGCCGCATTTCCACGGCGGGTGCCGTGGCCAAGTCGTAGCCATCGCTGTTGGGAGGGTTTAGGCGGCGGTCGCCGTGGCTTCTACGGCGGGCGCCGTAAGGTACTTCCTCTAAAGTCTTCGTCTCTTCAGCTCTATGGCGTCTACTTCTGGTGTCTTCCTCCTCAGTGTCTACTATGATCTCCAAAACGGCTCAAACACCTCCAAATACACCAACTTCACCCCCAAACGCCATACACATGAATGTGTCTAAATCTACCCGAATGGCACCAATAAAACCTCTAATGACTCTTGGTTAAGCCCTACAAAGTAGTGCTTATCAAACTCCCCCATGCTTAGACCTTTGCTCATCCACGAGTAAACTAATAAAGATCCTACTCCTCCAATGTAGCATCCAAGGTCTCAGGAAGCATATCCTCCAACTAAGAGTCACCTAACCCATGCCAAGCTCCTGGCACCACTCTCATTTACAACACATCAACAACTCAACAAGCTTAAGGGGCAAGCAGAGTACTTCCCCCAAGCTAAACCTGGACATCCAATAGCGTGAGTAACCTCTAATCCTAGCCTTCATCTATTGCTCCTTATGTCTCCCAGAGTGACCTACCCGACAATCCTTCTTTGTCTCCTCTTCTTATGACGCCTCGCCAAGAATAATGAGAAATCCTAAAATCACTCTTCTTCTTTTCGCTCATATTGCCAAGGCGCCCTTTTCGGGTTTTCACCAAGCCACTCATTTCATTTTTCAATAGATGTGCTCACATAAACTCACGTCACTCGTGACCACATATTACCCCAGCCTAATGCTGGTCCAAGCCACCTGCTTATTACCTAGGCCGCCCTTTCGGGTTTTCGACCTATCCTAGGATTTCAATGATAGCCTTTTTTTTTCAAATTTTTGGCTTTTTTTTCATTTTTTTCTTTTCCTCAATGACGTGGCAAGTATAGAACTCTCCCTCATACTTAAACATTGCATTGTCCTCAATGTAATGAAAGACAAAAAGAATAGAAGCACAAGGAAAAGCAAAAATCTAACTCACAACATTGTCGAGCTGGCTTGGACACGGAAGGTGTCGCTGGCGGTCTTCTCAATAAACGTCCATGTCACGGGTGTCGGCATCAATGCCATAATCTTCATCTACCGTGCAACCATAGGGATCCACCGTGGGGTATGGTGGTTATGTAGGAAAGCAGGGCTGCACGACCTTCAACTCCATCAGCTCCTACCATGCAACCATAATGAACCACTGTGGTGAATGAGTGGTCGATCAAGGGAACGGGGTTGCATGACCTTCAAAAATGGGCCCAGATGTCATCGTGGTTGGGCCCTGGTGTATCTCCTCTCCAGCTGTCGACTGCAGGGCCACCATCATTGCCAAATGAATATAGGGTGAATGTATTCCTCCGTTAGCAACATGATGCGCACCTCTCGTGGGAAATCTGGACAGCCCGGTAAAACTTTTTTTTTTAGATAAGAAAACTAACATGAGAATGGCGGCGATCGCCGTAATTAAACGGCGGTCACCGTCATTTGCCGCAAGCAAAGTGAACGAGGGAGGTGATTACGGCGGACGCCGTAAGCTAGGCGGCGGGCGCCGTGAACTCCTTCTTCACTTTGAAACGCTTCCTGCAGGTTAGTTCGACACAAAAAGGAAAAACTAAAAGGAAAAACAAAAGAAAATGACTAAGGGAAGGAAAATAAACTACCTAACATCGGGTTGCCTCCCGATCAACGCCTTAGTTAATGTCATTGGCTCGACATACTACTCGAACATCCTCAATCCATATCGCCAGGCTCTTTAGGAACCTTCTTAATCCATACCTCCTTCCTGAACCAATTATGGAAAGGTTTGAACCTTAGACCATTCTTCTTCTTCTTCAGCGGCCCCTCCATCTTGACCTTCTTAGTCGCGTCTCCCCCATACTTAGATCGATCAGGGGGTGTTTAACCTCAACTTCAGGGACCTGCATCACAAATGGAACGAGCTTCTCGCTCGGAGTTAGCAGTAAATGCGATTTGCCTGGTATCTCCAGAGGAGGCTTATAGTCAGCGGCCAACTCAGTGATGACTTCCTGCGAGTTAGTAAATGAAGCAGAATCCAAGCTAGAATCAACAATGAGAGATTGCGTGTCATCTAGGTGGTCCTCATCAAAAACATCTTGCACCACAGGCTCAAGTACATCAATAGCACACAAGGAATGACCATCAGAAGGAAATTTCATGGCTTCATAGATATTGTAGTTCATAGTTTGGCCATCAAATTCCATAGTCAAGGAACCAGTACTCACATTGATCTTAGTGTTGGCAGTTTTCAGGAAGGGTCTCCCTAACAGAATAGGGGCTACATGCATATCATGTTCCATATTAAGTACATAGAAGTCAGCAGGAAAAGTAAGATCACCAATCCTAACCAAAACATCCTCCACTATCCCTATAGGACGCATACTAGATCTATCAGCTAACTGAATAGCAATATTAGTGGCATGCATGGGTCCTAATCGTAAGGATTCACAAAGAGATGAAGGTAGAACATTAATGGAAGCACCCAAATCTAACATAGCTTTATTGAACTTGGTACCTCTAATAGTAATAGGGATGGTGAACATACCTGGGTCGCCACACTTCTTGGGTAAGCGCTTCTGAAACATAGCAGAAACATGTTCGCTTACCTTTACCTTCTTCTTGTTGTTCCTATCATGATTCCTCTTTGTGGTGCACATCTGCTTCAAGAACTTGGCATAACGAGTGACAGACTTGATCAAATTTAGGAGATGGATATTGACCTCCACGTTTCTTAACATCTCAAACATGTCCTTGTCCTGCGCAAGTGGCTTGGTACGCTTTAAAGCAGACGGAAATGGTGCAACAGGCTTCCAATCAGAAAAAATCGGAGGTTCATACTCCTTCTCAGCCTCAGGATCAGCTTCGGAGGGGCGGCGGTCGCCGTAAGAAGGACGACGGTCGCCGTGAACATCATCAAAAAGTTTGGGATTTGGCTCACCGTCACGGCGGGCGCTGTAAGGTTCACGGCGGTCGCCGTGAATTGGGCGGCGGTCGCCGTAAGAATTGCGGCGATCGCCATCGATGTTCTGCTCCAGGTCCGCGTTCTCTTCTTTGTTGACCTCGGAATTATCCTCCTCGAGCCTCTTTCCACTCCTCAGCATTACAACACTGATATTCCTAATGTTCGGGTTCACTTCCGTTTGAGATGGAAGTTTACCAGAGACCTTTGCGTCAAGCTTGCTCACCACTTGAGAAATTTGACCAAATTGCCTTTCCAAGTTCTGGATGCTAGCTTGAGTTGTCTCTTGGAACTGCAATTGGCTCTTAGACAACATAGCAACATTTTCATTGAGGTTTACATGGCTCTGCATCAGCATCTTCATCATGTCCTCCATAGACGACGAAGGATTCGAGCTCTGCCCTTGAGGTTGTGGCACAAATGGATGCCTAGACTGTTGAGGATTACCATGTGGTTGATTTTGCTCTGGGTCTCTCCATCTGAAGTTGGGATGATCCCTCCAACCAGGATTGTATGTATTAGAATAAGGGTCATGCCTAGGCCTTTGCTGATATCCTCTTATATGATGCACTTCCTCTTGTAGAGTAGGACATGAATCAGTAGGATGCAAGTTGTCATGACAGATCTCACAGGCCTTAGCCTGCTTAGGCGTACCTTTCAGCTTCAGGCGCCTCACCTCCTCTCTCAGCACATCAAAATCAGCCTGATCAATCTTTGACTGAGAACTAGCAACTACCAAGCTTTGGGAACCTCTCCCACTGTACTGTCTAGAGTCATTAGCCAGAGTAGCAAATATCTCTAGAGCTTCTTCGTAAGTCCTCTTCAGAATATTCCTACCACATGAAGAATTCACCATCCGACGATCATCTTCACGGAGTCCTCCATGTAAATAGAGAATTAGATCATGTTTTTCGTAACCATGGTAGGGACAACTCTTCACCAGTTTCTTGAAGCGCTCATAATAATTATAGAGAGACTCATTAGACAGTTGCTCCACGTTGCAAATCTTCTTCTTGAGCTGATTGGACTTGATTGCCGGAAAGTATTTATCAAGAAACACCTTCTTCAAATTCACCCAAGTAGTGATGCTCCCTGGTGGTAAAGAATGATACCAGTCTTTAGCAGAATCCTTCAGAGAAAAGGAAAAGACTCTCAACCTCATCTGATCTTCAGTAATGTCAGATGGCCGCATACTGGTGCAGACCTCAAGGAATTCATCCAGGTGTTGAATCGGATCCTCAAGGGGGGTTCCACTGAATTTTGGGAGTAAATGGACTACTCCTGTCTTGAGCTCAAATTTAACCCCATCACCAAGGGCAGGGAACTGCACAGCACGAGTTGGTTTCTCCAAGTTAGGAGCTGTCAAGGACTCAAGAGTAACACGATCTGCCATTCTTTCAGCTTCCTGAAGTAGTATATTCGTAGCCCTGCGAGCTTGAAGAAAAGATCTCTCGATTTCTGGATCAAAAACTAGAGGTAGATTATTAGTAACACGGGTGTGAACCATAAGATAGGTTCACACCAAGATTGGCACACAAATCACACACACAAAATATACTATTGCCTCCCCGGCAACGGCGCCAATTTGATAACAGGAATTTGTCGTGCTAATTACTGCTATGCAAAATATCCAAACAAACCTTAAACCGTAGTCCTAGGTAAGTAAAGGTCGAGTCCACAGGGAGACAGAGTCTATCTTTATGTGTAATTTCTATGTCAATCTTCAAGTAACCAAAGGGGGGTTTTGTGAGTTTTGTAAGTTCTAAACATGCAAAAGGTAAACAAGCTAAAGAGTTGTGAAATCAGTGATGGGAAAAGCACTTAGTCAAACAACATCCACTATTCGTATGACAAGTTGATCCTAGATACTCATTCAAAATCTCATGCAATGGAAATTTCAATTCCTTTTCAGATATAACTAATAGCACAACCAGATACTATTAGCACTAACTAATTAAACAACCCTGAAACTATCAAGATTCAGTTTAACAGCAGCCTTACGGATAGGAATATAGTTGGATACAATTCTAGCATAAAACAACCATCTTTTATCCTAGAATGTAAATCAGTTCTCTTCTGCATAAGACTAGCACAACCAGATATTAGTACGATGCAGTTGCTACTATGAAATAGATATGCTCAACCAGTAACAATCTAAATCTAGCAATAGATCAATAACGACAAACCCTAGTTGCGTCCAAGATAGAGATTATCAATATCAATCATAAGAAATCAAGCAATAGAATAGATAAAAACCATGCTATTAGAACGAGAGTCTCACAACTGAATCAAAACGAAAGCTTCAGCGTCTGACTAAGCCAAGGGGGCTTAGTTCTTCATAACAAATACGTAGAATGAAATTAGGGTTCAGAGAGAGATTAGCTGATAGGCAAACAAGCCTTTCTCTACCCTTAAATACTAAAGGAAACAAAGTCTGAATTAACCTAAAACGAAATAATAAATCGTAATAAAATAATGCAAAATAAAGCAAATAAGGAAATGGCTCGGTGGACTTTTGAACAGCGGCGGCGGGCGCTGCAACCTCCACGGCGGGCGCCGCATTTCCACGGCGGGCGTCGTGGCCAAGTCGTAGCCATCGTTGTTGGGAGGGTTTAGACGGCGGTCGCCGTGGCTTATGCAGCGGGCGCCGTAAGGTACTTCCTCCGAAGTCTTCGTCTCTTCAGCTCCTTGGCGTCTACTTCTGGTGGCTTCCTCCTCAGTGTCTACTATGATCTCCAAAACGGCTCAAACACCTCCAAATACACCAACTTCGCCCCCAAACGCCATACACATGAATGTGTCTAAATCTACCCGAATGGCACCAATAAAACCTCTAATGACTCTTGGTTAAGCCCTACAAAGTAATGCTTATCACCTACTATAGAAATTTAGCCGCATATCCGGACTATCTATTAACTTCCAAAAGAGTTCTTTCATAAATCCTCTAATGTTAACACCTCACAAACTATGGGTCTTGCATCTATTCTAAATATCCAAGTCACCAAATATATGGAGATATATCTGGGAATTCCAATTGTCAGAGGTCGTGTCAATTTTTTTTTCCGAATGTTACATTAACAACCTTAAGAAACAATTGTCGAAATGGAAGGCCAACTTTTTGTCTCGGGATGGACGTCTCGTTCTTTTCCAGTCAAATTTACTTTCCAAGGTCAACTACTTAATACAAAGTACTTTATTGTCGACTACTGTCTGCAATGAGATTGATAAAATTACTAAGGACTTCTTCTGGAATAAAGAAAACCCTAGATATCGTTCATTGGTTGGTTGGACTAGTATTTGTCAACCTAAAATGCTTGGTGGCATAGGACTTCATATAGCAGTTGACATGAACAAATCCTTACAAATGAAACTATTATGGAAAATATTAGTTGAACCTGACAATCTTTGGACTAGACTTATTACTGAAAAATTTCTTCACTCTTTGGACTTATTCTCTTATCGTAACAAATCTAAGCAATCCTGGCAATTCTCTAGACTCTTACATCTCCGTGATGAATTCCCGAAAGGTCTAGGCTGGGAAATTGGAAATGGTAAAACGGTAAAATTTTGGTCTGACTCGTGGGTACTTGACCGTGACCTCTTTTCTTACTTCAACAATAGCACAAATCCTCTTATTAATGTTTCATCCTTCATTACCCCTAACAATGAATGTGATATTCATTATCTTCAATGTTTGCTACCCGCTCATGTTATCATAAAAATTTTGGGTGTACATATTCCATCAACACCTTATGAGGACCGCCTTATCTGGAAACTTACTTCTTACGGCAACTTTATTGTGCGTTCTACACATAAGTTCAATCATTATGTTACAAACCATCCTTAAATCCACTCTTTTTCCTGGATCTGGAAACTAAAGATCCCTCCAAAGATTCAGAACTTTCTTTGAAAAGTTATGGTTGTAACACCCCCGATTTATACCGGTAGTGCCACACGCCAGTGACCTCAGACATTACCGTCCAAAGTCACCCTAGGCTTTAATCGGAACAATTAAACTTAGTTAAGTAACAAAAGATTAAAAACAACGAAAGACATTTTAATATGAAACTGAACCCTTTTATTAAAAGATCCCTCATCAAACGAGAGTAGCGTTTTTACAACAGAGTAAACATTTCAGCGGAAGACTTTAAAGAATGAACCTATAACACGGCTAGGTTATAAAGATATATTAAAGTAATACTTAACAACTTACAACACTGACACTTAAATCTTCGTCTACAAGCCTCTTCTTCTTCAACTGGTTACTTTAAGTTCGGGAACCAACCACTGATGTGCCGTATAGGACGGATGACACCAGCCAACCATGCAAGGAATAAAACCCGGTTGGTTAGTCTAATGAAAGACTATGAAAGGGTGAAAGCAGAATGGTTCTAGTGATTGTAACCGTTTACTATCATTGTTCCTCGATAATAACCGAAGGAACGATATATAACCCGGTACTTTCACGAAATGATTTATTATTAAGATATGCACTGAAAAGAGGACTCCAAAGGAATCGAGTCTTAAGGGGAAAGTATGACGATGTTTGGGAACATTATTATTCCCACAAGAGTTTAAAACGACTTGATCATTTGGGTCCACGACCAACCTCACCGCTTAGTGAGAATTCAGATTAGGAAGGTGGACTTACTTTAATTGAAGCCCAAACGAGTTTTCACGTTGTACTTCTCGCCCAAGGTTCATTAATTATGTGTCTAACGGCACTTATCTTATTTAATTCCAAAACGATTATTACTGTTAAGGCTTTTAATATTATTTCGAGTAACTACGAACCTTTATTATTTCGAGTAACTACGAACTTTTATGATTTCGAGTAACTACGAGCTTTTATGATTTCGAGTAACTAAGATCCTTTAATACACAGGGTGACATTACGTCCACCCAAATTGCACTAGCAAGGTGCTTAACACTTCAGATCCTTACAGATGGATAAGAAGCAATGGGTCACGATCTTAAGAGAATTATAAAGAAACGACTATCCTTACAAGGAATATCGTTCCTACGAATACTCGTGCTATTCTAGCATTAAAGTTCACATTTAAATCCACAACAAAACCATTACGGTGATTAACAAGTATAATAGCGTTGTTTCTAGCAATATATACAACCTATCATAGTAGCACATTTTAATCACATTATTTATAAAATCTGTTCCCAAACGAAAACAACAGTTCACTCCGATTTAATTAACAATAAAGAAATTGATAATTAATAGAACATGGAATGATTAAGCAAGAGAGAACCGCCACTTGCCTTAAGTAGATTCGGCGATGAATCTAGACAAGACGACTACTGATGATATCCTTTCTGGGGATATGGCCTATGCTTCCGATAGCTCTAGCCAGGCTACGAGTCCACGCGTGATCCAACAAATAACGTTATAACTGACAAATTAATTAATATCAACTAATTTGTCTGGACGAACTCAAGGGATTAAATTTAATAAATTTTTATGATTTTAAATCATAAAAATATTAATTAAATTTTCCTAAACAAAAATACGGATACAAGTGGGTCGAAATTATACCGTTTGATTGATCTCGGGTTAAAATTGGACTGAAAGGCTAATGGGCTTTCGGCCCATTACAAGAGCTGATTAAGGGGGCCCACTACTTCATCTTCTTCTTCAACCTCCCACGATCAACAGCAACAACAACTTCAACACATCAACTCGGCGCGGGGCTTCGCCGAGGAGGAGCTTCGTCACCGGAGAGTAGCGACCACCAGCAGCAGCCAGCGGCGGCGGCTAACACCAGCAGAACGACCACAGCTCCCAACAGTAGCACTACGCAGCAGAGGCGGTTTCACACAGCAACGACGGAGCTGGGGAGCAGCGACGGCAGGTAGCTTCAACGACGATGGAGCTGGGTCGCCGGGATGGGCTTCGCGACGCCGGAAGAGCAGCAGCAACACCCACGAACAGCAGAGGCCTCGCGGTGCCTCACCTTGTCGCCGGATTAATCTTGCCGACGGGAAGAACAATCGAGAGGGGACGGGAGAGACTTGGTCAGCTCTCGGTGCCCATCAACTCTCCAGCCTCACCTCTATTAAATAGCCCAAGAAGGAAGCTCAGGCCTCGACATGGAGGAGCAGGCGGCCGCCATGAAAAAGGGCACGCGGCACACATGCCGGCTTGCTCGAATAGCACACGACCGCGTCTTTTTGCCCGAAAAAATATATATGGGCATGGTTTTAACCCCGAAAATTATATGTTTGTATCCAAACAAATATTCTAAGTCCCGAAAATACATCGAATGTATTTTATACCACTCAAGGAATTATTTCGGATATCAAGGATGTTACAGAAAATCCGAACTCCTCTGAAAGCGAAATAATTATTGAATGAAGGTTGGGAAAATTACCCAAATATCCTTACTAAAAATGAGTGGTATTACATCACTACCCCCTTAAAAATAGTTTTGACCCCGAAACTAGCATCGCTAAACTAATGAAACTTGATTCACCGTAATCTCACTACCTGATATTAATATCCTTAATCACTTTACCCTTGACTTGCTTCCGGAATCGATCAGTTTCCTCAACCATACCACTATCTCGCATCTCCATATATTACACTTGTAGCAACTCGTAACTACATCCACAAGGTCATAATTATCTCATGATAATACCCACTTAAATCTTTGCAACAAACTTGCTTTTCCCTTAAGCATGAGAACACGTCTTTCTCTGTCAACCTTTCCATTTATAACTTTTCTTAGTGTATGTACCTTATCTTCCTCCTAATCCATTACCAGAACTTAGTGGTCCTTGAGACATCGCATTTATTAATTCCTTCAAGTGTATACCCCATAATTCCATTACTCATTATCATCGGGTTTGGCCCTTATGCCAAATTCTAACTTGGGATCCTTTCGGTAATGACTTAACCTATTCCTTTAATCACTTTATAACTTAAACCGTTAAGATTCCTTAACTTTCTCCAGACATAATCACCATGCTTTTATTCTTATGTTCCTCGAAATGAATTACATGAGGCATTACTCTTAATTCCTTAAGGTATCACCCTGAAAATGATTCGTTGCCAACCGCCTCAGTCACTTTTACCGGAACCTTTAATAGTTTATACTATTAACGGTTTCTACTATACTCCTTAGGCGTACATAGACAATTCTCTCCACTAAATCTTTTAATATATCGGGATCATCAACATATCTTATCCTTAAACTGTAATCTTTACATTTAAGTGGCCTACTCCCAACACGATAGCTTCACAACTTAATTTCTTCCAAAAAGAGTTGTCCATAAGTCTTATAGATGACTCACTCACTTCGAATCCCAATATCAAATCTTGTAATTTCCCAAGTATCATAACTCTTTATCCTCTGAAAGTACCACTTACCAATTTCAATCATTTGGCCTAATTAGATTTGGCTCAGACGTCTATTACTTGACTCACAGTTCAAAAGTTTGTTTAACTGTCTCCAATAACTTATTTTAAACTTAAGATCCTTATTTTCCTCACAAAATCTATTATCCATCCAAGACTTAATCATATCGTTCTTTTATGAAACCTCAAAACGAATTTCGATTAGATTTTAACCATTGGTTCTACACTGGTCATACCCACTTATAGATCTCATAACCATAACTCTGGATTCTAAGGTCTTACTCAAGATCGTTAATAGAGGAAACGAGTTCCCTATGAACTATCCCTCTTAATCTATGCATATCAATGCATATTGCATGAACTTACAACTAGGTGTTCTGGAATTCGCATTAATCCACCCTTATATACTTTTACTAGAGCAAATATTCAGGGTGCACATATGAGAGATAACTCTTAATCTCATAGAGCATTAACTCCACACATTTATTCTTACACCTTAAGAAATTCTAGAAGAACTCAGCTTACGGGATAACGCTTGCCAGCTCAGAAAGCAATTAATATTATACTGATGTGACATTATTCCAGAAATTAAGAAAGACTCTTAGGAATGGATTTAGGCTTAGGCAATAGAGTCGACCCTGGGGTTAACCATATAGGGAACGAACATCTAGGTTACACACGATACCCTTCCTCCACAAGTCCGACAATCTTTATCCACACATGACATATACTGTTTCCGACACTCACGGGGTTTCGTATGAACGATTGATTTGTAACGGCAATGAATTCAGAAATTTTCCGAAACAAGGAAACATTTCTTTATTATTCGAACATTATATTAAAGCAATTGAGAAAAAGTCGAACAAACGGACTACGAAACTATGGAGACTATCGACACACGTCGTCGCTCCTTAATCTTAAGGAAGGGCTTAACAAAAGTACAACTAATCAATCAGGGTTCTCCCTCATCGTCTTGACGCATCATAAAGAGTCGTTGCCCCTGGCCTGAAGACTCTATAGGCGCTTTGCCTTTATTACGAGCCATAGATTGCTCAGGAGCAGATACCTCTGGCTTTGGGTTCTGCCTATTGCCGACATTTGAGGCTTGATAAGACTGCATTGGTCCTTGACCCTTCTTTCTACAGTATGTTTTCATGTGGCCTTCCCTTCCACAATAGTAGCATACCCGCTTTTCCTTTTGACAGTTAAAACTTGTATGCCCAACTTCACCACAGTTGTGGCATAGAGCCACTCCGCTACTCCAACCGGAGCCTCTGGCGGAGTCTGACTGAGTCGTCTCAGTCTTAGCACGACCAGACTTCTCGAATTTGGTAGGCGATGCCGGTCGCTTGAATGTACCAACCTGGCGATCCTGTTGCCCACCCTTTCCTTTAACTTGCTTCTCCCACTTTTGGGCGGATTCTTCCAGTGTGACCTCTATCTTGTAGGCCGCATCCACATATTGCTTTAATGTAGAACAACTGTGACGCACCATTAGAGGTTTGATTTCTGGATTCATCCATCCATGGAAGTACCAGATCTTTTGTTCTTCGCTTGACACCTCTGGCCCAACATATTGCAACAAGTGATTGAACATAGATGCAAGCTCAGTCACCTTTAACCCATCGATATTAGGGTACAGAAATTCCTTGTGCTTCTCCTCCATCATAGCATGGGAAAAGAAACGATCAGTCATCTTTGCTTTAAACATGCTCTAATTCAGCTCGGGATGATCAGTTAGACCAGTGCTTTCCCACCATTCACTAGCCACATCCTTGAGTTGAAGGGAGGCGATGTGCACTTTCTCAGCCTCAGTGCAATTCACATTCCTGAACAGCCGTTCCATGTGCGAGAACCAATACGCCACTCTGACCGGTTCTCCAGTACCGTCATAGCTATCAGGCCTCATTGAGCTCACGGCTTTTAAGGCTTGACCGTAAGTCCCTCTGTTCCTGACGGCATCAACCTGAGGTACATGATCCACTGGTTCCCCAACTTCAGGAACAACTTGGGGAACTGGGCCAACCTGTGTTTGTGGTAGAATTGACCGAAGTGCCTCGGTGACCATTTGCATAATCAACCCACGAATGGATTCTTTGGTCACGGCATCCAACACTATTGGAGGATTAGCATGTGCTTGGCCAACGCCTGTGGAGTTATTGTGAGAGACAGACTCATCCTCTCCCCCTTGATTAGCGGCGCTCCTCAGATTCAACCTTGGGTCATTACTTGGCCCTGCACCAGCACGAGTTGTGTTTCTTGTGTTCACCATCTGTTGGTGAATCATAACGTTACTTTAGAACTTTTCCCACTTGGGCATGACACTTTAGTCAAATACGTTATGATACAGATTATAAGGGTCCAAACTAATAACTTTATATTAGTCTGACTAACCCCCACTGTTAACCATAGAAATGATCTTCTTCTCTTTACTTGATAATGGGTATTCTAGGAGAAATGTCAACCTTTAAATGACATTTACCCTAAGAAGAGACAATATCCCTAAGAATGGATCTAAGGAATAAGTAACACTTGAAGCTTGTAGAAGTTTGAAACCACTTATTAATAAACCTTATACTTTTAAACTTTATACCTTCAAACTTTATATACTTAAACTGATGTTTTCAAACTTTATACTTTATACCATTAAACCTTACATAAATAATTATTTATACAATTTAGTTTTGCAAACTTGTGATACGATTATCACAAAATTCTCACAATTTTTTTTTTTTGCACTTTTAAAGTTACAATCATAAACTCAATTTAATCGCTTATAACACGACATTTTATACACCAATTATAAATAGCTTTTGAAGTTCAAAAAGCTGAATCATTATTTTAAATCCCAAGGAGTAAAGAAAACTTTTAAATCCAACAGTTAAATCTTCAAAGTTCTTTTTACTAGAACATAGGTTGAAAATAGTTTCAAAATTAATTCTTTTGAAAATTCTCAAACCTAACAATAAGCCAAAAATTTTTAAAACCATTGCTCTGATACCATAATTGTAACACCCCCGATTTTAACCGGTAGTGCCACACGCCAGTGACCTCAGACATTACCGTCCAAAGTCACCCCAGGCTTTAATCGGAACAATTAAACTTAGTTAAGTAACAAAAGATTAAACAACGGAAGACATTTTAATATGAAACTGAACCCTTTTATTAAAAGATCCCTCATCAAACGAGAGTAGCGTTTTTACAACAGAGTAAACATTTCAGCGGAAGACTTTAAAGAATCAACCTATAACACGGCTAGGTTATAAAGATATATTAAAGTAATACTTAACAACTTACAACACTGACACTTAAATCTTCGTCTGCAAGCCTCTTCTTCTTCAACTGGTTACTTTAAGTTCGGGAACCAACCACTGATGTGCCGTATAGGACGGATGACACCAGCCAACCATGCAAGGAATAAAACCCGGTTGGTTAGTCTAATGAAAGACTATGAAAGGGTGAAAGCAGAATGGTTCTAGTGATTGTAACCGTTTACTATCATTGTTCCTCGATAATAACCGAAGGAACGATATATAACCCGGTACTTTCACGAAATGATTTATTATTAAGATATGCACTGAAAAGAGGACTCCAAAGGAATCGAGTCTTAAGGGGAAAGTATGACGATGTTTGGGAACATTATTATTCCCACAAGAGTTTAAAACGACTTGATCATTTGGGTCCACGACCAACCTCACCGCTTAGTGAGAATTCAGATTAGGAAGGTGGACTTACTTTAATTGAAGCCCAAACGAGTTTTCACGTTGTACTTCTCGCCCAAGGTTCATTAATTATGTGTCTAACGGCACTTATCTTATTTAATTCCAAAACGATTATTACTATTAAGGCTTTTAATATTATTTTGAGTAACTACGAACCTTTATGATTTCGAGTAACTACGAACCTTTATGATTTCGAGTAACTACGAACTTTTATGATTTCGAGTAACTACAAGCTTTTATGATTTCGAGTAACTACGAACCTTTAATACACCGGGTGACATTACGTCCACCCAAATTGCACTAGCAAGGTGCTTAACACTTCAGATCCTTACAGATGGATAAGAAGCAATGGGTCACGATCTTAAGATAATTATAAAGAAACGACTATCCTTACAAGGAATATCGTTCCTACGAATACTCGTGCTATTCTAGCATTAAAGTTCACATTTAAATCCACAACAAAACCATTACGGTGATTAACAAGTATAATAACGTTGTTTCTAGCAATATATACAACCTATCATAGTAGCACATTTTAATCACATTATTTATAAAATCTGTTCCCAAACGAAAACAACAGTTCACTCCGATTTAATTAACAATTAAAAGCAATTGATAATTAATAGAACATGGAATGATTAAGCAAGAGCGAACCGCCACTTGCCTTAAGTAGATTCGGCGATGAATCTAGACGAGACGACTATTGATGATATCCTTTCCGGGGATATGGCCTATGCTTCCGATAGCTCTAGCCAGGCTACGAGTCCACGCGTGATCCAGCAAATAACGTTATAACTGACAAATTAATTAATATCAATTAATTTGTCTGGACGAACTCAAGGGATTAAATTTAATAAATTTTTATGATTTTAAATCATAAAAATATTAATTAAATTTTCCTAAAGAAAAATACGGATAAAAGTGGGTCGAAATTATACCGTTTGATTGATCTCAAGTTAAAATTGGACTGAAAGGCTAATGTGCTTTCGGCCCATTACAAGAGCTGATTAAGGGGGCCCACTACTTCATCTTCTTCTTCAACCTCCCACGATCAACAGCAACAACAACTTCAACACAGCAACTCGGCGCGGGGCTTCGCCGAGGAGGAGCTTCGTCACCGGAGAGTAGCGACCACCAGCAGCAGCCAGCAGCGACGGCGAACACCAGCAGAACGACGGCAGCTCCCAATAGCAGCACCACGCAGCAGCGGTGGCTTCACGCAGCAACGACAGAGCTGGGGAGCAGCGACGGCAGGCAGCTTCAACGACGACGGAGCTGGGTCGTCGGGATGGGCTTCGCGACGCCGGAAGAGCAGCAGCAACACCCACGAACAGCAGAGGCCTCGCGGCACCTCGCCTTGTCGCCGGATTAATCTCGTCGGCGGGAAGAACAATCGATAGGGGACGGGAGAGACTTGGTCAACTCTCGGTGCCCATCAACTCTCCATCCTCACCTCCATTAAATAGCCCAAGGAGGAAGCTCCAGCCTCGACACGGAGGAGCAGGCGGCCGCTACGACAAAGGGCACGCGGCACACATGCCGGCTTGCTCGAACAGCACACGGCCGCGTCTTTTTGCCCGAAAATATATATATGGGCATGGTTTTAACCCCGGAAATTATATGTTTGTATCCAAACAAATATTCTAAGTCCCGAAAATACATCGAATGTATTTTATACCACTCAAGGAATTATTTTGGAGATCAAGGATGTTAAAGAAAATCCGAACTCCTCTGAAAGCGAAATAATTATTGAACGAAGGTTGAGAAAATTACCCAAATATCCTTACTAAAAATGAGGGGTATTACAATGGTAGATGCTCTCCCAACTACAGAACGTTTAAATCGACATTTCTTCACAACGCCTTCCATTTGTACTCTCTGTAACTCAACTAACGAAGATCTCAATCATCTTTTCTTCACTTGCCCCTTTACATGATCTATGATATCCAAAATGAAAACTAAAATATATCTCTCATTCTCCCATCAATTCACATCAGACTTTGACTACAACTTCGAGTATTTCAAACAGTCCAATTCACAACCTATACCATTGCTCTTTCTATGGTGGACTATCTGGAATCATCGAGATTTACTCATTTTTAGACAACAAGATAATACATCACAGTCTTGTCCCTCAGATCAAGCCTTTTGCAAATTCCAAGATTGGATGACATTAACGTTCACAACAAAGAGAAATCGTCTTCGTTCATCCAATCGTACTTGGAAGAAACCTCCTCTTGATTGGATTAAATTAAACTTTGATGGATCTTGGAAAAATTATGACACCGCACACTTTGGATATCTATTACGAGACCATAACAGTGATGTTCTTTCCTTCCACCGTGAATATATTCCATCTACTTCTGTTATGCACGGTGAGGCGCTGGCAGTACTTTCTGGTATTCAACATGCTACTAAGCTACAAATAAAATACTTAATTGTAGGAGATGATAATTTAGTTGTTATCAACTCCATGAGAGGAAATTGGAAAACTCCTTTGGAAATTCATTACATTATTAATGACATTACGTCGTTGATTTCTTCTTTTGTTGTATTTCAGGTACATCATTGCTTTCGCGAAGCCAACCGTGAAGCTGCTTTTCTTGCCACCCATCCCATTCCTACCTTTTCTCTTCAGAATTTTCATCAATTCATCTCAATGTCTTCTTCAGCCCGCTCTTCTCGAAACTTGCTTGCCAATAGATATGAGTTCATAAGTCTGAACTCTTCTTTTGATAGTTTTGGTACAAAGTTTGTAAAGATCATCCATTAGGATGATTTGGGACTGTCTTTCTAATTGGATGGGTCCTAGTGTTTGCATGTTATAAAAAAAAACAATTCCTCAAGTTACTTAAATACTTTGGCGAGGTGGTATTTCAGTTGATTCACGTGGATTAATTCATTTAACAAATATGCATTGTCAACCACATTATTTTATTCTGACATCTCAAGATTGTGACTTACATACTATACGTCAATTATGTTCAGTTAGTAGATCAAATGGTAATGGGATCCTTCATCCTATGTTGAAAGATTTTCTTATAATTATCCGAAAGGATAATTTAGGCTAGATCTTTATGATAAAGGCTATCTAGTTGTTAACTATGTACAAAAAAATCACATTATTTTCTTCTAAATTACTTGCTTACGACAAATTTGCTGGTGTCTCTTCTTCTCGGTTGGCTTAAGATCAATAACTAATTAACACAATTTAATATGTCCAAATTAATTACTCACACGGTTAATGTTGTACCAGATTTTTGTACCACGAAATTAACGGAACCTACGGCGATAAATCTCCCTCAACCTGATCTGCATAGAAAAACGATCAAAAGGAGGGGCTTTTCTCCCCTGAGGACCCTCCGACAATCAAGTCATGCAAAATTGATTGTAGAATATTCCACCGTTGGTGGCTAGGGTTTTCTTGAAAGATAAGAGAATGAGAAAAACATGGGAATATGAGAGATTACATACCTCCTTCCTTTAGTCAAAGTCCAAGCCCAAACATCTTAATGTGCCTATCTTTAATTGCCCATCGTCATTTTCCATTACAGGATAACTAGTGTAGTACCCATACCATGTACGCGTGACGTAAATTTATAAAATCATCAAATAATTATTAATGTAATTATTGTCATGCACGGGAAATTTTTGTGGAGTCGTGTATGTATTCCACTATAATTTATCGTGTATTTTCAATAAACTATATTGTATTAACATAAAATATTCGAATTATGTCAATATTTTAATATTAACAATTTTAAGTCACAATATTAGTTAAACATAAATATGTGTACTTATAACAAAATTCTAGCTTTAAAAGTGATATGTTGAAATGCTATATTAAAAATATATTGTTTTTATATATATTACTCAAATATATGAAAATATCAATCATATTAAATAAAAAATAAAAATAGAAACAATTTAATGACTAATTGTAAATCATTAGTCTAAAAAACATTTATTTTTCAAACTTTGTTATGATTGGGCAGTTTACATTTTGCTTAATGATTGATGTAGAAATCATTACTTTACATGTATCCATATTCTAATATTATATTATGTGACAAACTTATGTTAGTTTTCTAATGAAGAATTAAATTATGTAAAATTTGTTTGAATTAAATCTCATAGGAGTATGCAGGAGTCAAAAACTATATTATCCAAATTTAATTATACATCATTTTCATATAGACTTCTAATTTGCATTATCATTGTCTCAAAAATCAAAGGTAGTCTTTATTTCAAAAACACCACAACTCAAATTCAAGCTATATATTATAACCATAACTTATTAAAACTCAAATCAATGTCAATACATATACATTTTCTTATTATATTATATGAAATAATAAACAATAAAACATCCTCTTGGCCTATATACACTTAATAATCTAAGAGATTTCATATCCATCGATATGTAATGAGAAGCAAAAGTAATCATTCATTTTATACTCTATAAAACAATTTATTTAAATCTCATATATAATAATGAAAAAAATAAAAGATTGGGATGTACAATCTATAAAATAACTTATTTTAAATATCAGTCCAAGATTTTATTGTTTTTGGTCGACTCGATTCAAGATTTAAACATAACAGAAAATTTAATGTACAAAATTAGTTTAAGCTCTAGTACACCAAACTAAATAATCTTAGGTTTTAAATTCTTTAATATTTTTTTAAAAAAATAGTAAAAAGTTGTTTATACAAATTTATCATAATGTTTGGAAAGATGCGAAATGATTAAGATCTGATAAAATTTTAAGGTTCAAAGTAAGATTTGATTTGAGATTAATAATAAATTTTGATTTAAATTTGACAAAGTTGGTAAAGTGTTACCTATTTGCAAAATCAATAACAAATGTGATATCATTTAATCAATAAAATTAATACAAAATCATTTCGATGAAGATTAAAAAACATAGTATTCAATATATAGACTACAATGTATAAATTCCTGAATGAGTCATTTACTAACTTATTTGGAACAAATGTATTGATTCCTTAATGTATGTCAGTTTTATCCATACTATTATACTTTCCCTCCGTACCATTACCATATTGATGATGCTCTTCTTTAATCAAGCTGAACGAAAGACGTTGTCATAGTATGATTGAACACACATTACATACTCATCCGATTTAAAATCAATATATAGAGTGAAAATGCTAAGTAATTTCCTTCAAAAACTCAAATTACAAATAATGGGTATAATTCACACTATTTATGTACACGAATTGGAGAGCTGCTATTTATCTAGTCGAATTAGATAAATATATATATTGTTATATTTAAATTAAAGTATTAATGGAAAAAAATTTAATTGAAAATTTTATGCAAACAAATATTAGTTGAAAAATAAATCAAATTTGAATTAATGAAGTCACAAAATATAGTTCCATTAGACTAAAGAAAATCTGAACAAAAAAATTATCTAATACATCATATGTGATTAATAGGGAATAACTTAGAAAATAAATAACAAATTACGGCCAAATTTAGTTAGTTTAACTGACCAAAAGTAATTTACTTAGATCTAATGAAAATGAAAATTTAATATCCTAATTATAAATCCTAACAGTAAAGGACTTCAACATTTACATCTTTTATCTTAAGAGTTATTTATTTATTTATTTTCCAAAAAAATTATTTTAAGGATTTTTAGAAAAAGGTAACGAAACATAAAATGACACTTCATTAATGTAGGCCAAAAAGTGTTCTGGTGTCTTTAAAAGGGATAGATTTATTACATAGAATAAATTACTATATTAAACAAATCAATTAATATAATCCAAAAAAATAATTGAATGAAAATATAAGAAAAATTATTTGGTTATAAATAGAATCTTAAAGAGTATAAATTATTAATTTTAGGTTTTTTTAGGATGAACATATAATTAAGTGAGTTAATAAAAAATAAATATAAAAGACTTAAAATAGTGTTGTGATAAAAAAATGAATCTTTAAAATACAATTAAATACCTAAGATATAATATTGAGATTATGTGTATTTTAGTGAGGATATTTGTTTCTATAAAATCAAGTTTAAAAATTAATATTTAATTTTAATTTTAATCAAGGTGAGACTCACTATGTGAATTTTTGAAGACATGATGATTTGATATTATCTAGAGGCCGACATATAAGTCAAATGAATTAGATATCGACACGCAAATCGAAAATTTATCCTCTATTCATTTTCCTTAAAACCATCGTGAAAATTACAAACAATGTTGAACAAATGAGGAAACAAATGTGTGTAGCTCATAATAAATAAAGAGTAATAACCATAATCCATTTAGAAATTTGGACGGAGATATTGAAAGTGTATACATGGCTTAATCTTGTGCATTTTATAGCATGTAATCTCATCAAATCCATAATCATAAAATTCATTACAAGATCATAAATATCTACTTATTGCTTAAAATTACAAAAAATATTCTTATGTTGCTTTTGAAAAGTGGAGACTTAAGATTATAGATTCACCCAACAATTTTATATATGAATCCTTCCGATATATCGTATTGTAAAATCTTCTCATAATATGGACGTGAAGAAAATCAGAATAATATGAATATCATGAAAATTAATCCTTAGTTGTTAAATAATAAATATTTTATTGAAAAAGTAAAAGTGTTTTAAATATATGATTAATTCTTGAAATTCTCTCGTGTTACTGAAAAATAGAATGTATTTTTTCTCAAAGAAAAATATATTTGTATTAGCTAATTTTCTAAACTTTATTCTTCATATAATCATAGCTCTCAATTGTGATTAAAAAAACCCATAGGAAATGATGATTGTAAACATAAAAAAAATTGAAGTAAAAAAGATCGGGATAAATAGAGTATATCAAAGGTTATTCTTGTCTGTTATGACGAGTTTATTTAGATATGTATTTATATTTAAAGAAAAAAACGTTTTTAAATATAAATGTTTAGGATGATAAAAATATACATCAAATAATTAATACTAAGAACATATTTCTAAGGGCACAAATTAAGAATTCTCGTTTTAGAAATTGTTCCCCAAAAAATAATGCTTAAACCCTTTTATAAAATATTAAAATCCCTAATATAATTACACCTAACAAAATCCTTATAAAATCAAGTGCTTAACCTATGCCCTTAGAAATATGTTCTTAGTAACGTTGCTAATACTATGATTTATATCGGAAAGAAGAGTGAAACTATGATGAGATTTTCCATGTTCTTAGAAATAAGATTAAATTGTCATTTTCTTAGAAATAAGATTTGCTAAAAAAATGGTGAAACTTTGATTTATATTATTTTAATTAACAGATAAAATTTAGATTGAATGGAAATTGTTATATTGAACAATAAAAACACCTCACTAACACGATACATTAATTTGAGAAGTTTTGTTGCTTAAAATCAAATTTGATAGTCAGATAAAAAAAACATAAATAATGTAAGATATATTATTTTAAAATTCACAGACTTGGTTGGTTAACATTTTGTTAATATCCACAATTTGACACATGAGTAATATGGGTATAGAATCGTCTTGGTGGTTTGAAAATAAATCATTTTAATAGATATATAGATTTTGTTGATTATTTAATATAATAATAAATAAAAAATTAACACCTCAACAATTTTTTTTTCCAAAAACGCTTTAATAGCTCTAAATGGGAGAGCTTTATTATATAGTTAGAGATAGTCAGATCATAGATAACTTCTTTAGCATCTCCCCAACATAACCAAGAACTTCAACAAAGAACCAAGAACTTCAACAAAGAAAGGAAATACATACAAAGGAGTGCTACAAGGTGGGAGATTAAACAATAAAGATATTATCACTAAATTGCCTGGGTAAAATATGTAATTGACTAACCATATACATCTCTTTTAAAATGAACGATTGGAAGCATCAAAACACAAGATAATATTAACATATTCCTTCTACTAAACCGAAAAAAGATTAAAAATTTCTTCATATATGTTGAAACTGGAAAGGTCACACAAAATGAGACTTCCTCCTTTGAAATCTTGTGTGAGAACAAAAGAGGATTACTAAATCAAGTTGAATAAGAAGTAAATAAGCTGATCAACTAATTTGAAGTCAAACAAAAAAGTTTAGCACATTGACTTGCATAAGAATGCAAACCACAAACAAAAGTCCAAATGAATGAACAAAGGTACTTCATATAAAGTTACCACCATCAAAATTTACCACAACTTTGTGATCATCAAAAGATATATAATCTATATAATGAGGTACCATAGAGAAACATTGTTCAAGCAGCAAGAAAACAAACATCAATGGAAACAATAAAATCGAAGAGGAGAATATAGATGAATGTACATGTCGTCATCTAATAGATAAGCAAACGAAGCTTGAGAAAAATAATGTTGACATGTTGCTAGCTAGTTCCTTCTCCTCACATATCTTATAGAAAAACAGTTATACCCTTCAGCATGCACTTTAAGACCATGCTAATTGAGTCTCTCTGGGTGATCACTGCCAAATATGAGATGAAAACATATTAGTAGCATGAAAATGCAAATATCATATGAAATAAATCATTTATTTCTACACATCATCGCTCAGAAGATCGAATTACTAATGAGAGGTAAATTCTAGACACTATCATGCTCAATGCTTAGCATATTAAGAAGAGCATAGCCGGATATAGATAGAAATCTAACCTCTATTAATATAAGATCAATGTCACAATGTCTCCGCTTCATGTCCTCTCAAGCCTTTTAAAACATCAAAGTTGCATCAACCCGTAAAATTGCACCAACCCCTAAAATTTTCTTATGCTAAAATATGCTACAAAATGGGTGTAATATCCCCGATTTCGGCTTAAATTTTATTTGTTTGAATGATTTTGAAAATTTCATTTGGAAAGTGGATTATATTCCTTTTCATTTATTAGTCGTATCACTGGAGATATTACGTTGGTTCTTGGGGTGCAATTGAGAGTTTATTTGAATCGAGCTAAACATTCTTATGGAGATTTGTAGCCTTGTTTTTCAATGACATGATCTTATCTATTTTTTAGGATTAGGTGAACTAGTTTGAGTTATACGATTTATTTTAGAGTTATGGAGTTTACTATGAAGGCATATTCTTATTAAGGAAAATAATGAAGAATTAGTTCCTCTTGGAGATTATTAGTTAGTTTTTAAGTTTGATATAATACTTTGCGTTATAGTTTATATATATATATATATATCATGTCAATATACTATTTTTTGAAGCTTTGATTATTTAGAAATTATAGGAAATTAAAGAATATTACTTATGGATAATGGTATTTATTTTTATTAATATTTTATATGTCTAATTAGTGTGTTGGGCCAGACCTAATTTATTATCTTAACCTAACCTAATCTATCTTATAAATACTAATTTGCATTCAAACCCTAGCCTCTTCAATCTCTTTCTTTTCTCAGCCTCCATCTGCCCTATTTGCACAACAGAGCATAAGATCGATCTGGGTACGTTACTAAACTCAAACAATTATAAAAATTGTATGAATGGTAGGTGAAATAGTAGGGAAAATGTCTGCAAAATTTCATGATATTTGGATCTGTATCAAAGGAGATAAAAATCAACGAGTGATTCTCGGTATTCAAGAAAAACTGGAGAGAACGATATTGTTTGGAAATTCATTATAAATTGTGTTTAGATCGGAATTGGGTGTATGATATGTCGATGGACTCATCTTGAATCCTAGTTTTTGTATATTGAATTTCCTGATTTTTTAGGAACGTTAGGTTATGGATTTATATGCAAACCCGAGTTTGGGTTCAAATTTGGAAACTATGATATAACAGTCGAGTCTATTTGCAATATCCTTTTCATTTGAAAAGCCGATTAAGGCAATTCTTGAGGGATTAGGTTCGTAACATTGAAGGCTATCTTTCTGCAATTTTTTTAGGAATTTTCAAAGTCATTTAATCTAGTTTTTGTATTTTACAAGTTGACTCTCAGATTCTGAAAATTGGGGGTTTCATTAATAAGTGTGTTTTCAATGATTTTTGTTGGTTTGTGGTGTTGTACTTCTATTGATGTGAATCGGCCCTCACATCAAGAGCAAGACAAGCCTCGCCGGCAGCTGTGGCGAGCTTGCAAAGGTACGAGGAAGCCCTCGGCCTTTCTCCTCCAAATCCTTTACCATTTGAGCCAGAGCTTCTTAAAGATGTGGACTTCACCGCAAGCACCCACCAAGCCTCTCACTCCCGCGGGCGCCCGAGCAATGGCCCGCATGGAACATGACAAGCTCGATGCTCACCAGGTCCCAAGTGTGATCACGCGGGACGAAGCCAAGAAATTGCCTAAGGAACTCCACATAGGCCTTATTGCTCACGGAGCGCCATCACAAATGGAGAAGTGCCTAGTGAGTTCCCTAAGGCAAGAGACAACGTCGACACCGTATGCGGCGACACTTTTGGGCTTGTGCAGTTCCCCCTGAAAAGCTCCTTCAAATGACTTCCAATTTCTTCCACACTCCACTGAAGTCGAAGGAAGCCTAGGGAAACCAGGTTGTCCGAGCAAAGTTGGAGAATGCCCAGTGAAGACATCCAGTGACAAGATTTCCCCGACGCCGGCAATGTTAAGCCTAATGTTCAGCGGCTAACTCACAGATGCCTCGTGTGAATGGGCCCATTTTAGGTGGACATATGGACCATTAGGCCCAAAGCAACATACCCAAAAATCGGCCCATTTTGAGTCGGTTTGCCCATCTGATCACTGAAGGCAAATCGGGTTGTGTCTTATGTGTAGAGTTTTGCGTTTTCCTTACTATAAGTACTAGTTTATTTTCCATTGTTTATACACATTTTTAGGTTGAATCTTTCTTGAGTTTTCCAGAGAAAACCCCTGAGAAACCCTGAGTTTATTGATGTCAAGTTTGGTGTGATTATCCAAACCTTATGGATTGAATATTGGTGCGTTCATCCGAGAACTCAAACCGCCTTGTCATCTGATTTTCTTGGTGGGTTTATCCAAGGAACTCAGTTGCTTATCCTTCCCATAATCTTCACCTAATCCTCTCAACAATTCACGTAATCTTCCTTTTCTCTCAGTTGATCGATCATCTTCTTGACTTGCAGCGACAACCGGTGGCTTGGATGGAGATCCTCTCCTTGCCCTGATCGAGATCCTTCATTGGGACACATCATTTGGTATCAGAGCCTTTCTTCAAGGTTAGTGATCGGATTTTAAGCTTTGATTCTTGCAAGAATCGAATGTGATACTCACCAAGTGTTCCATCCGTTGAGTTCGTGTGTTGTCTTTTGTGTTCTTGAGTTTGTTTGTGTGAATCTGGGTTGATTGTCTGCGTTTAACTGACAATTATTATGAAAACCCTTGGTCTTACCACAACTGAAATGCCAAATTAAAATTGCCTCTTAACTCAGCCTCATTTACATCTTGCATTTAATTGCGTCCTCATAATTACCCAGGACCCTTGCTTAGAGTTGTTGTGTTTTTCTTTTTACTACCTTGTTTTGTCATGTGTTCTTGCATATTATACAAATTCTAAAGTTCTAATTCAAGCATACGAGATATGGGAACCGTGCCTAGCCCTTGAGCAAATTTCTGAGGCACCAAAATAAGTGAACATGAAGAAAAGCTCTTATAATCTTGTGATTGTTTAGAATTGAAGTGGAATTGTACACAAGCTAAGATCGTTGCAAAGCACAAAGCAAGTTTAAAGATCGAGACAAAGGGGTTGAGCAAGAGAAATAGCCGTCCAAAAACAAAAGGGAAGGCCATAAGAAAAATCATTCTCAACCAGAAAGAGTCGAGTGTAGTTTAGGGTTTAGAGTGGTTGCAAAAACGAATTTGTGAAGGTCTAAGTGCTTAGTAGCTTCTCGCACACTTGAGTTTGAACTTTACAATTTTGTAAGTGTAAGAGTACGTGTGGAGCAAGGCTTGCTTGGCCAAACACCACTCCTAACCGAATCCTAAATTTGGTGTGTATATATTGCATCTATCCTTGTGGTTATCAAATCTTGGGAATTGTGATTGCCTTGAAGGGAATTCTGTTATTTTGTGATTGTGAACCAGTTAAGAATTGTTACAGAACTAGGAAGCCAAACACCTAAGCCTAGGTGAAGCCTTGGAGCTAAGAAGAAGAAGTAAGGGACTTGGAAGGTAAGTGTCCTTGCTTGAGCTAGTCAATTCGGTTTTCTACTAATTGGTTTTTCTTTTGTTTTGTTATTTGGCAAGATGTTTAACAACAAGGATAAGGAACCCATGAACCAAAGCATACTTGGCAGACCTATCACTTTGGAAGATGTTCAAGCCACCCTCGATAAGACGAGGCTTGACCTTCTTCAAGCTATGGATGCCAAAATAGAGGAAAGGATGGGAAGTCGTAGAAGGGAAAGTGTCATGGATACTTTCAATCTGAGGAAGATGTTCAAGATGACTCCCATGCTGTAGGCCATTCAAGACATTTTTGAAAACTAGAAGATGACATGGAAAATATTTCTCTCCGGATGCTCGAAACCCAATATCGTCAAGGCGCACTCCCATCACCCATCCACCTATCTTTGAAGGAATGCTAAGGAGGCCTAATAGACCACTAGGAAGGCCAGTCATGCAGCCTAGACATGGGTCTTTTCCTCCACAAGATCAATAGGAAAGGGTGAGACCGAAAGGAGGTAC